>OY757910.1:79905030-80535030 GCA_963585895.1 Sepioteuthis lessoniana
ACAGAGACAGAAAAAGAGGGGAGTGTAACGGTTATCATCGTAAGGAAATTGACAAGACAAAATGAGTTCAAACCCTTGACGAGGCTGATTCCATTTCTCTTCGTATTAATGCCCTTGAGAAAGGCATGAAACCATCTCTTCTCCCTTTAGCTAAAAACAAATTACGGGTCAGATAACTCTTTAGTTTTGATTTGGCAACCCATCAAAGAGAAGGAAAAACTCTTAAACTTCAAAGCCTGTATGCCACTCCTTAAAAGGCCGCTTTTGAAAGAAAAGTATTGTTTTATGAAGTTGACGTACAATGTCAGAGATAAAAGTTGATGGTAAGCCGTAGAGATTAAACCTTCCCGTCAATAACCTAAAAGTTATCTGCCCTGTTTCATATCGCAGGAGAGCAGCAATCTATCAAAATGCAGACTGACATGAATGTGTGTCACTGAATTCCATCATGCGGGAAAAATTACCCTCTTGATATTTATTGCAGTTTTGCCAACATTTACATAGAAAAATAGTGGATGAGAGTTCAGTTAACACTTTTCTGCAGTGGAAACCATGAGAGACAAGCGACTTTCAGTAAACCCATCAATTACTCAAAATTAAGTTGCCGAGTCGGCTGGGGTTGTAGAATACACCGACTGCTTGTCTGCAGAGGGGTAAGACCCCACCCCCAACGAGCGTCCTGGATATGACACTAAACAATCTGATAGTGGGGTTCCAGCAGTGCTGGAACTTTGGGGAATGTGGAGGACCCCTTCATTGCCATCGCTCCCAGGTCCACTCTGGCCCAGAGTGGTAGCACCTGATAGGGCCCTATCTATGGGTTAAATAGAACTAACAGCATACTTATGCTAAAATGAATTGTTTGAGTAAACTAAATAGCTTGAAATAGAAATGTTTTTGACAATTAAACCGTACTTACATTTAAACTGCATGCTAATGCTTAACTGAATTATTTGAAATAGAACTATTTTTCAACATTAAAACTGTATTTACACTTAACTGAATTGTTACATATAACTGTTTGAATAGTTTGAAATAGAAATGTTTTTGACAATTAAACTGTGTACTTATGCTAAACTGAATTGTTTTAAATAGAACAGATTATTTACATAAAAATGGATTTGGCGTTAAATAACCTACAAAGGTTGATATGCCATAAAACCCAATAAACCAAACCAAACCATCAAAATGAAGTATACAGACAAATGAGGATGACAACCAAAAGTAACCAAAGAGACATTAGTTTCAAGTAGGTAAAATGAACAGGTTTTTATTTCTATCAGACAAACTTTCACACACATTGCCCCTTTTTTTATATTCGTTCCTGTTTGGTTACAAAAATAAAACTGCTAATGATAATTGTCTTTTGGACTTCCTCCTGAACGGAACCTAATGTTTTAATTGTATTCGTATGATAAGTCATTTAACTGTAGCAGAATAATTGCGATGTCATCAAGCATGGGTCTCACCAAGTACAACAGCTGTGTGCTGTGATGATCTGGAAATGACACCGATGTCGACGGGTTTAGGTTAGGGAATTGCTAGTGTCACTGAAAAATACCGGGCTCGGAAGCTGAACATCTTGAATAATACAGTATCACGTGACAGGGACTAGACAGTGACTCGATAGACGAAGAACAAAGATGGAGAAGCGAGATTCGAATCACTCAGAGGTGTGAGGATAGCAAACTCGTTGGGGCTGAGGAAACATACCTGTAGGTAGTGGTGGGTACGTTCTAGTCGGGGTTAGAATTTACAGTTAAGAAAGATTTCTTACTTCTCAGACAACTACCCTGACAGACTCTGAATCCTTACCCCAGATAGACGAAAATAAGAATTAATTTTTTATGCGATTATTAAGGAGACTTGATGTCGATTTCTTTCCCAACATGATCAACTCCCACACCCCTCAGATTTTGTGTCCTGTATCGACAAAAGCAAATAAAACACGTCAACATTAAATGCCTTTACAATGGAATATACAAGTGAGACAAATGAGTCATTGAAAGTCAGGAAAAAAATCACATTGATGCTAGAATTATAACGCAGTTAATTTATGTGAATAAATATATTTGTCTACAACATTTTGGAAAATTTTTTCAATAGGCCCATCTTGAACCCGTGTTCTAAGTATGACTGAATTGCCTTTAATGGAGAACCTCCAGTTCTGGAGATCTGGGGAGTGTGGAGCATTGTCTCATTATTATTACTCCCAGGTCCTCTCTACTGTGAAGAGCTAGTACATGTTTAAGGTCTCTTCTATGAGAAGGAAGAAACTCCGTGGCGTACTGGATTGTGATATCGTTGCTAGCAAATTCAAACTCCGGTCACGCTATAGCGTTCGTTTTAGAACTAATGCCCTTGATAAAGGAATAAACTTCCTTATTCTCCCAACTGTGGGTTCAATAGTATTATTACTGTTCTTCTACTAGGATGACTTCGACACTGAATAACCCACGAAAGCTGATATGACACCAAACCCGTGGGTAGTGGAGGGGTACGTTCTAGTCAGGGTTAGAATTTACAGTTAAGAAAGATTTCTTACTTCTAGCCTGACAGACTCTGAATCCTTACGCCAGATAGACGAAAATAAGAATTAATTGAATTAATTGAAAACCAAACCAGACGCGTCCCTTAGTCAAATATATCTGTTCAAAAATATTTGTATTGTTTAGAGTTTGTCAAGATTGTTAGACAGCAGGTATTACAATGAACTACATGTGATGGTGAGGGTCCAAACCTGGAGATCTGAGGAATGTTAGATACACCTTCATTGCCATTACTTCTTGGTCCACTCTAACTCAGGGTGCTTGTAACTATTATGATTCCAACTATGGATCAAATACAACTGTTTACGAATTATTCATATTCGATAGAACGGTGTCCCAAAAACAAATCTCTGAAGAACAAGTACACAGAAAATGTACGTATGAATGTACAATAAACGCTATTATCTAGCCATTTGGCATAAAATAACCCGTGATGGGTTGACACTCCGTTAAAATCAATCAACCAGTCAATCAATTAAATTGCAAACAAAATTATGTGAGTATTTTTTTAGCAAAATCTATAGATATCATCAATAGAAATATATCGTAGGGTCAGCTTGAAGCAAATTGAACCAATTGTTTCTCACACACACACACACACGAATATATATATATATATATATATATATATATATATATATATATATATATATCATGTCGTGCCGCTAGAACGGATATCCCCGACCCTATCTCGTCACTTCTCCCAATCATTCATCGCCTCTGGCAGGTCTTCAGGGCTACATACCGTATCCTCACATACCTGCTGTATGTTTGTTAGAGCTGGTCGTCCTGCTTTTGACCCTATGCATAGTTTTCATGATGGGAGGCAGGTGGCCGTATAGTTGGTGCCTTGTGGGGTGTTGCAGCCAGGACTTGTTCAATATTACCCGCAACATTCTTGTGTAATTGCCGTCTAGCTTCTTCTCCAGCCGTTTAGTAAGCGTCCAAGTAGTGCATCCATATAGCAGTATCGACACGACCGCTGCCAGGAAGAAACTGCGTTTATATATATATATATATATATATATATATATATATATCATTTATATCCGGTTAGTGTCCAGAGACGATGAGTTTGGAATATTCACATATAGAACATATATTCACATATAGAAACTTCATATGATTCTACAGGAGTGCTCAATGTATGGCTATTAGAATATAGATCTATCAGGATATATATAAAACAAACTTACCTTCAGAGCGAATATATATATATATATATATATATATATATATATATATATATATATATATATATATATACCTTCTCTTTGCGACACAAGGTCAGTTTTTAGGCAAAGTTTAACAGGTTTGAACTTAGAGATTTCCTTCTCCTATAACGATTGCCATACTAAGGTTAAAGAGTTCAGTCTGTCCTACTATTTAACAATAACTAGGGCGAGAATAGATTTATAACTTTCCCAATGGTATTAGAGCAATATGAAATGAAAATAGTCAATGTCCTTTTCCAATTATATATATATATATATATATATATATATATATATATATATATATATATATATATATTCCTAAAAAAAACAATCGGTCACATTAAGAGAATAAATTCATTTCCATCCTTTTAAAAGCATTGATATAAATCAATCCTCTAAAAAAATTAACAGGAATTCTTTAGATCCAACTAGAAATGGAATTTTTCAAAAATTTTCACATTAACTACCAGACAGAAAAAAATACCTATTTCTCCTATGTATTAAAACAAGCCTAAACCTTCAAGTAACAATAAATATAAAAAATATGACTTGTAAAACTACATCCGCTCTCATCCTACTTCAAATTTAACAGAAAAAAATAACAATTACAATAATTCATAACAAAAATTCAAACATTTAAAACAAATTTATTCGGACAATCTAATTTTAGTATATCAATTTTTATCATTAAAATGAACTAAAAAAGGATAAAACTCATGTTAATTATGGTGAACCCCTGCTAAAGTACAATAATAGAATAAAAATCACTTATATGAATTACAATTTTTATTCATTTACCAATTTGATAAATCATATATATATATATATATATATATATATATATATATATACAGGATTACCATGATAATTTAAGTTTAATATTCTGTTTTTGAATATTCTATTTATCCTGATTGGAAGTATTCCATACTCCGGATTTACTGGATTGAATAATATTATATATATATATATATATATATATATATATATATATATATATATAAGTATTATTTGGTCCAGTTAAACCGGATTTGGGAGTAATTCCAGCAGGACAAGAAAACTATTCAAGAGTGTGTTTTCTTATATATATATATATATGTGTGTGTGTAAAGAGAATTTTTGAAAAAAATAGTTTATAATGAGTATTTTAGAAATATATATATGTAATGAAAATTGAAACATGAAATTTGAAATATATTGATGTTTTTACAGCAATCTCTATTCTTTTAAGTGTACATTTCGATTGCTTTCTATTCTACCCTAAAGTTTCTCTGCAACCGCGAATATGTTTACTGTCGGACCCCGCAGTTACTGAAGGCAGCTCTGTTTTATACATTTATTTTCTCCACGAAGTCGACAGGAAATTAAACTCTTTCCTTATATACAATGTCCTCTTGTTTGATGGTTTGGTTTCTTTGTTTAATGGCATATCAACCTTTTTAGGTTATTTAATGCCAAAGCCATTCTCCTAGAAGAACAGTAGTGGTACTATTTAACCTATAGCTGGGAGGATAAGGGGGTTCATACCTTTCCCAAGGGTATTTGTCCTAAAGTGAACGTAATAGCGCGACTGGAGTACGAACTCGCGTACTACGATTCTGCAGTTCACCGCTTAAACCATTACGCCCTGTATTTGTCGCTGCCTCCCACCAGACACGACTTGACACAAGGTCAAAAGCCCGAAGGCCGATTAAAGTGGGGATAAAGGGGAGGGGAGGTCAGGAACGAGCCGAGACTCGAACCCTGCTTGTCTGTTCTGCTCATCGGCTCACTTAGTGCAATGTGAGCCTGATGAGGCAAGCAGTTTCACGAACCCAAATGTGGGTCCGGGCACGTATGCCAGTTAACGGCTTAAACTAGACGCTTGGTCTAGTGCCGTGCATGGGGGACAAAGGAGACAAAAATGCAGCACGCCCACCCGAAGGTAGCCTAGTCGAAACTAGGTGCCTAATTAAAGGCCCCAAGTCTGCCATTGTTCCTTTTCCAGGGCCACGCTCCGGACCGAAGTCCAGAACAGGCCCCGGGGCGCTCGCCGGGAGCGTGCCCTTAAACCATTACGCCCTCTTGTTTGAGTCATACTCAAGTTGGTTAGAAAAATGATTAATTCTTTTTTTTTACTGTTGCCTGGTATGTGTTTTTTGATGTCTGAAGATAAATTTTGATCAGAAATTTTTATTGTAATGTTTTAACTGCAATTAATTTACATAAAATTCTACATCTAATTACTTTGAATTGTTACTGGAATGGTAAAACGGAGGTAACTTTTGTGATGTTGATGTTGTTGTTGTTGCTGTTGTTTTTAATGATGATGATGTTGTTTTATTTCTTTTTTTTTTTTCTTTTTTTCTAAACATTATCTGTTAACATCATCGGTCAGCAATGTATCATCGTCTGCGGTGCAAAGATATTTGATTCAATACACATTGCTCTCAGACACACACAACTCGCATTCGCTGAAGATATTTCAAAATTGAAGGTCTAAATGAACATATAGTCTCAGAATTCTTCACACCCAAAGCGGGGCTTAAAATATCTCAACAAAGATGTAAGACTAACCCAACAAAAAGTCATGTCTTGGGGAATAGACTAAACTGCATCTAGTGGTGGGGCTCCTGTTCTGTAGCTCTGGGTTGTGCGAAGTACCTATTCATTGCTATTACTCAAAGGTTCACAAATGTTCACTCTGGACCGGATTGGTCGAACCTGTTAGAGTTTCATCAATGAGTTAAATAGATCTGTTTTAAGATTATTTCTGTTCGATCGGACTGTGTGCTAAAAAAACTCTTAAGAGACTACACCGAAAATGTAGATATGAACAAGCAGTGAACATGATTCCCTAGCCTCTTGGCCTAATATAACCGTAGACCAATTAAAATTCCTTATGGCGCCTCGATTTGAAAATATTGGTTTTATCCGCCGTCACAGCGTCACTTTACAGGCTGTTCCATATATTCGCTACTCTACCTGAAAAAGATGTTTATAAATACCATTTACTGGTTGTATGTATTGCTTAAAAACATTGCTGCGTTGTGAATTGAATTACCATGACCAGAAAATCCAGCGAACACCTACACACGACCTACGGAAACACTGGACAGCTGTTTCGACATTATTAGGTTTCATCAGCAGTGTATACAGTGATAACCACCACTGGAGATCGAACCAGTAGCCACAGATTACAGAGGCGAAACTCCACAACAGAGCCACCAATTCATATCGCACACAAGTGACGCCAACTAGTTATGGTAATTGCGCGGCCAATTAACCTGAATGTGTCTTGCAAGTTACATCCGTACTCTTTACAGAGGACACGGTCACCTCCAGGGCCACGTGTTAATTCAATTCACAATATAATTCCTCTGCTTAAAAAAGAAAATGTAGATGATTGCTGCGTTGTTGGTATTTGATGTTATTTACTAAACTTTGCTCAGTCTGGCACACAAGTCTCAGATTTCTTCGATACATGCTCTTATAAAAGTGTCACCTATTAAAGAGTGCAAGAGTTTAGGAGGAAAAAAGAAAAAAAATTGCACAGAACTCGGCATAATGGATATGGAGAGTTCTGCCTTTACACAATCTTGAATTTCGACAAAAAGTCCTAATCAAAAAATTGGTCACGTATCCATTTTTGTTGTGTATTGACCTATGACCCGGCCGGGCTGTCAAAATAGGAAATGCACCTATGTAAATAACAGGTGCATCCGCTCAAGAAATGTCGGGGTGTAGCCTTGGCCGTGGACGGGTTGAATGAGTGCGATTGTGACGTCCACCTTCTTGTGGACGTTGAACTATTATATAACTCAGTGCAGTTTGGAGACCAGACAAGTTGGAGATAAGATGCGGTAGAGAAAGCCAGCACCCAGCAGAGGGAGCCCTCAGGCCCCGGATTGAGCAGTTAGGGATCAGACGAGTGGAGAGAAGATGCTGGATTGAGGAACATGTCTTAGAGAGGCTGGGCCCCCAGGCCTCCGGTTGAGCTGCCCAGGAGAACAGGAAAGAAACGCGGTTATGGCCAATAGAGTGGGGGTCAATATGTTACAGTTCTGTTCGATATTCAACTCCCTCTCACACACAACCCTTTCAATAAAGTGAGAGGTATATTTTTCTAAAAGACTGTGTCGCTCGTCTTTATTGTGTCGTTGTTATGATTTGCATGCACATGTAGATGTATATGTATTATGTGTTTGTATAGTTGGTCATGGCTATACAACATTTTCTCTGACGATAAGCCTTGCGTCACAAGTAAATTATATGATACCGTGATAATTTCTCTACTGCTGTCTAGACGTCCAGATGAAGTCCAAACAAGTCAGTGTCAATTTTCAACCCCTGGACGGGGCTCTTTTTATTTCACACCGCACTGTGATACACCCCTTCGGCCGCCCCGAATACATCAACTTCTTAAAAACCAATACTATTCATGGCCCGTGATTCATCCAGTGGGTTCTGACAGGGGTATCACACATTTTTTTACGGGCACAAGAAATACAACCGAGGGAGTGAGAGAAAAAGAACAAACGAACAATATGGACTTAGGTCAGCTCCGAATGCAAGACGGGTAGTTTTGAGACACTTTTTTGTACAGCTTTTCATACATCTTGTTGACTATCGCTGGGAGTGTATTTTTCGCGAAACTCCAACAGAAGCCACTAGGAATGCCAACTTAACTTTGACCGTCTTCCTCACTACCTCCTTCTGCTGATCGTTGTCCACTCTGGACTGCTAACTCATCTTGACTGGTCCTTTCTGCTGTCCGTTCTCGACTGCCTCTCTGCGTCTCTCTTCGCCAACTGACCCTCTTCGGGTTCCTTTGCCAACTGCCCCTCTGGCTTCCTTTTTCAACTGGTCTTTTCTCCTCCACTTCTGGTCTTTTCAGAGATCTCGAGGTCAGGCCTTTGTTTGGTTTTGCGCCAAAACAGACAAAGGGATCGTCTGCTAGGCGCACCCACCCACATTGTGTCACAACACTAATTCACTTGGAAAAGGTATGATTTCAACTATTCTTACTGCATCTCTCACCAACTCGTATATCCTGGATATGTCATCTGATGGTGATGGGGCTTTGAGGATGAGGAGTACCTTTCATTGCCATTACTCCCAGGTTCCCCCTGACTCGGCGTGGTAGTACCTGATTGAGTCCTATCTATGGGTCAAATAGAACTGTTTGACTATTTAACTGTGTGCCATTTCACTGTGTGTAAATGAATGAATAATGCTGAATTAAATGATTAGTGTTAAATAACAATTCTTAAAAACACTTCATTGTGTGAAAACAAATGATTAATATCAAATAGAATTATTAGTGTTGGATAGCAGTACTTGAAACCATTTAATTATGTGTAAACAACAGCAATATTTAACTGTGTGGAAACAATTTAGCTCTGACTTTTAAAAAAATATTACTTACAAACAATTCAATTACAAATTATATGAATATCCATTTAAATGTGTGCAAACAAATGACTGGTGTTAAATTAGATTTGGAAAACTTGAAACCATTTAAATGTATGCAAACAAATGATTGATATTTAATAGAGTTATTAATGTTTGAAATACTTGAAACCATTTAAATATGCGCAAAGATATGATCTCTGGCTCGTTCAAACTATGCGCTCACATATCATATATGTAATATACATACGTGGTGCATTCAATAAATTTCCAGGCTTTTTTTTTTTTTTTTTTTTTTTTGTACAGGCATTTAAAATAGGCGTGGACTCTTGAAAATTAACTATGTTGTTGCTATACACCTTATGAGACGACTGAACAATTTTTATTATTTCAGCTTTAAATGAACAGCTACAGCAGCAATTGGAATACACCCTACTAAAGCCTGATTGTCACAGCTGGTGAATTTCAAAAATGCAATCTGGACGTGAGGACACTTTAGTAGAACGATAAACTTGGAAAAAATTCCACAGAAACGTATGGAATGCTTCAGACTGCTTTTGGAGCATCTTGCATGAATCGAGCATCAGTTTTTGAGTGGCATAAGAAATTCAAGGAAGGCAGGGAGTCTGTGAGGGATCATGAGAGGTGCGGGAGGAGTAAGGAAGTCAATACACCACAGTTGATAGGCAAGAGGGTTAGGGTTAGGGTTACTATGTTGAGGTTTTAGGGGAGTTCAGGAAGAGATTCCTCGGGAAGAGGCCAGCACTCTTCAAATCGGGTCAGTGGCTTTTCCACCAGGACAATGCACCACTCCACAACTCCATCCTTGTCACAGACTTTTGAGTAAGATGGGCATCAAGACAGTTCCTCACCCTCCCTATAGTCCAGACCTTGCGCCCTGTGACTTTTGGTTATTCCCTAAACTCAGAGGCTGTTGTTATGAGACAATTGAGGAGATGAAAGAGGCTGTGACGAAGGTCATTGACACGCTCACACAAGAGGACTTCCACGAGGCCTTCCAGAAGTTGTTGGAACGGTACAACAAGTGCATTGCAACTGGAGGCGATTATTTCGAAGGGGACTAAAGTTTCATGTGTGTGCTATCAATAAAATTGCCCATACGAAAAAAAGTCTGGAAACTTATTTAATGAGCCTCGTATATATTTATAAAACTGACCCATTGTCATAATGTTTAAAGTGTTCGCTCATGGTCCAGGACACCGGGATTCAATCCCAGGTTGAGTCATACCAAAGACTCAAAATGGTACTCAGCATTATGAGATATGGGTCAAGGATAAGTGAAGCTATTGAAAAGGGAGCCTTTGGATCGCCCTCGATTAGGGTCGGCCAACTTACTAAATGTATAATTAGGATTTGTCATTAAACAACCAACAATGGTTGATATGCCATAAAACCTAACCGACCAATCTCAATTATTGTCCCTTTAACTATGAGTAAATATTGGAAAAGACAGGGCTGTTTAACTTTAGTATGGCAACCAGTCTCGGAGAACTAAAACTCTGAAATCAAACTATTTCTTTAAAAAATGATCTTGCGTCGCATTCTGCTCGCAGCGGAGATGTTGGATAAATAGATTGCTTAGCTGTGCGTATGTCTTTATACAGATTTTCAATATGAATTTGTGTTGACATGTTAAAGTTTCTTCTAATGTCCTCCACTAATCTTAGCACGGAACGAACTACAGTTTTGGAAACAAGAAAGAATCGGACGGATTTAATCATGGGTAGTGTGGAGGATGTTGCACTTGCATAATCCTGTGTTTTGCTGTTATTGGTTGTAATTCGTTTACACTTCATATGGATCTCTAGACTGCGGTAGAGAAATCTTCACTTTATTACACATTAAGCATCACTTTATTACTTATTTGTGACTCAGCTGAGCGAATGTATTCAGTTAAATTTGAGTGGTGGACCCCGTAGCGTAGTGGCTAAAGTGTTGAACTGCGAACTCGATGTAAGCGATTTCGAACTCCAATCACGCTATTACGTTCACTTTCAGACAATAACTCTGACTTTTCCTGGAGAAAGATATGAACCACCTAATCCCACGCACCCCACCAGCTAGGCGTTAAATAGTATCACTGCACTTCTTCTGCAATAGTGGCTTTAGCAGTAAATAACCCACAAAAATTGATATGCCATCAAACAAAGAAACCAAAAACAGCTCATTTGAAAAATCTAACAATTTAAACATTCAATCTCAATACTTTTTGATCATAAGCATTATATATTGGCGAAATTTATCCGCAAGATTTACTCAACCCCAGATTTTAGAAATAGGTCAAGCACAGTTATATTGAACTGGTTTTGGTTAGATACTAGTTTTACCTGAGATGTAATTAAATAACGTAGCTTATTTTAACTTGCGAATTTTTTCACACCAGCGTTACCTGGTATCCTTTCACTGAAGACTAAGTGACAGCAAGTCTCCAGGACTCATCTCAGTATTCTGGCTGATCTTAACAATGTTGTGGCTCGTCCTCCAGTTTTCAACTCTCCCAGCCCCTTACCAAGCCCATGAGGATCGTTCCAAGCACACTAATTACAATTGGTATCACCCTCACTTTCATGTTCCATAGCTTTTTAGTTTTCTAGCAAGGTCCAAGTACTTGTGTCTCTTTTCGTTTTCTTTGATTTTCAATGCGGTCTACCGGGTCTACTTTTTTCTTTTACTTTTTTTTTTTCTGTCCAGTCTCCTTGGTGATCCGTTGGTATCTCAAAGTACGAAAGAATTTGGTGCATCTCATTCTCTAGGACAGATTCCAGTTTGTGCATATATCGTTTGAAAGTATGGTCAAATTTCAATTTTTTGCACAATTCCCAGCGGATTACTTTCCCCATTCAGTCGTGTCTAGACTTATATTCTTTTTGCACTAGTTTGCTTCATTCACTTATTATATGATTAATCGTTTCGTCTTTATCACCACATGACCAAAACTTGCGTATATAACTTACATTTGCTATTATAATTATTATTTTTATTACTATTATTATTATTCATTCATAGATCAATGTTACTTTTTTTAAACAATCTCATGTACATTTGTTGGTGTGTGTGTGTGTGTGTGGCCATATGCCGATTCCTGTTTGCTTTTGTCATATTTTGTTTTATTTTTTTTAGTATCTATCTTTGTATGTTATTTTCCAAATTACTTTTCCATAATTTTTTCCATAGAACTTCCAAGTCTTTGTCCAAATTATTTTTCTTTTTTATCTTCTTTTAAACACCTCTTCCCTTCTTTCTACAATATCAACGGATCTTCCTTCTTGCTTTTTTGCTTTTTTTGTTTGTTTTTTTTTTTTGTTTTTTTGTTTTTTTCTTTTTTTGTTGGGGGATTCGCATACCAACTGTAACACTTCCTATGACCGCCTCCCATTCACTTTATCCCCTATCTTTTACCATAAACAGTCAACACTCATTTCTTCGCCGGGGCCGTTGTTCTCTCCTCCTCCTTCTCCTCCTTCTCCTCCTCTTCTCCTCCTCCTTCTTTTTACCGGTGTGTCTTGTTCTTTCTTCGTGTTGCCCTCCTACTTTAACCTATCACCCACTTCTCCTCCCAAACTGCTCCACCCTTCGGGCCTTAAGCTCTTCTCATATTGCTCTTTTACTCACCTCTCATTCTACGCCTTGCGCTCCTTTTTTGCCCCTTATGAGTATTAAGCAATCAACGGGTCACCTTCAAACACACCTCTTTCTTCAAGGGTGGCCGCCCATCTCATCCCACCATTCTGGTGCCGCACATAAAAAGATACACGCAAACTCGCGTATCAAGAGAGGCGTACGAACAGCAATGCTCAAATTTGTTGCATAGATAGATAGATAGATAGATAGATAGATTAAAGCACAAGCCACATTTGTAGTTCACCAAATGAGAATCAAACGCATTACAGATGATAAGATGCGTATTAGAATACTGGGTCCTCTTCTGGGTCTGCAGTAGATAGATAGATAGATAAATAGATAGATAAAGGTATGAGAACTCGTTGTGGACGGAGATTGATCGAGAAAGAGAAAAGGAAGAATAGAGAGTTAATTCAGTAAGCTTTTAGTGTAGACGTGGCTCAAGGCCATATGAATGGGGCACTCAATGAGACTCGAACTTACTGGTGTAGGTTTGCCAGTCGTGTTTGCTAACCATTACACCATCAGAGGAAAGAAAAGAGAGAAGGAAGGTAGAATAGAGATAGATAGATAGATAGAGAGAGAGAGAGAGAGAGAGAGAGAGAGAGAGAGATTAAAGTACAAGACATCATGTGTAGAGCACCTAATGAGAATCAAACTTACTAATAACATTAAGGATAAGATGCGACTTAGTCGTTAGATAGATAGATAGATAGATAGATACGTGCGTGTAGTGTGTGTGTCTTTTAGTATTTCGTTTACAGTGAGTGTTAGTTTGGTGGATGAATGAGGATATATTGTAAAAATCCGATGTGAATTGACTCATGGATCAAATCGTCTAAGTGATTTTTTCTTTTAAAGATATTTATTTTTCACATCGAAATTGTGGTCGGAAATGTTCTGGTTGTACACTATAGCATTAAGCATATTGTTTATTTCTAGTTCCCAACAATGTTCATCTGTTCTTTTCTTTAAACTTCTGTTAGAACATTACTTACAAGGTACGTAACAAGTTATGTATCGTAAGAGAAATAAAGCAAATAAGAAAAAAGTGGAGAAGCGTAAGGTCCCTTGAGCAAAGAAACGAATATACAAAATAAATTTTATCTCCGTGACTTAGAGAATGAAAGGTTGTTCAAATATATATATAAATACATATATATATATATATATATATGTGTGTGTGTGTGTGTGTGTGTGTGTGTGTGTGTGTGGAAGACACTCTATTCCTGCTTGATAAATATCTCCCGCGTGGATAACTCACCGCCTAGTTTTTACAATAGCAGAGATCATTTAAAGACACTTGGATACCAAAAAAATTTTTTCATTCTATGAATGGATATTTTACACTTTTAGTTCATTTTTCGTCGCTTCTTTTGTGGCAGATTCACTATTTTTTAAAACAATTTTAAAAACATTCTCTTAAAACTTCTCTTCGCAAAAAATATCTCTACTATCGATAACCAAAGGTCTAAACCAGTTGAGACCAATTAAAAGAATAAATAACTACAAAGAAATATCCCCATTTATTTTATATCTTTAGTTCATCTATCTATTTCCATATATATATATATATAGAGAGAGAGAGAGAGAAATATATATATTGATAATGCAGTTTATCAT
This sequence comes from Sepioteuthis lessoniana, assembly GCA_963585895.1. NCBI lineage: Eukaryota > Metazoa > Mollusca > Cephalopoda > Myopsida > Loliginidae > Sepioteuthis > Sepioteuthis lessoniana. Next base: position 79,919,450 of record OY757910.1, read on the forward strand.
ATATATAAATAGTGTGTTCTATATCGGTGATAGAGAATACATAGTAATGATAGCGTACACACACACACACACACATTCGCCAGTGGCCCGAGAGACCGGTGTCCAATCCCTGGTCGAAGCATACCAAAGACTCAAAAAATGGCACTTTATGCTACTTTGCTTAACACTCAGCAATTATAAGGTACGGATCAAGGGTAAAGTGGAGCAATCCAGGGAAAGTAGTAGGGCCCTTCCCTACACCTCGATGTAGTAGCTATCGAAAAGGGAGCCTTCAGTTCACCCTCGACTACAATCGCCAATTTTACTTTTACTTATATATATATATATATATATATATAACGTGTGTGTGGGTATGTGTTTTAAAAATCAAATATCATTTCATATGTACAAGATGTTTCAGAAAAATTGATATAATTTCGTTTACTGACCAATTCTCATTCGAATGATCTCAAATTTAAAGCGCATGCGTAGAAACAACGTAAGATTCAAGGTTTAATGTTTAAACGCTTTTTTCCCCCAGTGAATGACATTTTTATATCTGCAAAGAAAAAACATTAAACACCAAAACCTAGAATTTTGCGCTTTTTTAACACATTCTATTAATATTTGAACAAGAATTAATAAATTTGTTTGTTTTATAATGGCATATCAAACTTCTTAGATTATTTAATGCCAAATTCATCCTTCTAGAAGAACAGTAGTGGTACTATTTAACCCTTAGAAGTGTATTTGTTCGATAGTGAACGTAAGAGCGGGACCGGAGTTCGAACTCGCTCACTACAATTTCGCAGTCCAACGTTTTAACCTTTACGCCACGAGGACACCCTAGAGAATTGGTCAAGTTACTGGATTACGAAATGAGATATGCATATATGTTTTAGCAAATTTCAGTAAAAAAAATTAATTTAGATTATAAGCATGCGTTGCTATCTTTACTTTAGAAATTCTGGAACAACTTGACCACTTTTAAATGAACACGGCGGCACGAGTTCAAATCCTGGACGAGACTGATAGCATTTCACATAGCACTAATACCCTTGGGAAAGGTATGAATCCAATTATTCTCCCTCCAGGTATGGGTAAATAATAGGGCAGACTAGGTTCTTCAGCCTTGGTGAGGTAACTAGTCTATGAGAAGGAAAACTCTGAATTCAAACCTGTTAAACTCCGCTTAAAAATTGACCTTGTGTCATATCCTGCCCGAGCGGAGGGGTTGGTAAATATGGTAATGGCTCGAGTGCTGGACTGCAGCTTCGAGAGTAAGCAAGCTCGAACTCCAGTCGCGCTATTTCGTTCACTTTCGGACTAATACCTCTGGGAAAGATATGAATACCCTTATCACTCCAGCTATGGGTTAAAGAGTATCTCATCAATTAGAACCAAAGAAACCGAAACTAAACCTACTCTCCTTTTACAAAGATGACTTTAGAATTAAATAACCCATGTAAATTGATATGCCATTCGAAACAAAGAAACCGAAACCAAACCTACACTCATTCTACAAGGATGACTTTGGCATAAGATAATCTACGAAGGTTGATATGCCATTAAACAAAGAAATCGAACCGAACCAAATCTTGCTTGATAATCATTACACCAACAGATCGAAAGTTCAATCTCTCTCTCTCTCTCTCTCTCTCTCTCTCTCTCTCTCTCTCTCTCTCTCTCTCTCTCTCTCTCTCTCTCCAAAAAGGACCACATCAGAGATTCCACTCAGGCCTGTATATTACATATGACGTTTTTCTGACCTATACCCATTATTGTAACATATTGACCTCGGCCAAGATGTCAAAAGAAGAAATGTAAATAACAGGTGCATCCGGTCGAAGATATCAGGGGACAACCTTGACTGTCGAAGGGTTGAATTGAGTGCGAATTGTGACGCTCGCGAGAAGTAGGTGGACGTAAAAATTATTATATAACCCCGGCGACAGGAAGTTCAGATCAGTTGGAGAGAAGATGCTGGAATGAGAACCATGTCCCAGCAGAGGCTGGGCCCCCAGGCCCCCGGTGGAGCAGCCCTGGAGAACGGGAAAGAAATGCTGCTGTAGCCAGAAGAGTTGCGGAGTCAATATATTGCAGTTCTGTTCAGTCTCCAACTCACCTCTCACAGATAATACCTTTCGTAACCCTTTCGAACCCTTTCAAATAAAGTGAGAGGTATATTTTTCTAAAGAACTATGTCCGCTCGTCTTTATTGTGTTGAATATGTTTCAGCATGCATCTGCATATGAGTATGTTACACTATGTAACTGATACGTAAAGACCATTGATGAATTTATCTGGTATGTGCCCTCCGTCATGCATGACATGATCATAATGCTCGAATGCCAAACGCTAGGTTTAAAAGTATTTAAAGATTGACAAGTGAATGACGTCCAGGGTTTGTCCATGATTTTGATAATGGCCAGACATTTGGCTGCAGATATACACATATCACAAAAATATAGAATCCTGAAAGACATCAAAAGGAAACCAACTATTGTAGGGTATGATTTACAAAATGATGACACTCTAGTTTCTATTCTCTAAACACTTTACCCTGTCTGTGCGTCTTGGAATACGTTAGGCGTATATCCAACGAAGGACTACGACCCAGCCCTCCCACCACCACAAAAAGGGTGTCCTGGATATGACACTAATCTACATCTTATGCTAAGACTCCAGTACTGAAGATCTACGAAGTGTGGGAGCCAGCTCTTCATTACCCTTACACCCAGGTGAACTCGAAGAAGTAGTATCTGTTAGGATCTCATGTAAGACTCAGATCTGTTCGTATTCGATTGTGCCGTATATTTTATACATAAAAATGTAAATATGATTGTGCATGAAGTTCAATTCCCAACTTCTAGGCATAAAATAACCGCAGATGATTCGACGTGTCGTTAAAATTGATCATCAATCAAAAAATAATGATACTTATTCCTCTTCTCTTAACGCTAAGCTCTGTCGGTGAAACTGAGAATACGCTGAACTCCCTAAAGAAAAGGACGACCACTCAAAAAGGAATATCCAGGACAATAAAGAGTTTACGACTCAAATTTAAATTGGTTTTCGGCATTATGCTACGGACTTGAAAACGCGCTTAGCGTAACGGTTATTGTCGTGGGATATTGAATGATACGATGCAATCTAGAAAGAAAGAAGAAACGGGGGCAGAAACTGAAAATGCGTGGCCATTCGTAGGACTTTTTGAGCGCAGCCTGAATAGATATTTTTGCAAGTCTATCAACTTCGAAACAATAAAACTTCCCTCAGAACAAGTCATTTGTCCCGAACTTTGGTTGGACTGAATGTCCTAACTTCAATGGCCATGAATGATTATTTAAAGACACAAATTTTTATTGCTTTGTTTTATTTTCATGCCTTAAAATGCTGATTTACATCAATTTTACTGACAGTATTTCGGGTTCATGAAAATCAGCCCTAAAAAACAACAAATGAAATTGAATAGATTCCGGGTTGAAATAATGAAATATAGTAATAAAAACTAAATATATTTTTGCTTGGTTGGTTGGTTGGTTGGTTGGTTGGGTTTTATGGCATATCAACCTTTGTAGGTTATTTAACGTCAAATCCATTTTATGTAAATAAATCAGTTCTATTTAAAACAATTCAGTTTAGCATGAGTACACAGATTAATTGTCAAAACTAAATTTTGTAAATATTTTTAATTCATTACATTATATAAGGGTCCTAAAAATTCAAACACTATTTAATTTCTCTGCAAGCGTGTGTGTGTGTGTGTGTAATCTGTTCCGTTGAGCGGTAGATATCAAATATTCTTGTGGCAACTGAGATGGGCCCTTAACCTGAACCAAAGACATTTCTTTTGAAAAATGGAATAGATATTGAGAAGATATGGTTTGGTTTTTTGTTTTTGTTTTTTGTTTTTTATTTTGTTATGTTTTTTCTCGAATGTTAAGTTGTCAACAATCAGCTGTGCAAACCTGCACAGAGAGATTTGATGAATAATATTTAGAAAAAAATAATGATGTATGCTAACATTCTCCTTATATTCAAATTTATACTTTTAGTAAATTATGTTAAAATTTGAACCCAATGTTGTATACTACGCGTATACATATGCAAACCACACAATACAAATACACAAGCGACTCTGTTGTTCAGATACGAACGTTTTATTAACTTCTGAGTTCGGTTCTTCGACACGAGGAGAGAGACACAATTCTTAAAAGGCTTTCGTATCATACTATGCTAACAACACACCAAACGTTCGGCACATCTCGTGGAGTTTTAGATCTCAATTCATCTTCGCTGGTCAGGACCCGAAAAACTTAACCGCCGCCGTAACGGAAGAGAACTCAACTGTCTGCCTCCATGGTCCAATGTCAACCTTCAACTCCATGGTCGGACTTCAACTTCTCAACACCATGGTCGGAACTCTACTGAATCTTTTTCAAAATCTTTCAGATTCTCAGCCCATCTCTTCTGGGCATGATGTCATCCACACTCCAGTCCCATTTAATGTCTGGAGTTTATTATGACAATGGTGATTGTCATATCCTTTGCGCACGAGCGTAAACTGCACCAATTCACTACACACCTGAAATCTTAACCAATAGTTCAAAGCCCAACCAAACTGAATGATAAAATATAAATAATGAAAAATGATTAAAATAAAAAAATCATTCCTTAATTATATAACACCCAATTAACATCGATGAACTAAATTGATTGATTGATTGATTTTAACGGGATGTTATTTTATCCCAAGAGGTTAGAGACTTGCGTTCATTATACGTTCATTTTTTTTTTTTTTTTTTTGTATTTTTTCTTTGGTCCAATTGAATATCCAGGAAAAGGAGTAGCGCCCTCGCCAACACCTCGGTGTAGTAGCTTTTGAAAAGGGGGCCTGTGGGTCACCCTCGACTAAGGTATCCAACTTTACTTTTACCAATTGAAAATGAATAGTTTTTTAAACAGATCTATTTGACCCATAGATGATATCCTAACTGGTACTCCGGGATAGAGCAGACCTGGAAGTTATGGCAATGATTTATGACATAGAGTCCATATATATATATATATATATATATGTGTGTGTGTGTGTGTGTGTGTGTGTGTGTGTGTGTGTGTGTGCAATGGCATATATATTCAAATATGTAAGCAGAAGGAACAGAAACGGAATAAAAAGAGTCCTCATTCTTAGAAACACGTTTTTGTCTATTCTTTTTCCTGAACTGCTCGACTATGTAACATAATAAAGAATCTGCTCAAAGTCTGTGCATCCTCACAAAATTCTTGTCTGAACGAAACTTTTTCAAACACTGTCGCCTGTCCACCTATAACACTAAGAAATTTGGGGACTTTAGTGACGAAAATTGAACTTAACTACGCTCTTATACAAAGGTTTTAAACACGCGCCCCACAAACTACTTTTTTCTTGCACGCGGCAGAACAATTTTCTTGACTAATATTTTCCTAAAATTTGGTAATTTGTCCCTCGCCTCTGATCATGTTTCTTCCCAGAAAAGGAGAGAATGTATTTTAATATTTCAGTCGCTTTCACTTGAAGATCAAAAGATGAAAAATTGAGATAATCCCATTTTACATGCATTTATAAAACATTCTTAATAAGAACGTTTGTGAAATTTTCGGCTTGTTTCAAAGGCTTATTGTGGTGGAGGGATGACTGAGATTATATTGTAGTGGAGGGGTGAGTTAAAATATACTGTAGTGGAGGGAGGTGACTGAGATTATAGAAAATTAACTCACACAACAGAACGTGTGGATATTTTTTCTTTTTTTCTTTTGCGTAACATGAGAAGTGGTATATTTGATTACTCATCCTGATGTGGGGAATGAAATAACGACAATACACATAAATAGAAAATATTTGAAAATATTTGAGAGCCAATTGTTAAAATAAGCAAAAAAGTATCTGCTATTTCTTTAGATTTGACCATACTTTCACTTTTGCTTTTGTTTTCTGTTTTAATAAATATTCATAGTACAGTTTATTACAATTTACCCAAGAAATACTATGAAATTGAAAAACTGAATTTGATAAAAGCGAAAACGGTAAAAAAAGGAATTTACAATGACTAAAAAGAGAATTAAGGAAAATTTAAAACAGAAAAATTTTCTCTCTTTATTTTGTACTAATTCGCATGTCCCACTTAATGTCATATGATTAAACATTTTGAGGGAAAAAATAGCAGGATGTCAGCTGCTTTGTAAGTTAGAATCATAACTTTGATTTGATTATTTGGTTAATGGCATATCAAACCTTGATGGTTATTTAATGCCAAATTTCGTTTATACTTGATTTTTGACTGAATAGTTTGTTGGTAACATTTTTAAACGATTTGAGCTCTTTTGTTTGCACAGTTAAATGGTTTCAAGTATTATTATCTAACACAAATAGTTCTATATGCAGAGTTGAATCGTTTCAAGAACTGCAATCTAAAGTTTATAATTCAATCTAATATTAATAATTTGTTTGCGCACAGTTAACTAATTTCAAGTATAGTAAATGATAAAACTGTTCTTTTTACCCATAGACAGGACCCTAATAGGTATTACAACTCCAGGTCGGAGTGAACCTGGGAGTAATGATAATAACTGTGTACTACACATACACCCAAGTTCCAAGAGCATCACTATCAGGTGGTTTAGTGTCATACCCGGGATATAAGTTGGTGGCGGTGGTTTTACTTCACTGCAGAGATGCAGTTTATGTATTCTACTGTCCTAGCCGACTGGACGTGATTAACATTATAACTAGTGAAAATCACGCCACTCTCCCATCTTTTCGTTTTATTTCATTTTCTCTCTGGGGTCCGCTCGAATAGCAAAACCTACTGTGTAATTTTTTTCTTCTTGTTAATTAACACTTGGTCTGGTCTTCAGGCCGGGATTGAGTGATCTGCTTGTCTCTCAAAGTCATTTTCTGGGACAGATTCTAGTTTGTAAATTTGTCAATATGCTCAAACTTTAGTATCTTGCACAATTCCCAGTAAACTACGTTGCCCACTCAACAATGCTTGTATTCCTTTTGCGTCAGTTTGCTTCCTTTCCTTATGTGATTAACCGGTTAATCTTTGTCCCCACATAATTTCCAGTTGCTTTTGACATAACTGTTATGGCATTTCTGTTCAAAGAGATTCAGTTTCTTTCTGCAGGTTTTGCCATCTTGGCCATGTCTAGTTCATCTCGGATGCAGTTTCTTTAATTTGTCGCTTGAGCTGTCTATAGAGCTCCCTCTTTTGTTTTTGTTATGTTAATTTCTGAGACGAAGCTTGTTGATTTTTATCATTACGGGTTTTCGGACTATTGTCTTCATCTTTATTGTTATTTCCACAACGTTTTGGCCGATATGTCCTCCGGCCTTCTTCAGGTGTTTGTCGAACTCAGGAACCTTCACAGAACTTCGAACTATGTCCTTTATTGAACCCGCGGGGGTCGCCTGTTCTGATTCCGTTAGCCATAACCGGGTACAAGTGTGAAGTATTCCTGTATTGTTACTCGCCTGTAGTCAGGATTGAACCTGCAACCTCCAGATGATTGTCTCCTTAGAAACTTAGGGAACCAACGCCTATAACCGTTACGCCATGTGTCCTGCTGGACACGTGGTGTAACGGCGGACCTATCGGCCGAAATGCTGAGGAAATAACAATAAAGATGAAGACAATAGTCCGAAAACCCTCTTTTGGTTTCTATTATTATTATTATCATTATTGTTATTTTCGAGTTTTTCGCACCAGAGTTAGCTAATGGTCTTTCACTGGAGTCTAAGTAACAATAAGTCTCTTCGGTTCTCCAGAACTATCCTCAATATTCTGGCCAATTTTAGTAATGCTGTAGTTCCATTTCCAGCTCGTCCAGTCCTCTTACCAAATTTTGGAGACCACCTTGAGCGCACCACGTATAATTGGTATCAAGGCCATTTTCATGTTCCATAACTTTTTTGTTCTCAGGCAAGGTCCAAGTACTTGTCTCTGTTTTCGTTTTTTTTTTCTTTTCTTTTTTTTCTGTTGTTTGGTTAAGCAAAGTCGATTATTCCACAGGTTCTCTTTTTTTCTTTCTTTATTATTTTTTTTATTTCTTTATTTCTATTTCTTTTTTTTTTTTTTTTTTCTTTTTTTTTCACTTTCTCCAGGTCTGGTCTTCTGCTTAGGATTAGGGAATCTGCTTGTGTCTCAAAATCCAAGGGAATTTTGCGTGTCTCACTCTCCAGGACGGATTCTGGTTTGCGCATATACTATTTGATAATATGCTAATATCTCAATTTCTTGTACAATTCCCAGTGGATCCCCTTCCCCACTCAACGATATTGTACTCCTTTGGGCTGGTTTGCTGCATTCGCTTACAATGTGATTAATCGTTTCGTTCCCATAACCTACACTTGCAATTCTGTTGCGTCTTATCTATTTTCACTTTAACATAGTTGGTCCTTATAGCGTTATTTTGTGTTGCTATGAGAGAAAATTCTGTTTCTCTCTAAAAGTTTCCCTTTTGAAGCCATGTCCACGTCTTCTCGTGAGAGATTCTGTCCGTCTGCCGCTTGAAATATCCATACTGTTGTTTTTCTTCTCATTTGTTTGCTATTTGTTGTTGTGCTGTTGATCTTTATGTTATCAATGCTGTTTCTGGTTGCTGTAATTAGTCTTTCTTAGCTATTTTTTATGTACAGGGTGAAACGATAAAATTGTCGCCCTAGAAAAGACGACATGATTCCATTTCCGTTTAATGAAAACCGGTTTTCTTTTTTTGTTGCAGACCATCTACTAGTTGGCCAGTTGTGTACAAATCCCAAGAGCGATAGGTGCTTTCTATCATGTCTGAAAGTGACACAATGTTCAACGAGGAAGATCGGAGATGCGCCGCTGTACAACTCATGCTCTCTACCGATCCAAGTTATGACAACAGGACCATTGCCAGCACCCTCAAAATGCAAATCTGGATTGCCACGAATAACAGGGACTTGCCCAGGGTGATAAAAACAAAGTTTCCGGCTACGGTTATGGTCTTTGGTGTGATTTCAAGTGAGGGCCACATCATGCCACCTCACATCTTCGAAGTCGGTTTGAAAATCAACACCAAAGTGTACCTGGATGTGCTGAAGAGTGTGGTGATCACCTAGTGCAATCAGGTGGCCGGTGGCAGACCCTGGGTGTGGCAGCAGGACTCGGCGCCGGCCCACAAATCCAAAGAGACCCAGGATTGGCTTCATAAGGAGTGCTACAACTTTGTACCCTTCTCTTACTGGCCCCTCCTCCCCCGACCTGAACCCACTGGACTACTTCGTTTGGTCACACGTCGAGAACATCACCAACATGACCTCCCACAACACCAAGACAGCCTGATCGCTGCCATCCGCCGAGTATTCGCCGTGCTCCCGCCGGCGCCTGTGGAAAAGGCATGCTCCCAGTTCCAGATCCCTATTGAGACGGTGATTGAGGCTGAAGGCGGCTACATTGAATAGATGTCAGCTCTACTACATAATCAAGTTATCTGAATTGATTTTTTCAATAAAAGTTTTTAAATAAAGCTGTAATTTTGTTTTCTTTAGGACGACAATTTTATCGTTTCACCCTGTAGTTATCAAATCGTTGTATCGATGTATCAATGTTATCACCCTTCTTCTTTTTTTGACATATAATCTATCGATGTCATCTCTCGGATATAAGCAACTTCACTAGCTTTCTTGTCCTCAGGTTTATTCGCTGAAGTTCTTTCCTCAATTTCAAGAATGGTTCCGAGTATCTTACAAGGGGGACAACTCAGATGTTTTTGCCGTTGATGAGATTCCTGCAACAGAGCTTGGTCTCGAGAAGTTTTCTCGTTCGTCTATGATAGTCTTTTTTTCTCCCTCATTTTCACTTGTTCCACGCTAAATTTTAATATTATGAAATATTATATTCAATGAGAAGGATTTATGAAGCTAAATATGACGCATATAAAATAATTACTCTCATTTTTATTTCATTTTAAAGGATTTCTACATAAAATTTTACATAGGACTGCTTTTAATTCGTTTGAGAATGAAACAATAATATCAGAAATCAGTGACATCGAGAAATTATCTATAAAACCAAGTTTTGTTAAAAGTAATATTTAAATTATCCCCACCATATATGTTAACTATCCATATAAACTGCGCCCAATGCAACTCAACCATATGCTAACCTTAATTTCATAGTGAATTATAATACATATTACAGGATTTCATTTGTGTGTTTGTTTGTTTGTGTTTTATGGTATATTAACCATTGTAGGTTATTTAATGCCAAATCCAATTTTATACAAATAAACAGTTCTGTTTCAAACAATTCAGTTTAGCAGAAGTACACAGTTTAATTGTCAAAAGCATTTCTATTTCAAGCTATTCAGTTTAGTTAGTTCTAATTCAAACAACTCAGTTTAGTATTAGTATAGCTTTTGTTTACACACAGATAAATGTCAAAACAGTTCTATTTCAAACAATTCAGTTTCGCAAACAAAAACAGTTCCATGTCAATTCAGTTTTGCTAAACTATGTTGTTTAAATATCAAAACAGTTCTATTTCAAGTAATTCAATTTAGCATAAGTACACAGTTTAGTTCTATTTGACCCATACATAGGACCCTATCAGGTGCTACTACTCCGGGCCAGAATGGACCTGGGAGCGATGGCAATGAAGAGGTACTCCGTATCCCCCAAAGCTCCAGCATTACTGGAATCTCACCATCACATTGTTTAATGTCATATATCAGGACACTCGTTGGTGGGTGGGTCTTAGCTCTGGGTAGAAAAGCAGTCGGTGTATTCTACAGCTCCAACCGTCTGAGCAATGCAGGATTTTAAACGCAATGATAAAATGAGCTGTTCTGGGGCAAATCAAAGCCAGCAAGACTTTCATAGAGATATCATAAATAATTAAAAATTCTTTTTAAGATTAAATCCTATTTGCCCAACCCCTCCGCTCGGGCAGGATCTGACACAAGGTCAATTTTTAAGTGGAGTTTAACAGGTTTGAATTCAGAGTTTTCCTTCTCCTAGACTAGTTGCCTCACCAAGGCTGAAGAACCTAGTCTGCCCTACTATTTACCCATAGCTGGAGGGAGTATATTTAGATTCATAACTTTCCCAAAGGTATTAGTGCTATGTGAAATGCAATCAGTCAGATTTGAACTCGTGTCGCCGTGTCCATATCCAGCGACAATAACCATTACACCACGAACACCTTTTTAAGATTAAATAATCATTGAGAATGTAACATAAATAACTAAAGGAAATATTATGTCGGTGATAACGTAGTTTTGGTGACTGGCAGACATACACATTATCGCCATTATATAAAGATTATTATTATTATAATTATTATTATTATCCCTTTAGAGTTTTTCACATCAGCGTTAGCTGATGGTTTTTCACTGGTGTTTGAGTGACAGCAAGTCTACTCAAGTCTCCAGGACTTTTCTCAATATTCTGGCCGTTTTCAATAATGCTGTCGTTTGGATGGTCTCCACTCGTCCGCCAACTTCTAATTCCTCCAGTCCCTTTAATGACCCTCTAGTTACTGTACCAAAAGCACCAATCACAATTGGTACAATCGTCACCCTCATGTTCCACAGCTTTTTCAATCCTCTAGCAAGATCGAGGTACTTATCCTTAAGTCACCTCGTGTGCATATTTTCCCAATTTGTCGCTTGAAGTATCGATACAATTGTTTTTCTTCTCTTTTTTTTTTCTTTCTAGATTTTGTTGTTTTGCTGCTTGCCCTAGAGTTATTTCTGATGATACGGCTATTACTGACTCTGTAATTAATTTTTCTTTACTTATTATTATCATATCATCACCATTATTATTATTATTTTATTCCTAAAGAGATGACCAGTTCCGCAAAAAGCAATTTATTATTATTATTATTATTATTATTATTATTTACTCCTTTAGTGTTTTTCCCATTAGCGTTAGCTGATGGTCTTTCACTGGAATTTGAGTGACAGCAAGCCTCCTCAAGTCTCCAGGACTCTTCTCAGTATTCTGGCCATTCTCAATAATGCTGTAGTTTCGATGGTCTCCACTCGTCCTTCAACCTCAAAGTCCTCCAGTCCCTTTAATAACCCTTTAGTTACTGTAACAAAAGCACCAATCACAATTGGTATAATTGTCACCTTCATGTTCCAGTTTTTTCAATTCCCTAGCAAGGTCGAGGTACTTATTCTTCTTTTCACATTCTTTCAGTTTTATTCTGTGGTCAGCCGGGACAACAAAGTCGTCAATTTTGTAAATTCTTTTTTCTTTTCTTTTTTTTTTTTTTTGTTGTTGATTGTTATAAGGTCAAGTCTTCTGGCGAAGATTAGGTGATCCTTGTGTATGTCAAAGTCCCTTAGGAGTTTATGCGTGTCATTTTCTAGGACAGGTGCTGAGTTGTACATTATTATTATTATTATTTTCTCCTTTTCGATTTTTTCTCTCAAGTGTTAGCCAATGGTTTCTCACTGGAATTTAAGAGACAGCAAGTTTCGTCAAATTTCCAGGACTCTTTTCAGTATTCTTGCTGATCTCAATAATGCTGTATTCTAGATGGTCTCCGCTCGTCCTCTTATTTTTAAGTCCTTTCGTCCCTTTATTAATCCTTCGGTGACTTTACCCAAAGCACCTCTTATTTTTAAGTCCTCAAGTCCTTATACCAATTTTTGGTAACTGTATCAAGAGCACCTGTTACAATTGGTATCACAGTCACTTTTAGGAGATGCCCGTGGTGTAATGGTTATCGTCGTAGGAAATGGACACGGCGATACGAGTTCAAATCCCGGACCAGCCTAATTGCATTTTCCCATAGCACTATTACCCTTGGGAAAGGTATGAATCCAATTATTCTCCCTCCAGCTATGGGTAAATAGTTGGAGAGACTGGGTCCTTCAGCCTTGGTGAGGCAGCTAGTCTAGGAGAAGGAAAACTCTGAATTCAAACCTGTTAAACTCCGCTTAAAAAATTGATCTTGTGTCATATCCTGCCCGAGCGGAGGGGTTGGGTAAATATGGATCACAGTCACTTTCATGTTCCACAGTTTTTTCAATTCCCCAACAAAGTCCAGGTTTCAATTTTACTCTGTGGTCAGCCAGAATAGCAAAGTCCACAATTCGGCAAGTTCCCCTTTCTTTTTTTTTTTTTTTTTTTTTCGACTATAACTTGGTCTGATCGTTTGGCCGAGATTAGGTGATCCGTTTGTATCTAAAAATTCCAGAGGAGTTTGTGTGCTTCGTTCTCCGGGACATATTATCATTATTTTCTTGCTTGAGAGTTTTTCACATCAGCGTTAGCTAATGGTTTTCCACTGGAGTTTGATAGACTGCAAGTCTCCTCAAGTCTCCTGAACTCTTCTCAGTATTCTGGCCGATCTCATCAATGCTGTTGTTTGGATGGTCTTCAATCGTCCTCATATTTCCAAGTCCTCTAGTCCCTTTATTAATCCTTCGGTGACTTTACCAAGAGTACAAATTACCTTTGGTATAATCGTCACTTTCATGTTCCACAGTTTTTTTAATTCATTAGCAAGGTCGAGGAACTTATCCCTCTTTTCGCGTTCTTTCAATTTTACTCTGTGGTCTGCCTGGACAGCATATTATTATTATTATTTACTCCTTTAGAGTTTTTCACATCAGTGTTAGCTGATGGTTTTCCACTAGTGTTTCAGTGACAGCTAGTCTCCTCAACTCCCCTGGACTCTTCTCAGTATTCTGGCTGTTCTCAATAATGTCGTTTGGATAGTCTCAACTCGTCCGCCAATTTCCAAGTCCTCCAGGCCCTTTAATAAATCTTTAGTTATTGTGCTAAAAGCACCAACCACAATTGGTATAATTGTCACCTGTTCCATAGTTTTTTTCAATTCTCTAGCAAGGTTGAGATACTTATCCTTCTTTTCACATTCTTTCAGTTTTATTCTGTGGTCAGTCAGGACAGCTTCATTATTTGTGATATCAGTTTTTTAAAAATAACTAAGATACATTTTACCATGAAAAAATAAGATTTCAACGCAAAGGGATTAATTAATGATCATTAAGGATCATCTTAAAACTTGTATGTAGTATTTGCGGATAAGAACTGCTTGTTTGTGGGGGTGTCCTCGTGGTGTAATGGTTAAAGCGATGGACTGCGCAATCGTAGTACGCGAGTTCGTACTCTAGTCGCGCTATTACGTTCACTTTCGGGCAAATACCCTTGGGAAAGGTATGAACCCCCTTATCCTCCCAGCTGTGGGTTAAATAGTACCAGTACTGTTCTTCTAGGAGAATGGCTTCGGCATTAAATAACCTAAAAAGAGTTGATATGCCATTAAACAAAGAAACCAAACCTGCTTGTTTGTTTTGCTTCTTTTTTTTATTGTAAACACCTACGCATATTCATGAATTGTTTTATTAAAACTACAAAATGACTCTTATCTAATTACAAAGATTTCGAATAATTTCTGCTGCTCTAATTAAATATGCAGAGTCATTTTCAGAGGCAGTTAAGACGATAGAAAACTAATTCTCTGAAAAAAATCGTCATATCAATATGATGATAAAACATTACTATGCGTACTGTTCTATTATGAATTCACGTGGAATTTTTTGCTTTGGTTTCTGTTATTATTTTACAAACATCTGTTATTTCAAACATTTTGTAAACATCCACCATTTTCTCTCAATGTCTTTGAATTTTGAATTTTGAATTTTTCAGGCTTCCTTTATCTCAGTGTCTTTTGAAACATATTTTCAAAGATTTTGTCGCACTATCCCAATTTTTATCAACCTTGGAGTTTGCCAGCTTTGTTCTGCTTCCAAACGTTTTTCAATCTTGGATTTCCCGAGCTTTCGTTTCTCTGTCTCAATGTCTTAGGATCTAGGATTTTTCATGTATTCCATCAATATTTCTCAATGACTTTCTCTCTAAAATTTTCCCCAGCATTCGTATCTCCATCGCAATGTCTTTCAATCTTGGATTCTTACCGAATTCTCTCTCTCTCTCTCTCTCTCTCTCTCTCTCTCTCTCTCTCTCTCTCTCTCTCTCTACCAATATCTTTCAGCCTTGGATTTTCCTAGCTTTTGTATCTCTGTTTCAATGTTTTTAAATCTTAAATTTTCTCGGCTTTCGGGGTTTTATCTCAATGATTTTCTACCGTAGATTTTCCTAACCTCTGTCTCTATCTCAATGATTTTAAATGTTGAAACTTTCCGAACTCCGTCTGCCTATCTCAATATCGTTCAATCTCTCTATCTTAGTGTCTGACTCTTGAATTTTTCCGGAATTTCGTCTCTCTACTTCAATGTATTTCAATCCTGGAGTTTATCAATTTTCATCTATGTTAATGTACCACACACTTGAATTGTTCCCAAACACCGTCTCTTAATTTCAATATTTTTCCATCCTGGATTTTCTTAACACTTCTCGATTTCAATATCCTTTGGATTTGGATTTTCGCGGTTTTCTCTCTTCAGCCTTGGTTTTTCTCGAACTCAGTCTCTCTATTTCAATGTTTTCTTTTGCTTTGTTTTTTTTTTTGTTTTGTTTTGTTTTGTTTTGTTCGTTTGTTTTTTTTTTCTTTCTTTTTTTTTTCTTCTTACCTTGGATTTTTGCCGCTTCCATCTTATTCCACTGTCGATATGACTAGCCGCCGTCTCTCAGTTTCTTTCCATGGGGGATTTTCGTACTCTTGTCTCCCTGCATCATTCTTTCCACTTCAAATCACTCACTCTCTCTCTCTCTCTCTCTCTCTCTCTCTCTCTCTCTCTCTCTCTCTCTCTCTCTCCTGCAGCATTTTTTCGTATATTTATTGTTTTGCATTTTCTCTTTTATTTATTCATTTATTTATTTATTTTGGCTCCAAAACTTTTGGGGGAAATGTTTCTCGTCTCTCTGTTCTTTCTTTTTCTTTCTTTTTTTTACATTATTCTTTCCTTCTTTCTTTCTTTCCCCTTCTCTAAATAACCCAATGTCTTTCTTGACTTCAGGTTCCTTGTTATCCATCCTTTGCTTAATTTTCCATTCTTTGTCTAATTCTCCAAGTAGAGTTAATCACTCATTCAAACTGACAATTATCTAACTCTCCTCCCCTTCTTTCACCCCTCTTCTTTGTTGACATTCTGATCCCCACTTTTCAGGCGACCAAATAAATACCGATCAGACAAAATTTAGCACAATTATCTCCCTAATTAATGATCTCATCCATCGCCCTCTGTTCATCCTCTCTTTTCTTTATTAAGCTATGACTTTTCTAGTCTCTCTTTAATACTCTTTATCTCCTCTGCCTTTTCCTCTCGCTCTCTTCTGTTCTTCCCTTTGCCAAATCGTTTTTTCACTCTCTGCCGTCTATAGTTCATCATATCGCTCCTTTCTGGGGTTTTTTTTCCCGCCTTTAGCTTAGAGGCTATAAATCTATTAATTTTGTATATGTCTCCTTTGTCTTTTCAAATTTATTAGCTTTGTTAGTCGGAGTTAACCGTCTGCGTTCTTATTTGTTAGATTATAATTATTAAATATATTGATTAAATATATTTTCTAATATACGAGGTTTGTTCAAAAAGTATTGAGACTGAAGCTGTGTTTATCAAAACAGAAATGAACAATGAATGAAACGTTAATTTTCTTCGATAATACTCCCTTTAGCGTTCGACACACTTATTTCAGCGAGTTTTCCATGGATCAAAAAACGTTTCTATTGATACGACGTAAAGTTGAGATGTATTTTTAAAAATATATTCTATATCTTCAAATCTTAGCCTTGATACAAAAATCTTTTGTTTAGGAAAGAAGAAAAAGTTCCACTACTGATCAGAAAGTATCGATGACTGGTACTCATGCTGTTCATCTGATTATAACTGTTAAAAAACGATGTTTTCTAAGAGTCTTCACATCAACGTCTTTTATTTCAACTTTTACATCGGACGTGTGATGAAAATGCATCAAGATTGAAGCTTTAAAATCTTTTGGTGATAAAAAATATTAAGCATATAATTAAAGACGTTTGCTCATTTGAGCAATTGCCTAGTCTGATGGGGCTGTAGAATACACCGATTGCACCTCTGCAGAGGGGTAAGACCCCCTAATGAGTGTCTTGGATATGACACTAAACAATCTGATGGTGAGGTTCCTGTGATGCTGGAGCTTTGGGGAATGCGGAGCACCCATTTATTGCCATCACTCTCAGGTCCACTCTGGCCCGGAATGGTAGCACCTGATAAGGATCCTATCTACAGGTTAAATAGAACTAACTGCATATTTATGCTAAACCGATTTGTTTCAAATAGAACTGTTTGACTAAACTAAATTGCTTGAAATAGAAATGCTTTTGACAATATAACTGTACTTACATTCAAACTGCGTGCATATGCTAAACTGAATTGTTAGAAATGGAACTGTTTTTGACATTAGATCTCACGAAACTTGTCCAGATAACATCACTTTATCATCCCGTGTCTGGCAGCATGATCTTCTGAATTTTGAACGTATTATTAAAAAATGGCAACATAGATCCTTTTCAAAATTTAATTTCATTATTTGAAATAAAAACAATATTTGTCATTTTGTCTTAAGGATTATATCGTCCAAATTCTTGTCCTCAACAGCGATTCACTCTTGAAGCCTCACTTTGAAGTTCTACAGTGCTCGCTTTGTCATTGTTTCTGTTATTGCCGCAATTTCGTGACGAATAAAAATCTTTTGTTCTATCAGTTGTCAGTGGCCTACGTTTAAACACTTGAAACTAACGGTTTCCTCCAGAAAAAGTAATCACAAGGGGAAAGATCTGGTGAGCAAGCCGTTCACGGGATGTCACCACTTAACCTTTTAACCGATTTCCCACCAAGTCATGGTCATTTTATCGTGGGGGACCAAGTCCAAATCGAGACATGCGCAGCCATTCAAAAAATATGCTTGATCCATTCGGCATTTCCCTATTGGGGCGCCAAGCTATGAACTCAGCCCTGCAAAGCAGGTATTGATGGAAAGACGGCCCCTTGCGACCAGGCAATTTAAATCAATAACAAACGCCTGGCCAGAACGTCAGGCGGGTCAAGGATTAGTGTGTCATCACTTAGTAAGATGAAGCACCCTGGAAAATGTTACTTCATAACTTCTGCGGAGTCTCTTGCATGTGCGCAATGGCAACTAAAAGAGCGTGGTTGCTGTTGCTCCTAGACATACCTTCCGCCCACTCACATCAACTAAAGCTCGTTTTGTGGCAATTTGAAATCCGGGAGATGATTCTATCGTACTCTGTATAAGTTGCTCAGCTGATTAGTTGGTTGGTTGGTTGGTTGGATTTTATGGCATATCAAGCTTTGTAGGTTATTTAACGCCAAATCTATTTTTATGCAAATAGTCAGTTCTATTCCAAAAAATTCAGTTTAGTACGAGTACACAGTTTATATGTCAAAAACATTTCTATTTTAAGTTATTCAGTTTAGTCAAACTGTTCTTATTCAACTAATTCAGATTAGTATAAGAATACATTTTGTTTACATATAGTTAAATGTCAAAACAGTTCTATATTAAACAATTCAGTTTAGTGCTAGTACAGTTTTAATGTCAAAAACAGTTCTATTTCAAACAATTCAGTTCAGCATATGCACGCAGTTTGAATGTAAGTACAGTTATATTGTCAAAAGCATTTCTATTTCAAGCAATTTAGTTTAGTCAAACAGTTCTATTTGAAACAAATCGGTTTAGCATAAATATGCAGTTAGTTCTATTTAACCTGTAGATAGGACCCTTATCAGGTGCTACCATTCCGGGCCAGAGTGGAACTGAGGGTGATGGCAATAAATGGGTGCTCCGCATTCCCCAAAGCTCCAGCATCACTGGAACCTCACCATCAGATTGTTTAGTGTCATATCCAAGACACTCATTAGGGGGTCTTACCCCTCTGCAGAGGTGCAATCGGTGTATTCTACAGCCCCATCAGACTGGGCAATTGCTCAACTGAGCAAACGTCTTTAATTATATGCTTAATTTTTTTATCACCAAAAGATTTTAAAGCTTCAATCTTGATGCATTTTCATCACACGTCCGATGTAAAAGTTGAAATAAAAGACGTTGATGTGAAGACTCTTAGAAAACATCGTTTTTTAACAGTTATAATCAGATGAACAGCATGAGTCTATGTCTTTCTCGGCGATGAGTAAATTTGTTGGACACTCTGAGCTCCCTAGCCTTGGTAGGCAACGAATCGAAAACGATCCTTACATTTTCAGACTCGTTCTGGAAACGCATGCGACAAAACTGCTACCAAGATTTAATTGCCCTTATTTTCTCTTGGATAACATCAGTGGAATCAAAAGAGGAGACTTGCTGTGTAGGCAACTCCTGGCCTAAAGGCAACGTCACGGCTGAGTTGAATAAATAAATACTACATTCAGATACCAATCAAAATGCTGGTTTGGTTTAATTTGATTTGGTTTGGTTATTTAACAGCATATCAACGATGGTTTCAAGTATTCCTATCTAATACTGATAATGTGTACACAATTATACTATTTCAAGTAACTTTTCCTATTTAATAATTATCATTTGTTTACACACAGTTATTTGATATTTAGTATTCTTAATACAAATACAGAAGGTGCACTTAGCGCGACAGTTATCGTCATAAGAAATGGAATCGGCGACCCGAGTTCAAATCCTGGACGAAGTTGTTGACGTTTCACTTCGTGCTAATGCTCTTGAGAAAGGCATGAATCCATATGTTCTCCCTCTCAGCAAGAAGCAAATCGTAAAAGCAGATTGGATTCTTTAGTCTTGATAAGTAATAGGAGAATTCAAACCTACTTTACTGCGCTAAAAAAATACCTTGCGTCACATCCTATCCATGCCGAAGATGTTGGGTAACTACAAATAATTTGGACTTAATTTTATGGCTTAAGTAACAATCATTTTTTTATAATAATCATTTGTTTGTACACAGTTATATGGTATCAAGTATTCCTATCTAATACAAATGATTTGTACTGCGGACACGGAAGTAATAGTAACGAAGGGGTACTATACACTTCGCAGAGTTCCAATATTGGTGCCTCAACAACAGATGCAGATTATTGTTTCTTCTAAGACGCCTGATTTTTAATGGGGAGGGGAATTTTACCCTTCTGCAAAGGATAAAATCAGATTTTTACTCTTCTGAAGAGCAACGCTCTGGCCTTTGACAAAAATACCAGAAGCATTACTGAGATCAGAGATACTACACTCTGATCCATACGTAATCCGCTCTTTCTTAACGGAATCTAAGCCAATATTTATGATTTAAAAAACAAAATACTTAAAATTGCTAATTCATTGATATTGTTCAATATTTAGTAATGAAACTTGATTAATTTTAGTAAACTTTGAAAACTTTTAACACCCATTGTACAATCCGTAGAGTAAACTCCATGTTATAGTTTATTATCTATACAATAATTCGCTTGTTTACACCAAAGTTCCTACTTACTTACCTAACTAACTGTCATTCGTTTCCGTCACACTTTCACTAATGGATAAACTTGCAATGTCGACTGCTTGTGTGAAATTAAATACCTTTAATAAAGTCTAAAGTAGGAAGAGAGAGGGAGAGAGTGCAAGAGAGAGTGTGTGTATTGTTTTGAATGTGTTAGAGTGGTTTGGTTTGGTTTTTATGGCATATCAAATATTGTTGTTTATTTAATGCCAAATCCTGTTTTTACATATATATTAAATATATGATTTGTAAAAACATTTTGTAGATACACAGTATAATGGTCTAACAGTTCTATTTCAAACAATTCAATTTAGCATAAGTCATTTCTTTGCATTCTGTTTAAATATCAAACAGTTCTGTTTGACCCATTAATAGGATCCTATCAGGTGCCACTACTCCAGGCCTGGGTGGACTATGGAGCAATGGCAATGAAAGTGTACTCCAAATTCCCTAAAGCTCCAGCGTTACTGGAGCCTCACCGTCAGATTGTTTTATGTCATTAGGACATTCGTTGGTTGGGGGCGTCTTAACCTTTTGCTGAGATGTCACCGAGTTATTCAACAGCCCCAACCGAGTGGGCTTGTGTCAGAGTGAATAAAAAGAAGGTGGGAGAGACAGAAGAAAGGTGGGACGCAAGAATAGGATGAGAAGAAAGAGTGAATTTTCAACTAAGAGATACGAACACCTAATTGAGTAGTGTTGTTTGGAAATCGATTAAAAGGGCTTACGCATATGGACTTGACTCAAGAAGTTGTGCTTAGATGTGAATCCATACATTTGTGTTCAAGACCAAAATCACCCATTAAAAAATAAAACAGAAATCGCTTCAAAGTGCAGGCATTAGAAAAAGTACTTGTTATGCTTCTTATAGTTTGACTAAAAACAGAGAAGGAATGGAAAGCGATGAAGAATGAAAGTGAAAAAAGAATTGAGTGCGAATTCATTTATTTTACACTTTCCATAATCCCGCAGAAGAATCACAAGTTTCTTTCTCATTTGAAATGCCAGAGAAATTGTCCGACATGATCGTTGCCGGAAAGTCACCTAAAAGTGATTAGCAAATGTTTTAGCGACTGAATGAAAAAGAGAAGAATTTTTCTATTTTTCTGGAATTTCATTTTTTTTCTTCTGATTTCTTTATTTAATGTCAGTAGTTTTTGGTTTCTTTGTTTCTAATGTCATATCAACCTTTGGGGGTTATTTAATGCCAAAGCCATTCTTGTTGATGAACTGTTGTTTTGGCTTCGATTTCTTTTTTCTAATAACGTATCAACCTTTGTGGGTTATCTAATGTTAAAGTAATCCTTGTAAAAGAACTGTTGTTTTTGGTTTCAGTTTCTTTGTTTCTAATGGCATATCAACCTTCAAGGGTATTTAATTCCCAAGCCAACCTTGTAGAAGGAGAGTAGGTTTGGTTTCGGTTTCTTTGTTTTTAATGGCATATCAACATTCGTGGGTTACTTAATGCCAAAGTCCTCCTTGTAGAAGAACTGTTGTTTTGCTTTCCGTTTCTTTGTTTCTAATGGCATATCAACCTTTGGGGGTTATTTATTTCCAAAGCCATCTTTGTAAAAGGAGAGTAGGTTTGGTTTCGGTTTCTTTGGTTCTAATTGCATATTAGCCTTTGTGGTTTCTTATAAAAGAACATCAGCGATGCTATTTAACCCATTGCTCGGAGGATAAAGGGGTTCATTCTTTTGTGTAGGGCATTAATTCTAAAGGGAATGTTATAGCGCGACTGGAGTTTGGACTCGCTTACTTCAAGGCAACAGTCCAGTACGTTAGCCACTACGCCACGAAGATTCCCCGAAAAACTGTTGAGCACACACCCGAATTTTTTCACCGTCATTTGACACTTAAAGTCAAATAGACAAATCAAAACTGTGAAATGAAAGGGGTCATGTTGACTTACTTAGAGTTTACAATAAAAATTCGAGAAGTAATGCTGGAGCTTTGGGGAATGCGGAGTACCTCTTCATTGCCATCGCTTCAGGTCCACTCAGGCCTGCAGTGGTAGGTCCTGATAGGCTCCAGTCTATTGCTCAAATAGAACTGTTTGACATTTAAACTGTGTACTAATGCTAAATTGAACTGTTTGAAACAGAACTGTTTTTACATTTAACTGAGTGTAAACAAAAAACTGTACTTATTCTAAACTGAGTTGCTTGAAATAAGTAAAACCATTTAACTGCGTAGAAAAAATGAGCTTAGACGTGTTTAAAAATCTAATCTACAAAATATGTTTACAAATCATATATGTATAAAAAGGATTTGGCATTAAATTACCTACAATGGTTGATAATGCCATAAAAAGCCATCTAAACCAACCAAATCAAAACATACACACACAATTGTATATATATATATATATATATAGAGAGAGAGAGAGAGAGAGAGAGAGTTATGAATAAAATGAGAGTTAAAAAGTAGTCAATGCTTTCGTGGCACAGTAAGTTTTAAATTCTTTACCACCCACATATGATAGAATTGTGAAGTGGCATTCTTATGATATTTAGGAAAGGCCTCATGACGTAGAGGCTAATTTTCAACTCATCGTTTTATCGATTTCTCTAACATGAAACGTGTACAAAAAGCTCTTTTTATAACAATTACAGATTCACCAGGCTTTAAAAAAACATTTCAACAGTAAACTCACGGTGTGCACCAGTCCTAGTCATGATCAAAACTGATCATATCTGAAAAAAAATTATAAGGCATTAGCTAGATGGCGCTACCATTTCTACTCGCCAAAGTTCACTCGCAGCACCAAAGTGAATGTCTAAAAAGTGAGAGGTGTTTCTGCTACACCCTGTATTCGTAAAAGAAAAAAAAAGTCTCCAAACTCATAACTTTTTTTTTAGTGATGTATGAAAATTTATTTTTAGAATTGCATTTTTCGTTGAATGATTCAAGGAAATTTATATTTATTTATCATTTGGACGTATTTGTTGATTTTTATTTGCCGATTCATAAATTTATTTATCTTTCGAGTATAAGGGATAATTTTTTTTGAAAACAACTAATCTAAAAGACATTATCCTTATAAGAACTTTTTCCCACTAGCGTTATTTTATTGTTTTTCACAAGAATTTAAATGACAGCAAGTCTCCTCAGGTTTCCAGGACTCTTCTCAGTATCATAGCCAATTTTAGTAGTTCTGTGGTCAGGGTGGTTTCAATTCTTTCTCAAATCTCCAGTCACTTTTCCTTGTTCTTGAGGACTGTTCTGAGAGCACCAACTAAGATTGGTATTACTGTCACTTTCCATATATTATTATTATTATTATTTGCAATAGAAGTAGTTGAGGAAAGAGGAGGAGGAAAAGGGGGAAAAGGAGGAGGAAAGGTATGAACCTCTTTATCTTCATAGTTATGGGTGAAATAGTACCACCAGTTTTTGTTTTATTTTGTTTTGTTTGTTTGTTCAAGGAAGATTTTGGCACTAAATAACCTACAAAGCTTGATATGCCATTAAACAAAGAACTGAAACTTATTCTATAAAGTTTTTTGTTAATGTATTGAGCGTAAACCGTATAATACAACTTCGGGCTTTTTGCTTCTGATAGATAAAATCAAGGGAGATAATTCATCTGTTAGAGTAAATAGCAACCGAAACTGTATTCTTAATGCAATTACTCCACGAAGAGTTTTTTTTTTTTCTTTAGAGGTTCATGAATATTTTAAGCTATATTTGACCTGCAAGGAAAAACCTAAATATTCTTCTCTGCGTGAAGCTATCTATTAAACATTGTTAAATTATTAAAGTGTATGGTTAACACGCTTAGGGTAATGGCTATCATTGAAGAAAATGGTATTGGTGACCCGAGTTCAAATCCTGAACGTGTTAGTTTGCGTTTCTCTTCAGGCTAATGCCTTTAGGGAAAAACATGAACTTATTCATTCTCTCCTCAGCTTTCGATAAAAAGAAGGCAGATTGGGTTCCTTAGCCTTGGTTAGGCAACCAAGGAAAAATTATAACTAGCTTTACTCCGTTTAAAAACTGATTTTGTGTTACATCCTGCTCATGGGGAGAGGTTGGTTAAATATACACTTATCATATTTACCAACCCCTCCGCTCGGGCAGGATATGACACAAGGTCAATTTTTAAGCGGAGTTTTAACAGGTTTGAATTCACAGTTTTCCTTCTCTTAGACTAGTTGCCTCACCAAGGCTGAAGAACCTAATCTGGAGGGAGAATAATTGGATTCATACCTTTCCCAAGGGTATTAGTGCAATGTGAAATGCAATCAGTCTTGTCCAGGATTTGAACTCGTATCGTCGTGTCCAATTCCTACGAGGATAACCATTACACCACGGGCACTTCCTTAAATATACACTTATCATAGTGTATTAAATACATTTTCGTTCTTGCAGACTTTTACTTCAAATCTTTTTTTTTTTTCATACACAAATCTAAGGACTCTGTAAGATTCTATTCTTATTTCATTCCTTGTTAGTTTTTCACACCAGTTTTAACAGGATGTATTTCATAGGAGTCTGATTGACGGCAAGATTCTCGGATCTCCGAAGTTCTTCTGCGTATTCTAGCCGATCTTAACAATGCTGTGACCTGGATGGTCTCGATTTTTCCTCTGATTTCCAATTATTCCAGTCTCCTTTCTAAGCCCTTGTTAACCGTTCCAAGTATCTTAATTACAATTATTAATGTCACTTTTATGTTCTTCAGCTTTTATATCTTTCAGGCAAGATCCAAGTATTTGTCTACCTTTTCGCTTTCTTTCATTTTCACTCTGTGGTCCACTGGAAGAACAAAATCCGCTAAATGACCATTTCTTCTTTTCTTGTTAACTATCACTAGGTCTAGTCTTCTGACTAGGATTGTGCGATCCGTTTGTATCTCGAAGTCCCAGATAATTTTATGAGTTCCATTCACTAGAACAGATTCTGGTTTGTACGTATACTATTTGTTAGTATGGACAAATGTTAATCTCTTATATAATTTCAAATGGATTACCTTTCCCACCCTGTCTTGCCGAGTTTTGTACTTCTTTGGTACTTGCTGGCTACATTCGCTTATTATGTGATTAAACATTTTATCTCTGTCTCTACACGAGCCCAGTCGGATGAGGCTGTAGAATACATCGACTGCATCTCTGTAGGGGGGTAATACCCCACCCCACAGCGAGTGTCCTGGATATGGCATTTAACAATCTGGTGCCGAGGCTCTAGCCTTGAAAATTTGGAGAATGTTGAGCACCCATTCATTGCTATTGCTCCCAAGTCTACCCTGACCCGGAGGGTAAGTACCTGATGGGGTCTTATATATGGGTTAAATAGAACAAACTTCTCCTTCTTGGCTAGATTTCGTGAACGAAGATTTACGAAGGAGGCTGTCAATGTCGACTGCAGCCATGCTAATAGCTAACAAGGCCGATGCGAGACAGATAAGTCCGGCCGCAGTGTCTGCTGTTAAAGGTCTGGTCTGGTATGACTGCTGAGGCTCTCTGTATCATCCTCCAGTGGCGTTTCTCCCTGAGGTTGGCTCTGCAGGAGTCCTCAAAGGTAAAGACGACCTGGTGGACGGTGTGGCGCCAGGCCTAATGGTCTGCAACAAGAGTCAACCACTGGTGATGGTCAATGTGGCAGGTACAAAGGATATTCTTCTTGGAGGGGTCTTTAAAACGTTTCTTTGGTGCCCCTCTGTCACTGTAGCCAGTAGAGTGTTCACCATACAGGGCAATCTCGGGCAGGCGATGGCCCCCTCTCATTCTGGACACATACCCTGCCCATCGTAGCTGTGACTTCAGCAACATGGCCTCTATGCTAGTGATTTCTGCCTGATCATGGACCTCAACATTCGAGACGTAGTTACTCCAGTAAATGTTAATGGTACAGAGATAGCGCTGATGGAAGCGCTCAAGGAGTCGTAGATGGTGGCGGTAGGTTAGAGCAGGGTGGTGAGTACGACGGCTCGATAGACGCCGATCTTAGTGCCCTACTTCAGATGCTTGTTGTTCCATACTCTTTTGTAGAGTCTGCCGAAAGCGCTGTTTGCCTTGGTCAGTCCGTTGTTTACTTCCCTGTCGATCTTGGCGTCTGATGTGATGGTACATCCCAGATAAGTGAACTGATGAAGTTCTTTCAGCTCAGTTCCACTGATGGTGACGTGGCGAAGGCGGTACTTTTCTAGAGATGCAAACTGGTGAAGGACCTCAGTCTTCTTCAAGCTGACCTCGAGTCCAAAGAGCTGGGCAGCCTCTGAAAAGCAGGAAGTTAGGTGCTTCAGGGCTCTTTTAGTGTGGGCTACGAAGGCAGCGTCGTCAGCGAAGAGGCGGTCACGGAACAGCTACTCAAGTGTTTTTGTGAAGGCATGCAGTCTCCTGAGGTTAAACAAACTGTCTTCAAGACGATAACAGATGTATACAGCACCGTCATCGTCAATGTCATCTATGATCTGTTTAAGCATCATGCTGAAAAAGATGCTGAACAGAGTCGGTGCCAGAGCATAACCCTGTTTCACGCCGTTGACTATGGGGAAGAATCCAGAGAGGTCACTGTTCAACCTAACTTGGCCGCGCTGGTCTTTGTGAAGTTGGATAACCATACCGAGGAACGTTAGGGAGCAGCCAAGGCGCTCCATGATCATTCACAGTCCCTTTCTGCTCACTGTGTCAAATGGTTTGGTCAGATCTACAAACGCTTCATACAATCCATTGTTATGCTCCCTGCATTTCTCTTGGAGCTATCTGAGGACGAACACCATGTCTGTGGTTCCCATGTTGGCTCTGAACCCACATTGGGTTTTCTCGTAGATGATCTTCTGCAAGGTGAGTACAAATCTGTTTAGGAGCACACGAGCAAGGATTTTTCCTGCGATGAAGAGCAGAGTGATCCCCCGATAGTTGGAGCAATCTGACTTTTCTCCCTTATTTTTGAACAAAGTGACGATGACTGCATCGCGGAGATCACTTGGAAGTTTGCCCTGCTCCCAACAACAGACAAAGAGTTCGTGGAGCTTACTGAGTAATACTGGTCCTCCTTCTTTCCAGAACTCTGGGGGAATCCCGTCGATTCCCACTGCCTTGTCACTCCTCAACTGTTCCATGGCTTTGGTAATTTCTTTTGCAGAGGGTGATTCATCCAATTCTGCATTGAATGGTTGCTGGGGGATGCGAGGAACTGCTGGGTCCTGGACGATACGGTCAGCGCTAAAGAGAGATTGGAAGTGCTCAAACCAACGACTCAGAATGGAGGCCTTGTCTGTAAAAAGCACTTGCCTGTCTGCACTGTGCAAGTAACCCTGAACCTGAAGAATCGGGCCTTGCACTGCCTCGAGGGCTTTGTAGAAGCCTCTATAGTCACCAAGGCTGCATATTGCTGAGTTCTCTTTGAGAAATTAGTCCAACACTCATTTTGGATCTCTCGAATCTTGCGCTGGACATGACGGCTGAGCCGGTAGACTTGGTAGGATGATCTCTTCTTCGCTAGTTCCGGAATCTCTCGGTTGTTATTGTCGTACCAGTCTTTGTTCTTCTTAGTGGTAAACCACAGAACCTCTTCAGATGTCTACAGAATGGCACTCTTCAGTTGATCCCAGAGTTTTTCAAAAGTATCTTCTGGGCAGTCGCTGTTTTCAAACTTGGACGGTAGGCTTACCTAAAAATCAGCTTTCGCTTCAAATGACTGGTGTTAGATTGTGACAGTTATATGGCAATACTTGAAACCATTTAATTGTGTGCAAAAAAGCTTGTTTAACAATGTTAACGACAAAATGTGTTTCCAAATCATATGTATATTTAATATGTATATATAAACAGGATTTGGGATTTAGCTGCGTGAGTCATGTTAAATAGAATTGTTATTATTATTATTATTATTATTATTATTATATATTTAATATATATGTATAAAGATGATTTGGCATAAAATAACCAACAAGGATTGATATGCCATAAAACCCAACCAAACCAAACCAATCTGATTATTTTCTAAGTTTTACGAATCTTAGAGACGGTCTAAGTCCTGCAAAAGACTAAAAAGACTGAAAGGAGAGAATGGAATGGGGTCGGGATATATATATCTGTGTGTGTGTGTGTGTGTGTGTGTGTGTGTGTGTGTGTTATAATATCATCACAAAATTTTACTTTTTGTTTCATATCATGTCATGATGCATACAAGTACTGACATTCCATCTGTTTTGCTGCATTTCTTTGAACTGACCGGACATTGGCAAAATGGTTAGAGTGTTCGCCAACGGCCCAGAAGACCTGGATTCAATCACAGCTCAAGTCATACCAAAGACTTTAAAAATGGTTCTTGATGCCTCCTTGCTTAACACTCAGCATTATAAGCTACAGATCAAGGGTAAAGTGGAGAAATCCAGGGAAAGGAGTAGCTCCCTCCCCTACACTTTGGTGTAGTAGCTATCGGAAAAGGGAGCTTTCATGTCACCCTTGACTAAGGGAGACAACTTTACTTTTTACTTTAAACTGTGCATCAAAGCCGCTGAAGCTATTCATAGAATTCAATAAGTAGAAGGACATTAAATATCTTATCGTACTCCCCTGAACTAGAGTTTTAAGTGTAAAGAATTGTCCCATGAAATAAAACAAGAGAAATTAGGATTAACTGATCTTAACGGCATGTCAACCTGTCTGGGGTTATTTTATGCCTAGAGGTTTGGAAATTGCGTACATTTTTGTGTGCACTCGGTTATAGGATATCGGATATTTCTATGTAATACACATAATTTGCAAACAGATCTGTTTGAATCCTAAATAGGATCCTAACTGGTACTACCACTCCTAAAATCCAGAAGTTGACAATCATGGTGACTTAAATAGCAGGATAAAGGAGAACTCAACTCAAAACTTTTCAAAAGATACCATGTGGAGAGCATTACATAAGCTTCAAAATACTTCCTCCATAAACTTTAGCGAAAATAATCTTAATCCACTCTAATATAATTAAGTTGAAATATTTGTAAACGCTAATCAGGCGCTAGAGGCGTAACTGTTATCGCCGTATGAATGGTGCAACAGTGTGCCACAGACTGTCTTAACAATACCTCTAAAGTTTAAAATTTAGAGTCTTTCGGTCTTTTCGCCCAGTTTCACTCCAAAGTTAGAGAACCCAGTCTGTCCCTCTATTATTGCTAGGGTAAGATGGACATATTCCTTTCCCAAATCATCATCATCATATCGTGCTGGTAGCACGGATATCCCTGACCCTCTCTCGCCACTCCTCCCTATCGTTCATCGCCCTAGGTAGGTCTTCAGGACAACATCCCGTATCCTCACATAGCTGCTGAATGTATGTTCGTGCTGGTCGTCCTGCTTTTGCACGGCCATGTGTGGGGGTCCATAAGAGTACATCTCTTATGAGTTCGTCCCTGCTTCTCCAGCAGTGTCCTGCATGTCTGGCTCGTCTAACTTGAATAGTTTTCGTGATAGGGGGCAGGTGGCCGTACAGTTGGTGTCTTGTGGGGTGTTGCCGCCAGGACTAGTTTAAGATTGCACGTAGCATTCTTGTGTAATTGCCGTCTAGCTTTTTCTCCAGTCGTTTTGTTAGCGTCCATGTAGTGCAGCCATTTAGCAGTATCGATGTGACCGCTGCCTGGAAGAAACTGCGTTTCATTTTATCGGTTAGGTCTGATTTCCATATAATTGATAGCCTATTGATAGCTGTCCATGCTTTCGCTAACCTCGTTTCGATGTCCTTTCCCAAATACATTTGAATAAAATGACCTAACAGCTTCATTCAGAACTTGAACTTGGCTCACTAAGTCTATCTTTGCATGCCACGAATATTATTTCTTTCTTCATAATATATATATATATATATTAGAAAATAAGATGGGCAACCATAGTTGAGGGCGAGGCGATGGCTCCCTTTTCAATAGCTATTATACCCATGTGTCGGGAATGGCACTACTCCTTTCCCTGGATTGCTCCACTTACCCTTAATCCGTGCCTTATAATGTTATGTATTAAGCAAGAAGGCATCAAGTATCATTTTTTGAGTTTTTGGTAGCACTCGGCCTGGGATTGAATCTTGGTCTCCCGAGTCATTGGCAAACACTAAACATTATGCCAATGGGGCGGTATATATATATGTATATATATATAATGTCTTTAATCATTTTTTTCAACGAAAAAAAATACGTATGTTGGTCTTACCACTGCGACTCTTTCAAGACGTCTTACTGTGCATCTTAATGATTCTAGCTCCATAGCCCTACATCTTAAGCTATTCTATTCCCGAATCCACGATTCAAAAACTCTTGTTGAAAACAGCACTATAATAGCACACGAAATTAATAAGCTATGACAAAAATCCTAGAAGCCCTACATATAGAAACAATAAAGAACTAGAATCAATAGAATTAACTTTGAAAATAGTGACAATGTTTTGAAATACCTTTAGTCCTTCTCTTTTTTTTTTCCTTTTTTTTTTTTTTTTGATATTCTATTTTTCTCTTGATAATACTCTCTTTTCGTAGATAGCGTTCAGTTTCAAATTCGTTCAATATCATCAGCATATATATATATATATATATATATATATATATGTGTGCGTGTGTGTGTGTGTGTGTGTGTGTGTGTGTGTATGTGTGTGTGTGTGTAAACGAGTATCTAATCGGCTTGGTTAAAAGCGAAAACTATAGAAAATTTATACTTGCTTTTATTGTTAATATAATATCAACTGTTACAATCTATTAGTTTATTAATCATCTAAAGATATGTTATAAACTCTTTCAGAACTGGTGATTTTTGTTTTTGTCTTTTGTTTTTCACTTTTTCTTTTTCTTTATTTGTTTTGTTTTGCTTTTGTTTTTGGGGGTTTTTTTTTCCTTTTTTTTTTTTTTTTTTCATTATTAAGGGCATTATGTGCGTTTACCTATCAAATATTTACAGTGAAATGCTGATATCTGTCGCGTTGGCTAATCGAGAACGCAGGAGCATCGGCCAATCAAAATCTTTTCAAATAAGTCGACGAAAGAAAGAAAGAAAGAATTAGATTATATATATATATATATATATATATATATATATATATATATATATATATATATATATACATATATATATTTGATTTCTTTTTAAAAGCTAGATATTTCAAGGATATTCTTTGGAATGTTTATTGCTCGATTATTTTTCAGAAATTTCTTTATTTTTGATCAAGCATTTACTAGTCCAATATTTTAATAAAACTCTTTTATATTTAATCAATAGATATCACCCTTGGTGGGTTATTTAATTCCAAAGCCATCCTTGTAGAAAAACAATAGTGGTATGAACCCCAATATATGAGGGTTCATACCTTTCCCTAGGGTATGAGAACAAAAGTGAACCGAATAGCGTGACTGGAATTCGAACTCACAGTCCAGCACGTTAGCCACTACGCCGGAGAGATTCGCCTTTCGTTACCTACCAACCGACCCATATTGAACCAATACATGTCCGATATTTTATGAAAATTCTTTTTTTTTTTTTTTTTTCGGAGAGGGTTGTTTTTGTTTTATTTGGGGGGGGGGTATTTTTTGTTTTTCGTATTTAAATCTTTTTTGTTTTTTGTTTTTTTGGGGGGGGGTTTGTTTGTTTGTTTGTTTGTGGGGGGAGTTTTTTGGGCTTTTTTTAAGGAAATATATTGGTCGATTATTTAAAGAAATGTTTCAAGAAATTTCTTTGATTTTTTTTTTTATCAAATATTTACAGGTCAGATATTTTAATGTTAAGTATAGGAATTATGTCGGAAGGACATGAGAAATGATTGGACTGAATAGAGTATAACACTTTTTAGAACACCGGTATAACTCACTGTCTAGATGGCGCCCAGCAAAAGATCTTCACGACTGATAATCATAAAGACAACGTATAATAATTTTAATTACGAAACAGCGAATAGAAATGCTATTATTACAGTTGAAAGCCAACAGGATAAGACGGCAATTATGCGTTTGTTTAACACTGTCTCCCATTCTGACTCCTGTCCTTTGTCCATTGAGTCCATGGATTCATCAACCGCCGTCCATTGAAGCACACTCGATCAATTGGTTGCATGACTAGCAGCAGCTTTTTTTAGTGGCCTCGTCATTGGTTCGGCATGTGTACAAGTGGCTGATCAGTTCGCTTAGAGTTTCGCTGGGGCCGACCGACCGACCAACAGAATGAACAACTGCACTTCGAACGGAACGATAATTTGCGGCAATGTTGTGAGGGGTGGAAGGGGATGGGGTGACCGGTATTGGTTGGGTAGAGGGGTCAAGTGAAGAAAATAAAAGAAAACAATTAGTCCCCCAATTGCAAGGATATTAAGGGAGAAGCAACAACAAGAATAACAACAAACGTTAAAAAAAGAACAAATGATAATCTATGAGAATAGATACTTGTATTTAATTTGTAATAAATACACACACACACACACACACACACACACGCACAAACGCGTAAACACACATAAAAATCTATTTAATTATATATATGATGTGGGCTCAAAATTCAAGCTGTATTCGAAATGTATCGACAATGAAGCTGTATTTATTAAGACAGTAAAGAATAATGAATGAAATCTTGATTTTTTTTTCCAAATTTAAGGTGGGCTCAAAATATACCGAAACCCAAACTGTATATCGCAAGAAAGAAATGAAGAAAGAATGAAGTTACTTTTCTTCAAAATACTCGGTGAGTTCATAAAGTATCGACGCAGAAGCTGTTTTTACCAAGATAAATATGAACAATAAATTAAATGTTAATTTTCTTCAAAACACGTGTTGTGTTCAAAAGGTATCGAGACTTAAGCTGTATTTCCCAGGGCAGGAATGAATAAAGAATAAAACCTAATTTTTTACTTCCAAATTCGAGTTGGGCTAAAAAAGTATCGAAACTCAAGCTGTCTTTAACAAGACATATGAACAAGGAATGAAACGTTAACTCCCTTCAAAATACGATTAATAGATTGATTTTAACGGGCAAGTCAACCGGTCTGGGGTTATTTTATGTTCAGGGATTCGGAAATTGCGTATATTGTACGTTTATATTGACATTTTTGTATATTTTCTTAGATTTTTTTTGGACGCAGTTTTATGATTCAAGTATTCCTATTCAAATAATTTATAAACAGATCTATTTGACCCATGAATGGAGCCCCAGCAAATACCACCCCGGGACAGAAAGTAATGACAATAATGGGGTTCTCCACACTCGCCAGAACCGCAGAACAGGAGCCTCACCACCAGATGCAGTTTAGTTTCATAAACATGAAACCTTATTTGGGGAGGGTCTTACCCCTCTACTGGGGATACAGTCAGTATTTTTAAGACCCATCAATAGGAAATTCAAAATAAGATGTGTTTTCAAAAAGTATTGAGTCTGAAGATGTTTTTACCAATATAGAAATGAACAATGAATGAAACTTTAATTTTCTTTCAAATTTGAAGAGGGTTCAAAAAATATCGTTCCTGATGCTGCATTTACCAAGACAGATATGAACAATGAATGTAACGTTATCTTCAAAATACGAGCTGTGTTCAAAAAGTATCGTTACTGAAGCTGTATTTACCAACACAGAAAATGGACAATGAATAAAATGTCCATGTTCTTCACATCAGTCCTCTGAACAATCAACACACGTATTCCAGTGCACTTTTCATTGGTCGAAGTACCGCTATAAAACCTCGTTTGATTTGGTGTGAAGCTGTGTCCTCGAATTTTTTAATGTCTTCCATGTCCTCAAACTTTACTCTTAAATGTAATTTTCAATTTAGGAAAAAAAAATTCGCACCTCACTATACCTAGTGTTTATGAAATGCACTAAACTTGCAGAATCCTGTGTTTTGCCAAAAATTGCTGATTAAAAAATATCGAGACTGTTGATCTAAATGTATCAAGAATTGGCACAGACAAAATATTCACATCGAAACATCATCACTTTAACATATAATTTGTTCAGTTGTATTCACGTATTCGTTCAAGTTCTGATTTTTAGAATTTAGATAGCCCAGTTGGCAGGGCTTAAAATACGCTGTATCTTCTATAAAATGGTTACTCTTCTTATTATCACCATTACTCCCAAGTCCACTTTAAGTCAGAGTGGTGGTACTGGCTAGAGTCCAATCATCATCATCATCATGTCGCGCTGCCAACATGGATCTCCCTGACCCTCTCTCTCCACCCGTCTCTATCATCCATCACTTCTGGGGGGGTCTTCCAGACTATATCCTGTATCGACACAGAGCTGTTTATATAGGTTCTAGCAGGTTATCCTGCCTTTGCTCGTCCATGTGAAGGGGTCCACAGTAGTATAACCGCTTATGAGTTCGTCCCTACTTCTCCAGTAGTGTCTCGCATGTCTGGCTCATCTAACCTTTACAGTTTTCGTGATGAGTGGTAGGTGGCCGTACAGCAGCTGTTTTGTGGGGTGATGCCTTCAGGATTTGCTCACAACAGTTCGCAGCATTCTTGTGTAATTGCTGTCAAGCTTTTTCTCCATACTTTTAGTTAGCGTCCATACAGTGCATCCATATAGCAGTATCTACATGACCGCTGCTTGAGAAAAAAATGTATTTTATTTTATCGACTTCTATATGACCGATACTTTTAGTTAGCGTCCATACAGTGCATCCATATAGCAGTATCTACATGACCGCTGCTTGGGAAAAAAATGTATTTTATTTTATCGACTTCTATATGACCGATACTTTTAGTTAGCGTCCATACAGTGCATCCATATAGCAGTATCTACATGACCGCTGCTTGGGAAAAAAATGTATTTTATTTTATCGACTTCTATATGACCGATACTTTTAGTTAGCGTCCATACAGTGCATCCATATAGCAGTATCTACATGACCGCTGCTTGGGAAAAAAATGTATTTTATTTTATCTGACTTCTATATGACCGATACTTTTAGTTAGCGTCCATACAGTGCATCCATATAGCAGTATCTACATGACCGCTGCTTGGGAAAAAAATGTATTTTATTTTATCTGACTTCTATATGACCGATAGCCTATCGATAGCTGTCTATGCCTTTGCTTGTCGTGTGTTGATGTCTTTCTCGGTTAATGAGACGCTGCTTCCGAGGTAGGTGAACCTGTCCACCAGTTTCAAAGGACCACCCCTTAGTGTGTAAATGTCACCTATTTGATTAAAGCACATGTATTCCGTGTTGTCTGCGTTAATCTACGGGTCAAATAGTTCTGTTTTTAGAATATTTGTATTCTAAAAAATTGTGTGCTTCTAAAAACCTATTAAGAAGCAACAACACATGAATTTACAATGAACGTGATTCTCTAACCTTTAAGCCTAAAATAACTAGCCCGACTGACATGCCGTTAAACTCAGTTAATCATTCAATCAACGAATAAGAATTTAAAATTGAAAATAAAAATTTAAGATTTAGTCTTGATACTTTTTTTATCACATTTCGTATATTTTACGAAAGAAAAAAAATTGTTTCGCTTCTATTTTTTCCATTTTTTCTCTTGAAAACTGGAGAACGGATTAGTCGAAATGTGATACCAATATTAAAAATATACAAAGAAGAGATAAAAAATGCCTGAATGATATTTGGTAGGTTAAAAACTCTCCTCAAAGATATAAATGTGTATGACGCAACATGATCTTATCGCCCCTCTCTTTTCTGGGTTTCTTTATGTTAAATTTAACAAATCAACAGATGTGAAGATATTTTCCTGTGCTTCTGCATATATATATATATATATATATATATATCAGTAATATCCAGTCAGCGTCCTAAGACAGTGGGTGTGGATTATTCGTGTGTAAAATATATGAAGAATATCATATGAATCTATGAGAGTGCTAAATGTATGGCTAATGTTTTAATTTAACCAGGTTTGAGTTTCCTTCTAATTGCACTCTCTCTCTCTCTCTCTCTCTATATATATATATATACATAGGCGTGCGTGTTTGTACGTGTATGTGTCTCTTAGTATGTTTTTTGTTGGTTTGTTGGTTGGTTTTATGGCATATCATCCCCTTGTTGGGGGTTATTTTATGCAGAAGTCAATCCCAATCATTTTTAAAACGGGTAAACAGTTCATATTTAGTTGCAATACCAGTGTTTTTAATGCAATACTAGTGCTTTAATGCACCTTAAACACCACTCCAGACATTTATTACCATTACCCTCAGGCTTGAAGTGGTAGTACTTATTAAGGTCCTATCTATTTATCAAATAGATGTTTAAAAATTATTAGTATTGTTTGAAACTATATAACTGATTATTATTAAATATAAATTGTTACTTGAAAACCATATAATTGTGTAAATAGTTAATAAAGTTAAAGTTACATTTTCTTTTTTTAAGTACAGTAATTATATTGTAAATTGAATTACCATGACCCGAAAAGCTAGCAAACAACTGCACACGATATACGGAGCTATTAGGCAGATATTTCGACCTAATAAGGTCTCATCAGCAGTGTATCTCCCTCAAGGAAGATCGAACCATCGATCACAGAGCCGAAACTCAACCACTGAGCCATCGATCTGGATCACACACGAGCGATCTCAAATTAACTAGTCATGGCAATTGCACGTCCAATTAACCTGAATGTTTCTTGTAAGTTACAACCGTACTCTTTACAGAGGACACGGTCACCTCCAGGGCCACGTCTTTCAAAGAGGATTGGAAAAAACGCATCCGCGTAATTATTATAACCTCAAGAGAAGTACATTTTTTTTTTTCAAGTAGAGTAATTATATTGTAAATTGAATTACCATGACCAGAAAATCCGGCAAATAGCTGCTCGCGACATACAAACCTTATTAGGTTTCATCAGCCGTGTGTACCGTGATCTCACTTGCAGGTATTAATTGGCCGCGCAGTTGCCATGACTAGTTAATTTGGGAGCGCTTCTGTGCGATCTGGACCGCTGGCTCGGTGGTAGAGTTTCGGCTTTGCATTCTGTGATCGCTAGTTCGATCTCTAGTGGGGGAGATCATGTTATACACTGCTGATTATACCTAATAAAGCCGAAATATCTGTCCAGTGGTACCGTGTGTCGCGCTCTGTTGTTTGTCTGATTTTCTGGTCATGGTAATTCAGTTTGAAATTGATCAAGTTTTGGTATTAAATAACTTATGAGGAATAGATATGACGTTTAACAACCAAATCAAACCAATAAATCTTAGGATTAAAGTCAAACATTTACCAATTAAAAACTTTAAGATGTGATTAAACAAAAGCTGTAAATATGAATGTGCAATGAATGGAATTGCCTAGCCTCAAGGTATGAAATGACTCCAGACGAGATGACATACCGTGGTGTAATGGTTATCATCGTAGGAAATGGACACGGCGACATGAGTTCAACTCCTGGACGAGGCTGATTGCATTTCACATAGCACTAATACCCTTGAGAAAGGTATGAATCCAATGATTCTCCCTCCAGCTATGGGTAAATAGTAGGACAGACTGATTTCTTCAGCCTTGATGAGGCAACTAGTCTAGGAGAAGGAAAACTCTGAATTGAAACCTGTTAAACTCCACTTAAAATTGACCTTGTGTCATATCCTGCCCGAGCGGAGTGGTTGGTAAATATGGTTAAAATTAATAAATCCTTAAGCAAACCAGATTAAATTAAGATATAATTTTTTTTCAATCCATGTTGAGGAAAATATTGTGAAATAACCAAATGCTGAGGAGGTATATATATATATATATATATATATATATATATATATATATATATATATATATATATGTATGTGTGTGTGTGTGTATAAGATGTGCATACCAATAATAGAGTTTTTATATATATGTAAGGAAAGCTCTGTTCTAGCATAATCAGATAAACTTTAATTTGAGAAAAACATTGGGGAAAGCCACAATTATCTATGAAGGCGTCATAATAACGTAATTAGGAACGCATACTTTTAATGTAACAATGAATCATAATATATTACTAACAACATTTCACTTCTCACAACAGTAACATTTTCAAATCGTTTCATTCATGCCTTAAATAACCAACGTAAGCATAACTTCGAACGTCTTTCCTACTTTTTAAAGTTTCAGAACGATCAACGTTGTTAATTACGTTGCTATGACAACCTCTATATTTTTCTTCTAAAATCAAAAAAATCTTCTTTTTTTTTAAATAAAGCCCGTACAAAGTGAAACGTCATCATGCATACAGAGCATTGTTTTTCAAGTCGTATTTCTCTGCTACTCCGTCGAATATTCTATTCACACACACACACACACACACACACACATACATACATACATAGGTACACACACACACACACACACACACACACACATATATATATATATATATATATATATATATATATAATGAAAGCAAATAGAATGAATGAAGAGTATTGAGAAACAATTAAACACTTCGGTCGTCGTACGCCAAGCGAAACCCATTTTCATTGTGTCATTATTTCTTTATTTCTCCGCGTCTATTTTATCTATCCATTGACTTCCCCTTGTCATTTTGTTTTTCTTTCTTTCCGAAACAGAAACAAAACGAGCCTCGATTTGGTTGTCACCCCCTACCCCCCATAACTTCTCTCTTAACGATCTGCTCTCTATTCATCTACAAAGGAATCAAAATGCAGGAAGAAATTATACACTCTGCAACGAAAGAATGAAATGACAGCGACAATATCTATTAACGAAAGTGGAAAAAAGTAAATAGAGGAATAAATAGATAAATAAATAAATGGAAGAAAAAAAATGGCTACCAACAAAAATGGCGAAAATTTTTCGGCTCATAATTGGTCTATCTTGATCGGAGTGAGCTGTAATCAAAGGTATTTTCTGGTAATCTTAACGCAATAATTTCATACCTATCAAAATGGACATTTCTGTCACCAGAGTCGCGTTGCATCGCGAAGCATACATATTTTGACATGGCAATGACAACCCCGTGAACAAAAAAAAAAAAAAAAAAAAGAGAAAGAAAATGGAAGTGTGTAGTTTCTTTCTTTTTTTAAAAAAGTTTTTTTCTTCTTCACTTTACGATATAATTTTTAGGCCTATCAATCAGAGCGACTGTCCAAATATTCTTTCACAAATACTTTTTGATACACACACACACACACACACACACACACACAATTACACTCTCTCACATACAACATAAATAAACATATACACATGCACAAATCTTCACAAATATTGTAAATAATAATAGTAATGAGAATAGTAATAGGGCTTGTGGGGTGGATATTGGAGGGCGAACCGAGACCATACAAACTACAGCATTGTTGAGGTCGGATAGAATACTGAAAGGAGTCCAGGAGACCTGAAGAGACTTGCTGTCACTCAGACTCCAGTGAAAGACCATCTGCTAACGCTGGTGAGAAAAACTCCCAATGAGTGATGTAATAATTGGAATTGAATCGGGCATTGAAAATGTACCACGCTAATAATGAAAAAGAGAAAAAGATAATAACAGAAGGAAGAGAACTTTCGAATCAGGAAAGCAATAAGACACTTGGAAAGAAGGAAAATTACAAGTACTTGAGAAAATTGGAAGCGAAAACCATCAAACAATCAGAAATTAAAGATAAAGTTTTGAAAAACAGTACCTCAAAAGAACAAAAAAAAACGTCTCGAAACCAAGCTCTGTAATAGAAATCTCAGCAAAAAAATGCTGCTCTCGTAAGATTCTCTGGACCACTCTTGAAATGGACAAGAAATGAACTCAGACAAATAGACCAAAAGACAAGAAAATTGATGACTATGCACCAGGCATTACGCTCGAGAGATGACTTAGACTACATATGTCTAGAAAAAAAGGAAGAAGAGAACTTACCAGCATTGGGGATTGCGCAGATAGATCAATACAAGGACTTAAGATCTACATTAAAAATATCAAAGGAAGATTAATCACAGTTTGCAGTAACAGCAATATCAACCTAAGGACAAACAATAAAACAAAAAATGTAGAAAACAAAAATGGGAAGAAAAACAACTATATGGATACTTCAAGCAACAAGAAAACCTCAAGAGAGAAACTGAATCTCTTTTAATAGTAGCACAAAACAACGTCATAAGTACCAAGTATATCAAAGCGAAAATTGATAATACGCAATATGAGTAGAGTGTTCGCCAATGGTTCTGGAGACCGGGGCTCAATCCCAGGTCGAGTCATACCAAAGACTCAAAAATGGTACTTGATACTGGCTTGCTTAACTCTCAGCATTATAAGGTAAGGATCAAGAGTAAATTGTAGCAATCCAGAGAATAGAGTAACGCCCTCTCCTATACCACAGTGTAGTAGCTATTGAAAAGGGAGCCTTCGGGTCACCCTTGACTAAGGTTACTAACTTTATTACTTACTATGTAGAGATAGTGATGAAACGGTAAATCACCAAATAAGCGAATGCAACAAACTAAGAAAAAAGGAGTTCAAAATTGGTTTGACTGGGAATTGCGCAAGAGATAAGAATTTGACCATAATATCAAATAGTATATTCACAAACCTGAATCTGTTCTAGAAAAATTGGGATTTTCAGATACAGGCACATCACTAAATTCCAACAAGGGCAGACCTCGTGGTAATTAATTAAAAAAAAAATAAACCATCATCTGGTGGATTTTGCTGTTCTAGAGGAGAACAGAGTGAAAAATTAAAAGAAAGTGAAAACATAAATAAATACTTCGATCTTGCAAGAGAGCTAAAATAAAAATTATAAAAAACGCTGTGGAATATGAAAGTGACGGTGATATCGATATTAGTACGCTAGGAACAGTTTCCAATGGACTGGAAAAAACAGTGACGGCATCTAAAATCGGAGAAAGAATGGAGACCCAACAGACCACAGTATTATTGAGATCGGCTAGAATACTCAAAAGAGTCCTAGAAAACTGAAAAGACTTGATGTCACTCAGACTGTGTATGAAAGACCACCAGTAAAAACTGGTGTGAGAAAAAACTTGCAATGAATAAAATAATGAAATTCTCTGAAACGTTAAGATACAAACAGATCACCTCGTCCAGGCCACACAACCAGACTTCGTGTTAATTAAGAAGAAAAGCAGATTTTACTGTACCAGCATACCACAGAGTGAAAGAGAAAGATGTCGAAAATTTGGTCAAATATCAAGAGATTGCCAGAGAGTTAAAACAAAAAAAAAAAATCAACGGACTATGAAGGTGCTTGTGACACCAATCGTAATAAGAGCCCTTGGAATAATCCACAAGAACCTAGAAAAGTGACAGGATGAAATGGAGATTAATGGAAGAATTGAAACAATCTAGACCCCAGCATTATAAAAATAGGCTTGGATACTAAAAGAGTCATGGAGAGCTGTCACTCAGACTTCAGAGAAAATCTATCGGGCAGAATTAACGGGAAAAGTTTGCAAAAGAAGTATTTGAACCTCACCAGAGAACTAAAAATCTGTGAAACATAGGAGTAAGCAATTGTAATTGATGCACTTAGAACGGTCCCCAAACTCTTAGAAAGGGGGGCTGCAAGAGTTGGAAATTGGAGGACGAATCGAAACTATCCAAACTACATTAATGTTGATATCTGCCAATATACTGAGGAAAGTCTGGAAGACCTGAGGAGATTTGCTGTCTCTCAGACTCTAGTAAAAGACCACCAGCTAACGCTAGTGTGAAAAGCTTATTTTAGCTTTCATATATATCATTAATAAGAATAAATATATTGATTTTTTTTCAATGTTACTTACATTTATACTCCAGCTTATTTAACTATAGCTATACTCACAAGAAATATAATAATAAAGAATCAAATATACTCGAATGGTTTGGTTTGGTTTCTTGGTTTAATGGCATATCAACCTTTGTTGGTTATTTAATGCCAAAGCTATTCTCCTAGAAGAACAGTCGTGGTACTATTTAACCCATAGATGGGCGGACAAGGGGGTTCATACCTTTCCTAAGGTTATTTGACCGAAAGTGAACGTAATAGAGCGACTGGAATACGAACTCGCTTACTACGATTCCACAGTCCATCGCTTTAACCATTACATCACGAGGACCCCCCCCATACTCGAATGGATTACGATGGGGAAGACTACTCTTATCGAAAAAGACCCTCCTTAAAAGAACCATCCCGAGCAACTATAGACCGATAACGTGTCCAACTATAGGGTTGAAAAGCACAGATTAGACAGATCTATTACTCGCTAATATACCACGAACTGTTTTCCGAAGAACAGAAAGGATACCACTGGCGAACAAGAGAAACAGGCGGTACTGTACATTATTTAGCATACCCTGAAGAAGAACAAATCCATGCGGGAAAAAGTTGCCATGGTGT
The DNA here is from genome assembly GCA_963585895.1 of Sepioteuthis lessoniana. Lineage (NCBI taxonomy): Eukaryota > Metazoa > Mollusca > Cephalopoda > Myopsida > Loliginidae > Sepioteuthis > Sepioteuthis lessoniana. Next base: position 79,962,118 of record OY757910.1, read on the forward strand.
GGATTGACTGCAAAGGGGTTTATGATATAGTCTCGTAATCCTTGATAGTAGATTGTCCGAAAATGCACAAGATATCCGACAAAGTAAAAAAAAATTCACAACGGAAGTCAAAATAAAGTGGAAAGTGGAATTGACAGCAGGAGGAAAAACTTTCGTAGAGGTAAAAATCTAGAGAGGCATCTTCCAGGGAAATGCGCTATCACAATTACTATTTGTAATATCAATGATGCCTCTCAGTTACATTCTTTGAAGTGCACTGGGGGCAACAAATTTACAAAATCTCAAGAAAAGATTAATCACCAAATGTACATGAACGACATCAAGTTGTTTGCAAAAAACGGAAAAAATGGATACTCTGATACAAAAAAATAAGAATATACAGCCAGGATTTAGGAATGGAATTTGGCATAGAAAAATTTGCCATGCTCATAATGAAAAAACGGAAAAGGACAAATAACAGAAGGGGCAGAACTGCCAAATCAAGAGAGAATCAGAATACTTAGAGAAAAAGAAAATTACTATTGTTTGGGAATATTGGAAGCAGACAGCCACAAACAAAGGGGGATGAAAGAAAATATAAGAAAATAGTACCTCAGGAGAACAAGAAAACTTCTCGAAACCAAGTTCTACAGCTGGAAGTTCATAAAAGGGATAAACACCTGTGCCACTTGTAAGATACTCTTGAAATGGACGAGGGAAAAACTTCAACAAATGGACCAGAGGTTAAGAAAGCTAATGACGATGCATCTGGCCTTACATCCCAGAGGAAAAGAAGACGACTCACCAGCAGTGAACATATCGTCGATGCATTAATACGAGGACTCGAAGATTACATTAAACAGAACAAATAACTATTTACAGTGACCAATTACAGCACTGACAACATAAGAACAAACAGAACCACAATAACTAGAAAACAGAAATAAAAAGAAAAACAACTGCATAGATATTTCAAGAGACTAACCGGTGAAATCTCATACGAGAAGATCTAGACATGGTTACAAAAGGAAAACCTTAAGAGAGAAACTGAATCTCTTCGAGCAACAGCACACCTGGCAGCAACACCCCACAAGACACCAACTGCACGGCCACCTGCCCCCTATCACGAAAACTATTCAAGTTAGACGAACCAGACATGCAGGACACTGCTGGAGAAGCAGAGATGAACTCATAAGAGATGTACTCTTATGGATCCCCACACATGGCCGCGCAAAAGCAGGGCGACCAGCTCGAACGTACATTCAGCAGCTATGTGAGGATACAGGATGTTGTCCTGAAGACCTACCTAGGGCGATGAACGATAGGGAGGAGTGGCGAGAGAGGGTCAGGGATATCCGTGCTACCAGCACGATATGATGATGATGATATTAAAGTGAAAATCGATAATACGTAACAGGATAGCAAATGTAGTTTATGTTGGTTAATTGATTGGGTTTTATAGCATATCAACCAGTGTGGGTTATTTAATGCCGAATCCTGTTTATACATATATATCTAATATGATTTGTAATCGCATATTTGGTAGATAACATTTTTACAAGCTGGTGCTGATTTCTTTGCACACTATGAAATGATTTCAGATATTACAATCTAACATTTGTAGTTCTATTAGATATTAGTATTTTATACACAGGAAAGTGGTTACAAGTACTGATTACACATGAGCCTACATCTTTGATAGGGAGCCGATTCTTTTCAGAAAATGTAATATATTTTGGGGTCTATTTTTCCAACTAGGTCTTTCATGCAGTAAATGTTGTAGAACTTTCTTCGAATGTGGGTAAAATATGCTTTACTGTGCATTGGTTTCCATCGAAACATCTAAGAGGAGGTTCTTCTTTTAGAATAAAGGAGTGAGTCAGTCTAGTGGGTCCAATGCGTAGTCGAGTAAGGGTGGTTTCTTTCGTTCTAGTATAATTAGGATCCAGTTTCCTTTCTTTTAGAATAGGCTGTATTTTGGTAGAGCTTGTTCTGGATATTTTGGTCCTATTGTTGTTGCCATTTCTTTGCCATTATTTGCCTGATTTTATGTTTTAATTCAGTATGGAGTATTTTGAAGTTTTTGTTGGGTACCATGTACCATGTAGTGAATCAGCCTTATCATTTCTCTGGATTCCTATATGGCTTGGGATCCATCAGAATATTACATTTTTGTTATGGCTTATATAGTTGAATTTGTTTTGGAGTTTTGTAATTAAAGGGTTATCCAGTTTTCTATTTTTAATAGATAGTAAAACGGAGATGAATGATGAATGTTTTCGGGTTGCTTGTTAAGACAATCGTCGTAGGAAATGGACACGTCGACACGAGTTCAAATCCCGGACGAGGCTGATTACATTTCACATAGCACTAATACCCTTGGGAAATGTATGAATCCAATTATTCTCCCTCCAGCTATTGGTAAATAGTACGGCAGACTGAGTTCTTCAGCCTTGATAAGGCAACTAGTCTAGGAGAAGGAAAACTATGAATTCAAACCTGTTAAACTCCGCTTAAAAATTTACCTAGTGTCATATCCTGCCCGAACGGAGGGGTTGGTAAATATGGTTAAGACAATCTTGAGTGCCAAATTCCTTGCAGAGATTCCAGCAGTAAATATGAAAGTTTCTGGGGGGGGGGGCATTTCTTCTTAACTTTTGTGCTGAAAACTGCTCCACATCCTGTTGCATTATTATCTATGGAGCCATCTGTGAAAATGTGCTTGTGATTGGGGTATTTTTCCTGGATGTTGTAGAGTTTCACTTGATAGATTAAGGGGTGAGTTTTATTTTTAGTTGACTTGTTTGGGTCGAGGATAACCACAGTTTACTTAAGCAGCCAGGGAGGAGAGCTTAGTTGCACGGTATCATGAATGTTTGTGAGTGAAACGTCCGTATCTTCCAGTATGTGCTTTTTGCGGAGGTCAAAAGTTTTTATGGCTTTTCTTTTTGGTCGAATAGGGTTTTCTGTTTGGGGTTGAAAATACAGTCATAAACTGGGTTGATTGACCGGGCCATTGGTCTAATGAGTAGAGTGTTCGCCAATGTTCCAGGAGACTGAGGCTCAATCCCAGGTCGAATCATACCAAAGACACAAAAAAATGGTACTAGATGCCGCCTTGCTTAACACTCGGCATTATAAGGTATGGATCAAGAGTAAAGCGGAGCAATCCTGGGAATGAAGTTGCGCCCTCCCCTTCGCCTCGGTGTGGTTGCTATTGAAAAAGAAGCTTTCGGGTCACCTTCAACTAAGGTCGCCAACTTTACTTTTTACTTAATGCATACTTAGTTTGGTAAATGTGTGTTTCATAACCTTCAGAGTAAAGGCTTTCCACTAGGGATGTTCTAAAAGCCCCTAAGACGAGTCTCAATCCGTCATCGTGGACTGTATTTAGTGATTTTAGGTAGGATTTTCTTGCTGCTACATATATGTAGCAGCCTAGTCTAGTTTTGAACGGATTAAAATTCTATATAATTTCTGTAAGGTCAGATGATCTATACCCCAGTCTTTGTAGGCTATTACGCAGAGGAGTTTTAGTGCTTTAGGTATTGTAAATGGGGAATGAAAATAACGCCGAAGAATTTATATTGATCAACGGCCGGAATTTCCGATCCGTCTAGCTTTAGTGTAGGGTTGTTGTTCATTTTTTTTAATGGGCAAAAATGCTTGCATTGCGTTTTTATTTTGGAAATCCAAAAGCCGTTTATAATAGCCCATTTGTCTATTCTGTTGATTCCCTGTTACAGTTGGCGTTTTGGTGTACACATGTGTTTGGATCTAGAGGTGATGCAGAAGTCATCAACGAATAAATAATTAACTCCAGTATTGAGGCAATTGGTCATGCAACTGATTATTATGTTGAAGAGGGTTACTGATAGTATACTTCCCTAAAAGACTCCCTCTTCTTGATTTTGAATGTTGATCCTATGTGGACTCGAAATATCCTATCCAAAAGGAAAACTTTTATGAAGTTTGGTAATCAGCCTTTTAATCCCATGTTGTGTAGGTCCTTCATGATACCGTATTTCCAGGTGGTCTCGTATGCCTTCTCTAAGTCAAAGAATTCTGATACGAGATGTTGCTTTTGGATGTTTACCGCTCTTAAGGAGGTTTTCGAACTGACGAAGAAAAGAAGCAGAAGATACCCCGCAACAACAATTACCGACGCCGACTACGCCGATGACATAGCGATACTGGCAAATACACCTGACCAAGCCGAAACACTTCTGCATAGTTTGGAACGAGCAGCAGCAAGCATAGGCCTCCATGTTAATGCACACAAAACGGAATATATGTGCTATAACCAAACGGGGGACATCTCCACTCTAGAAGGAACCCCACTTAAACTAGTAGACAAATTCACGTACCTAGGAAGCAGCGTCGAATCAACCGAAAAGGACATCGAAACGAGGTTAACGAAAGCATGGACAGCTATCAATAGGCTATCGATTATATGGAAATCAGACCTAACCGATAAAATGAAACGCAGTTTCTTCCAGGCAGCGGTCACATCGATACTGCTATATGGATGCACTACATGGACGCTAACAAAACAGCTGGAGAAGAAACTAGATGGCAATTACACAAGAATGCTGCGTGCAATCCTGAACAAGTCCTGGCAGCAACACCCCACAAGACACCAACTGTACGGCCACCTGCCCCCTATCACGAAAACTATTCACGTTAGACGAACCAGACATGCAGGACACTGCTGGAGAAGCAGAGATGAACTCATAAGAGATGTACTCTTATGGATCCCCACACATGGCCGCGCAAAAGCAGGACGACCAGCTCGAACGTACATTCAGCAGCTATGTGAGGATACAGGTTGTTGTCCTGAAGACCTACCTAGGGCGATGAACGATAGGGAGGAGTGGCGAGAGAGGGTCAGGGATATCCGTGCTGCCAGCACGATATGATGATGATGATGAAGGAGGTTTCCAACCTAACAACATGATTCATTGAATATCTTTGGCTTTTAAAGACGCATTGAAAGTTGGTAAAACGGTTGTTGGTTGAACATGCGTTCTATAGTCTTGCAAAGACAGTTTGTTAATGCTACTGGACAATAATTTGATGGATAGTGACTGTTCTTTCCTGTTTTAGGTAAGGATGTGATGGTTGTTACTTTCCATGATTCTGGGAATCTACAAGTTTTCCAGATTAGATTTAAAGCAGTAAGAAGTCTAAAGATTTCAGAGGTAGTTGTCTGAGAAATTCGTAATGAATTTCATCTGGACCGACCACAGTGTTGTGAGATTTTTGGATAGCTTCTTTTAGCTCTTGCAGCGTGAAAAATCCATTATAGCTTTCAGTGTTCTCTGATTTAAAATTCTGTTTCTGTTTTTCTGTAATGGCTTTTTAGTTAAGAAATGGTTTGTTAGCATTCTCGGAGGGGGAATTTGTTGAGAAGGTCTCAGCCAGTGAATCGGCAAAATCTTTTATATTGGTGACTTTGGTGTTATTTTTATGAGGTATTTCTGAGTAGACAGGTTTTTACCAGAAGTTTTTTCGGATCAATTTCCAAACTGTGATTGATTTGTTAGAGGAATTAAATTGGTTTACATAATTTTTCCAACTGATCGTTTTTTTTTGTTTTTTGTTTTTTGTTTGTTTTTGTTTTTTGTTTGTTTTTGTTTGTTTTTTTGGAGGGGGTGTTTTTGATGGTTTTCAGGCCTTTGCTCTGAGCACTTTGAAAGACTTTAGGTTGCTAGTAGAACTTCAATTCATTGAATTTGTGAAGAGCAGCTTTTCGCAGTCGAATTGCTATTTTGCATTCGTTGTTAAACCAGGGTGTGTTGCGTCAGTTTGAGGTTGAGATTTTTGGTATAGTTTCATTTGCTATTTCAATTAGTGTTTCTGTAAAGTGCTTTATTAGCGTTGTGCTGTTTGAATCTTGGACTCGTCTTCGATTTTAAATTGTTGCCAGTTTGCCTTATTTGCTTTCCAAGTGGGGGTTCTGTTGCTGTCATGGATCGGTTGAGTAGTTTTAAGTATTATAGGGAAAATCATCACTGCCGCGAGGATTGATATAGACCTTTCATACGTAATCCATGTAGCTTGAACGATCAGATAGTGCAATATCAATAGCTGAATAGGAGTCGGTTGATGGGTTGAGATATATTGGGGATTTGTCATTCAAGATGCAGAAGTTATTGTTATTGATTAATTTTTCTAAATTCCTGCCTTTTTTGTTGCTGTTCATGCACCCCTATATAGTACTGTGATTGTTAAGGTCACCAAGTAATATGTGGGATTGGGGGATTTGTTCTATTAATTTGCTTAATTTGGTGTCGTTTAATCAATCATGTGGAGGAATGTAGATGGAGTAGATGTTTACTGGTTTGTGCAGTGTTGTTCCGACAGTAACCACTTGGAGTTCACTGTCTATGCTGATCTGGCACTGGGGTATGCATTTCCTAACATCGAGATACTTCCTGAAGTTCTGTGTTCATCTTTGCGTAGGTGATTGTATGAGTTGTAGTTTCGGATGTTTAGTTAGTTGATATCTTTGAGGAATGTTTCTTGAAGATATACTACTTTAGGGGTTGTATTTAGTCAGAAGTGGTAGAAGTCCTTCATAATTTGCTCTAATTCTTCTGCAGTTCCACTGTATGATTATAGTGTAGTTCATTTTGGATTATATCTAATCCGAGTGCTATGGAGGGTTCATTGGTCTAGTAGGTAGAGTGTTCGCCAATGGTCCGCGAGACCTGGGATTCAATCCCAGGTCGCGTCATACCAAAGACTTTAAAAATGGTACTTGATACCTCCTTGCTTAACACTCAGCAATATAAGGTACGTATCAAGGGTAAAGTGGAGCAATCCAGGGAAAGGAGTACTGCCCTCCCCAGCACCTCGATGTAGTAGCTATTCAAAAGGGAGCTTTCTGGTCGCCCTCGACGACGGTCGCCAACTTACTTACATTTTACCTTTGTGGGGATTCTTTCACCTCCATTCTTTCTAATATATTGGATCTATTTTTAAATTCTATAGGAGCCACTTTTAATTGACTCGATATTTTTTTTTCTGTGGCTTTCGAGTTGGCTCGAGTTTCTGACTTTTAAATCGGCAGAGTATTCCCTTTTGAGGATGTCTCCTTTGTTTCCTTTTCTTTTTTCTTTTTTTTTTTTTTTTTTTTTTTGTTAATCACCTCGAATGTTGGTGGACGATTAGGAGATTTAGGGGGCTTTAATTTAAGAGTGTTGTTATTTGGTGGGATAGTCCTTGTAGGAGAGTCCGGTCTATTCTGTTTTCGCTTCATTATCAGTTTCAGGCCTTTTAGATTCTTCTCGAGTTCCATGGTAGGCTTTTCTCAGTCGTTCCTGGAAATTTGGCCTGTCATTTTCACTCAACCGTACTAATTTTTCAATGAGCTCAAGATATTTGTTTTCTTGTTTACTTTCTATTTGTTGGATCCGATTTTGTGATACACTAGCATATGATTGTGTTCCTATAGAGGACTCCATAATCTTTCAAGCATCTGGGAAGGATATATTTCTTTTATATTTGACTTGCGTTATTTCATTTTCTTTTTTTATACGAATCACATGTTTTAGAGAATGCAGGATGGTTCTCCTGACAAGTCAAACCGCTCTTCTCCGCTCAGCACTCATCTTCATAATGGGATAGGTTCATATTCTCTGCATTTGCCATAGATTTGTTACCGTCTGCATATGTCCTTGTGGTGCCCAAATTTCCGGCATTTGAAACACCGTAATGGTGCTGGTACGTAGAGTTCCACTCTTTCAACTGTAAAAACTACCTTTATTTCTTTTGGAATAGTGCTCGATCTGAAAGTGAGTATGTACGTGTTGGTCTGTGATCTGTGACTCCTTGCTTACGTAATGCCGTTTTTATTTCCTTCTCTGTTGCTAAGCTCAGTTCCTGGCTTCTTATTACTCACTTACAAGAGTTTAATCTCTCGTGTGGGTCGGCCTTACATTTATAGTTATGGAATTTTTTCCATTTTTACTTGGTTGTCAGCTTGTTTCTTTTCAGTTATTCTACCAAGAGGTTTCCATTTCTGATTTTTTGACGGATTTCGGATTTGCTCTGCTATTTATTACCTTTTCATTTAGAAAGGGTGACAATTTGTTTAGGGGTGTTTCGTCCATTAATTCTAGCACAATGAATTTTGGAAACTTATTGAATTCTCTGTCAGTGTCTGATTCAGAAAGGTTTCTTTTTTTGGGGGGGGGTTTGTTTTGAGAAAAGCCATATTTAGGGTTTATCATTGATTGGTCCTATGCTCCACCACACACCACCAAGTCCAACTTGTGTTGGGAATGAACCAGGGGAGAAACTCATTCGCCCTGATTGAGACGGGGATACATTACCAGTATACTCAAATCAAGAGCGAAATTCTGAGCTTCTGCCAATTTTTGGTTTTAATGCTATACAATTTAACTGTGGTCAAAGCTCTTTTCCTCTCAATACAATTAACCCTCAACCCTCGCCTGCTAGCACTTATAAGATAAAGGGTTGTGAGTTATTACACAGGTGCAGATTGAATATTACATTCGGGAGAAAAGAAACATCCAAGTACTAGGACATGATGGGACCAGCCGATTGATCGGATCGGGCTTATCCAACTGGCCGTCAGACCAAGTAAGGGCCAAATTGGTGTATTACAAATCATTGACCACTCTGTCGCAGTATCAATGATAGCTCAACCGCCAAGATTCCCTCCTAGCGACTTACGGGTCGTCACCCACGGCCAAGAGGTGGCCCCATTGGAGGAATCTTACCCCTCTACAGAAGTGAGTCGGTGTGTTCTACAGTCCCAGCCGACAGGTCAGTGTAGGTTGAGGGAAAAAGGGATGAAATTATTAATCACCTGGTAAGCGAATGTAGTAAACTAGCACAAAAAGGTTATAAGACAAGGCATGACTGGGTTGGAAGGGTAATTCACAGGGAATTAAGCAAAAAACAAAAATTTAACCATACTAAAAAATGCAAATGTAAAAACCAGAATCGTTCAAGAAAATGAAACGCATAAAATTCTCCGGGACTTTCAAATACAAACGATCGCATAATCCGGCCCAGAAGACCAGACCTAGTGCTAATTAAAAACTTAAAACTCCATGGAATATAATAATAATAATAATAATAATAATAATAATAATAATAATAATAATAATAATAATAATAATACAGCATCTCACGTGAAAAAAAAATAAAGAAAATCTCATACGAGAAAACCTGGATGGGGCTAAGAAAAGGAAACTTTTTGAGAGAAACAGAATCTCTCCTAATAGTAGCAGAGAACAACGCCGTAAGAGCCAATAATATCAAAGCGAGAATAGATAAGACGTAACAAAATAGCAAATGTAGGTTATGCAGTGACAGAGATGAAACCATCAATCACATAATAAGAGAATGCTGCAAATTAGCACAGAAAGCGTAAAAGACTAGACACGACTGGGTGGGAAAAGTGGTCCCCTCGGAGATGTGAAAGAAATTTAGATTTGACCATACGAACAAATGGTGTCCAAGAAAATGACTCACATAAACTCCTATGGGACTTTAACATACAAACGGATCACCTAATCTCGGCCAGAAAAAAGAGAATATGCAAAAAAAGAGAATATGCAAAATTGTCGACTTTGCTGTTCCGGCTGACCACAGAATAAAACTGAAAGAATGTGAAAAGAAAGATAAGTACCTCGGCCTTGCTAGGGAATTGGAAAAACTATGGAACATGAAGGTGACAATTATACCAATTGTGATTGGTGCTTTTGGTACAGAAACTAAAGGATTATTAAAGGAAATGGAGGACTTGGAAGTTAGCAGACGAGTAAAGACCACCAAAACTACAGCATTATTGAGAACGACCAGAATACCGAGAAGAGTCCTGGAGACTTAAGAAGACTTGAGGAGACTTGCTGTCACTCAAACTTCAGAGAAAGACCATCAGCTAACGCTGATGTGGAAAATTCTAAAGGAGTAAATAATAATAATAATAATAATAATAATAATAATTACTTTTTGCGTAACTGGTCATCTCTTTAGGAATAATAATAATAATAATATGATAATAATTAGTAAAGAAAAATTAATTACAGAGTCAGTTATAGCAGTATCATCAGAAATAACTTTAGGGCAAGCAGCAAAACAACAAAATCTAGAAATAAAAAAAAGAGAAGAAAAACAATTGTATCGATACTTCAAGCAACAAATTGGGAAAATTGCAGACGAGATGACTCGAGCCAATGGCTTAAAAAGGAAAACATCAAGAGAGAAACTGAATCTCTTGGTCCACATGACGTCATTTTGTTCAGCTATTAAAGCTGAACAAAATGACGTCATGTGGACCAATCATATCAAAGCGAAAATTGATAAGACAGAGAAGAATAGCAGAAGAATTGTAAACTTTTTTGTAGTTTCCCAAATTTTTGCACCCAGTTATACGACATCAGGTATTCTTATCTATTACAAATAATTTGCAAGTAGATCTATTTGGCCTATAGATGGGAAGCTAACAGCTGTTACCACTCCGTATCAGAGTGAACCTGTGAGTAATGGTGATAAAGGGATACTTGACACACTTCAGAGTTCTAGAACCAGAACCTCACCACCAGATTCAGTTTACTGTCATACCTTGGACATCCCTTTTTAAGTAGATCTTATCCCTCTGCAAGAGATCCAGTCGGCGAATTCGGAGCCTCTCCGACAAGGCAATAATCAAAGCTTAGTAAATAACATTTAACAAACACTCAAGTCATGTTGAGAGTATCAGTTCCTGTCCAATCGCTGATGAGCCTATTCACTCGTTGGAAAGGTGATCAATTAGAGGCATTAGGTACCGTAAGCAACATGAGGCCTGTGTGCCTGACTAATAGAAGCTCAATAACTTATACAACGAAATCTTTTTTTACCAGGTGAATCTCGAGGGAAGGAGGTTGCCAACCTAAAATAAAACATCAAAAGAAGAAAAAAAGTTAAGCCAGCCAATCCTAAATTCTGAACTCTTTGGAAATAAAATATTAATCTTCTCTACCCCAACCCTCGTCTATTTTCCCATCTTGTTCCAAACACATTGGGTTTTTTAGCGCTTTCACCATTTGGGCGTCACAGATGGTTGAAAGCGTTAACATAATGATTGGCTGCTCTTTTACATACAGCCACCCCTCCAAACCATCGCCATCACCCACTATTGTACACGTCACTTCCTCACAGGTAATCCTTACTGCCCAACCCTTCAACCCTTTGCCTTATGAGGTTCACTGATCACAGGGATCTGATGAGCACAGCCGATTGACTATGGCTATTGGTCACGATGCCTGACAAGGTTTTTTTTGTTTTAGTTTTTTGTCTTTGTTTATTAAATAATGTTGTTATATTTTTTGCTTGTGTTTTTGTTTTTTGCTTTTTGTTGCTTATTATTTTTTGTATTTTGTTTTGTTTTTGTTTTGTTTTTTGTTTTTTGTTTTTTTACTTGTTTGTTTTTTGGTTTTGTTTTTTACTTTTTTTGGTGGGGGGTGAGGGTACTTATTTTTCTTTTATTTTTGTTGATTTTGGGGAGTCACTTTTTTGTTTTTTGTTGTTTTTTTTTGTTTTGTTTTATTTTATTTTGTTTTTTTTTGTTTGTTTTTTGTTTTATCTTATTTTGCTATGCTTTGTTTTGTTTTCCCTGAGTAAGTCTCTTTTTATTTTCTGAAGAGAAGGCAGAGAGGATGTTTTGTTTTTTCCCAAGTTTGAATTCGATCGGTTCACGTGTATTTATCGATTGATATATATGTATTTCTGAAGTTTGTGACACAAGGTTCATTTTTAAGCTGAGTAAAATTGGTTTGAATTTAGAGTTTATCAAACCAAACCAGGGTATGGCAACTGATATCGGAGAAGGAAACACTGAACTTAAACTAGTTGTAGACCTGAAGAGGGATAGGCTCACCTGACTACTCCTTCCCAAGACACGCTACATTAGTAGTGCCACCCCCAACCAATCAAATCAGGTTACAGGTTCAGCGAGAGAGTGAATATTTTTATTAGGAAATAGATATGTATTTACTGATAAAATGGCTTTTGCATTTTCGTGCTTTTATTTGGATAATTCATATCGATTAGTAAAGTGAAGACACAGCGCATGACTGTCCTTATTTCCTTTGCAGGTCTACCAAACAATTGTCAGTCTCATAAAATGAGCATATTCAGTCCTTGGATAGGTGATCATTTTGGAATAGTTGCTCCCATAAAGCTTAGTATATATGGAGGTGCCCGTGGTGTAATGGTTATCGTCGTAGAAAATGGACACAACGACATGAGTTCAAATCCTAAACGAGATTGATTGCATTTCACATAGCACTAATACCCTTGGGAAAGGTATGAATCCAATTATTCTCCCTCCAGCTATGGGTAAATAGTAGAACAGACTGGGATATTCAGCCTTGGTAAGGCAACTAGTCTAGAAGAATGAATACTCTGAATTCAAACCTGTTAAACTCCGTTTAAAAAAATTGACCTTGTGTCATATCCTACCCGAGCGGAGGGGTTGGGTAAATATGATAAAGCTTAGTATATAGCATTCAACATACTTGCCAAATCACCGAAGTTAAACAACGATGAGCGTATTCAATCATCGGATAGATAACCATTTTGGAATGACTGGTAAGGTAAAGCTCAGTAAAAAATTCAGTCTAGAAGAAGAAAACCTTTGAATTCAAAGAAAAATTGATAATGAAGAAAAGAAACGCGAACATCGGAGGAGGAGTGAGTGTTTGGTTTTACAATAATCATTGATTAATTGATTGATTTAAATGGCATGTAAACTTGTCTAGTGTTATTTTATGCCAAGAGGCTGGGGAATCTTGATCATTGTAAGTTAATATTTACATTTTTTGTGAAGTTTGTTTTTTTTTTTTTTTTGTTTTTTTTGCACACGGATCTATCAAATACAAATATTTTTCGCACACGGTTCTTTTGAAAAAGAATAAGTTTTTGCACATGGTTCTATCAAAAACGGATAGTTTTTGCACATGGTTCTATCGAATACGAATTTCGCACACGGATCTATAGAATACAAATAATTTTTTTGCACATGGTTCTATTGAAAACGAATACTTTTTTGCATACGGATCTGTCGAATACAAATAATTTTTTTGCATATGGTTCTATTGAAAACGAATACTTTTGTGCATACGGATCTGTCGAATACGAATAATTTTTGCACATTGTTCTATCGAATACAAATATATTTTTCTACACGGATACATCGAATACGAATAAAGTTTTTGCTAATGGTTCTATCAAATATGAATAATTTTTGCACACGCTTCTCTTGAATACGAATAATTTTTAAGCAGATCTATTTGACCCATAGATGAGACCCTCCCACCCCAGGTATAAATAGACATATGTGTAATGACAATGAAGAGATTTTCCGCACTTCAGAACTGGAGCCTCACTTGGTAGCGGATAATGGAGAAAATGAATACCAAAAAATCAAATCAACAAATTTATCACTATTTTATTTTTTGAAATTGAGTGAAAAGTTTGCTGAAAAACAAAGTACAAAATCTTTTCTAGTAAGCAAAGATAATGTTAACCAGAAGGTAGATATAGTTGAAGTATAGCAGTAATTGTAAGCTTAAAATGAAGGAACATATTATATGAACTGCTGCTAACTACAAGGATGTAAACAAATCTCCCTTCATTTTAAGAAAAATTAAACGAGCTGAAATGAAATGCATTCTTGAAAAAAAAAAAGAATATAGATTTTTAGTGAAAAGAAATAAATCAAAAGGTATGATGATCATTAAATAAGTTTCCTGACTTTTTTCGTATGGGCAGTTTTATCGATAGTACACTCATGAAACTCAAGTCCCCTTCGAAGTAATCTCCTCCGGCTGCAATGCACTTGTTGTACCGTTCCAACAACTTCTGGAAGGCCCCATCGAAGTCCTCTTGTGTGAGCGTGTCAAAGTCCTTTATCACAGCCTCTTTCATCTCATCAATTGTCTCATAACGACAGCCTCGGAGCTTAGGGAATAACCAAAAGTCACAAAGAGCAAGGTCTGGACGATAGGGAGGGTGACGAACTGTCTTGATGCCCATCTTGGTCAAATAGTCTGTGAAAAGGATGGAGAAGTGGACTGGTGCATTGTCCTGGTGGAAATGCCACTGACCCGATTTGAAGAGTGCTGGCCTCTTCCGACGGAATATCTTCCTGAACTCCCTCAAAAACTCAACATAGTAACTCTAACTCTAACCCTAACCCTTTGGCCAATCAACTCTGGTGTATTGACTTCCTTACTCCTCTCACACCTCTTCTCATCCCTCACAGACTCCCTGCCTTCCTTGAATCTCATGCTCAATTCATGCAAGATGGTTGAAAAGCAGTCTGAAGCATTCCATACGTTTAAAACAGAATTTTATTGCATATAGTATTTCTAAAGTGCCCTCTCGTCCAGATTGCATTTTTGAAGTTCACCAGCTGTGACAATCAGGCTTTAGAATTGCTGCTGTAGCTGTTGATTTGAACCTGAAATCATAAAAATTGGTCAGTCATCTCATAAGATGTATAGCAATAACATACTGAATTTTCAAGAGTCTACAACAATTTTAAATGCCTGTACAAAAAAAGTCTGGAAACTTATTGAAGGCACCACGTATTTAAGTAAGTAATAATTCATAGATAAATCCACACTTACTGGAAAAATATCTATTTCTTCGTTTATTTATACTATTTAGGTAGGCTTGAAATTAGTTTTAAAAAAGTTAATGATTTATCTATAAATCTAATTGGCTAAGAAATTTTTTTTTATATTTTTAGAGGAAAAAGATTTCTAAAATTATTTTGGGTTTTGATTCTTCAAATTTTTGCGGCAAGTCACTTACCATCGGATGCAGTTAGTTTAGTGCCATACCAAGGACACCCTTTTTCTTGGTGGGTTCCCTTCTGCGGAGGTAAGAAACAGCTTATTCTCACCCCGCCAACAGGGCTCTTCAATTAATAGCATTTTTGGAGAACCTACACCCAAAAAATTAAACCAACTGGGTATGGCAGACAGGCCTAAGGTTGCTAACAGTACCTATTGTTCTGTAATTTTTTTAGAGGAGCACTTTGTGTAACGGTTATTATCAAAGAAAATGAAATCAGTGACCTGAGTTCAAATCCTGGATTGTTTGCATTTCACTTAGGAAACGCACGAATCTATTCCTCTTATTAAGAAAAAGATCTCTTAAGAAACAACTACACAAAAAACTTGTACAATGAACACGATTCTCTAACTCCTAGGCATAAAATAATCCTAAGCAGTTTGATATACTATTTAAATCAGTCAATCATATTGACTGCATTACATTAAACCGATATAATTCAAATCAACATTACTCAAGGTATGACTGTGTGTAGGAATTGGTCTTTGTCCAAATTGTAAAATTCACTTGGATACGAACCATGACTTCAGCGCCCTCCACCTACACGTCTGCTTCAGTGAAAAACACGGCTTATATGCGCATGCGTGCTGCTCACCTGTTAAATCGACTGCGACTGTTAAGATCAGTTGATAATGATCTTCAGTCACGCCAATTTCTCGTCCTCTACAATTTCTTTTCAATCCTATTTTAGCCTTTGAAGCTTTATGAGAGGAAGCTTATTATTTTTGTTTTCTTTTGCCTAAACAGGTTTACCTCTTTAATCATCATCATCGTCAAGGCGTGTTGATAGCATGGAATCTATCTCTCTCTCTCTCTCTCTCTCTCTCTCTCTCTCTCTCTCTCGCTCTCGCTCTCTCTCTTGCTATCCGTCCCTATAGGCCACCTCTATTGGTAAGTCCTCTAGACAGCAACCAGTGCACACACAGAGCTAATGGATCTAGATTTTTGCTTGTTGGCCAACACTGGTGTGTCCATGTATGTATATTATTCCATTGGAGAATATCGCTTATGAGTTCGTCCTTACTTCCCCGGCATCCCTTGTATGTCTTACTTGGTTTGTGTGATGGGAGAAAAATGGCCGTATATCCCCTGTTTCGTTAGGTGGTGCTTCCAGAATTTGTTCAAAGCAGCACGCATCTTCCTTGTGAAAACAGTTTAATTTCCGTTACCAGCAATAAACTCCAACGCTTCTGTAAACATATATTATCTCGTGGTCCTAACGTTAACGTAGTTGAGGAGGGTTGGGCAGTGAGAAAAGCTAAAGAAAATGATAACCGAAATTTCTGTGGTATAACAGCGTGGTTCCGTTATCGAAATGTTATTCTCAATGATATTTGCTAATCATCCAGTAATCGACACGTTATCAAGAGAAAGAAGATGAGAAAACCGGATCATTATATAGCCACCTCCAAATCCAGACTTTACCAATATTTCAACCGAGTCTTCTATTCTGTCAATTAATATTCAAAAGTTTCAACAGAGAAACAAAATACATTGTAAAAAGTGAGGAACTAGACAGTGCATGATTTCAGTTCCTCTCTGCTTATTTATTTCTTGTAGAAACACTAAACCAATGACAAATTAAATCATTGGTTAAACAGTCTTTATAAAAATTCTGCCAACATTTTTTTTTTCAAATTGTTTTCACATCACCTTTAGAATATATGTAGAGATACAATAAATGTCTCCTTTGGATATTGAGAATATGTCTTTTGAACATCTCATAAGTATATGAAAATATTAGAATCCATCTTGGCCTTTTCTTGTCGCTTAGCCCAGTCGGCTGGGGCTATAGAATACACCGACTGCATCTCTGAAGAAGGGTAAGACCCCCCCACCCAACCAGTAATGCTGGAGCTTTGGGGAATTTGAAGTCTCCCTTCATTGCCATTGCTCTCAGGTCCACTGGCTTAGGGTGGTAGCACCTGAAAGGGTTATATATATGGTTCAATAGACATTTAAACTGAGTGAAAATAAATGACCAATGCAAAATTGAATTGTTTAAAAAAGAAATGTTTGATGATTCAACTGTGCGTAAATAAATGATATTTAATTGAATTGTTAGTGATACAAAGCAATACTTGAAACTATTTAACTTTGTTGACTTGTGCTAAACTGAATTGTTAGAAATAGAACTGTTTGATCTTTTAACTGTGTATAAATGAATGACTAATATTTGTGATACATAACAATACTTGGAACCTTTTAACTTTGACTTATGCTAAATTGAATTGTTTGAAATAGAACTGTTTGACCATTTAACTGTATGTAAACAAATGTTTGATGTCTAATTGAATTCTTACTTATGTTTCCAAACCATATATATCTAATATATATGAATAAACCTGAGTTGGGATTAAATAAAGTTTTAGCAAATTTCACCTCTCTAAAAACTGTATGTTGTATAGTGAGAATCAAGAAGAAAGAAAAAAATGGTGTTCTCACTGTAATATAAAACTGCAATTGATAGTGAGGCTGTCGTTCTGGAGTTCTGAAGAGTGTGAAGTATTCCTTTATAACCATTACTCTTTGTTCCAAATTATTGGATAGAATATTTTATATCATATAGTACTTGATATCATAAAATACTTGATCTCATATCGTACTTGATATCATAAAATACTTGATCTCATATAGTACTTGACATCGTAAAATACTTGATCTCATATCGTACTTGATATCGTAAAATACTTGATCTCATATAGTACTTGATATCGTAAAATACTTGATCTCATATAGTACTTGATATCGTAAAATACTTGTTATCATATAGTACTAGATATCGTAAAATACTTGATATCATATAGTACATGATATCGTAAAATACTTGATATCATATAGTACATGATATCGTAAAATACTTGTTATCATATAGTACTTGATATCGTAAAATACTTGCTATCATATAATACTTGATATCATATAATCGTTTGCCAAAAAATGTCTTAATAAACTATACAAAAATATAAGAATAAACGTACAATGTGAGTCTACTTTTCTGAATCCTCAAAGCGGTAAAAAAAAAATTTAATTACAATCACAACTAACTTTTGCTTGATTTGCTTTCTGTTATTTCTTAATAATTAAAAGCTAAATTCTGGAGGAAATTATTGATCAGGTATTAGCAGCTCAATAATTTTATGGTATGATTATTTGTAATAATTATGTATATAATATTACACTGACATAAGCCGCTTCTAATCGTCTAGAGTACCGTGGAAAACCCAAGTTCAAAATCAATCTATGTCTTCTTTTTTTTCTTCTTCTACTTGCAAAGGTATAGCAAGTCACTACGCACCAAATACATTCAATGTTATATAGCCGTAATACAAATACATAAGCGGACACTAACATTAAAACACCCTGAATGTGTTTCAGTTTAGTAAAGATTGAATGGGCTGTTAATGTAGCCTAATTGCAGTAAATGATCTCATATATAGATCAATATATGTACAGGTTCCAAAATAAGAGCTCTATCAAAAGTATTCAGACCCTATACACACACTACCCTGGTATAAGAATGGTCCTTCAAGGTTTTGCAGTTTTATATTCCATCACTATATTATTGAGTATAAACTATTCTCTCAATTAAGGCATGAGTCTGAGAAGAGATTAGCGCTGGGTATATTTTGTATATTTAAAAAATATTCGAAGAAATAAATGAAATACATAATCCATTGAGTTTAGCAAAACGTTTTTTATTCCGTTAAAATCCATCAATCAATCAGAATAAACTCATTCAATTTTTTTTTTATCTCAGTAGCAAAAACTTTATTCACAATCGATAATATTTTCTGAACACCCAATCCATTTAAGTTGTAAAAAGGAAGATCTATAATGGGTTCTTCATTGTTCCTGATCACAACTACTCTATGAGATAGTTTATTATTCATCGATTTAACAAAAAAAAAAAAAAAAAAGAAAGAAAGAAAGAAAGAAAGAAAGAAAGAAAGAAAATGTTTATTGACGTAACGCTTTTTAAAAAAAAAAACAAGAGTTTTATTACCGTTTCGGATCAGGTGAAACCTTTTCGATCTCATTTATTTTTCGACATCTGTCACCAACTAAACCCGTTTAATGAGTTGCGCAAAGCATTAACAATACTTAAATGACATATATTTGCATTGAACATACCGCTTAAAACTTCATCATCCCGCTTACTTTCATGAAACGCTTTGATTCTGAAGGCTATCCGAAAAGTTCGAGGGTGTGTCAAAAGATTTGCAAACATTAGTTTGCAGCGCGTATATCACGTGACCGAATGTGCGTATATCACGTGACCGAGTGAGTGTGCCGTTGATTTCAGTGCAGTAACCAGATGGGTGAAAAAAAATTTCGTTCTGGTCGTAAGAAACTCGATAATCAGGCAAGGTCAGGTCACCCTAAAACAGTGAGTTCCGAGAACGTATCGAAACACCTCGAAAACTCCTATTTTCATATGGTGTGATGCTGTGTTTATAAAAGAGCAAAGAGACATCTCGGATAAAATGAAACGATAATTTTTCCGTACTGTAAACGTGTCAATAATATTGTCAGGCTGTACCACTCGGACTTAAACGAAACACTTGAAAAAAAAGCTTAATGAGAATCACGTAAGGATGGGTACTGTTCGGTATAAATCGGGAAAGCAGCACTTTACAAAACAGCATCTGTGTGAATACTCCCATCTCACAAACCATCCAAGGCGAGTAAGATATGCCGGGCACTGCTTGGGAAGGAAGGAAGAACGCAATGGATTCCTACCCAAGGACGTACCAGTATTGACCGACCTGCAAAAACTTACCACCTTTCGTTCTGTGGGGACACTGGATGCCTATAGGGACAGATGATGAGAGAGGTGGGAGTTAAGGAAATCAAAGCTGTTACCAGCCTCTCATAATAATAATGATGATGTTTATTCACATTATACGAGATGTGTTCAAAAAGTATCAAGACTTATTTTTGATTTATCAAGATAGAAATGAACAATGGATGAGAAGATAATAGGGCCCTTCGTATTCAACTAGAATTTTCCATTGGTCGAAGGATCTCTCAGACTTTTGATATGGCGTTAAACTACTGCATCGCATTTTTTTAAAAATCCTTCACGTCCTAAAATTTTTTCCTTTGAGATGAATTTTCCGTTTAACTAAGAAGAAAAAGTCACTTAGAGCCAGATCTGGTGAATATGGATAATGTTGCACTTCGTGAAACGTTGCTTCTTCAAAAGTATAGAGCCTTGATTCATTGAAAAATTGGTAGATTCTGGAATCTCACTACAGCGTGCATTTTATCGTCATAGCCATAAAACATTATATATACATATATATATATATATAGAGAGAGAGAGAGATGGGGGATTTAGACAGCGTAGAGGGCTAAGTCTTCGTCCGATTATCACATAGGCAAGAAAGTGAGAGTCGCCAAGTGTCGTTCACTCTTTATCTTCGCTATCCAAGTAAATATGCTTTATCACTGATATTGAGCACTCTTCATTTATAAATATAGCAAACTATATATATATATATATATGTGTGTGTGTGTGTGTGTGTGTGTGTGTGTGTGTGTGACAATATAGCAACCTGTATGTATGTATGTATCTAAACATCTTCCGTTAAAGACCAAGGGTTGTTTCTTTTTCAAAATCTTCAGGTGAAGACGTTCGAATCTTCTTACTCTTTTTCTTATGTCTGTGTCAAGATGGTGAAAAAGTACCCCATACTAGCCCAAGCGCTTTCGACAGACACACACACACACATATATATATATATATATGTACTATGTGTGTGTGTGTGTGTGTGTGTGTGTGTGTGTGTGTGTGTGTGTGCGCGTGTGTGTGTGTTTTATGGTATATCAACCTTTATAGGTTATTTAATGCCAAATCCATTTTATACAAATAAATAGTTCTATTTCAAACAATTCAGTTTAGCATAAATACACGGTTTAATTATCGAAAACATTTCTATTTCAAGCTATTCAGTTTACTCGAACAGTTCTAATTCAAAGAATTTTGTTTTGTGTAAGTAGAGTTTTTGTTTACACACAGTTAAATGTCAAAAGAGTTCTATTTCAAACAATTCAGTTTAGCGTAAGTCCAGTTTCAATGTCAAAAATAGTTCCATTCCAAACAGTCCAGTTTAGCATACAAAAACAGTTCCATTTTTAAAAGCTCCAGCATTACTGGAACCTTACCATCAGAATGTTTAGTGTCATATTTAGGACACTCGTTGTGGGGGCTCTTCACCCTCTAGAAAGAAGAAGTCAGTGTATTTCTGCAAGTGTGTGTGTGTGTAAATATAGCAAACTATATATATGTGTGTGTGTGTGTGTGTGTGTGTGTGTGTGTGTGTGTGTGTGTGTGTGTGTGTGTGTGTGTGTGTTAAGTAGTATCACTGCTGCGATCGGTAAATTATCACCATTTTGAACTATTCATTTATTTGTTGCAGGTTTTGATTTCTGTACAACAAACTAGAGTCACTTTGGCACTGCCTGTAAGAAAAACAGCACCATGACGTAATTTACTCCTCCTGAAATCTGGTAACGGCATACTGTACTCCTTGTCACTTATGACGGAAGCTCCAGTACAAAGATTTCAAAGTATATGGGGGTTCAATCGGAGGATGGATTCTTATTCATAGAGGTGAAAACCAAACATCAAGTCCTGATCATTTCCCCCAACTCTGTTTTTCGATCGGTGAACTAGCTTTTCTGTTAGTCTGTGAGGTGGGGCAAAACTAACTTTTATCCTTTTTGATTCGAAACCCGGCTACATAGTCTGGAACAAGCCGCTGCAGGCATCGGCCTCCATGTCAATGCACACAAGACGGAATATATGTGCTTTAATCAAACAGACATCTCCAAACTAAACGGTAGCATTCTGAAACTACTTGACAAGTTCACCTACCAAGGGAGCAGTTTCTCATCAACCGAGACCGACATCAATACGCGACTAGCAAAGGTATGGACACTTATCGATACTTTCGGTCATATGGAAGTCAGACCCGACCGATAGAATGAGGCGCAGTTTCTTACAAGCAGCGGTCGTATCGATACTGCTATATGGATGCACCACATGGACGCTGACTAAACGGATGAAGAAAAAGCTTGACGGCAATTACACAAGGATACTGCGAGCAATATTGGATAAGTCCTGTAGACAGCACCCCACAAAGCAGCAGCTATACGGCCACCTACCACCTATCACGTAAACTATCAAAATTTGACGATCCAGATACGCGGGACACTGCTGGAGAAGTAGGGACGAGCTCGTTAGTGATGTACTCCTATGGACCCCTTCACAAGGACAAGCAAAAGTCGAACCTACATACAGCAGATCTGTGCCGATACGAGATGTAACCTTGAGGATCTGCCGAAAGCAATGAACAATTGGGAGGTGTGGCGAAAGACGGTCAGGAATATCCGTGCTGATAACGCGACATGATGATGATATATATATTACTCTTTCGTTTCATTTTGTCGGGGATATCTAATTTTGTAAATGGATATATTTTTGTCAATAAATTCTTTAAACATACCCCTATCCCTCACAATTAAATAAATATGGTATTAGATTAGATATGCAGATAGCAATTGACTTGTTTTCAGAACAATTGCGTCGTGTTGAGGAATGAACTATTGTTGTCTGTTTTGGGTCAGCGAATGGAACTAGTTAAGTTAAAAGTTAGAATAGTGATGACAAACATCTTTGCCACCACCCATTTTACGGCCTTGTACCAAATTTGTATTTATATACAATTAATATGCAGCGAATTTTTCCTTACGTTGTTCGTATGGAATAATTTTTTTGTCAATCTGTAATAGATTTTCTATCACGTTTAAATTGTTTATATAAATAATGCCGAGCGCTTATCTTCTTTATAATGGTTATAATTAGCGAAAATTAGCACTTATCACATTTTATTATTTATCATGAATATTCAACTTTGAATTGTTTTGTCTGTATTGGTTGCTAAAGAAAAGCAAATTTAATTCTTTTATCGATATAAATGGCTTTATTTATTTAAATTTTAAGATGATAACCGGAGGTTATTAATTCAACAAATGAGTTTTTCTGCATGAGGCTGAGATCTTTTGATGGAATTTTATCCAATCCGAGGAAGGATAATTTATTTTAATTTGATATGTTAAAACCAAGAAGGCTCTTTAACGTATGTGATTTTCTCCGAGGGAAAATCAGTTTAATTATTAGGAAATAGTATTTAATCTATCAAAATAAATATAAAGTGTATATTCAATTTTTATTTTGTAAAAGCCAATTTGAAAAATTGATATTCAATGTAAATTTTTCACAAAGAGTATAGACATAAGTTGTCATATTTTTAATGTTTTATGTGATGAATAATATTTTTATGGTAAAAAATAGTGAACTTTAAGAAACTTTTGTACCAGAAAAATATAAAGAAAATAAGAATAAAATTGAAGAAAGAAGAAATAAGGACTGTCCCAAACTATCAAAGTTTACCAGCAGAAACCTTGAAAGCAACAAGAACCCAAAGAAGAAATGAAAATGAAACAATATGAACTTTATAAGAAACAGTAATGTCTTTTTTCTTTAATTTTTGGAAAAAGTTTGATGTAAACAATTTGGAGACCCTTGAAAAGAATATTGAAAGTAAATATATTGATTGAGATCTATAAACTTCATTTTTAAGTTACTTATTTAGTAAATAGAAATTATATGCATTCTTCTAATTATATTTTTTGTATAAATTGAATTTGCAAATGCTTTATGGTCATTCTGCGTTTTTTATTATGGATAAGTAACTGAAAATAACTAAACTCTTATTCTTTTACTTATAGTTACTACATTAAAGTAAGTAAAGTTGGCGACTGTAGTCGAGGGTGACCCAAAGGCTCCCTTTTCGATAGCTACTACACTAAGGTGTAGGGGAGGGCGCTACTCCTTCCCCTGGATTGCTCCACTTTACCCTTGATACATACCTAATCATATTTACCCAACCCCTCCGCTCGGGCAGGATATGACACAGGGTCAATTTTTTAAGCGGAGTTTAACAGGTTTGAATTCAGAGTTTTCCTTCTCCTAGACTAGTTACCTCACCAAGACTGAAGAACCTAGTCTGCCCTACTATTTATCCATAGCTTGAGGGAGAATAATTGGATTCATACCTTTCCCAATGGTATTAGTGCTATGTGAAATGCAATCAGCCTCGTCCAGGATTTGAACTCGTGTCGCCGGGTCCATTTCCTGCGACGATAACCATGACACCACGGGCACCTTGATACATACCTTATAATGAGTGTTAAGCAAGGAAGTCTCAAGTACCATTTTTTAGGTCTTTGGTATGACTCGACCTGGGATTGAACCCCGGTCTCCCGGGCTATTAGCGAGCACTACTAACTAATTATTTTTTCTTTTCCTTTCACCTTTGGTCCATTAGACGAAGTTCTTCCCTTGTCCATTTTAGGAATGGTCCCGAGAATTTTACAAGGGAGACTGCCCCGGTGTTTATTCCTTTAATGAGATTTTTACAGCAGAGCTTTTGGCTGTGAGAAGTTTTCTTGTTCTTCTGAGGTACTCTATTCTTTCTTCTATTTTTTTCTTTCATCTCCGCTTATTTGATGGTGTCCGCTGCCAGTATTCCCAAGTACTTGTAATTTTCCTTCTCTCCAAGCGTTCTGATTCTTTCTTGATTTGGTTGTTCTATCTCTTCCATTAATTCTCTTTTCATATCATTATAAGCGTAACACACTTTTCAATGACAAATTCTATTCCCATATCCTGACTGTATATTCTTATTGTTTGCATCAAATTCCCCAGTCCCTTTGCATTTTTAAAAAACAGCTTGATATCGTCCATATACATAAGGTAATCAACCTTTTCTTGCGATTTTCAAAATTGTAGCCTCTCTGCACTTTCTAAGTAACTGAGTGGTATCATTGCTATAACAAATAGTTGTGGTGTGAGAGAGTCTCCCTGGAAGATGCCTGCAGAGATCTTTACTTCGGCTAAAGTTTTTCCTTCTGTTGTTAATTCTACTTTCCAGTTTATCTTGGCTTCTGTGATAAAGTCTATGACTTTGTCGGGTATTTTGTATATTTTTAGGCTATCTGCGAGCACTACTAACTTATTTTCCGGGACCCTATCTTAGGATTTTTTATGGTTAATCTATGCAGTGGTTACATTCTTCCCTGTCATTTTGGCCCTCTTGAGGATGTGCTAATCTATATATAGTACGTCACCTGTTCCTTTTGTTCTCTTGTGGCATACTTTCTGCTCGATTGGAAATAGTCCATGGCATAAAAAGAGCAATAAGTCTCTTTTTTAATCTATGAGGTTAAGTTTTTTCCACGTCATTGGTATACATGTTACAGTTATAGTTGCTGTGGATGGTTCCTTCTTAGGCGTCTTTCTCGATGTAGGTTAGTTTTCCCCTTAGTCATCTCTTCGTGTATACTTGCTTCTTCTTGGCTTTCATTTTATTTTAGAACCAATCTGTTATGGATTGACGTGAATTTTTAAAATCACAATCGACGTATGCCCTCATGGTCTGGCGTTTTCCAATTCGGTACTTTCTTGTGGGATGCTCTATGCGAGTTCAAGTGTATGTCTGCCTCAAGGTCTTCTTTGAGTCCTTGCTATTCCTTTTTTTATTGTTATTTATCTATTCGGCCTTTCTGTTATGTTCTTTCAGTTCCCATATTTTGCTCCAAAATTGTTTTGTTCCCTTTGCATCCCGTTGTTAATGCATTCGTGCTTTCTCCGCTACATTGTTGTAATTATTATTATTATTATTATTTACTCCTTTAGAGTTTTTCACATCAGAGTTAGCTGATGGTTTTTCACTGGAGTTTGAGTGACAGCAAGTCTCCTCAAATCTCCAGGACTCGTCTCAGGATTCTGGCCGTTCTCAGCAATGCTGTCATTTGGATAGTCTCTACTCGTCCGCCAACTTCCATGTCTTCCAGGCCTTTTAATAATCCTTTATTTATTGTGCCAAAAGCACCAATCACAGTTGGTACAATCGTCATTTTCCTGTTCCACAGCTTTTTCAATTCTCTGGCAAGGTCGAGGTACTCATCCTTCTTTGCACATTCTTTCAGGTTTATTCTATGGTCAGCCGGGACAGCAAAGTCTACAATTTTACAAATTCTCTTATTTTTCTTGATTATTATTAGGTCTGGTTTTCTGGCTGTGATTTGGGGATCCGTTTGTATGTTAAAGTCCCGTAGGAGTTTATGTGTGTCATTTTCTAGGACAGGTGCTGGGTTGTGCATATACATTTGTTAGTATTTCAATTTCTTGCACATTTCCCAATGGATCACCTAGCCAACCCAGTCGTGTCTCGCCTTATACTCCTTCTGTGCTAATTTACTGCATTCGCTTATTATGTGATTGATCGTTTCGTCTCTGTCACTGCATAGACTACATTTGCTGTTTTGCTGTCTTATCAATTCTCGTTTTGATTGATTCTTCTGGCGTTGTCCTGGGCTGCTATTAGGAGGGATTCTGTTTCTCTCTTAAGGTTTCCTTTTCTTAGCCAATTCCAGGTTTTCTCGTGTGAAATGTTTATTATTATTATTATTATTATTATTATTAACTTCTTCCTTTGTTTTTCTGGCTAATTTATTCTGTCGGTTAGTTGAAGCACATGAATTAACTTGTAATCTTTACTCATTTACAAATCAAAAGAAATGAGTTCCTTTCTGACTTAGTAAATACAACATCAGTCTTGATACTTTCTGAACACACCTGGTATTTTGATGAAAAGAAACGCTTCATTCATTAGTAATTTCTCTCTTAATAAATTAAGAATAAGTCTCGATATCTTTTTAACGCACCACGTGTAAGGTAAACACACACACATACACACATACACACACATGCACACACATACACAAACGTGTGTGTGTATGAGAGTGTGTTTGTGTGCGAGCCGACCATTATTGAATATTAGGCTAAAACGAATATCTGGTGGGTGGCTACTTTAAGTTTATTCATCAATTAAAACAAGTGTTTTATCATAAAATTAACAAAGTGAACAGGCTTTATCGCATTTTTAGGGTTTAGCTTTACAATCGGCAAGATCAAACGAGAATAAGTGTGGCCACCCTTACGGATTCTTATACACCGATATGAACGTTTATAACACTAAATTGCATCCTGTGGTGTGACTCTAATTCTGGTGCCCTGGTCGCGGTTGGAATCACCCTTTCGTTACTTTTACTCCCAAGTTCACTCTGACCCAGAAAGGTATTACTTGTTAAGGTTCCATCTATGGGTCTAATGGATATTTTTGACATAATGTTTAAAATGATTGCAAACTAAAACATTGGCTCTTAAAACGTTCATAATGCGACTCAGTGTGAAATAAGGGGATCCCGGCGACGTAGTGGCTAACTTGCTGGACTGCAACATCTTCATAAACGAGTTCGAACACCAGTTGTTCCATTATGTTCACTTTCTGACAATGAATTCTTTTACACCTAACCACCAGCCATAGTACCACTATTGTTCTTCCACAATAATGGCTTTAGCATTAAATAACCCACGAAGTTTGATATGCCATTAAACAAAGAAATCAAACGATTAGCAGATAAGACGCAACATTTTTGTCATTAATAGCTGAACATTCTGGTTTCTTAAAGTATTCCACAAACCAACTAATTTCATTAACATAATCTTCCATCCGTAGAAGGGGGCTGTTGAATGCACCAACTGCATCCCTGAAGACAGTTAAGACCCCCCTCCCAATGAGTGTCCCAATTATGACATTAGACAATCTGATGCTGAAGCTCAAGTAATGCTGGAGGTTTGGGAAATGGAGAGTACCCCTTCATTGCCATCACTCTCAGGTTCACTCTGGCCCGGAGTGGTAGTACTTAAAAGGGTCCTATCTATGGGTCAAATAGAAGTTTGACATTTAAACTGTGTGCAAACAAATGACTTATTCTAAATTGAATTATTTGAAAAAGAACTATTTAATCATTTAACTGTGTGTAAACAAATGATTGATGTTTAATTGAATTGTTTTTGATACATAGCAATACTTGGAACCATTTAACTTTGTTGACTTATGCTAAACTGAATTGTTAGAAATAGAACTCTTTGACCGTTTAACTGTGTGTATCTACACAATTTATTTACAAATCGCATATTTAATATATATGTAAAACATGATTTGGCATTAAATGACCTACAATGGTTGATGTGCCATAAAACCAAACAAACCAAACCATCATCCTTATCATCATCATCAAGTCACGCTGACGGTATGGATTTCCCTGACCCTGTCTCGCCATCCATCCCTATGATCCATCGTTCTTGGTAGGTCTTCTAAACTACATCTAGTGTAATGGTAACATTTTTCCTAGAGACGCAGAGAAAATATTATGGAATAACCTAATGTTGAGCCAAAATTTCTGAAATTCATCGGCAAAATAATAGAATTAATATTTAGTTGTCTATCCTTACATAGTACTACTTGTATTCTTCTATGGCTTTGGCATTAAATAACCCATGAAAAATGATACATAAGAATATATACTATTCGTACATACTTGTTTATATACTTTGCTTACACAACCAGTTTACATGTATACACAGACATCTTTTCCATCTTCCTTTTACACACGCACATACACATGTGTGTGCTTATATATAATAGGAAAATGATAGATAGATCACATTTGAGAGATAAGGGGAGACGTACATCAGTTTTTGATTGCAGATTCAAAGAGGACTGCCTCATGGGGAAAATGTCATTCTGAAAATGTAGCATGCCAAACTTACATATTTCCCATGGAAAGTAATTATGAAGAAAATGTATACATTAGTATATCTGCTCTTAACTGGAAACAAAAATTGTATAATCATAGGCATTTATTTATTTATTTATTTTTACTAATCCGTTACTTAAGAATCAAATAGCTCTATCTAAGTATCATTGGAGTTTAAAAGACCGAGAATTAACTCCTCAAATAAAATGGAAACTTATTAAAAAAAAATCCTCGACAGCAAATAGTTTAAATGGTTGATGTAATTTGTGCCTGGAAGAAAAAAATTGGCATATCAAAATACAAAGACACTAAACAACTATTAAACAAAAGAAATGAACTAATATTCAAATGCCGTTATAGAAATACGTTTGAATTAATATGATAGTGATTATGAATCGCGATGAAGTTTATTAGATTATTTTGGCATTGATACATAATTCGAATGAAAAGTAGGTAAAATACCAATTTTTAATGTATAATGGGTTCGTTTTAAGTTGAAATTACAATAATATAAATACAACATCAGTCTTGATACTTTCTGAACACACCTGGTATTTTGATGAAAAGAAACGCTTCATTCATTAGTAATTTCTCTCTTAATAAATTAAGAATAAGTCTCGATATCTTTTTAACGCACCACGTGTAAGGTAAACACACACACATACACACACACACACACATGCACACACATACACAAACGTGTGTGTGTATGAGAGTGTGTTTGTGTGCGAGCCGACCATTATTGAATATTAGGCTAAAACGAATATCTGGTGGGTGGCTACTTTAAGTTTATTCATCAATTAAAACAAGTGTTTTATCATAAAATTAACAAAGTGAACAGGCTTTATCGCATTTTTAGGGTTTAGCTTACTATTATTAGACGTAATAAATTAATCTAATAACAATATTATAAACTTGAATATTTGACTGATGAGAATACGACAGTTTCTTTATAAGATAATTAACAACCTTAAACTGTTAATTAAAAGAATTAATGGGATTTATTACTTTTAGAAGCTGTTAATTAAATACATAAATATTAATACATAATATTAATATAGTCGCTAATGAAAGGGTGTTAACTATATAAATAACCCCTTAATACGATGTAAAATGTAAACATCTAACTTACGATATCTCATTTATGGTAAAGATCAAATTACATATAGTCTTAAAATATATTAGATTATAAAATATATAAGATTAAATTGTTATGCTATTAACTAATAAATTAGAAGACTAACGGCAATAATAACATATGTAACCTCTTAATAAGTGTTATAATCGCAATCGCAGAAATTTACATCCCATTTAAAGTAATAATTAGGTTGCATATAGTCTTTATATATGAGATTTGAAATTAACTTAGATTAAAAAATATATTAGATTAAATTGTTATGCTATTAACTGATAAATTGGAAGGCAAATGAAAATTTAAATATTTAAATTATGATGAAATAGGATTTTTTTAGATAAAACTTTGAAATTGATTTAGGACATGAGAACAGAGACTATTTTTTTATTAGGTTCTTTCTTGATATATGACCGGCTGTTATAACAGGACTTCAACTGGGTCATTATTTTATTAGTTTATTTTGCTTTTTATTATATTTAATTTTTTTTTAATTCAATCTTTAAATCTTTATTTAATGAAAAAGATGTTTCCCCGGAAAACCTACGTTTATTATCTCCATTTGTATTATACAGTCATCTGAAGAGGCAATTCGTAATGAACGAATTGTCGAAATAAATCTATAATGACAAGTTTCTGTTGGTTTTATTTGATACTACACATATATTTGCTCTGTATGTGAGTTTTTCTGTATATTCTTAAATATTAATAACCATACATCAAGCACTCTGTTAGAAATATATGAAACTTCTCATATACTCAATATATGAATTATTCCAGATATTTATATGAATGATATATATATATAAACGAGTGTTAAATTTAGATCGTCACGTGTTTATGACGTAGTAAACGTAAACTTTGGTGATAGAGTATATTGTACTAAAAATGTTTTTTAATTACCAAACCCTTCCACAAGAGCGCGGTGCGACACAATATCATTTTTTTAGTCAGGTTTAACAGGTTTGAATTCTGAGTTTTCCTTCTCCAAGACTGGTTGCCATATGAAGGTTAAATAGCCAGTCTACTCTACTATTCTACCCATAGCTGAAGGGAGAATAATTTGATTCGTACCTTTCTCAATTGTATTGACGCAATGTGAAATACAAACAGCTTCTTGCTGAACTCGGGTCACTGATGGCCATTTCCAAAGATGGTAACCTTTGCTCCACAAGCACCTCCAATTTTTTTTAAATTTTGAGATTCATCAAGTACGTCGATCCTCAGGCAGGTGTGTGTGTGTGTGTGTGTATTTTGTGCTTCTAGAAAACAACAAATATTTACAACTGCATAAATTCAATCACTGTACTCTCTGAGCCGAAAACATCTCAAATATTAATAACAAAAGTTTTACTGTATTAAAAAAGTCTTCATTATACTCTATAAAGTGACCAATGATGAGGGAAAGCGAATGAGGTGAAAATTTTGAATGATATTTATCTATGTTCTTATAAAACGAAGAGAAAAAATCCAAAAAAAAAATCTCACTAGATTTTAAGTTGCCCAGTCGGCTGGGGCAGTAGAATACACTGACTGCTTCTCTGCAGAGTGTCCTGGATATGACACTAAACAATCTGATGGTGAGGTTCCAGCAGTGCTGGAGCTTTGGGGAATGCGGAGTACCCCTTCATTGCCATTGCTCTCAGGTCCACTCTGACCTGGAGTGGTAGCACCTGATAGGGCCCTATCTATGGGTTAAATAGAACTAACAGCATACTTATGCTAAAATTAATTGTTTGAGTAAACTGAATAGCTTGAAATAGAAATGTTTTTAACAATTTAACCGTACTTACATTTAAACTGCGCATATGCTTAACTGAATTATTTCAAATAGAACTGTTTTTAGACATTAAAACTATACTGAATTTTAGTGGTAGCACCTGATAGGGCCCTATCTATGGGTTAAATAGAACTAACAGCATACTTATGCTAAAATTAATTGTTTGAGTAAACTGAATAGCTTGAAATAGAAATGTTTTTAACAATTTAACCGTACTTACATTTAAACTGCGCATATGCTAAACTGAATTATTTCAAATAGAACTGTTTTTAGACATTAAAACTTAACTGAATTGTTACATATAACTGCTCGAATAGTTTGAAATGGAAATGTTTTTGACAATTAAACTGTGTACTTATGCTAAACTGAATTGTTTTAAATAGAACAGATTATTTACATAAAAATGGATTTGGCGTTAAATAACCTACAAAGATTGATATTTATAAAACCAAACAAAACCAAACCAAAACTAGATTTTATGGTAACATGTTATATATATATATATATATATATATATATATATATATATATATATATATATATTGCTCTCCTTGTTTGGGGGGTTGCTCTCTTGTTACCTATATGCATATACAGACACACTACATACAGGCAGACACTTGCGACTCCGCGCGTTGGATCACATCTACACAGGCATTACAAACTCTCTGATTATTACTTTCACCATTGAAGAAACTATGAAAACCTAATAGCTCGGATCATTGGGAGGGGTTTGGGAGAGTGGGGGGTCCTTGTAGTAGTTGGATCTCTTTGTGTGTGTACGATGGGCAGAGGAGTATGTAACAAACAAAATCAAAGTAGCAGATAGCGCCTTGTCCATGCCAATAAATGTACTAATTGAGATTTAAGACGCGATTCACATTTTGTGATTGAAATCGGCGGTAAAGTAGAGGGTAGCCACATAATTAGGGCACGTCTTTTAATTGAGTGAAGGTGTCTCGTTTTCGCGGCAGGGGTTCCTCTTATGAAGCTAAAAAACCACCCCTATCTTCCTCCTCCGAAAAAGAAAAAAAAAGAAAAAAAGCTACTCACGCCGGGTGGCTGGCTGGCTGGCTGGCTAAGTTTTTTGGGGGGTTTTTTTTAAATTGTGTTGAAGCAGAAAACGTTATGGGCAAATGCGACCAAGAGTGACATAGCCCCGGGCCAGATACTTGACACCGAGCCAAAGACGTCTACTGTTGGGCGGCTGTAGACAAACATCAAGTTTGAATGCCCTATTCAAACACCTTCGAGTAGGTTTCTGTCTTCTTGTGGCTCCTGGAGACGCCCTTTGTTAAAAGAGCCGAAGGTAACGAGGACTCGTAAATGCCTCTCGTCATTGCTACCTAGCATCACCGATCCACGTATACTTTATACAGCACTCCTTCAACGAATCAAAAAAATAAAAACTCTTAAATAAGTGAGAAATAAAAAGCAAATGAATGGCTGGTAGTTAATTTTACTATTTAAAAGCAAAGTTTTATTGTAAAACCATTGAAGTTAATTAAGACACAGAGTATAAGGAGTGTAGGAAGATTAGGAATATACTGAGTGGTCAATTAATTGGACCCTGTCCAATGAAGCAATGCACTAAGATACCCAAAACAAAAAGGAGCAATCAATGAAACGTTGGTCTTCCTCAAAGTCCTCCCTTTGATATTCAATGTACAAATTCAGGAAAGTTTTCTCCTGGTCGGAACACTTAGGAAACTCTTCTTTGGATAACGTGTGAGCTTCTATCTCGATACTTTTCATCACGCCTTATATATATATATATATATATATATATATATATATATATATATATATATATATATATATATATATATAGTAAGTAAATTAAAGTTGGCGACCTTAGTCGATGGTGACCCGAAGGCTTCCTTTTCGATAGCTACTACACCAAGGTGGAGGGGAGGGCGCTACTGGGTTACCCTACTTTACTCTTGATCCTACCTTATAGCGTTAAGCAAGGAGGTATCAAGTACCATTTTTTGAGTCTTTGGTATAACTCGACCTGGCATTGAACCCCGGTCTCCCGGGCCATTTACGAACACCCAAACCATCATGCTATATATATATATAGTGAATATTATGAGAAATGAACAAAATATACAACATAATTTAAAAATTCAACATAAAAGTGTTAATACATTGGTTTTTGTGGGCCACATAATACGTTAATACATCGGCTGTTAGTAGGTCACATAACCGGTGTACTTAAAGTAAGTTATGTAAAGTTAACGACCGTAGTCGAGGGTGACCTAAAGGCTCCCTTTTCAATAGCTTCTATACTGAGGTGTAGAGGAGGGCGCTACTCCTTTCCCTGGATTACTCCACTTTACCCTTGATATGTACCTTAAAATGCTGAGTGTTAAGCAAGGAGGTATAAAGTACCATATTTTGAGTCTTTGGTAAAATTACGATTAAGCATGAAATTTTATTTCTTTTTAAATCCGATCATGATAAAACGAGGAAAATAAAATAATGTACCACATTAAAGATGAATCTCATTTTTGAAATTTTTTTTTTTAAATTGCCTCAGATGATCATGTTTTTTTACTAAGTTGTTTTAATAGTATGAATTCCTGCTGTTCAGTTCATCGAGTAAACTACATATGTTTATTATAGAACTCAGAGCCATTGAAAAAAATACACCCTAATAAGTTTGGCCGAATTTGGAATTGTAATCTTCTACAAGATCAGATTTTTGGGGTTTCATATGAGAAGAACAACATTAAAAGTTCTAGCTTGCCTTGTCAGCGGGATATAGAATTTACTAACTGTATTTCCAGCAGCAACACCCCACAAGGCTCTAACTATACGGCCATCTGCCTCCCATCACGAAAACTATCCAAGCTAGACGAACCAGACATGCAGGACACTGCTGGAGAAGCAAGGACGAGCTTATGAGAGGTGTACTCTTATGGACCCCCCACATATGGCCGGGCAAAAGCAGGACGACCAGCTGGAACATATAAAAGATTATATATATATATATATATATATATATACTCAAATAAATCTGCAAGGAAATTATTTGAATCGGGCAGGAATGCTTGAAACTATATAACTGTATACAAATAAATGGTTATTATTGACAGAAATTGTAGGTTTTTAAAAAATGATGCCAATGGAACATGGATTACAATCAAACGGTTCGAAATTAATCAAATTTCGGTATCAAATAACGTATAAAAAGTTGATATTCTGTTAAACAAATAAACCAAATCGAATATGAATAATTTCAAAACAAATCTATTTGACTCATAGAGAGGGCTCTAAGAGGTACTACCACTCCAATTTACTGTGGGATTGGAGTAATGGCAATGAAGAGGTACTCTATAGTTCCCATATCTCCAGATCTGGAACCTCATCATCGGATGCAGGACACAAATTCTGGCTAAGATCGCACATATCTATATGGGATGGATTTTGGAATGTGGTGGAATAAGGGGCCAATAACCTTCTTTTTTAGGTGTGGGGACGCGACCGCAGATTATTGTCGGTCCGCCCCAGCCGGTTTTTTTTTTCTCTGGTGTCTGTTCTGTTCTGGAACAGCAATTCTTGCACTCTGGGGTCACATGCGCATCGACTTTCATACACGTCACATCCGGTGCATTTTTTTAAGAGAAGGTCGGGTATTTCTTCTGTTGATTAATGACCTTGTTGAACTTCACGAACCGTTCCAATCTCCCTGGCCATCCTTGTGAAACTTTACGAAGTTCAATGAGTTCACTAGAAGGTTAACGCGTTCAGTGAAAAAGAACAAAACAATCAGGAGACACAGTCCTAAGAACACCCAGTCGCTCACACCGGATCGGACTTATGAGAAGTGTCTGCCTCGCTTCAGATATTCCAGGACGTACAGTAAAGTCACGCTTTAATCACCGAAGTTAAACAGCGATGATCCTGCACAATACTTCGATGGGTGACCACTTAGATAGAGCAGGTACCTTGGTTTGGTAAAGTTCGGTCCGGTTAATTTATTTAAAGGCATATCAACTCCTTATGGGTTATTCAATATCGAAATTTGATTTATTTCTAAATCTTTGTAATTATAACTGTTTATATTTTCAACGTTCGGCTGCAATCCTTTATTCTTAATTACGCTTTCATTTGCCAAAAATAATTATTTGTTTGCACACAGTTATATGATATCAAATATTTCTAATTCAAATAATTTGTTCAGTTATAATTATTTCTATCTAATGATAAAAAAGATGTGATAAAAAATTCTATTTATTAGCTTTACAAGACAAGAAAAAAAGAATATTTAAAATATGTGATATGAAAATGTTTTTTATCGTTCTAATATAAGAAAAAGATATTAAAAAATGGGATATAAAATATAATTTATTGTCTTTATATCGCAATAAAAAGGGATATTTTTTTAAAAAAGGGATATAAAATAGTTATTTATAGTCTCTACACGACAAGAAATAAGGCTATTAAAATGGAATGTGAAAACGTTATTTAGCCTCTTTAAATCGTAAGAAGAAACTTTTTAAAAAATCGGTTCAAAAATGTTATTAATCTTTTATATGATGCAAGAAAAAAGGATATTTAAAGTACGGGATAAAAAATACTACTAATCGTCTAATAGCAAAAGGCTATTTAAAAATGGGGTATAAAAATGTTATTTATTGTCTTTATATCTTAAGAAAAGAGACTATTTCCATGCGATATAATTACTGCTTATTAAAAAGGCTATTTCCACCAGCTATAACTAATGCTTATTTTTAAAAAGTCTCTTTTCTATCAGGTGTAATTAAAGATTGTTAACTTCCAAAATCTGCAATGTCTGAATTATTTTCCAAGTCTCATGAGTTTCGAAACTCTTAAAAGTTGTCTTCGATAAGAAGTCAAATCGGCGCGAAAAACTGGACACTTTTTTATTAGCGTTTATTGACTGCATGTTTATTGGAAAGTAAGTTCAGCTGAGACCGACTCTTCGGAACTTCTAAGGGAAAAGAAACGATAAGACACAGCCATTCATTAAGAAATAAATAGACATAAAGTTATGAATGTCCGTCTATGAGAAGATGGTAAAAAAATTCATTTCTGATTGGGGCATCACTCATTAATTGAGAAGTAAGTAAAGGTTGGTGATTGAAAGCTAGATTCGCAAATAAAAGATAATTTGTCAGAAGGGGATATATGGTCAACGATGAGACAATGAAGACGGCAAATGAGTGAATGGCCATCAATACAAACTTGTATCATCACACACATATATGCGTACATATATATATATATATATATGTGTGTGTGTGTGTGTGTGTGTGTGTGTGTGTGTGTGTGTGTGTGTATGTGTGTGTGTGTGTGTGTGTGTGTGTGTGGGTGCATAACTGTGAATAAATTCACTATAAGTGCACACATCTATATATTACTAACATCAATATATTACTAAATATATATTATACATCTATATATTACAAACATCTATATTACAAGCATCTATATATGACAATATATATATATATATATATATATATATATATATATATATATATATATATATATTACTTTATTATACATCTATATATTACTATATATATATTACACATCTATTTATTACTAACATGTATATATATATATATATATATATATATATATATATATATATATATATATGTATGTATATATATATATATATATATATATATATATATATATATATATATATATATATATATATATATATTCTTTAAGAAAAACAACGAAACCGGTCACATAGGATTATAGATTTATTTCAATCCTGTTACGCATTTTTGAAATTTCCAAAACACGAAAAAAGTAACAGAACTTATATATATATATATATATATATATATATATATATATATATATATATATATATATATATTACACATCTATGTATTACTAACATTGTGTAGTTTCCGGTATGTTTGTATGTATGTAATTTAAAAAATGCCACCTACAAGGAAGTATTTTTAATGATTTAAAGGTTAGATCATTAGACTCTAACAAACGAGTTGGCATACCTTTAAAATCGATCACTCGCTTATTCATTTGCCCAGTCAGCTGGGGCTGTAGAATACACTGACTGCACCTCTGCAAAGGGGTAAGACCCCCCTAACGAGTGTCCTGGATATGACATTAAACAATCTGATGGTGAGGTTCCAGCAGTGCTGGAGCTTTGGGGAATGCGGAGTACCCCTTCATTGCCATTGCTCCCAGGTCCACTCTAGCCCGGAGTGGTAGCACCTGATAGGGCCCTATCTATGGGTTAAATAGAACTAACAGCATACTTATGCTAAAATGAATTGAGTAAACGAATAGCTTGAAATAGAAACGTTTTTGACAATCAAACTTTACTTACACTACGTGCTTATGCTTAACTGAATTTTTTCTAATAGAACTGTTTTTTGACATTAAAACTGTATTTACATTTAACTGAATTATTACATATAACTCTCTTAAATAGTTTGAAATGGAAATGTTTTTGACAATTAAACTGTGTACTTATGCTAAACTGAACTGTTTTCAATAGAACAGATTATTTACATAAAAATGGATTTGGCATTAAATAATCTACAAATGTTGATATGCCATAAAACCAAACAAACAAACAATCACTTATTCGTTTCACTTACAGAAAAAAATGTCTATCTTCTGAAATTGAATAAAATCAAATAGTGGTTCAAATTTTTATTTTTCGTATCTTCTAAATTGATCGTAATTGTTGAGGTACCCGTGGTGCATTAGATGTTATCATAGGATAGGGTCACGGCGATCCGAGTTCAAGTCCTAGGCGAGGTTGTTTATATTTCACATAGCACTGCTACCTATAGGAGGAGCCCGTGGTGAAATGGTTATCGTCGTAGGAAATGAACACGGCGACTCGAGTTCAAATCCTGGACGAGAATGATTGCATTTCACATAGCACTAATACCCTTGGGAAAGGTATGAATCCAATAATCATCCCTCCAGCTATGGGTAAATAGTAGGACAGACTGATTCTTCAGCCTTGGTGAGGCAACTAGTCTAGGAGAAGGAAAACTTTGAATTCAAAACCTGTTAAACTCCACTTAAAAATTGACCTTGTGTCATATCCTGCCCGAGCGGAGGGGTTGGTAAATAGGATAATCTTGTACGGCAATCAGTCTAGGAGAAGGAAAACTCTGAATTCATAGCTGTTAAATTCCTCAAAAAAATTCACCTTGAATCACATCCTGATCGTCACGGTGGGGATTGGTATAATGCATAAATGTTGATTAGTTAAGACAGAATTTTATGCAGATTTAATCCGCTTCATCTTTGAAAATGTCTTCACGCATAATTTACCTAATGCTAGATGTTGAAGTTAACTGAATTGGATCCCGCCATGTCGACAGTAGACGCCCCCTCAACGAGTGTTCAGGGTACAACACTGAACTGTATTTGATGGTGACGTTTGGGGGAATGTGGTGTACCCTTTCATTGCCATTACTCCCAGGTTCACTCTGATCCGGATTGGTAATATCTGTTTGGATCCCATCTATGAGCTAAATAGAACAGTTCAATCATTTACTAAGGATTATTATTATTATTATTATTATTATTATTAGTTATTTGAAACCATATAGCTGTGTACAGATTATTAATATTACACAGGAATACTTGATAAATAGAATTACTAATGTTAAATAGCAATACTTGTAACCATTTAACTATATACAAATGAATGATTAATGTTAAATAGAATTATTAGTCTTAGATTGGAATACTTGAAACCATTTAAGGTTTGGTTTCTTTGTTTAATGGCATATCAACCTTTGTAGGTTATTTAATGCCAAATCTATTCTCCTAGAAGAACAGAAGTGGTACTATTTAACCCATAGCTGGGAGGATAAGGGGGTTCATACCTTTCCCAAGGGTATTTACCCGAAAGTGAACGTAATAGCGCGACTGGAGTACGAACTCGCGTACTACGATTCCGCAGTCCATCGCTTTAACCATTACACCACGAAGACACCCCCTTGAAACCATTTAAGTGCGTGCAAATAAATGAGCTCTAACAACTCGTTAAAATTAGTTACCTACAAACTATTCGCTTATAAATTATATATATAAACAGGATTTGGCATTAAATATCCCACAAGAGTTTATATGCCATAAAATACCAATCAACCATTGACAGAGTTCATCGTTGCTTAATCTTAGGGATCTGTTGACAACAAGTGCTTTCAGTTTGGTTTGGTTTGGTTTCATGGCATATCAACCATTACAGATTAGTTAATGCCAAATCCATTGTTATACATATAGACCGTTCTATTTCAAACAACTCAGTTTAGCATAAGAATACAGTTTAGTTCTATTTTATCCATAGATAGGACTGCATCAAATGCTACCACTCGGGGCCAGAGTAGATCTGCGAGTGATGTCATTAAAGGGGTACTCCGCTTTCCCCAAAACTCCAGCATTACCGGAGCCTCACCATCAGTTCGCTTAATTTCATATCCAGGACATTTGTTGGGGGTTCTTACCCTTCTGCAGAGATGCAGTCGATGTATTGCTTTCAGTTTGACTTAACTGTAAATCCAATTGAGTGTAAATATTGACTTGTTAATATTGATCTTTATGAAGAATTAGCATGTTAGTATCTTTGAAAATGTCTTAACACATAAATATGTTGTATCAAATACTGAAATGAACTGAAAATGTTAATCGCTGCTTAGCTTCAGTGATTTTTTAATGCTTATAGTGTGACTTTATTGGACTCGTGATCGCCAATGGTCGGGAAGACCAGAGTTTAATTTCAGGTCGAGTCGTACCAAAGACTCAAAAAACGGTAATTAATGCCTTCTTGCTTAACACTCAGCATTATAAGGCATGGATCAAAGGGAAGTGGAGCAATCTAGGGAAAGGAATAGCGCCTTATCTTATATCTCATCTCAGTGTAGTAGCTATTAAAAAAGAAGCCTTCAGGTTGCCCTCGACTACTGTCGACCAACTTACTTAACGATATTCTTAATGTCTTTTTAAGCCAAAACTTTAAAGCAAATTGCTAAATGACTTGCGTGTCAACCAGATGAGCAAATATATTTATTCTTTCTAAATTGTTAAATAAATATTTCATTTAGCGATTTTCTTATTTTAGAAGAAATTGGAAAAGGTTACTGGGTAAATGAAACATAAATAGATATATTTTTTAATAATTAGTTTTATAAAAATATGAAATAGTACTTTTTATATTATGAATAGATATAAATCCTGATACAATTTTTTAGTGGTTCGAGTATTGATGAAAGATCAATGAGATTGATGAAATTCCTTTTTTGCAAAATCAAATTGTGGTTCATATTTATGTTTCTTATTATCCAAATTGAATGAAAATGTTGGTCATTTAAGACTGAATTATATGCAGGTTTAATATGTATCATCTTTGAAAATGTTTTCTCATAGAAATGGTTTGTGTTGAATGTCAAAATTAACTGGACAGGTTTATCACTGGCTACAAATGTCATAGAAATTAATTAGAAAAGCTTTAATAGATTTCAATCAATCAATGAAATATCCAACTATAGTTGTCTATTTTACTTTGCCAAATATTATTCGGCATTGTATAGAATAATTAGGCATTGTATATACTTTTTCCAGTCCAAAATGAGAATAGTTCATTTCAAAATGGGAATTGTTCATTTCAAAATGGAAATTGTTCATTTCAAAATGGAAATTGTTCATTTCAAAATGGGAATTGTTCATTTCAAAATTGGAATAGTTCAGTTAAAAATGGGAATTGTTCATTTCAAAATCGGAATCGTTCATTTCAAAATGGAAAAATTATTATTAGTATAAATATAAAAAATACTTTATAAATTTATATTTATACTTATAATAATTTTTCCATTTTGAAATGAACTATTCTCATTTTGAAATGAACTATTCCCATTTTGAAATGAACAACTCCCATTTTGAACTGGAAAAGGTATAGAATACCTACACATTCCATAAAATACCTAGGCATTCTTTCAGAATCCTTGGTAAATTATATATAGTCAAAATAAAAATAAGTTTATTTCATACTTCAACAAAAATGCTGAAATACTTAGGTTTTACACCAGGGACCTCAAACTCAACAATACAAAAGGGTCGTTTTTCCTTAGAAAACAGGTCAAACTTGAGATAAGGAGAAGGATCAGAAGTTTTTACTAGTCATAATTATTGACTGTAATAAAGCTCATAGAGAAGGGGTCCCAATGGTGTAATGGATAACGTCCTGGATTATAACATTGCTGTAAGCGAGTTCAAGCCCTAGTCGTGCTACTACGTTCACTTTCAGACTGATATCCTTGAGAAGGTATAAAACCTCTTATCCACCACTCACCAGCTACGGGTTAAATAGTACCGCTACCGTTCTTTGACAAGGACGGCTTCAGCATTAGGTAACCCACGAGAGTTGATATCCCATTAAAAAGAGTAACACTACAGAAAGAATTAAATAAGACTCTTTTAATAATCAAATTCGGAAATTAATTGAACAGCTTCTATTGCTGCTTAGCTTCGCTGATCCTCGGGAACCGGTGCTTTTGGTGTGACTTGGTCGCAAATTAAATTGGATGTAAATGTTGATTAGTTAACGTCTTCCCAGATAAATATCTTATGCTAAATGCTGCGATTACTGTATTTGCCGGCCTATAAGGACACTTGGTTTACAAGACTGTTGAGGCCAATCATGTTCATCACAGCTCATTAGAAGACGCATAGCAATTTATTACTCAAAAGAAGATCTATTAACTAACATCGGAAAGTTGGAACCACTTTGACAAAAGAATATTACTCTAAATTAATGAAATCTATTCTTAAAAAGATTAAAGCTGTCATAAAAGCACAATTTTTGTCGATGAATTTCAGAACTTTTTGCTCAACATTTGGTTATTACATAATATTTTTCGGAAAAATGATACCATCACACTTGATGTAGTTTAGAAGACCTAGCAGGAATGATGGGTCATAGGAATGGATGGCGAGATAGCGTCAGGGAAATCCGTGCTGTCAGCGTGACTTGATGATGATGATGATGATGATGAGAAGGATGATGGTTTGGTTTGGTTTAGTTTGGATTTATGGCACATCAACCATTGTTGGTCATTTAATGCCAAATCCTTTTTTCTACATAAATATTAGATATATGATTTGTAAACGCATTTTGTAGATACACACAGTTAAATGATCAAACAGTTAATTTCTGATAATTCAGTTTAGCTTAAGTCATCAATGCTAAATGATTCCAAGTATTTCAATGTATCAAAAACAATTCAATTAAACATCAGTCCTTTGTTTACACACAGTTAAATGATCAAACAGTTAATTTCTGATAATTCAGTTTAGCTTAAGTCATCAATGCTAAATGATTCCAAGTATTTCAATGTATCAAAAACAATTCAATTAAACATCAGTCCTTTGTTTACACACAGTTAAATGATCATACAGTTCTATTTCTAATAATTCAGTTTAACTTAAGTCAACAATGTTAAATGGTTCCAAGTATTGCAATGTTTCAAAAACAATTCAACTTAGCATAAGTCATTTGTTTGCACGCAGTTTCAATGTCAAACAGTTCTATTTAACCGATAGATAGGACCCTTTCAGGTGCTACCACTCAGGGCTAAAGTGGACCAGGGAACGATGGCAATGAAGGTGTACTCAGTATTTCCCAAAGCTCCAAGATTACTTGAGCCTCACCATCAGATTGTTTAATGTCATATCCCAGTCACTCATTAGAGGGGTCTTACCCCTCTGCAAAGATGCAATCGATGTATTCTACAGCTCTTACAGACTGGCCTTGAAGATAATGATAATGAAACTAGTTTGTATATGGAATACTTTATGAAACCGTAATGTCCAGCTATTAAAGACAGAAATGCTGCGTCTTATCTGTTATTGATTTGATTTCTTTGTTTAATGGCATATCAACCGTCATGAGTTATTTAATACCAAAGCTATCCTTGTAGAAGAACACCGGTGATACAATCTAACGTATAGCTGGAGGGATAAGGCGGTTTGTACCTTTCCAAAAGGTTTTAGTCCGAAAGGGAACTTAGTAGCACGGCTAGAGTTCGAAGTCGATTAATTCGTGGCCGCAGTCCAGCACTTAAGCCATAAGTCCTCGGAGATTCCATCTTTATCAAGTATTTGTTTATTTACTTCTCAATAAAAAAAACTATGAGAATATCCTCTAATTGTGCTAATTCCAGTATGTCTAGTTTCAGTAGAGACAGCTTCCACATCAAAATATTTGGATACTGTAATATTTCTACATTTTTCTTTTTTGTATAGAGGAATTATATTGTGAATTGAATTACCCTGACCCAAAAATTCGACGCACACCAAGTGGTGGAGGTCACGGTATACACTGCTGATGAGACCTAATAAAGTCGAAACAGCTGTCCAGTGTTTCTGTATATCG
Source organism: Sepioteuthis lessoniana (assembly GCA_963585895.1). Lineage (NCBI taxonomy): Eukaryota > Metazoa > Mollusca > Cephalopoda > Myopsida > Loliginidae > Sepioteuthis > Sepioteuthis lessoniana. Next base: position 80,006,038 of record OY757910.1, read on the forward strand.
GGCGTAGGTGTTCGCCGGATTTTCTGGTCATGGTAATTCAATTCCCACTGTAATATTTGCATAACTTTTTGTCTTATTTAAATGTGAATCCTTTTTATGCTGAAAAACACGGTCGTGCAAAAGCTTTAATCTTTTTATGGATATAAATCATACAAATTAATTAGTATAGTTTTCATAAATTTCAATTTGTTAACAAAATATCCAATCTCTGCGTGCTGTATTCATCTGCAAATGTTCATTTTATGAATAGCAATAAATAAACTAGAGATGCCCGTGGTGTAATGGTTATCGTCGTTGGAAATGGACACGGCGACACGAGTTCAAATCCAGGACGAGACTGATTGCAATTCACATAGCACTAATACCCTTGGGAAAAGTATGAATCCAATTATTCTCTCCCTCTAGCTATGGGTAAATAGTAGGGCACACTGGGTTCTTCAGCCTTGGTGAGGCAACTAGTCTAGGAGAAGGAAAACTCTGAATTCAAACCTGTTGATCTCTGCTTAAAAAATTGACTTTGTGTCATATCCTGCCCGAGCGGAGTGGGTGGTAAATATGATAAATAAACTAGAAACCAAACAAGTCAAAACCTTGAAGACGAAACTAATGGAGAAATAGTTGCGAATAGAACGTTGTAAATTACAATTGACTTAAAGTATTGATAACTATTTCTCTTGAGAAAGGTAATGGTAAACGGTCTGGACAGCGGCCTCGAAATTAGCGAGTTCGAACTTCAGTTATACTATTACATTCACTTTCAGGCTAATACCCATGAAAAAAGTATGAACTCTCTTTACTATGGTTTAAACAGTATTACTGCTGTCCTACTACAATGATAACGTTAGCATTAGATAATCCACGAAGGTTGATATACCATTAAAGAATATATACCACGACACCTTTTTTTCTAGTAGTTTCGTCTTCAAAGCTTCGATTTGTTTAGTCTCTTGTTTATTGACAGCTATTTTTAAAGTGAAGGTTTGCATTGGAATACAGCACTGTGGTCCATTAAATTTTGTCAAAGATTGCTTCGATTTTATGATGAATTGTGTTTTACAGAATTGAATATTTTTGTGTGGTTTAGTGATATTTGAGATATGACTATGAATTTGAGTATTGATGTGACTTTTTTCGGGGTATGACAATGTTATATACTTTATTTCAACTTGTTGATTGGAAAATCGCATACAAAATACAATACAATACAAGGTTTATTGAAGTTCGGAGATTGTTTAGGATTTTTCTGGAAACTTTAGTCAAATCTTTAAACTTTTTCTCTAATTTTAAAGTTGCTGCCTCCAATATTTCAAAGTTATGGAGACTTAATTGACAATTGAAATTTTCTAAGGTTATTGATTTGATTTTTATTGGATGAATCCTGTATGCTGATTCCAAGTTTGTTTTGTTTTTTGTTTTGCTTTTTGTTTTGTTTTTTGTTTGTTTTTGTTTTTGTTTTTTGTTTTTTTGCTTTTTGCTTTTTGGGTTCTTTGGGGGGGGGGGTTGATTTGTTGGGTTTTTGGTTTGTTTGAGGGGGGTTGGGGGGGAGTGAAGGTTTTTTTCACGTATGCTTTATTAGCTTTTATCTAAGTAACAAGATTCTCAGAAATTTCTCAGCACCATTTTTCCTGAGAAAAAAGCCCAATAAGTCAAAAGTGAGCCAAAAAGGATCAATAGTTTTTACTTAGTTTTGAATTCAGAGTTTGTTTTTTTATTTATTTTGGTTTGTTTGTTTTTCTGTTTGTTTGTTGTTGTTGTTGTTTTTGTTTGTTTTGTTTTTTCAGGCGGGGGTTACCGATTGCCTTATCAAGTCCAAAGATCTCGGTCTGTCCTACTACCTTTTCATTCGGGCTAATGCCCTTGAGAAAAGCACAAATCGATTTTTCTCCCTCCACTTATGGTTAAATAGCTGGGCAGACTAAGTGCTTTAGCTTTGGTTAGGCAACCAGTCTAAGAGAAGAAAAACACTGACTTCAAACTAGCTTTGCTCCGCTCAAAGATTGATCTTGTTAGGATCCTGCACGTGGTGGAGGGGTTGGGTAAATAAAACCTGGGTAGGATTCATGCTTTTCCCGAGAGCTTTAATGCAAAGTGAAACGCAAACACTTTCAACCAAGATTTGAACTCGGCTCGCCATGTCCATTTCCTACGATGATAACCATCACACTACGCACTTCCTCATGTAATCAAAAAAAATTACATTTTTTTTTGTCTTAATCTGGATATTTATCCATGTACCGAGTTTTTCTTGATTTGAACCGTTCTATGGAATTTCCAGAATTTTCTAAAAGATGCAGTCATTAATCAAGTGATTATCAAAATCATACTTCAAGCAAGTCTCAAACCTTTCCAGTTTAATTGTTCACTTAATTTGAGCTTTTTTTTAGCTCTCTACGTCCACTTAATATTTTTACAAATGTATTTGGCTGACCAGTTTAAGTCGGTTTCATATGAAAAAGATTGATTGATTGATTGATTGATTGATTTCTACAGCATGCCAACCCGTTTAGGGTTATTTTATGCATAGAGGTTATGGAATGGTATTCATTCGACGTCCATATATGTTTTTGTGTTGTTATTTGTAAAGAGTTTCTTGTTTTGTTTTGTTTTATTTTGTTTGCTTGTTTTTTGTTTTGATTTGTTTTGCTTTTGTTTTTTTCACATCATATTAAATACGAACAATTTTTAAACAGATCTATTTGACCCCTAGACAGGTACAGCCACTCCGGTTCAGAGTTGACCAGGGAGTAAAACGACGGGGTGGGGGTTACTCCACACTCCTCACATCTCTAGAACTGATGCCTCACCATCCGATGCAGTTTTTGTCATATCCAGGACACGCCTTCTTAGAGGAGGAGGCTAATCACTCTACAGAGGATACATTCATCATATTTGACGCCTTGATGACCAGGTAGTTTAATGAAAAAAAATCAAAATTTCAAAAAAAAATTAATTAAGAGGAAATCTAAATAAAAATCTGTAGAAATAAAAACAAGGTTTGAGTAATATAAACATGATTTTCTCATTTCACTTTATATTTGAATTGGAAAGAAATACATGATGGCTATTTGGGAGAGATCCTTACGAAGAAATGCAAAGTTGATCCAAATTTTCACTTGTCCGGTAAAAAAAACATCGAAAAGATTTTTCTGAAAGGAATATGGAATAATATTGATGTAAGGGAAATAATTCAGTTAACGTAATCAAGGGAAGCAACTCCTGTAATTTTTTTTTTTTTTATTAGACATTAGTCATTATTTACTCCTTGAGAGTTTTTCACATCAGTGTTAGCTGATGGTTTTTCACTGGGGTTTGAGTGACAGCAAGTCTTCTCAAGTTTTCAGGACTCTTGTCAGTATTATTATTATGATTATTATTATCATTTTACTTATTAAGAGTTTTTTACACAACTTTTACATGGAAATTTTTACTGAAGTCGAAGTGACAGCAAGTTTCCTCAGGTCTCCATGACTCTTCTAAGTATTCTAGCTAATCTTAACGCTGTAATAAAAATGGATTTGCTTTTCCGTCTTGAAAAAGATTTCTCTTAATTAAATAATTAAAAGATAAAAGAAATATAAGTACCTCGACTTTGCCAGAGAATTGAAAAAGCTGTGAAACATAAATGTGACGTTTATACCAATTGTAATTGGTGTTCTTGGTACAATCACCAGTGGATTTGTACTGGGACTGAAGGACTTGGAAATAAGAGGGCGAGTGGAGACCATCCAAACAACAGCATTGTTGAGATCGGCCAGAATACGGACGAGAGTCCCGGGGACTTGAGGAACTTGCAGTCACTCAAACTCCCGAGAGAAACCATCGGCTAACGCTGGTATGAAAAACTCGAAAATAATAATAATAATAATAATAATAATAATAATAATAATAATAATAAAAGGACCCAAGCATAGGAACCGCCCCCAAACAACTATAGACCCATAACCTGCCTACCGATGATGTGGAAAATATTAACTGCACAAATAAGGGAAGAGATTTACTACTCGCTAACAAGCTGCGGGTTGTTCCCTGAGGAACAGAAAGGATGCTGCAAAGGATCTAGAGGCGCAGCAGAGTTACTTTACATAGATCAGCACATCTTAAACGAGAGCAAGACCTGACAGAAAACTCTAGCTATGGCCTGGATTGACTACAAAACGGCCTCTGATATGGTTCCGTACAGCTGGATAATAAACTGCCCCAAAATGTACAAAATATCAGATGAAGTCATAAACTTTATCAGGAAAACTATGAAAACCTAAAAAGTGGAATTGACAGCAGGAGGAAGAAGCTTAGCTGAATCAAAGATCCAAACAGATATATTTCAAGGGGATTCACTGTCACCGTTACTATTCACAATTGCCATGGTGCCACTTGACCACATACTCAGAAAATGCACAGCCGAATACAAACTTAGAAGATCGCAGGAAAAGATCAATCACCTAATGTATAAGAATGATATCAAACTATTTGCAAAAAGTGAAAAAGAACTGGAAACTCTAATACACACAATTAGAATATACAGTTAAGACATAGGAATGGAATTTGTCATTGGAAAATGTGACATACTAGTAAGGAAAAGTGGCAAACAACATCTTACTGGCGGAATGGAACTACCAAATCAAGTCAAGGTTAGAACGCTCGAAGAAAAAGAAATCTACAAATACTTGGGAATCTTGGAGGCTGACACCATCAAACAAGTGGAGATGAAAGATAAAATTCAGAAAAAATATCTCAAGAGAACTAGAAAGCTACTCGAGACAAAACTATGTAGCAGAAATCTTATCAAAGGAATAAATACCTGGGCTGTATCCCTCGTTAGATATTCGGGACCCTTTTTGAAGTGGTCAAGAGATGAACAAATGGACCAAAGAACAAGAAAACTAATGACCATGCATAAGGCATTACATCCCAGAGACGACGTTGACAGACTATAACTAACAAGAATGGGGGGAGGAAGAGGACTTGCCAACATTGAAGACAGTGTTGACGCATCGATACAACGACTCGAGGACTACATAGAAAAACATGAAGGAGAACTGATTACAGCCATCAGAAACGACACTGACAACACATTGGACAACAGAATGACAATAACTAGGAAACGAAAACGGGAAGAAAAACAACTCTATGGGCGTTTTAAACGATTAATATACAACATCTCACACGAGAAAACCTGGACGTAGCTAAGAAAAGGAAACTGTAAGAGAGAAATAGAATCTCTCCGAATAGCAGCACAAAACAACGTCATAAGAACCAATCATATCAAAGCGAGACACAAAACAACGTCATAAGAACCAATCATATCAAAGCGAGACACAAAACAACGTCATAAGAACCAATCATATCAAAGCGAGACACAAAACAACGTCATAAGAACCAATCATATCAAAGCGAGACACAAAACAACGTCATAAGAACCAATCATATCAAAGCGAGACACAAAACAACGTCATAAGAACCAATCATATCAAAGCGAGAATAGATAAGACGCAACATAATAGCAAATGTAGGTTATGTGGTGACAGAAACGAAACCATCAATCACACAATAAGCGAATGCAGCAAATTAGCACAGAAGGAGTATAAGCGTATGAAAGCACAGAAGGAGTATAAGCGTATGAAAGCGTGGCAAATTAACACAGAAGGATTATAAGCGTATGAAAGCACAGAAGGAGTATAAGCGTATGAAAGCGTGGACAAGGTGATCCACTGGGAAATGGGCCAGAAATTTAGATTTGACCATACGAACAAATGGTATATGCACAACCCAGCATCTGTCCTAGAGAATGACACGCATAAACTCCTATGGGACTTTGATATACAAATGGCTCACCTAATCTCGGCCAGAAGACCAGGCCTTATAATAATCAACAAAAAAAAAAAAATTGCAAAATAGTCGACTTTGCTGTCCCGGCTGACCACAGAATAAAAATGAAAGAATGTGAAAAGAAGGATAAGTACCTCGACCTTGCTAGGGAATAGAAAAAACTATGGAACATGAAGGTGACAGTTATACCGATTGTGATTGGTGCTATTGGTATAGTAACTAATTATTAAAAGGACTGGAGGACTTCGAGGTTGGAGGACGAGTGGAGACCATCGAAACAACAACATTATTGAGAACGGCCAGATTACTAAGCAGAGTCCTGGAGACTTGAGGAGACTAGCTATCACTCAGACTCCAGTGAAAAACTATCAGCTAGCGCTGATGTGAAAAACCCTCAATGAGTAAATAATAATAATAATAATAATACGCAACAGAATAGCAAGGGCGTGTTATGCGGAGAAAGAGATGAAACGGTTAAGGAGTATAAAGGAAAAAATGCGTTCTAATTGATATGTTAGTGCTAACAGATAATAACAAATAAGTCAAAGAAGATGATAAAATAAGTAACTACTACCTAGAAATAGAAATTGCAAAAATGAGGGACCTTAAAGCTAAGTCCGTGCCAATAATAGTGGGACAGATAAACACATTGACAAGATACTTGACAACCCTAGCCAATATAAAATACAAAAGATTGTGCTTTGCGGAACTATTTATATCCTTGAATTTTAAATTCAAATTTTAAAGCTTACGATCAATGTGACCAAAAATATTACCCAAAACAGGCAGTAAAAAACAAATACATAGAATGCATATAATGACTACTTTCCTTAGCCCTTGAGTAAAAACCAGGTGAAGGATAGTTAGAAACTGAAAATAAAACTGAAAATTAAATAATAATAATAATAATAATAATAATAATAAAGCAAATAACGCCATAAGGACAAACTACATTAAAGCAAAAATAGATAAGACGCAACAAAATAGCTATTATAGGTTATGTGGTAATAGAGACGAACCAATCAATCATATGATAAGTGAATACAGCAAATTAACCCTAAAAGAAGTACAAGACTAGAGATGACTTGGTGGGGAAGATCTTCCAGTTGGAATTGTGCAAGAAATCTAAATTTGACCATACGAACAAGTAGTATATGCACAACCTAAAATCTATCCTGGAAATGAGACACACAAATTCCTCTGAGATTTTTTAAATACAAATAGATCATCTAATCTTGACCAGACGACCAGACCTAGTGATAGTTAACAAATAAAAAGGGAACCTTCCGAAAAGTGTACTTTGCCGTCCTGGTAGACCATTAGTAGTAAAATTAAAAGAAAGCGAAAAGAGAGATAAATATCAAGCCCTATCAAGAGAATTTTTTAAAAATACTATGGAACATGAAGGTGACAGCGATACCAATTGCAATTGGTGCACTTGGAACAGTCCCCAAAGAACTGATAGGCTAGAAGACTTAATGTAGCATCGCCATGATACAACTACACAAATATACGGATATGTAAAATGTTCATATACATGGGAATCCCGAAACACTGACGACGCTCTTTAGTTCAGGTACGAAACGTTTATTGACTTCTTGAGTTTAATCTTTCGACACGAGGAGAGAGAGACACAATTTTTACTATATTGACTGTTCCATCTGACCCAACAAACGCGCGGCGCATCCCGTAGCTCCACTGGACTGGCCTCGCCCAGGCTCAGAAATTAACTGGCTTCGTCCAGCGTCAGATCTCAACTAACTGCTTTTTGTCAAAATCACCAAGAATCCCAGCCCATCGCTTCCGGGCATGACGTCATTCACATCCCAGTCTCATTTCCCATCTAGGGTTTTTATTATGATATCTGTGATTGTCACATCCTCCGCACGCGAGCGTGAACACCTGCATTCAATGTGTGCACCTGCACGTGCACTAAGCCGAATAGTTCTAAGCCTAACTAAACCGAATGATAAGATATAACCAACGAAAAATGATAATATTAAGAAAAATCATTCTGCAATTATATAACATTAAAAATCAGAGGAAAAGTAGAGAACACCCAGACTACAGCGTTATTAAGATCAGTCTGAATACTAAGATGAGTCGAGGAGACTTGAGGAGACTTGCTGTCATTCAAACTTCAATGAGAAACCATCGACTAACACTGGTGTGAAAAACTCTCAAAGCTCTCTAATAATAAAACAAAAATAGATATCACGCAGAAGAATATCAAATGTGAGCTATGTAAAGTAAAGTTAGCAACCTTCGTCGATGGTGACCCGAAGGCTCCCTTTTCAATAGCTACTACACCGAGGTGTAGGGGAGAGTGCTACTCCATTACCTGGATTGCACAACTTTACCTTTGATCCTTACCTTGTACTAAGCAAGGCGGCATCAAGTACCATTTTTTGAGTCTTTGGTATAAGTCGACCTGGGATTGAACCCTGGTCTCCCCGACCATTGGCGAAGTAATTGAAATAAAACAGTTGATCACATAATAAATGAGTGCAACAGACTAACACAAAAGGAATACTAGAATAGGCACGTCTGGGTGCGAAAGAGGTGGTGTTTATCCATCTCTTTGCCAAGATGGAGTGTAGCACAAGGCCGTCTTTAAAGCGGAAGCTAGACTCGATCCTAACCGCGAATGACCAGCAGTACCAGAAATTCTTGGCCTCGTCGGCATTACACAACTAGGGTGCCTCAGGCACCAAGCAATAAACTTGGCCTGCCGAAGTTGGTGAAAGCCCGGTGGGACAGCTCCCTGAGGCCAATGACTGACCACTTTAACCAATGAGCAAAACCAGGCGAACGAAACTACTCGAGTCAGTCCGTGTACCATAAACACGGCGGACAAGTATGTGGCCCGTGCCCAAGGCTTCTTTCATTATTTGGGTAAGGGTGACTGGGTGGGGAAAGGGGATCATCTGGGAATTGTGCGAGAGACTGAATTTTGACCCCACCTGACAAATGTTATTTGCACGAACTAGAATCAACCCTTGAAAATGAAACGCATACGATTCTCTACGATTTTTAGATACAAACGGATCACAGTTAGAAAATCAAATCTAATATTAATCAACAATGAGAAAAGAACTTATCCTTTAGTGTATTTTGCTGTTTCAGTGGAAATAGAAGGGAGCAAAAAACAAATACATAAATCTTGCCTGAGAACTGAAAAAGTTGTGAAACAATTGTAGTTTGGAAAAGAGACTGGAGGAACTAAAAATCAAAGAAAGAATTAAGACCATTATGTTCACAGCACCCTTAAAATCAGCAAGAATACTTAGACGAGTCTTTGAGAACTGAAGAGACTTGCTGTCATTCAGACACATTCATTAAATAACTGTGCAATACAGGTCTTCATTTAAATTTTATATTTCATATCTCGAAATTTTAAAGCTTTCTCAAATTTATCATTTTTAGTGATACATGTAAAAGAAAAAGAAAAAGAAAGAAAATGTACATTCACGTCTCTATATTTTATCTCACCTCGCTGATAGATAGATAGATAGATAGATAGATGTGAACCAAGAGAGATCAAGTCTTAAAAGATTAAATTTCTATATGTTTTATCAAATTTCGTATGGAGATAATGAAATCTCAAGAAAATCAAGATACAGCCAACATACTCAAAAATTCCAAGATTATAATCGAAATAAACAAAAATCTTTTAATCTGAGAATATCCAGGGATCCACGAAAATAATTTCTAATGATGGATTGATAAAATCTTCAAAAGTCTGGTTTTAAATTCACTTACCTAGGAAGCAGCGTCGAATCAACCGAAAAGGACATCGAAACGAGGCTAACGAAAGCATGGACAGCTATCAATAGGCTATCGATTATATGGAAATCAGACCTAACCGATAAATGAAACGCAGTTTCTTCCAGGCAGCGGTCACATCGATACTGCTATATGGCTGCACTACATGGACGCTAACAAAACGGCTGGAGAAGAAGCTAGACGGCAATTACACAAGAATGCTACGTGCAATCTTGAACAAGTCCTGGCGGCAACACCCCACAAGACACCAACTGTACGGACACCTGCCCCCTATCACGAAAACTATTTAAGTTAGACGAACCAGACATGCAGGACACTGCTGGAGAAGCAGGGACGAACTCATAAGAGATGTACTCTTATGGACCCCCACACATGGCCGTGTAAAAGCAGGACGACCAGCACGAACATACATTCAGCAGCAATGTGAGGATACGGGATGTTGTCCTGAAGACCTACCTAGGGCGATGAACGATAGGGAGGAGTGGCGAGAGAGGGTCAGGGATACCAGCGCGATATGATGATGATGATGATGAAATTTATCATTTTTAATGATTCATGTAAAAAAAATATTCGGAAATTTTTCAATAAAATATAAGAAAGATAACTCTTACAAACTTTTTACAGAGTTATTTCCCTTAAATTATAGTTTGTTTTTGTTATTTTTGTCTTACAACTGCAGTTCAATCTAAACTTAATTTTATCTTCATTTGTGCAAAATGAAATAATAAAAAAAAATGACAAGTAACTTTTACAGTTAAAAGTCATTTTTTATTATTTCATTTTAATCTATTTCTTATATTATTCTTATTTCATTTTCTGCATTATCTAATACAATGTTTCATTTTATATATTCTGTTTTTTTCACATTATCTTACATATTTGTTCATATTTTCATATGATAATTCATCTATAGATATTACAATATCTTAATATATCATTTTATATACTATGTAGAAATCATACTTTTATATAGTTTTATTATTATCATTATAATAATTTTTATTTTATTTACATTATCATTTTTATATTATATCATATATTATTTGTATGCATTACTACTAGATCTTTACATATTGTTATATATATATATATATATAAATATATATATATATATATATATATATATATATATATATATATATATATATTACTTTACTGTTGACATTGCTCGGTTCCTTTCATCAGAGACTTCAGAAACGTCATTATTCTTTCATCTTCTTAATCTTGAAACAATTCTATTTTTTTTTTATTTTTTTTTTTTACTCTTCTGCTCATTGTTTCTGTCATTTTAATTGATTGATCAGATCTTAATACCTGTGCACTCTACCAACTGTCACTCACCTAAGATCAGAGCAACGCACTCCTGTCTTAGGGCTGGGATTAAGGTGTATTATGTCTTCTTCTTCTTCTTCTTCTTCTTCTTCTTCTTCTTCTTCTTCTTCTTCTTCTTCTTCTTCTTCTTCTTCTTCTTCTTCTTCTTCTTCTTCTTCTTCTTCTTCTTCTTCTTCTTCTTCTTCTTCTTCTTCTTCTTCTTCTTCTTCTTCTTCTTCTTCTTCTTCTTCTTCTTCTTCTTCTTCTTCTTCTTCTCTTCTTCTTCTTCTTCTTCTTCTTCTTCTTCTTCTTCTTCTTCTTCTTCTTCTTCTTCTTCTTCTTCTTCTTCTTCTTCTTCTTCTTCTTCTTCTTCTTCTTCTTCTTCTTCTTCTTCTTCTTCTTCTTCTTCTTCTTCTTCTTCTCTTCTTTGTTCTCGCCTTCGGAAGAGATGCAGCATTGTGTTCTATCTTCGGGTGGAACGCAGGAAAGAAAAATCATGGCGCACTTAGCCCTGGGTGTTTCTAACTTTGCAGTAGCACCTCCACCACAACATCAAAGAAGAGGAATCACAAAATTTTGATATCTGCATGATAATGGTCGCTCGTTAGAAAAATACAAATCACCAAATTGAAACTGGATTTTACGCCACGAGGCAACCACTAAAATTCTATCAATTTTATAGTCATCACAAAATGTAGCTCCTATTTTGACATCAAAAGAAAAATCAAACCTTCTCTCCTTGATAACAAAATTCAATAACACTCTTTCTCCACTACCAATTAAAAATCACGGGAGAAATCCTTAAAATAAAACCCGAAATGAGGGATATGTTTTTAGAACAGCGTATACATTACCCCACCCTCCAATCAGTGGCTGGATGTGAGACAAGGTCATTTTTAAACATAGTACAGCTAATTTGAATTCAGAATTTTCCTTCTTCTGAACTAGTTACCTTAACTAATCTAAAGTACCCATCTTCCGTACTATTTACCAATATTGCCCAGTCGACTGCTTCTCTGCAGAGGAGTAAGACCCCCTCTCCCAACTAGTGTCCTGGATATGACACTAAGCAATCTGATGGTGAGGTTCCTGTAATGCTGAAGCTTTGGGGAATGCGGAGTACCCCTTCATTGCCATCGCTCCCTGGTTCACTCTGGCCCAGAGTGATAGAACCTGATAGGATCCTATCTATGGGTCAAATAGAACTAAACTGTGTAGTCATGCTAGACTGAATAACTTGAAATAGAACTGTTTTGATATTTAAACTGCGTACTTATGCTAAACTGAATTGCTTAAAATAGAACTGTTTTTATGTTGAAACTATACTTACGCTTAACTGAATTGTTCGAAATAGAACTGTTTTGACATTTAACTGTGTGTAAACAAAAATAATACTTATATTAAACTAGATTGTTTGAATTAGAACTATTTGACTAAACTGAATAGCTTGAAATGGAAATGTTTTTTTACGATTAAACTATGAACTCATGGTAAACTGAATTGTCTGAAATAGAACTGTTCATTTGTGATTGGGCATTAAATAACCTACAAAGGTTGATATGCCATAAAACCCAAACAAACAAACAATATTTACCTATAGCTAAGGAGAATAGAGGGATTCATGCCTTTCCCGAGAGTTTTAGTAGGAAGTGAAGCAGAAACAGGATTTGTACTCGGGATGCTGATTCTATTTCCTGCGACGATAACCGTTATGTTTAGAGCACCTCTAGAACCGGGTAAGCTCGCATATCTTATGCCTAAACATATGAAATACGATAGAAAATAACAAAATCTTATTCAATAATGTTATCGGAACAAAAATTCAATAGAGTAAATAAAATTTTTTCAACTATGCAAAGGTAGAAACGAACTCTGCTGTAAACATAGCAACTACATTGATTAATTCATTAATTCTACAAGCAGTAAGATGTTTAAAATGAAACTGTAATGCCAAAAACATCATCTACTTTTTAGAATGCACACATAGCTCCAAACAATATACAGTAGAATCAAAATGACTTTCTGATTTTAGAATAAACAACTATAGACTCAGAATTAAATCCCTGAATTATAATAAACTTCTCTCGGTAGAATAACATTTCCGCCTAAAAAAAAACTCTAATTGAGTAGATTGAAAAAGAAAAGTCAAACACCAAAATCAGTTCTTGAAACTCATGAAAATAAATGGTTATCACGATACGAAATGGTTTCCAAAATTCCTATCTAATGAAACGTTAATTTTCTTCAAAATATGAAATGTGTTCAAAAACTATAGAGACTCAAGCTGTATTTACTAAGAAAGAAATGAACAATGAATGAAACTTTAAATTTCTTCAGACAACGACCTATGTTCAAAAGGTATCAAGACTGATACTGTATTTTCCAAGAAAGAAATGAACCACTAATTAAATGTTAATTTTCCTTCAAAATACGTTGCGTGTTACAAAAAGTATGGAAACTGAAGTTTGAATGAAAATTTAATTTTCTTCAAAACAGTTTCCTTGACATTCAACACACCTATTCCAGCGAGTTTTCCATAGGTCGAAACATATCTGGGACTCTAAAATGTTCCTGTTCTCTAAAGTTGCGCATTTTTTCGCTCTTGAGCAAAGATCTCGTTATGGTGTGACATTTTAATTTGCTGCGCCAACATGCACATAAAAATTGCATTATTATAGCATAGATATTCATTTGTATATATGATAATATATAGTTAGTACAGATATATTACTTCTATTAGCTAATACCATAATTATATATATATATATATATATATATATATTCAATATCATTTTAAATTATTATTATTATTATTGTTGCTGCTACTGCTGCTGCTGCTGTCAGTATACCAAAATGATAATGAAAATGTTGATATTCACACTTTTTGTTTCATATGATTTGGTTGGTTGGTTTGTTGGTTTTTATGGCATATCAACCGTTGAAGGTTATTTAATGCCCAATCTATTTTATACAAATAAACAGTTCTATTTCAAACAATTCCGTTTAGCATGAGTGCACAGTTTAATTGTCAAAAACATTTCTATTTCAAGCTATTCACTTTAGTCAAACAGTTCTAATTCAACCTATTCAGTAGCAGCAACAATAATAATAATAATAATTGTATTTCACCAAAAATATTTTGTTGTAAACGTATCCTGACTAAACCCTTCTTCCTTTTTTTCTTCTTTTATTTTATATCATTCCTTAGTCATCTAAGACAAAATCTAGACATCGAGACATCCACACTTTATTACATAAGTGGCTAATCTGTACAAAGATCTTTAGATTTAAAAAAGAAAAAACAGAAGAGATTTCAGTCTCAGTACTTTTTCATCATATTTTATTTATAACTTTACCCACCAATTCATAGTTCCCATGGCGTAGTTGCTAAAGTTCTTGACTCTGGCCTTGAAGTGAGTGCAAACTCAAATCGTACAACTACGTTCAATTTCGGACTTAGGAAAGGCATGAATCCTCTCATCTACCCAGCAATTAGTTAAATAGTATCACTCCTGTTCTTCTACAAGGATGGGTTTCCTATTGAATAATCCCCGAAGGTTGATATACCTTTTTAATAAAGAAGCCAAACCAACCAAAGATTTGATTAAAATTGTAATCATGTAGTTCCTATACGATTACAATTTTAATCAAATCTTTGTATCAAAGCCTCCATGCTCCAAAAAATTTAGAAATATACATGTTTATTTTCAGTGCAACGTAGCACTTACTATGAAGGTATAAAGTAACGTAAAGTTAGCGACCCTTGTCGAGAGTGACCCGAAGGCTCCCTTTTCAATGGCTACCACGCCAAGGTGTAGGGGAGGGCGCAACTCCTTTCCCTGGATTGCTCCACTTTACCCTTGATCCTTAACTTATAATGCTGAGTGCTAAGCAAAGCGGCACCAAGTACCAATTTTGAGTCTTTGGTATGACTCGGCCTGGGATCGAACCCAGGTCTCCTGGGCTAGTGGCGAAGCGTAACCAGTTACAGTATCAAAAAAGTAACTTAATATCCTTGAAAACAAGACCTCCGAATAATTGTGATGAAAGGTAAATGCTGTAATGAATTATCAATAAAACATGCAAACATTAAAACAAATAACTGGAGGTTGAGTTGAACGACGTTGTCCTTTTACGCATTTGTATATTTTGGATAGTTAGCAATAATTCACAAAGCCTAGTCGGCTGGGGCTGTAGAATACACCGACTACATCTCTGTAGAAGAGTAAGACTCCCCCAACAAGTGTCCTAGATATGACATTAAACCATCTGATGGCTTGGCTCCAGCCTTGGAGATTTGAGGATGTGGAGTACCCCTTCATTGCCATTGCTCCCAGGTCCACTCTGACTCGGAGTGGTAGCACCTGATAAGGTCCTATGTATGGGTCAAATCGAACAAGCTGTTTGCAAGCAAATGACTGATGTTAAATTGTGACTATTATATAGCAATACTTGAAACCATTTAACTGTGTGCAAAAAAAAAGAACTCAGGCTCTTTTAAGAATGCTATTTACAAAATGTCTTAACAAATCATATATTTAATTCGTATATACGTATAAAGAGGATTTCGCATCAAATAACCTACAATGATTGATATGCCATAAAACCAAACCAAACCAAATCCTATATTTTATATATATATATATATATATATATATATATATATATATATATATATAAAGAGGATTTCGCATTAAATAACCTATAATGATTGATATGTCATAAAACCAAACCAAACCAAATCCTATATTTTATATATATATATATATATATATATATATATATATATATAAAGAGGATTTCGCATTAAATAACCTATAATGATTGATATGTCATAAAACCAAACCAAACCAAATCCTATATTATATATATATATATATATATATATATATATATATATATGTATATATATATATATATATAAAGAGGATTTCGCATTAAATAACCTATAATGATTGATATGTCATAAAACCAAACCAAACCAAATCCTATATTTTATATATATATATATATATATATATATATATATATATATATATATATGTATGTATGTATGTATGTATAAAGAGGATTTCGTATTAAATAACCTACAATGATTGATATGCCATAAAACCAAACCAAACCAAATAATTTACAAATGTTTTCGTGTGTATAAATTTTGTCTGTTTACACTATTCATTCATGTTTATTATTTATCTTTTTTTTTATTTTTTAATGGCTTACCTGTAGTACTGAATTATTTCGACGATTAAACTTTATCATTCATGAAATTCGCCAATGATATTATTGCTCTGCAGTTGAAGTAGCAGTAAAATAAACGTTCACTCGTGCTTTTTAGGCAGGAGATTGCTGGTCCCAGACCCACAAGATTTTGGAGGAAAAAAAAGGAAAACTTATTCCAAGAAATGATGACACACTCGACCCTTTTTCTAGAAACGGGGTAATTTTATTTTTAGATGTTTTTGAAACACTCGGACCGTTATATAACCGTCCTGAATATGTCTATCGGAAGGTATAGTATAAAAAAGATTGAGTGAGTCTCCGTGATGCAGTGGCTATTATATGGGACAATGATATCGTATTGACCGAGTTTGAACTCCAGTCGCACTATTACGTTCACTTTCAGACTAATATTCGAGGGAAAGGTATAAACGCTCTTATCCTCACCAGTTAGGGGCTAAATGGTACCACCACTGTCCTTCTACAAGGATGGTTTTGGTATCAAATAACCCTCAAAGGTTTATATGTCATTAAACAAAGAAAGAAACGAAAGAAGAAATAACAGGTTATGTCAAAACATTTTAGCTAAAATACATTAATTGATTTGGGGCTACTTCAAAATGAGATTTTTGCAATTTGGGCCGCTAAGTATAATATAATGTCTTAATGCCTGTGGGTCCAACCAACCTGATCTCGTTGCTAAAAAAAGAGCTGAAAATGTAAGTAAAGTAAAGTTGGCGATCTTAGTCGAGGGTGACTCGAAGGTTCCCTTTTCAATAGCTACTACACCGAAGTGTACAGAAGAGCGTTACTCCTTTCCCTGGATTTCTCCACTTTACGCGTACCTTAAAAGGCTGAATGTTGAACAAGGCAGAATCAAGTACAATTTTTTTATCTTTGGTATGACCTCGACCTGGGATTGAACCCCGGTCTCCCAAACCTTTGGCGAACACTCTACTCATTGGACTAATGGCTCGGTACATTGAAAATGTAAAATGTTATATAATCTGTTACATAATCTGTTATATACCATCCAGTAGACCGCTATGGTTTAATTCTCAAAACCTTTGGTTAGCACTTAGCACACTATACCAGGTTAAACAAAGACATAAGAAAATTACTTCTCATTTTAAAAATAGGATTCTCGGGCAAGAATTTACTCAGCTCGAATACAACGATTGTATAAAGATGTATGCCTCCACCACCACAAAAAAGGGGTGTCCTTAATATGACACTAAACTGAGTCCAATGGAGAGGCTTTGGTTCTAGACATTTGGGATTTATGGAGAAACTCCTTATTTCCATTATTCCTAACTATAATCTGACCTGAGGAGGTAGTATCTGTTAAGGGCCCATATGTAAGTCAAATAGATGTGTTTAAAAATTATTCGTATTTGATAAGATCGTATGCAAAAAAAATTTAAGAAGCAACTTCATAAAGATGTAAATATGAATGTACAATGAAGGTGATTCTGTAACCTCTATGCATAGAATAATCCTAGGCGGGTTGACATGCTATTAAGATCAATCGATCAAACATACAAGCAGGTTAGATATTTGATAAGGGTGGTGGTACAAGTACCGGCCGGTCGTGTCATCGGAGTTTCAAAGTTTCGGGTTAAAAATTCATAAAGTCTACCTGACACTTTTTTTTATCACTGCTGGTTCTTCATGCTATATGCTCCGTCACGTTGACAGAGTTCGTATTGTCCCAGAAAACAACCAACAATAGAAGAGAACAAGTTGACATGAAGTGATAGCAAAGCATAATCACTTTACTAAATGTGCTAACAACATTCAACTATTTCTGACAGAGTACAAGGTCATTTTTAGGGGGTATCTTTATTTTGTTTTGGGGGAGAGGGTGGGGAGGTTCGTATATGCATTTTTTATTCGACCAAGCACTAACCTCAAACAATAAGGGGTATAAACTCTTATACCACACCAAACGCCCTGCACAATCAAACACGTTCTCCTTGAGTGTAAAGTTTTTAATGACACCAGAAAGCGCTATTTCCACGCAAATACCATGAAGGACTTATTTGAGAACGTCCACATGGATAATGTTTTTTCGTTCTTGAAAGAGATCGGGTTGTACCAGAAAATATAGACTTGGTTACAATCCTAAAAACACAACAAAGTAATCAAGAGAAAGCAAATTATTGCTGAATAGAATTATGCTTGTGTTGGTAGAAATAGTAGTGAGAAATAATAATAATAATAATAATAATAATAATAATAATAATAATAATAATAATAATAAAAACACACAATCATCACTAAATAAACTAATGTCACATAGAAATACTTGCAAATACTTACTCGTATGCGAGTAAATGACATGTATGGTTTTAGTATGGTATGATTAAATTATGTGTCTACATACGTGTAAACAGGCCTTGGCATTAAATAACCTATAGAGGTTGATATGCCATTAAACCCAATCAACCAACCAACCTTATTCCACAAGACCAAATGAAGATCTGTCCACAGCGAAGTAATAATTCCTCCTCACGAGTAACCAACCGACGTTTCTTTTTATCAACCCAAACTACTTGGATGAGTCAAAAGACTTGCAATATTTTGGTACATGCTCTTCTGCAGTACGTATATCACGTGACCGAAGTAATTTAAGCCGTTATAGGAATCCGCTGTGATTGGTAGTATAGTGGTAGTTGGTGCACTGACACGGTGTATATTGCTTTACTCCGTGTGTGATTTGAAAGTCGCCACACATTTGAATATGTAGCGTAGTCTAATTTGGGAATCTATGTTTTACGTGCTCGAACTTGACCACAACACCGCTGAAACAACCAAAAATATTTGTAGCGCGAAAGGTAAAGACGCAGTTGATCCCAGTACATTCACCAAATTATTGAAGAAACTTTGTTCGAGTTACAAAAACCTCGACGATCAGACAAGCTCGGGTAGGCCTAAAACAATGGAGTCCCCGACCATGCTCAAAACCGTAGGGGGAAATTTGGTGGATAACTCTTGGAGATTATCAGGAGAGCTCGACATCTTGCAGTCCAGTGTGGTTTGCCAACTTCATAACCTTCACAAAAGTTATCGATTTCTGCTTCACATTAGAAAAATTTTGCAAAATTTTTTACTCACCCTGATATATAAACCAATTAGGTTACTTGGAATTAGGGAAGATATTTAGTCCAGTCCCCACTCTCCAAGGACTAATATTAGCATTAATATATCCATGATAGATGAACCAAAAACTAAAAGAATGGTACTCGATGCCTCCTTGCTTAACACTCAGCATTATAAGGTACGGAACAAAGGTAAAGTGGAGCAATCCAGGGAAAGGAGTAGCACCCTCCTCCACACCTTGGTGTAGTAGCTATCGAAAAAGGAGCCTTCGACTACGGTCGCCAACTTTACTTTTTAGATTATCACTTAATAAAAGGAAGGAAAGACAAGATAAAGGGATTTACAAATATAGACATATTTGATATATATACATGTTAATCATATAAGAATGCTACTTTTGGAAAGAATGCACAAACATATCGCAAAAGATAAAATATGCGTGTATTGTTCTATGAACAAGCAGTACATAAAAGGGGTACAAAAACGGAAAATGGCTTACTGTAGATTGATGGATAATAAAATGGTCACAAGCATGTTGGCTTTATTATGGAATGGCAAGACAAGAAACAACAATCCACGAGCCACCACAAAGACCCGCTTATTCTCCAAGGAGGACAATTATTTATTGACTCCCTACATACCTTTCAAAGGTACAACTGATACGCTTATTCTCCGAGGTAGACAATTATTTATTGACTCCCAACATACCTTTCAAGTGTACAACGGCCAATACGTTATCACAATAACAACCAAATATATTGATAAAATTTAACAGAATTGCTGTATGAATTTTCTTCCTTATACATTTTCATAATGCATCGATATAAGATTAAGATTTTGTCAGTGTGTTATAGAGCCAGATCTTCGGGTATCTGTTTAAAAAACACGTAGCATTTTTGTATAGTTCCTGTCCTGCAGAAACTATGACAGACACAAACTATGCAGATGATGTAGTGCTTCTCGCAATTACACATACCCAAGTCGAATCACTGCTGCATAGCCTGGGGCAAACAGCAAGACATTGGCCTCAACGTGAACACAGACCAAACTGAGTGCATGAGTTTTAAACAAGATGGTGCCATCTCCACATTAAATGGTGAACCTCTGAAATTTGTAGACCAGTCAACATACCTCGTCAGCAATATCTTATCTTTTATCTACTAAAAAACTGAAAGTACTGTGTATATATACATAAATATATTTGATTGAACATAATAGACATTTTTTGTCTACATATTTTCTTTGTTAATCCTTTCGAATGGCCGTATCGATCTTATGATATTCGACGGGAAATGATTGATAAACCTTCCATAATTAGTTATTTCCCAAGTACTTTCTGCCCAACCTTGGGTCATCATCAGGGGAGGATGTATTACAAAAGTGATGTAAGTACTTGGGAAATAACTGATTATGGAAGGTTTTATCAATCAATTCCCGCCGAATATCATAAGATCGATACGGCAATTCGAAAGGATTAACAAAAAAATGTGTTGGAAAAAAATGTCTATTATGTTCAATCAAATATGTATCAATGAAGAAATGCAGCCCATATATATATATATATATATATATATATATATATATATATATATATATTAAGAGAGTGTTGGTTATCACTAAATCACTTTGTGGGTTTGTGTTGAACCAAGTGCAATATAATATGGAGAGTGTTCAACATCTAGGATAGAGCAATTATATAATAATAATTCATATCCGCGTACTCAATACGCTGTGTTTGTAGCCTGGCTTAACCTCATAAAAACATGCATCCAGACGTAACTATAACGCATACACGCATACGCACACACTCACATACACGCACACACTTACAACCACACGTAAACTTTCATACGAATTCTCAACGGTTTTTTTGTCTGTATTTTTTCGTATTTTTTCGATTTCCGATTTTCGATTCATTCCATTTTCAGATGATAGTTGTTTTGCAAAAAAGTCTATGAAACCCTGGGTCGCAGTCTATATTCCATGAATTAAATATATATATATATATATATATATATATATATATATATATATATATATATATATAGTAGCTTTCCAACAAATTTCTATAATTATTTTCTAACCTTTGACTGAATTTTCATCTACAATAGAGTCAGAGAAAAAATTAGGTGTTTCTTATTCCAAGCGATTAAATTTTGTATCATTTGCTTATATGAATATGTATCAGCACACTCCTTATCGAGACAATAGATTCTGAAGGACTCAACTCAAAACAACTGTATTAACAGTTGTACTGTAACCATTGCAAACGGTAAGTCTTCACTTTTTTGTTGTTGCTTCAGTGGCTTTAACACATTTCACAAATGGTTTAACACATTTCACAAATGGATTAACACATTTCACAAATGGTTTCTATAAGTTACTGGTAGTAACTCAGAGAAATCATTCTTCCATTCTTAAACAATCTGGGGTTCTTCTCAAGTGTAATTATCTATATTAGCAGCAGCAAAAAAAAAATGCAATTCCTAATGAAAAATCAAGAATAAAGTACAAGCGGTTCAAACAAAGGCAGGAATATCCTTTGGAATTTTTTTTCGATTTTGACCCTTTGAGCCCTGAGTTCCTAATCCTAGATTTATTCTGCGTCGTTTAAGCGTGAACTCTACATCGGTAAATCGGTACTACCATATGATAGGGAGATAAAATTACTAACGGTATAACGATAACGGTGTAAGGGGCTCAAAGGGTGAAGGAAAAGAATCCTTTTTTAAAATATTAGTGCAATCGGTGGAGGGGGGAGCTTTTGAATTCGTTGATTGCATTGTCTTGCATTTCATAATTAATCCCGTTATATCGGGAATTTGAATCATTCAAAATGATGTTTAATACAAATGCAGATCCTACAAAATTATCATTCTGTCGCATATTGGATTTAGAGTTGTGTTATTCTCTAAAAAAATTTTATGTATATTGCTCTAATATAAATCTAAACTGCATCTGGTGGTGAGGCTTCAGTTCTGCAGAACAGAGGAGTGTGAAGTAAATCGTCACTTCTATTAGTCCCAAGTTCATTCGGACCTGGAATAGTGGTACCACTTAGATTATCATCTAGAGATCAAACAGAATTGTTTAAAAAGATATTCATAGAATAGGAATAAAAAGATATTCGTAGAATAAGAATAAAAAGATATTCGTAGAAAAGGAATAAAAAGATATTTGTAGAAAAGGAATAAAAAGATATTCGTAGAATAGAAATAATGATGCCATATAACATAGGGCAAATTATTTATGTTTAGAACAGTTGAAACTATAATTGTTTAAGGATTATTGATAATCTGTGCAAGTTTGTTTTTTGTCTTTTTATTTACGGTTGTTTAGTTTTTCAGTGAAGTCTATGTGACAGCAAGTCTCCTCGGGTCCCCATTACTCTTCTGAATATTCTAGCTGATTTTAACAATGCTGTGATCCGGATGGTCTTGATTCTTCCTCTACTTTCCACATCCCTCAGTCTTTTTTCCAAACTTTTAGGAATCCAACTACTGGTATCACCGTCACTCTAATGTTCCACATTTTTTTCGGCTCTGTGGCAAGATCTGAATGTTTCTTTAAAATTCACGATCATTTTCATTTTATGTAAGTTTTTTTCCCATTAGTTTAAACTTGTAATTTTTCACTGAAGTCTGATTGATAGCAAGTCTCCTCAGGTCCCATTACTCTTCCGAGTATTCTAGCTGATTTTAACAATGGTCTCGATTCTTCCTCTTCTCTCCACTTTCCCCAGTCTTTTTTTCCAGGACATTGAAGACCGTTCCAAGGGCACCAACTATAATTGATATAACCATCACTCTTGTGTTCAACAACTTTTTAGCTCTTTAGCAATATTAAAGTATTTCGTTTTCTTTTATTTTCATTCTCTGACCCACTGGAACAAAAAAATCATCAAGATGACAAGTTTTTTTTTCTTCTTCTAGCTAGGTCTGCTCTACTGGTCGGGATTACTTGAAACCACATAATCGTTTACAAATTATTGGTATTAGATCATCATCATCATCATCATGTCGTGCCGCCAGCACGGATATTCCAGACCCTCTCTCACCACTTCTCCCTATCATTCATCGCCTCCGGCAGGTCTTCAGGGTTACATCCTGTGTCCTCACATAGTTGCTGTATGTAAGTTCGAGCTGGTCGTCCTGCTTTTGCACGGCCATGTGAGGGGGTCCATAGGAGTACAGGAGTTCTTAGACCCATGTAATTGTGTTAATAAATGATCGTTATTAAGAAGGAATAGTTGTTTGAAAACTTGTAATAGTGAGGAAATTATTTGTATTAGATAAGAATACTTGATGTCTGTGTGCAAATAAATTATCACTGACAAATGAAAAGAGCAATTTTTTAAAAAATACAATGAATCATTGAACATATACTTATGATTACAATTAAACATTTTCTGATGAATCGAATTTCACGGGGATCTGATATATCGTTAAACAAAAAAAAAACAATATATATATATATATATATATATATATATATATATATATATATATATATATATATATATATATATATATATTCTCTAGCGAAGAAGTATTCGTGTTGCCATAAGCGCCTTTGCAAGTCTCTTCGTATTTGAATTGAGATCTCGGCGGCCGTTTGAACGGATGTATGTAAACAATACTAATTGTGATTCATAACCGTTTAAAAATGTACTTCGTAGCTAATTTCTCCTTGTAGCTAAATGGTTAGAAGCTTGGATTGGTGTTTCAGTCAACCGGGTTTCGATCCCAGCTACGGGGAGATACTGTCTAGCCACACTGATGAGTTCTGATAGAACGAAACAGATCTGTCTGTGGATGACAATATATATATATATGAGATAAGTGGCCGTACAGCTGATATTTTGTGGGATGCTGCTTCAAGGAATTTTTTCAAAACAGCTCGCAGCATCCTTGTATAGTTCCAATCAAGGTTTATTTTTCTAAGTGTTCTTTTAAAAGTCCAGGTGGTGCAGCCATACAATAATACTGACACGGCTTGGAAGAATCCCGTTTTATCTTATCAGAAATCTGATTTTTACATTTTCGATAACTAGCCAATAACCATATTTACCCAACCCCTCCGCTCGGGCAGGAAATGACACAAGGTTAATTTTTAAGTGGAGTTTAACAGGTTTGAATTCAGAGTTTTCCTTCTCCTAGACTAGTTGCCTCGCCAAGGCTGAAGAACTCAGTCTGCCCTACTATTTACCCATAGCTGGAGGGAGAATAATTCATACAATTCCCAATGGTATTAGTGCTATGTGAAATGCAATCAGTCTCGTCCAGGATTTGAACTCGTGTCGCCGTGTCCATTTCCTACGACGATAACCATTACACCACAGGCACCTCCTAGCCAATAACAGTTCATACTTTTCAAATGCGTATACTGACATAACTTTCGGTAGATAAGATATTACTACAGATATTGTTCTCCTGTACACTCAAACACATGAATACAACATTGTTGGCCGACCAGCAAAAACTTATATTCATCCGCTCTGTGCGGATTCATGATGCCGTCTAGATAACTTGCCAAGATGATGGCCGATAGGGACGGATGATGAAAAAGAAAATAAAAAAATCCGTGCTATCAGAACAACTATATATATATATATGTCATTTTTTTTTTTTTTTTTTTACTTTTAAAAAAGATTCACTTTTTGATGATACCTTGTGTTCTCCCATGCATTTTTATTCTGTTCTTGAACATTTAAAAAAAAAAACTTATTACCAATTAATATCCTAAATCATGTCTCGATTGGCCTAATGAGTAGAGTGTTCACCAATGGTCCGGGAGACCGGAGTTCAATCTCCAGGTCGAGTCATAACAAAGACTAAAAAATGGTACCTGATCCCACCTTGCTTAACACTCAGCATTATAAGGTAAAGATCAAGGGTAAAGTGGAGCAATCCAGGGAATGGAGAAGCGCCCTTCCCAACACTTCGGTGATACTGGGATAATTATTTCGCCTTCAAATTTTATTTTGTCTCCTGTTACCGTTAGCGCCGTCTTGCTTGCCATATCTATTATTGGCCTATTTAATTTTCTCCAAGTTTGTAAGTTTATTATTGATAGATCAGAGCCAGAGTCTAACTGAAATCTTACTTATTTAGTACTTTGACTGTTATGTATTTACGAACGACTTTGTCTGACTCGTCCTCGCTTATTCTGTTTTTAATTATTTTTCTGTTTCTACTCTGTGAACCCTTATGTCCGAATTTATCGCAGTTTTGACATTTTTTTTTTTTTGTACGATAGGGACAGTCCTTGGCCCAATGTATTTTTCCACAGCGGTAGCAATCGCTGGGTGTCTTTTTATTTTTTTTTATTTTTGGTTGTGACTAGTCTGCCTGTATTGAAATTTTGGTTAATCATATTTTTTCTATCTTTTACCGGAGAGTATGATTGGGATCTATGTTTGACTTTCCTTACGTAAGCAACACCAGACTCCTCGATATTTTTTGAGTCTTTTCTGACACTCACTATCCTCCGACAGTCTTCAGCCAGTTTTTGAAGTATGAGATCGGGTTCGTTCTCTAATTTCGACAAAACTCTGCGTCTGATTTACGTGTCTTTTGCCGACACTAGGGCTTGTGCGAATATCAGACATTTGAAGATATCCGCTGACAATTCGCCTAGTTTAAAATCGTCGCAATTTTTATTGACGACTTAGGCAAACCTTAAATAATTATCACTGTCCCTTTTTGTTAAGTTGAGACATTTCCATCTTTTGTGGAATAGAGACGTTTTGGAGCTGAATAATTCTGACAGTAATTTAACTGTTTCTAAAAGGCCAAGTTCGCAAGTTTTTTGGGGGGTTTTTTTGTAAGATATAATCTACGAACTTGTAATGTTCCACAGTTCCTAGCTTTCGTAGAAGTAGCCGGACTTTTTTTGCATCAGTCCAATCGGCACAGTCGGTAATATTGATATCTTCATATCTTCTGTAATATGCATCAAAGGTGTGTGTGTGTGTGTGTGTGTGTGTGTGTGTGTGTGTGTGTGTGTGTTTAAATATCCGCTATCCGACACACTCCGTCGTTTGTACAATTTGATACCTTGTAGTTGTTTAACAAAAGTCTTTTTCGGTTCGTTATATGCTGGAGCTTTGTTGTAGATTCTTTAACAACTTGTAGTTGGGTATCTCTTTGTTGTTGCGATGTATCTTCGCCAGTTTGTTGTGCGATTAACCCCTTTTGCTTGTTGGAGAGTCCCTCTTTTCGTTCGAGTTCCTCGTCGCCAGTATGTTGTGGTCCCGGAAAGGATCACTAATGAAAACGCAAACACGGATATTAGATAACAGATTATATTACACAAGAAAGATAGAGTTACATAGAAAAGGTAAGAAGTCTCGTACTGTTCGAATAACACCGATATTGATCTGCCTCTTGGCAGCGAAATCTCTCAGTACTAATAACGGTGAGAAGAGTCCATTATGGTGAGATGGGTAAGGCTCCCACAACAATTTCCCCCATGGCCTTAGACTCAACATGAAAGCCTACATCAAATGCCTGGAGGAGGTAATACTGGTCTGGATCAAGAGGGTGGTTGATGGAAGACCCTACATCTGGCAACAGAACTCTTCACCATGCAACACAAGCGGGAGAATTCAGTCTTGGCAGTCAGAAAATTTCTCCGACTACATCAGCCCTTAACATCTAGTTACCTTAGTCCCCAGACTGCACTTCCCTTGATTGTTATGTATGGGGCAAAGTTGAGTGAGAGACCAACAAAATTCCTTGCATCATGAACTGAAAGTAAAGATATCTGTAGCATTTAGCAATTTAAACAAGGAGACTATAGGAAAGGCTCGCAGGAGATTCTGAAGTCATCTGGAGACCGTGGTGGTAGCCAATGGAGAATTTATTAAATAAAATCAATCAATAGTATTTCAAAATATTTCATATAATTTTGGTTAATATATCTGATAAAATGAGATATCAGCATTATTTTCATTTTTGCTTCATTTAGACTTCTCCGTACACACAAAAATTAAATCATTATTATCTTCTTTTCCTTTTTTTTTTTTTTTGAATTGATAATTCCAATTTTTTTCTAGTTGTCCTTGTTTTGCGCTTATTAAAGTTTTCGACTATTATTTTGTTCCTTACAAGTTTTTCACTAAGGTCTGAATAACAAGTCTCATTTTAATAGTTCTGTGGTCAAGATAGTTTCAATTCTTCCTTTTATGTCCATTACTGCCAATCACTTTCCCAAACTATTGGTGACCGTTCCAAGGGTTCCTGTTATAATTAGTATCATAGTCATTTTCCTGGTCCACAATCTTTTTCAGTTCTCAGACAAGATCTAAGTATTTGTGCATCTCTTCACCGTGTGGTCCACTGGAACGGCAAAATCCTCTTGGTGACAAGTTATTTTTTTTCTTCCTTTTTGCTAATTAACACTAAGTTTTCTGACCGGGATTCAGTGATCCATTTGTATCTCAAAGCTTAGAAGATTTTCTATGCATTTACCCACCCCCACTCAGCTACGGGTAGGATCTGACACAAGGTTATTGTTAAGCAGAATACAGCTTCTTTGAATTAAGAGTTTTCTTTCTTCTAGACTGGTTATCTAAGACTAAGGAACCCAGTCTGTCCTACTATTTACCCTTAGATGGGAGATTGGGTCATGCCTTTACCTAAGGCATTAGCACGAAGAGAAACACAAACAGCCTAATTCCGAATTTGAACTCGGGTCACCGATTCCATTTCCTACGATGATAACCGTTACACTAAACGCGCCACAGTTATGTCTCTCCTTTTCTAGGACAGATTCTGGTTTGTGCATTAACCATTTTTCAGGAGGGCTAAATTCTATTCTCTTGCACAATTCTCAGGGGATATCCTTTCCTTACCTAGACATGCCTTACTCTTGTATTCTGCCAGTTGGCAAAATTCGTTTATCAAGTTATTATGATTAATGAGGCATTCACTAATGTTAAAAATTTATGGAGAGTATGATCCTTTTGGTGGGGGGAATGTGATTGTCCATTTGTGACAGCATAAACAGGACTTCCTGACTTTGAAAGATTCAAAAGTCAATTAAAAACTGATCTTTCAAATTGTCAAAACAAAATGTAATCTAACTTACATTGTTGATACATTGATCAATTTAAATCATAACATCTCTTACCTTTGGTGTCGTTAGACATAGAATTCGACCCTGGAAATCTACAGCACAGCCACGTATAGGATTCGACACTGAGAACCCTTGACACAGCCGCGCCAAAGAAAACACCGTCACCCACAACAAACTCTATAGTCTTCCTTCATTCTTAGCGCAGATTGTTGGTCTATTATTTTGTTGTTTATATGAATTGTTGCTAGATAAAGTATCGTCTAGATAATCGACTACATTCATACACATATCTCAGCAAAATAGCAAACACTAATCCAGGACCCGTAAATAGTTATCACTAGCAGATCAAAGATCTCAATATTTAATGGAAAATCGACCGACCTAAACACCTGGCTAGCAGCATTTAAAAAGAAAGAATGGATCAACAAATTAACCGAAACGGAGTTTATCAATCCAGCCTACAAGTTTTTTAGGGTTTTGTATCGGAATGGATCGGTGATTATCTCGATGACCATCCAGATATTTCCAGTAAGGAGGTATTCGAGCAGATATCAGCGCAGTACAGAGAATTTGCAAACCCCGCCGACGCTGCACGAGCTTTAATTAAAATAAAGCAAGACAGAGATGGAGCTCTTGCTGAACTAGCTTCTAGAATAACCAAACTTGCTGAGTTGGCATACCGGAGCCCAGAGCCAAGAGAGGGTTCATCTGTAGAAGTATAACTAGCTGAATTCTTTATTGATGCTTTAAACAATCTCTTTATAAAGAAGATGTCACAAGAACTAACCCGACAATCTTATCGGAAGCTTTATCATCGGCAACAGAAAGTGAAAGGTTCTACGAGAGACTCCGAGGTTGTCGAACAAAAGAAAGATCAAGTTTTGATGGCAGGATTCCAGAAAGGGTAGATCGGCGGCAGGGGAAAATGGGCCCTCATACCATGTTAAGGGCGCCCAAATTGGAAAATCAAAGTTGGTGGTCTGAAGAGGACTATGGTTGTTATAGTTGTAGCAAACTAAACGAACGAGCCATAGTAAATAAGGAAGCAAATGCTTCATTAAGATCAATCAAAAGCCAGAGAGGGGGCTGGAACTGTGTTAGAGTAGAATATGTTTAAGAGGATTGTCCAGGGTCAACTGAGGACTCTTACTCCGCCTCAGGAAAAAGAAAATCCAGGGCATCATCAAAATCTAACCAACTCCACAAAATTGATCAAAAGCCTAGAAGAACACACAAAGAATGTAACCATGTCGAATCATAAAAAAGACATTAGAAAAATATAAATCCAAAAAGACATGGGTGTCAGAAAGGCAATAAAAACTACCCCAAAATTCCATGTCAAAAGCAAAACTGGCAAAGAGCAAAAACTCCAAAAAGAAAAGGAGCTGAAGAATACGAACTCCTTACCCAAGGGTCGGGAATGGTATGTAAGGTAATTATAATAGGCAGACAGAAGTACTGATAGATTCTGGGTCGAAAATCTCACTACTAAAAACAACCGTTTTTGAGGAGTTAGAGACAGATATTATAGCGTTGAAAGATTCTGATTTAACAGTAACACATTTCTAACAGACAAAAAATGGAATTAAGTGGTGTGGTCCACTTGCCCATTGAAGTGGGAGGAATTGAATCATGGTCGAAGCTATATATTGCGCTTGATTTGGATCGGACCATGATATTGAGCGAAGATTGGTTAAAGAAAAAACGAGCCCAGATAAGTTTTAATCCCAACCAATTAAAGTTAAAGGGAGTAAAATTCCACTTCATATTAATACTAGTTGAATATCAACTCACCAGATAGTATTAAATTTCCCTACTTACCACAATTTCCTACACTACCCAATCAGTCTCCACATGTCAACAAAATGGAATAATTGAAACAAAGGAAGCACTCCCAGGGAATGAAGATGTGTTTTTGGTTGAGTTAATGGTAAGAAAGAATAGAGCAGGAAAAATTCTAATAACGTTAGCCAATTTGGGCAATAAAACTGTGAAGGTACAAAAGGTAGAAAGATTCGGAAGCATTTCATCTGTAAAGATTAGAAAAAAAGTTAACTATATTGAGACACATCCACATAGGACACGTAAAAGTAAGATTAACTCAAATGACCTCAATGTACCACAGGAACATGGAAGGAAAATCGGGAATCTGATACACAGTATTAGAGATGTCGTCGCCAATTCAGATAAAGAATCGGGGCAAACCCAATCGGTTGAAATGAAAATATATTCAGAAAATCACTCTCCTATAAAGTTGAAAACTTACCGAATTCAAATCTATAAAAGGAAATTGGTAGAAGAGTCACTAGGGCCATTAAAAAGTATTAGTTTAAAAGAACGACCAAATCAACTGGACACTCGTAGAAAGGTAGACGTCCCAATAGAGAACCAACACATAGGTCCTTCCACATGGATCATTCTAAAAACAGATATTAGCTAAATGGTTGTTTCAGTCATCTCAATGCTAGCCATAATAATACAACCTCGATTGAAAAAAAAGTAATAAAAATCCAATAAGTTTGCATGGGAGTGTTAGAAGGCAGTGACCACCAACCAACAAGAAATTACCCCAGAGTAACAAATTGTGATGAAATCAGTTAGCAGAGAACCAACAATCTCAAGCCAAACAGAAAGGAACGCTACAATTGTCCCTGCAGAAATATGCTTGGTTTAACGAATCCCAAAATGTTTTTAGGAAGGAAACAATGCATCCAATTAAAAACTTATGTTTTCTTTGTATATTTGAAAATGTTTTCTTTGTATATTTGAAAAATTCTATGATTTGCCTTTAAGAATAGGAATAGGAGGGATATAACAATATGAGGCATGCACTGTACTAAAAACTTATGGGAGTATGATGATTTTTCTGTTTTGGAAAATGTAATTTCCCTTTTATAACAACATAAAAAAGATTTATTGACTTTGAAAAAATTCAAAAGACAATTTAAAAGGTCAGAACTAACCGAACTTTCAAATTGTCAAAACAAAAAGTAAGGGTTTTGTCGTTGCACTGATCCTTTTTAAATCATGACATCCTTTGCCCACCTGTTAGGGTTAAAAGGTCAAATCTTTAGATAGATTAATACGATTTTTTTATTTTTGCTTTGGTTAATGTGAAAAGAAATACTCCCAAAAAACTGTCCTGGTACCTTTAATTAACCAAGATCCTATATTGTGGTTTGATTGGATAATTAATTAAAATCTGATGCGTGGATGGGATACTCTCCCCACAGAGGTATATCAGCGCATTTGAATGGTTGACCAGTAGTAGAAGAATATAAAATGATCTGTGATAGTTTAGCCAATCGGGAATGTTTGTTCTCAGTGGAATCCTCTATAAAAATAGATTTTTAGGGTTAGATGAGAAAAGAGACCCGATGCCCATACCAAATACAAGAGAATAAGAAAAGAAATCTCTTTCTAAGAACTAAAGCCTCTCCAGCAAAAGACTCACTCTCCGAAAAATTGAGTAAGATAGAAAGACTTGATAACTCAGATACATCATTTGTCTGTTACTCAAATATAACAAAAACGACAATTTATTTATTTATATATATATATATATATATATATATATATATATATATATATATATTATGGTTACACCATTGTGTTTCAATAGATAGTATTTAATTGTTAACGGAGAGTTTTTCTTGTCTTTGAGTTGCCAAAACCCAGACAACCTGTTTCAACGAATCACCCCGGCCGTCAGAAGAAGTTCCAGATAAATTGTGTCATCCCTACCTGTTGATCATTCAAACACAACGTGGGCACAGAGGGAGTTGATAAACCAAATTGCCAGAAACGCATATGGTAGTCACGAAACCAAGGCCACAATCAAGTATAATGACTAGCATAGGAACACATGATTTATTGTTTCAGCTCTATCACTGTTTACCCTACGCTTGCTATTCTTTTATTATCATTTTTTTTCTTTGATACATAAGTTCTTATGGCATTATTTTGTGTTGATGTCAAAAGAGATAGAGTTTCTCTCTTCAGACTTCTCCTTCTTATTTTCAGCCAAGGAAAATCATGGAACCAGGAAATTCTGAAACTAAGGACTGTATTCCTGAAGTTGATCATGGAAAGCATAACACAATAACCAATACTGAGGATCATCAAAAAGCTTCTATGGAAACTGATAATTCAGATGATGACAAAGCTGATTTAGAATGTGGCATTGGCTCCTTCCGTCCGGCCTGCCTTCAACCGTGCACCAATATGTACTGTTTTGTGTTCTTTTATTCTCTTGCCGGCCTTTCCACATCGACATTAAGCTCTTATATCACATCCCAAATAACAGCTCTCGAGCGACAGTTCGGCTTCAGCAGTACCGAAAGTGGCTTCCTTTTAGCGTGCAACGATATTGGATTCTTAGCTACGGTCCTTTTCGTTAGCTACTACCTTCGTAACAGTCATGCGCCAAGATTTCTGTCGCTTCTTACTTTTCTTTTTGGTATTTCCGGTTTAATTTGTGCGTTGCCGTACTTTTTAGGCTCTGAAACTCTTCAGGATCGCAAAAACAAAATGAAACCTTCACTGGATGATGATGGTAAGAATTTGCTCAAATTTTGAATTAAAAGAGATGGCTTCCTATGAACTCCTGCGTTGCTATTTGCTAAGCTGTGCTTAGTCTGCAGCGCAGGCCTCAGGTTGGTTATAGTACTTGCTGTTCTTGGGTGGTCATCCACTTAAGAAAGGGCAGTCCCCATGGTATAGTGTTTGCGCTTCAGGATACTTCTAGACTAGATGATCATTAGCCCTACAAAAGGGTAAATCCACATTTTAAACAAGCTTTATTTTTCAGCTTGTCAACTAGCTAGCCACCTTGCTAATGCTTATGAAGCAAGCATGAGAGATAATACGGGTTAGCTGCTGACTTCTCGCCCATGCACTAGGCAATACTAGATTATAAGTAACGGGCGGCATGAAATTTCATGTGATAGCCTGAAATTGTCAGAATTTCGGATCTAAGGTATCATCATCACCACCATCAAGTCGTGCCTACAGCACAGATTCCTTTGACTCTCTCTCTCTCTCTCTCTCTCTCTCTCTCACCATGCGTCCCTATGGAGGTGCCCGTGGTGTAGTCGTTATCGCCGTAGGAAATGAACACGGCGATACGAGTTCAAATCCTGGACGAGACTGATTGCATTTCACATAGCACTAATACCCTTGGGAAAGGTATGAATCCAATAATTCTCCCACCAGCTATGGGTAAATAGTAGGACAGACTAGGTTCTTCAGCCATGGTTAGGCAACTAGTCTAGGAGAAGGAAAAACTCTGAATTCAAACCTGTTAAACTCCGCTTATAAATTGACCTTGTGTCATATCCTGCCCGAGCGGAGGGGTTGGTAAATAGTACCATGCGTCCATCACTCTTGGCAAGTCCTCTAGACCACATCCAGAGTACGTACAGAGCTGATTGATGTAAATTTCTATTGGTCTAGTGTGTCCATGTATAGGAGTCCATAGGATAATGCCGCTTATGAGTTCCAGTTGTGCCCAGCATACCTTGCTCGTCTTCCTTGAATGGTTTGCGAGATGGAACGTTAATGGCCGTACAAATGCTGTTTTGAAGGGTGTTGCTTCCTGGATTTGTTTTAAACGGCACACTGCATCCTTCTGCAGTTACCATCTAGTTTTTTTCTCCAGGCATTTCGTTAGAGTCTAAGTGTTTATCCTTATTTCTCCTAAAGTTGCTCGTAAAAGATGTGATGTTGAATGTGCTATTGCTTTTGAGTTTGGGCTCCGTAGCTGATTTTTCGAACTCTCAGCAAAGAGCTCCATCTACAGTTAAACGCAACCACTGTTCACTCGCGATACAGTTTGAACATCTGGTTTGATTTCGAGTGATAGTTAACTTTTGATGGCTTTTTTTTCTTTCTCATCAATAGATGTCACCCTTATAGAGGAGCAGCAGAAGTTTCCTGACTGAATGATTTGATACTTTTTTATCAGCTTATTTTTGTTGATTTATTATTTTTTATCGAAACGCTAATATCATTTAATATTCTACGGTGGTTGAGCAAGCTGAATGGATCGAAAATGAAGGGTGAGATATGAACTTGCATTCGCTATTGGATAATGAGAAGCCAAAAGCATTAACCTCTGGGTTTAGATTCAGTTATATTGCTACATATAACTTAATCTAAATGACACCTGCTCAAGTAGCTTTCGTAACCAAATCGGCAAGACGTTGTCCGTATCAAACGGAAAAGGATGAGTGCTCAGATCCCGTCTGAAGCTCATTTTTCATTTGCAATCCCTGTAGCTTGTTTAGCAGTCGCAGAATAGACAAATGACCTATAAAATAAAACGGCAAAAAGATGTGGAAGAGGATCACTTTTTGTCTCTTCAACCAGTTTCCCATCACCGAATTTAGCTAGTTTGTCCCTCTTCTTTACCTAATTTGATGGAAGATGTTCGGATTCATCGCCTTCATTAGTTCCATCAATTGGAGAGTTTCTAGTCGGAAAATCCAGAGGTTCGTGCTTTTGGTTTGCATTTTTTAAACTGATCGTGTTTTTTTATACTGAATGATCTTTTGCCTAATCGGCTGGGGCTGTAGAATACACCTACTGCATCTCTGTAGGATGGGGTAAGACCACCCCCACGAGTGTCCTGATATGATACTAAACAATCTAAGGCTCCGGTAATGCTGGCCTGGAGTGGTAGCACCTGATAGGGTCCTATCTATGGGTCAAATAGAACCAAACTGTGTACGTGTGCTAAACTAAATTGCTTGAAATAGAACTGTTTTGACATTGAAACTGCTTACTTGTGCTAAACTTAATTGTTTGAAATGGAACTATTTTTGTATGTTAAACTGAATTGTTAGAAAAAGAACTGTTTTGACATTCAAATGTGTGTAAACAAAAACTATACTTACACTAAACTGAATTGGTTGAATTAGAACAGAAGAGCTTGAAATAAAAATGTTTCTGGCAATTAAACTGTGTACTTATGCTAAACTTAATTGTTTAAAACAGAATTGTTTATTTGTATAAAAATGGATTTGGCATTAAATAACCTACAAAGGTTGATATGCCATAAAACCCAAAGAAACAAATAAACAAACTGAATGATATTCTTTATCTAGAAAGAAAATGAAAAGAAATGCACGATAATTTAAAATATTTCATTTTTTTAACCAAGCTTTGTTTAGTTGGCAGCGCAGATCACAGGCTACTTACAATACATGCGGTTCTTAAGTAGTCACCCATGTAAGTACTGAACAAGATCATCCCTCCTTAACCTCTCGTTATTATTCCTATTATTTACTAAGCTTTGCTATTAACAGTATCTGCTGTTCCTAAGTGATCATTAAATCACAAACCTTGACATGTTCATCGTTGCTTAACTTCTCGTCATTATTATTTCTTGAAAAAATACTCGCTCGCTGGGTGCAAGTAGTTAACTTTTAATGTAATAAAATATTACATTTAATTCAAAAGACTAATGATACTAAATAAGAACGTATATAGAAGAAGTACACTTATTTTCATTTTTAACTGATTTCACAATAAAATTATTCATGGGATTGTTTTTAAGACGTTAAGGAATAAAACAATGAAACCAGAAATCAATAACGCCAAGTAATTATTTTATTAAACCCAGTTTCGTCAAAACCAATATGCAAATTATTCACACCATATACAATGTGAAACTTTATACTTAGTAATACATAATACACGTTGCAAGATCTTTAAACGCAATGACCCTACAGATTCACCCTTTAATCGGCCTTCGGGCTTTTGACCTTGTGTCAAGTTCTGTCTGGTGGGAGGCAGCGACAAATATTGACCCTACAGATTCACCCTTAGGCTACCTTCGGGTGGGCGAGCTGCAGTTTTGTCTCTTTTGTAACCCACGTATGGCACTAGACTTCGCATCTAGTTTAAGCCGTAAACTGGCATACGTGCCCGGACCCACATTTGGGTTCGTGAAACTGCTTGCCTCATCAGGCTCACATTGCACCAAGTGAGCCGATGAGCAGCATAGACCAGCAGGGTTCGAGTCTCGGCTCGTTCCTGACCTCCCCTCCCCTTATCCCCACTTTAATCGGCCTTCGGGCTTTTGACCTTGTGTCAAGTCGTATCTGGTGGGAGGCAGCGACAAATTTCGCCCTACCCCCGGAAAACTGGAAGGGCGCTCGGCATTCGTGCCAGCTGGGGTGGAATTAATGATAAGCGAAGATTCACATTGCAGTTGGCCTTCGGGTTTAGGGAATCTATAACCAGCAAGGTCATCTGGCATACGTGCCGGGAGACTTAGCAAAGGCTAGCAGAGTTTACATTGCACCTAGAGATCCAAAGACCAGCATTGACCAGCAGCGCACGAGTTTCGGCTTGTGCTCGACCACCCTCTCCCCTAAATCTCCACTATAAAAAAGACCTGGTGTCAAATACTGCCTGGTAGGAGGTATGGATAAATATCAGTCCCGCTCCCGGTTTTCCAGGGACTACCTGGCATTCGTGCCGTGTGGGGATCAATGACAAACAAAAATACACATTGCCTTTTGGCCTTGTGAATCATTAATAAGCATTTTAAGTATAGATTCACATTTCCCTTTGTGAATCAATGACAAACGATGAGCCCCTTGCAACAGGCCTTCAGGTCTGGAGAATCTATTGACCAGCAACACATTAGTCTCGGCTCAGAGTCGACCCCCACTTCCCCTGATCACCACTTTAAAAAAGTCCTCGTGTCAAATCCTACCTGGCGGGTGGTACGGATAAATATCTGCCCCACAGACTCTCCCCCACCTGGCATTCGTGTCAAGTGGGTGGAATAAATGATAAGCTAAGATTCACATTGCATTTGTCCTTTTTGGCCTGTTGAATCATTGACAAGCAAAGATTCACATTGCAATTGGCTTTAGGCCTCATGAATCATTGAGAAGCATCGTTAAGCATGGATTCACATTGCATTTGTCCTTTTTAGCCAGGTGAATCATTGACAACCATAGATTCACATTTCACTTAGTGAATCAAGGACAAGCAATGACGCACTTGCGCCTGGCTTTCGAGTCTGATGAACCTATGATCAGCAGAGCACGAGTCTCGGCTCAAGGGCGACCACTGTTCCGCAAATTCCTACTTGAAAAAAGTCCTTGTGTCAAATCCTATAAGAGGTACGGATAAATATCACTACCACGGTATTCTCCCGCTCCCGGTTTTCTGAGGACTTACCTGGTGTTGGCGCCAGGTGACTGTTATAAAACAGAGTCGTCTAGTCCCAGAGGACTGTTTCCCCGGCAATACCTGCTTTGAAGGGCAGAGTTCATTGCTTGGCGCCTGAGGCGTCTTATAAATGGAAAATGCCGACATGATCAAGCATTTTTTGTGACTGCTGCGAATGTCTCGATTTGTGCGTACCCCTACCCCACAATAAAATTATCTGGAAGGAGGTCGGATAAATATCCACTACCATAAACTTTTCCCCTGTTTTTCTGGAGGTTACCTTTTGTTCGCGCCAAGTAGGCGTAATTGTACTGATCGCCTGGTCACAGGGAACTTTCCTTCCAGTCAATACCTGTCTTGGAAAGGCTGAGTTCATCGCTTGGCGCTTGAAGTGCTCCAAAATGAGGAATGCCGACGGGATTAAGACTCGACTCCTGAGTGACTCTCCCCACCCACCCTTCACACACACATTAAAAAGGATATTGTGTCAAATCTAGCCACGTGGGAGATCGGATAAACCCTATGAGATATTTTGAAGCAAGTCTAACACAGCTAGACTAAAAGACATTGTTAATAGACAAGATGCTGATTGAGTTTAAATAATTATTTTTTAATAACCATTGAGAATAACTAAGGGAATTGTGACATTGGTGGTGACGTAGTTTCAGTTACAGACAGACAGACAAACACATAATCCTCATTACAATAAGATCATCTATTAAGTTTTGCTTAGTCTGATACTCAAACCTGCTCTTACTAAATAGTCACTTACCAAAGTATTGAGCAGAGTCATCGCTGCTTAACCTCCTGTCATTATTCTTGTCATTATTTACTAATCTCACGTGCTTCAGATTGCTAACATTAATACCCATCTCAAAAAGAAACAGATTCATCACTGCTTAAAAATTCAAAGTGTGATATTAAATTTTATCTATTTTTTATCTGCTTTTTTTTTTCTGGCACTCGGTCCTCAGCTTGCTTACAGTACCTACTGTTACTAAGTAGTTACCCATCTAAGTACTGAACAAGGTCATCGTAGCTTAACTTAGACTGCTTACAAGGTAGAGGCGTTGATGATGTCACTAACTCCGTATATGAACAATATTAATTAGTTAATATTGTTCATTTATCTTTTTCTTGTTTCAGTGTAAAGTTATCGAGAAAGAAACGAACAGAAAAAAAAACACATACTACACAGTTCATTATTATAAATGATTGTTTTCTTTTTTTATTAGATGACGCCACAAATTTTACCTCAGCCAACAACTTTGATTATGTTTACATGTGCCGGATTCATACTGCTTTGACAGATGATACAGTCGGTAACAAAGCTTCTGAAGAAGGACATAGTGTCCGACCATGGACAAACACATTAGCCTTGGTTATCTTAGCGGTTGGGATGGTCATTCAAGGAGCAGCTAAATCAGGAAGATCGCCGCTCATTACCTCCTACGTGGATAATAATGTCAAGAAGACAAAAACGGGAAAATTCGTTGGTGAATTATTTATTTATTTATTCATTCATTTCTACTGTATTTTTATCGGGCCCTAAAAATCGTATAATGCAGGGTTTCTTAAACCTTTATCCATCCCTTTGCAAACAAATTTAATTTCAGTTCTTTCACTCAAATAAACTAATTGAATATTATTTGTCTAAATTTATGATATGAAGCTTGATAGTAATTATTACTTAGAATATTCAGACGATTAACTTCATCTTTATTGTTATGGTCACAAAAAAAATGCAATATGAGCCATGGTAAAAAAAAAAAAAATTGCAATATGAGCAATGGTAAAAAAAATTATGGAGACATTAGGTTTATAAGCCCCGAAAATTCACTCTGAATTGTCGGACAAGGACCCTTAGTGCAGTGGATGAAGGTACTTCATCTGGAGGTAGCAGGTTCAATCCAAACTACAGATAAGAATAACAAGGAATACTTACTATAACTTAACACTTGTACCCGGTTATAGGTAACAGAATTGGAGCAGTCTACCCCAGTGGTTCAAAATTCTGTGTGGACTCCTGAGTTCGACATGAAACACCTGAAGAGGGTCGAAGGATATACCGGCCGAAACGTTGTGATTATAACAATAAGTAAAAGTTGGTGTCCTTAGTCGAGAGTGACCCGAAGGCTCCCTTATCAATAGCTACTACACCAACGTGTAGGGGACAGCGCTACTCCATTCCCTGGATTGCTCCACTTTACCCTAGATCCTTACCTTATAATGCTAAGTGCTAAGCAAGGCGGCATCAAGTACCATTTTTTAGTCTTTGCTATGACTCGACATGAGGTCAATAGTCCAAATATTCTAAGTAATAATTATTGGATATTGTCGACATTTTTTTTAATTCTACTGGGTACAAAGGTTGATTTTTTTATTACATAATAATAATTAGTTTTTAATTCGTATTAACGGAAAAAAAACCGTTAAAACGAATCAAAAACTAATTAAAGTTATTATTTAAGGCAAGATTTTAGTTCTATTTAAACGATAGTAACATCACAATTATCAGTATTAAAAGCAAAATAACATTACATATCTAATTGTTTTTGATACATTTTAATGATTTAAATCCACCAAAAGTTGATAATCTTACCCAACT
The DNA here is from genome assembly GCA_963585895.1 of Sepioteuthis lessoniana. Classification (NCBI taxonomy): domain Eukaryota; kingdom Metazoa; phylum Mollusca; class Cephalopoda; order Myopsida; family Loliginidae; genus Sepioteuthis; species Sepioteuthis lessoniana. The sequence goes on from OY757910.1 coordinate 80,046,161, forward strand.
CTAGGTAACATAAAATAAAAAGTGTTATTAAGATTTTAAAGGACTTTAAAAAGGTTTCTTTTGATTAAATTAGTAACTAGAAACATTGATAAACAGATTGATGTAAAAATATTACTTAGACGTTGATAACTATATCACTTACTAAGGTATTTAAATTCCCATAGTATGTCAAAATTCATGACGAGTTATTTTTCCGCCATTTTACAATACAAAGATTAAGGTGAGCTTTAGTTTATGGCTAAAATTTATTAGTACGGAAGACCAACCACAAAAAAAAGCATTTTTTTTAAGTACAGAAAATCGTATCAGCAATAGTTTATTTTTTTATATAAAGTTGAAAAAGGAAAATGAGCACGTAATTATAGTTTTTTGTATGTACAATTAAAAAAACTCAATGAAATGATCATTTTCAATTTTTAATTAATTTATTATTAAAATAGTGAATTAATACTTTTTAATTGATTTTTTTAGCATTCAATATTTTTACCTGGCAATAATCTACAAATCTTTCATAGCCTCAAAAACACTAATTTTTCACCTTCTTGTTTTTTATTTCCAATTTTTATAACAAAATTTTGTTTTTTCCCTTATATTTTTACAACAATATTTAATCAATCCTAATACAAGGAACAAAAGTGAAAATTGCTTAAACGATTATAACTTCAGGTTTTCATACGTTTTTGTCTCACATTTTTAGATCTTAAAAGATAAATGAAAATATTTGAAAAAAAAAAAAGGGGTAAAAGGCTCCCAGTTTTTGTTTTTTTTTTTTTTTGCTTTAATATTTGTTTTTCGATTATCAAAAATATCTTTATTTAATAAAATACTTCAATTTAACCAGGGACCGGAGAAAATTAAGTCAAAATCAAATGCGCAATTAGTCCCACCTGAACAAATATTGATTCAGCACTATTTTCTCTATGATATGAAAGAAAATGATATTTTCTATTGAATCATACCAATAAAAGCGCTTAAAACTTAAAAAAAAGATTTTTTTTCAATATTCACATTTGGGCTACTATTTTCTTCCAAAATCCCGCAATTTCATTTATTTCATTATCTCATGTACACCTTCAGGCTTTCGTCTTTTTATCATTTACAGAAAGTCTCATTGTCTCAGTGGACAGTGTTCGCCAATGGTCTGGGAAACTGGGATTCGATCCTAGGTCGGGTCATACCAAAGACTTTAAAAATGGTACTTGATACCTCCTTGCTTAACACTCAGCATTATAATGTACATATCAAGGATAAAGTGGAGCAATCCAGGGGAAGGAGTAGCGCCCTCCCTAACACCTCGGTGGAGTAGCTATTGAAAAGGGAGCCTTCGGGTTGCCCTCGACTACAGTCACCAACTTTACTTAGCTCCACACGCAGGGCAGGGTGTAAAGTTGAGTGATCGAAAAAAATCTGCAAGTTTTTTGATAAAATGCTTTATTAAATTTATTGATTAATAAGTGAACACTAAAAATTTTGATTAAAATTAGATAATTCCTTGATTTTTAGTGACTTTTTTCAATAAGAAGTAAGGATTTGCTACACTACGAAAGGTCTATGGTGGCCATGTTGTTAATACGTAAATTAATCTATGTTGAACTATTTGATTATATGTGAGGAGAGTCTAAAAGTTCGTTGCCTGACCAAAAAGAGATTTATCTAGAACAAGGCTTCTCAAACTTTTTACTTATTGCACACTTCGTAACCTAATTTAATTTTCATTCACCCCCAAATAAATTAACTGAATATTAAATTGCAAAATATAATTAACTTAGTTTCAATGAATCCCTCAAAAAGAGGGATTGGGTTTTTTTTTTTCTTAGTCTTAATGGATTCCAAAGTTGATTTTTAAAAATGTTTTCGGTTTCAAGATTTAAATTTTTACTAAAAGCAGAAAAGTTATTGAATATTGAATCATATAATAGCAACCACACCAATAAATACGTGACAATACTGAAATTAACTTAAAAAATGAGGATCCGGGCCCGTTAGGTCAGAGCATGATTTTACGGCAGAAATAATTCAATTTTAGTTTTAATCATTAAGAATCTGTCACGATGGATAAGATTTCAAATTTCAGATGTTACATTTTAATTTTACTTTTTAATTATTTTTCTTTTTTTTTTTTTTAATCTTTATTTATATTCTTCTTATCAAATAATCTTTATTTTCTAAAGATATATCATAACCTATAATAAAAGGGGGATATTTTAGAATTCAGTATTTTTCATTAAGTAGTTCCTTTAAGATATTATTGTTTTTTAATGTTTTCTTTCGTTAAAAAATGATTATATGCGTCGTTAACGACGCCGAAAAGATCCGAATCTACCCTATATGATCCAGTGATTTCTGTTCTATTATAATGTGTTGCCAGGCCGATAAATATATCAATTTATAAATGAGTTACATGATATAGACAAGGCAAGAATGATGAAGACAACAGGGAAAATTTTAAATGCTTACTTTTTGGCTTATAATACTGGAAAAATGAATTTGAATGAAGTTCCTGTTGCGTCGAAAGTGTCGACTTGGCTGTCTAATAGTTTTTGGCGACAGCGAGTCTATATATATATATATATATATATATATATATAAATATGTGTGTGTGTGTGTGTGTGTGTGTGTGTGTGTGTGTGTGTGTGTGTGTGTGTGTGTGTGTGTGTGTGTGTGTGTGTGTTTTGGCAGCATTTCTTCATTAATACATATGTGATTGAACATAATAGAGATTTTTTTGTCTACATATTCTTTTGTTCGGAATATGTGCTATAACCAAACGGGGGACATCTCCACTCTAGAAGGAACCCCTCTTAAACTAGTAGACAAATTCACGTACCTAGGAAGCAGCGTCGAATCAACCGAAAAGGACATCGAAACGAGGTTAACGAAAGCATGGACAGCTATCAATAGGTTATCGACTATATGGAAATCAGACCTAACCGATAAAATGAAACGCAGTTTCTTCCAGGCAGCGGTCACATCGATACTGCTATATGGATGCACTACATGGACGCTAACAAAACGGCTCGAGAAGAAACTAGATGGCAATTACACAAGAATGCTGCGTGCAATCCTCAACAAGTCCTGGCAGCGGCACCCCACAAAACACCAACTGTACGGCCACCTGCCCCCTATCACGAAATCTATTCAAGTTAGGCGAACCAGACATGCAGGACATTGCTGGAGAAGCAGAGATGAACTCATAAGAGATGTACTCTTATGGATCCCCACACACGGCCGAGCAAAAGCAGGACGACCAGCACGAACGTACATTCAGCAGCTGTGTGAGGATACAGGATGTTGTCCTGAAGACCTGCCTAGGGCGATGAACGATAGGGAGGAGTGGCGAGAGAGGGTCAGGGATATCCGTGCTGCCAGCACGATATGATGATGATGATGATGATGATTTTTTTGTTAATCTTTTCGATTTGCTGTATTGATCTTATGATATTCGGCGGTTGATGAATCTTCCATAACTAGTCACTTCCCAAGTACTTTCTGCCCAACTTTGGGCCATCATCTGGGGAGGATGTATTACAAAAGTGATGTAACTTTGTACGTACATCACAACTTTGTAAGAATAGCGTCTATACTGTTGTATTGTATAACGTTTACTTTTCGAATTTATTTCTATAAATACCGTCATAAGCTAATGTACTTAAATGTCTTTAGCTACTGACGCTATTTATTATATTCAATCAAATATATATATACATATATATATATACTGCGCGTGTGTCTCTCTGTGCGTGTGTGCGTGTGTGTCGGTGTCTGTTTATGTGTTTTATATATACGAGGATCATTAAATAAGTTTCCAGACTTTTTTCGTATGGCCACTTTTATTGATAGTACACACATGAAACTCTAGTGTTCTTTGACGTAATCTCCTCCTGCTGCAATGCACTTGTTTACCGTTCTAACAACTTCTGGAAGGCCCCATGGAATTCCTCTTGTGTGAGCGTGTCAATGACCTTCGTCACAGCCTCTTTCATCTCCTCAATTATCTCATAACGACAGCCTCTGAGCTTAGGGAATAACCAAAAGTCACAGGGGGCAAGGCCTGGACTATAGGGACGGTGAGGAACTGTCTTGATGCCTATCTTGGTCAAATAGTCTGTGACAAGGATGGAGTTGTGGACTGGTGCATTGTCCTCGTGGAAATCCCACTGACCTGATTTGAAGAGTGCTGGCATCTTCCCAAGGAATCTCTTCCTAAACTCCCTTAAAACCTCAACATAGTAACCCTAACCGTAACCCTTTGGCCAATCAACTCTGGTCTATTGACTTCCTCTCATCATCCCACACAGACTCCCTGCCTTCCTTGAATCTCTTATGCTACTCAAAAACTGATGCTCGATTCATGCAAGATGCTCCAAAAGCAGTCTGAAGCATTCCATACGTTTCTGTGGTATTTTTTCCAAGTTTAAAACACAATTTTATTGCAAATTGTTCTTCTAAAGTGCCCCCAAGTCCAGATTGCATTTTTGAAATTCACCAGCTGTGACAATCAGGCTTTAGTAGGGTGTATTCCAGTTCTTGCTGTAGCTGTTCATTTGAACCTGAAATCATAAAAATTGGTCAGTCATCTCATATGATGTATAGCAATAACATTGTGAATTTTCAAGAGTCTAAGACCATTTTAAACGCCTGTACAAAAAAGTCTGGAAACTTATTGAATACACCACGTATGTAGATCTTGAATCTAGCTACTATGCTAACTGGCTTGTTAGCCAGATAGTTGTTATTTTCCTCTTGGTCTATTATCAATTTAAAAAATTATTTTGAAGAATGTTTACATTGTATTAATTCGTATTTTCATTTATATTTTACTAAAAATGTTATTTGTTTATTTCCCAGGCATCATCACAGCTGTGGCAATCTTGGCACCTTCGGTGTCATTTTCATCGGCCACCATCTTTAGTCGACTTTACTTCACATTAGAAAGTAAGTACATGGCTTTTAATCTAGTAGATGATCGTGGTGTAATGGTTATCGTCGTAGGAAATGGACACGACGACACGAGTTCAAATCCTGGACGTGTTTGATTGCATTGCACTAATACTCTTGAGAAAGGTATGAACCCTCTTATTCTCCCTCCAGCTATGAGTAAATAATCGGGCAGACTGGGTTCTTTAGTCTTGGTTAGGCAACCAATCTAGGAGAAGGGAAACCCTGTATCCAAACTTGTTAAACTCCACTTAAAAATTGACCGTGTGTTACATACTTACCATGCAGAGGGGTTGGTAAATACTTACACGGCTTTTAATCTTTTCATCAACTCTAGCATTTCGCAGAATTCTGTTTATTCCATAACTTATGAAATACCGGCAGTTGCCTATGCAGCAGGCCTTTCCCCTTAATGACACTGATATTTTCTAAGAAAGAGCAAGGTCCTGTACATCTTTTTTTCTGAATATGCCGACTATATTCTCTGCAGGGGCGTAAAACACCTCCTCCTCCAAAAAGCGGGTGTTTTGAGTATGAGACTTAACAGTGCCTGATGATGAAGCTCTAATTCTAGAGATGAGGGGGTATAGAGGCAACCCTTCATTGCCATTACTCTCAAGTCCACTCTGACCCGAATTGGTAGTACCTGTTTGGTTCCCATCTATGGGTCAAATTGATCCATTTAAGAATTATTTGTATTCGATAGGACTGTGTACAAAAAAATCTTGAGAACAAAATGAAACAAAAAATGTAAATAATAACGTACAATGAATGCAATTCCCTTACATCTAAACATGAAATAACTCTAGACGGGTTGACATGCCGTTAAACTTAAGCTGCCAAACCATCTTCTAGACCGACTGCCCTACCAAGGGTAGGTAACCTAGACTACTCTAATATTTAAGATTTGAACTTGGACCAGCGGGTACATTTTCTACAACGATATATGTATGAGGTGTGTCTGAAAATTAACGGAACTGATGTCACAAACAATTCATTTTGACTCCAAACAACTAACTACATGGTTTCCACTTTAGAGTAATACCCACCTTTTACATATAATGCGCTTTCACATCCTTCTCTAGCACGCTTCTGTGCACTACTAGAAGGATTCTTCAGGGATGCCCCTCAGCTTTGCCATTATGGCTCTTTTGAGAGTCTCCATGCCTTCAAAACGGGTCACCTAGATGACCCCCTTGAACTTTAGAAAAAAAAGTCACCCAGAGCAAGATCGGATAAACAGGGAGGTCATTTCAGTACGGTCTGGGACTGCCAAATACTCAGCACAACTAGTCTTGTTACTTTTCAGATTTGCTCAAATTTTCGGTGGTGATCTTTTTACTGTTCTCCTGACTTGCTGTCATTTGAACTATCAACTGACGATCGCCACATACCATAGTCTTTACCCGCTCGACGTTGACTTTAGTCCAGCTTGTTGAAAGATTCCTACACCTAGAGTCATTTTCACGTCCTCGTGTCCCTCTTTGAACCTCTTGTACCATTCAAAAATATGATTGCACAACACGGTGTTTTCTCCAAATACTTGCTGAAGCTTTTCAGAAGCTAGTGACGGAGTTTTCCCCAAGCGGACGAAAACTTTCAAATTTATTCGTTCCACTGTACTCATAGTTGAATGACCTGAAAAAAAGGAAGTGTAAACAAAAGCATATGAAAAGAAATGCAATGATTGTAGGAAGCTAAGATTTGTTATGTTCTCCCGAGATATCATGTTTGATGTTAACATAACTGTTTATTCCTCTTTCGCCCATTGCTCTCACAGCACACTCAGTCCCGTTACTTTTCAGACAAACCACATATAAATATAGTGAAAAAAACGCCCTTGTAAAACACGAATTTTATAGTCTGACATATACAAAGAAAAGATATTGTGATTAATATCTTAAAATGGTAAGACTCAAGATTATGTTACCTGAACTGTGAGATAAAAATACAATGAAGTCAATACGAAGTATGTTCAAAAGACTGAAGCTGTATTTACTGAAATAGAAATGAACAGTGAATGAAACGGTAATTTTCTTCAATGTACAAGTTGTATTAAAAAATAACGAGACTAGACCTGTACTTACCAAGATAGAAATGAACAATAAATGAAACGTTAGTTTTCTCCAAAATAAGTGAGTAAAGTTGGCGACTGTAATCAAGAGCGACCCGAAGGCTCCCTTTTCAATAGCTACTACACCGAGGTGTAAGGGAGGGCGCTACTCCTTTCCCTGGATTGCTCCACTTCACCCTTGATACATACCTTATATTGCAGAGTGTTAAGCGAGGAGGTATCACATACCATTCTTAAAGTCTTTGGTATGACGCGACCTGGGATTGAACCCAGGTCTCCCGGACCATTGGCGAACACTCTACCAATTAGGCCAAAAATAGATCGCTCTTATTGCGGTGAATTTTCTACTATCCAAACTCATTTAAAACTCTTTTTGATATTGTTGGAGATTGAACTGTTGCATTTCTTTCAATGTGTTCCATGTCCTCAAATCTTACCCATGAGATGAATCATCAGTTCAAGAAACAAAAAAAAAAGTCACACAGAGTTAGTAAGGAAAATGCTAAACTTGCACAATCCTGTTTCGCCAAAATTGCTGACAAAAAGGTATCGAGAATTAGCACCATATCATCTAGACACCAGTGTAGATGTCTAGACATAATCACTTTTATTATACATGGTCCGGTTTGGAACATTAATAAAATAAAAAGATAAAGTAGATCCTATTCAAAATTCAGTTTTGCTACAATAAGAAATAACAATATTTGCCATTTTATTATCTTATTGCCTACCCTTTGTTTTAACGATTATATCGTCTAAATACTTGCCCTCATGAGCTATGCACTCCTAAAGCCTCGCCCTAAAGTTCTGCAGAGCTCGCATAGTCATTGCCTCTGGTACAGCTCCGATTTCACGACGTTTAAATTCTTTCACTGTCAGCTGCCTGCAGCCAACGTTTAAAGATTCGAGTCTTCAGGTATCCCAAGGTGACGTAAAGGTCTTCATTTAAATTTCAAATTTCAAATTTTGAAATAAATATATAAAATATTCAGCCTCCTTTCTTTCTTTTTCTGTTTCTTTTTTTCTTTTTTTCTTCTTCTATTTTTTCTTTTTTTTTTTTTTCCTTTTTTTTTTTACCTCCATCATAGTCTGAATGATTTTTTTTTTCTTTTAATCGATTAATCCAACAGAAACGGATCTTACTCCTGAAGACCCACGATGGATCGGAGCCTGGTGGCTTGGTTTTCTAGTATTTGGAATCGCAGCACTCATCTTCATGTTTCCGGTGATGTTATTCCCGAGGAAATTACCACAGAAAAACAGAGAAAAAGAAGAACTTAAAATGGAGACCAACTCAAAGAAAAAATCCCCGGGAAAAAATGAGGAAATTAAAAAAGTTAAAAATCTTTCCACACTGAAAAAATCGTTCAAAGGTTAATTAGATTTTTGATTATTTTTCTTTCCTTTGGTATTTATTGTCAAATACGGTAATTTGATTTGAAGAAAAGTTTTATTTGTCTTAAAATTTGTTTCGTGGTGTTGGATTAACAGACATTTCTTTACTTATCGTCGTGGCAACATCATCAAATTCGTTATGATGTAACTTTGTAGAGGCACACGTCAAATTCGAAGGACGTTGATTCCGCTACTCGAGTTCAAATCCTGAACTCGACTGCTTGCGTTTCACGATACTTTTGGAAAAGTATCAATTCTCCCAACAGCTATGTGTAAATAGTTGGCAGACTGGGCTCTTTAATCTTTGTATGGCAACTTGTCTAGAAGAAAAACTCTGATCCCAACCACTTGAAAGACCTGGATAGGAATGGGCACCACCAGCCTATTCCTGTCTAAGGTAGTAGTGCCTCCCTACGACCAAGCTAGTTTACGGGACTATTAAGAGAACTAAAAGGCAATATTAGTGTCACCGTAAGTCGCCAGAAGAAAGATGAACACAATACCGGACGACCTTAAGAGTTCGACCTCTGGTTTTGCCACTACACTGCAGTAAGATACCCAACGACGATGGCAGGATAGTGAATTCAGAATTTTTCTTTTCCTATATATATATCGTCAGATGACTTACTTTTAACCACGTAGCTCACCTGACGATCGATTTCGTACAACTCAGAGTCATGAGTTGTTTTATCTCTTTTCATAATTTAATACTGTAATATTGTGCTATTTGATCTACTCTTTCGTTTTATTTATTGAGTGCTGTGATAGTTTTAATTGTTTTACTGCCGTTTTTGATTTTATCACACACACACACACACACACACATATATATATATATTGAAGAAAAAATCAACCATGTTATAAATTTAAGGAACACATTTTTCTTTTTATTTATTTATTTATTTATTTATTGATATTTTTTTTTTTTTTCCTTTTGATCAGCCATGTTTACCTGACGATGAAAAAATTGTGAAACTTTTATGGTTTTTTAAGGTGGGGGTTCTGTGAATATTCCCGTAAAAATGACACAAGAACCAAGTGGAACGTTTCACTGATTTATTAAATAAGTTACATTTAGAGATGATAATTAATGAATCACTGGATGTGCGATGATAAGTCTCCCGTTCTACCACTCCGTCGATCTTCGTCAAATGTGTGATGGCCGACCTCCTGAACCCAAGGGCGATCACTCCCTAGTCCGTCAAAAAAGAAGTAATTATTTTCTTAGGATTGATCCTAACAGAAGCTTATAATTATCATTTTGATCGGTTTTTCTTTCTTTAATAATGTTGTATCGACACGACGATATTTTTTGTATTGAGTAATATTTCATTTCCTTCTGTTAGCATTTCAATTTTAATTTTCGAACTGACTTTATACAACGATGTCGCTGACCAACACGTTAGCAATTATCATTTTTAGTTTAGATAAAAACTGTAATAGTCTTTATGGTAAAGTAATATCTATATATTTTGAGTTTCTTGTCTCAGTAATAAATCATCGTCATATTAATGGGTTGTATCTATTTTGAGAGAGTTTTGAATTATTTTGTCTCCAAAGGAATAGTGACACAAAATATTTTTTCTCTCTTGTCCAAGGCATATAGATCGAGGATTAATAGTTGTTATAGTATACTGTTTTCAAATCTGAAACAAAAAAAGAACACAATATTATTAGTAGTAGAATTATTTGCAGTCACATGGGTCCCATGTATATTGAGACACCCTATATTACTAATGAATTAAAGTGTTCATACATTTTTCGGACAACCTCATCTCAGAAATTCGAGCCATTATTTATACTCAATGTTTCATTTTTTTAAATCCCTCTATCCTAGTCTTCCAAATATTCCTATAGAAACTAAATAAAAATGAGATATCTCGTTTAGTCGTAAGGTCGCAACTTATGTAACATGTCTTGAGCAGAAAGAGCCGAATGTGGCCCATCTCTCTTCAGGTTTACAAATTGTTTTAAATTTAGAGTTTTTCTTCTCTTATACCGGTTGCCATACCAAGGTTAAAGAGCCCAGTCTTTCCTACAATCTACCCATAGCTGGTAAGAGAAGAGTTGGATTCATACCCTTCCTAATTGCATTAGGTCTATGTGAAATACAAACAACCTTGCTCAGGATTCGAACTAGTGAAGCCGAGTTCACTTCCTATGACAATAACAACAGGGCACCTCCATCGGATTAAATTTCGTGTCATACTCAGGACAACCCTTTTGTCTGGTGTCTTGGGCTTCAGCAGAGGATACATCCAGCAAATTCTAAGCCTGAGGGCAATCGGTTGACAGAGTTCAACTAAATACCTTTGTCTTAAATCTTCGTTTTATATTTCCAGGTTTCTTCAAGTCAATTATTCGAGTTCTTCAGCGGCTACCCTACATCCTCCTCACTGCTTCTATGTCTGTGAAACTTATTGGAGTTGCTGGCGTTTTTGCATTCAATGCAAAATATCTTGAAGTCCAGTTCTTCCTTCCTGCTTGGAAATCAAATGCACTGATGGGTAATTAACTATTCTGAAAATGCAACATACGTATTCACACCACCTGTCAATTCACACGCACATATTTATCCTTCTCTTTCTCTCTCTTGCCCTTCTCGCTCCCCTCTCTTTCTCTCTCTCTCTCTCTCTCTATATATATATATATATATTTGAGTGTGTGTGTGTGTGTGTGTGTGTTGGAAGAAGAGAAGTATTTGAACACTTGCAAAATACTATAAGGGGAATCAAAAGTCTTGCTATCTTTAAAATGGTACGTACTAGTTTGCGGTACATGTATGACATGACCGAAGCAGTTCAAGTTGTTGTACGTACCTGATGTGCTTGCCAGTATTGTGGTAGTTGATGCACTGACACGTTGTGCATTGCTTTACTCCGCGTATGAACGTGCAACGTAGTCTAATTCGGAAACTTATGCTTTACAAGTTTAAGGTGGGCTATGACGCAGCGGAAGCGACCAAAGAGCATTTGTTGTGCGAAAGGTCAGTAACCAGATGGTTCAACAAATTTTGCTCAGGTTGCAAGAACCTCGATGATCAGGCAAGGTGATGTAGACAAAACAACGGTGAATTTCGAGGACGTGCTCCAAACCAAAGCGGCAAATCCATAGAGTATCCATATTTACCAACCCCTCCGCTCGGGCAGGATATGGCACAGGGTCAATTTTTAAGCGGTGTTTAACAGGTTTCAGTTCAGAGTTTTCCTTCGCCTAGACTAGTTGCCTCACCAAGGCTGAAGAACCCACTCAGCCCTACTATTTACCCATAGCTGGAGGGAGAATAATTGGATTCATACCTTTCCCAAGGGTATTAGTGCTATGTGAAATGCAATCAGCCACGTCCAGGATTTGAACTCGTATCACCGTGTCCATTTCCTACGACAATAACCATTGCACCACGGGTGTCCACGTGGTGTAATGGTTAAAGCGATGAACTGCGGAATCGTAGTACGCGAGTTCGTACTCCAGTCGCGCTATTACGTTCACTTTCGGGCAAATACCCTTGGGAAAGGTATGAACCCCCTTATTCTCCCTCCAGCTATGGGTAAATAGTAGGACGGACTAGGTTCTTCAGCCTTGGTGAGGCAACTAGTCTAGGAGAAGGAAAACTCTGAATTCAAACCTGCTAAACTCCGCTTAAAAAAAAAATTGACCTTGTGTCATATCCTGCCCGAGCGGAGGGGTTGGTAAATAGTACCATTGCACCACGGGCACCTCCAGAGAATATCAGGCGAGATTGGACTCTCTCTCTCTCTCTCTCTCTCTCTCTCTCTCTCTCTCTCTCTCTCTCTCTCCAGTATGGTGCATTCACGACCGCATCAGAAGCATTCAGAGATGCCAAATAGTTCCTCCAAAATATCGCAAAACCCTTGACTTACCCTCATATCTATTTAATATACAGGGTGTTTCAAAAACTTTGATATCATATATGGACCATAGCCCAGTCATCTGGCGCTATAAAATACACCGACTGCATCCCTACTGAGGGGTAAGACCCCCTCCCAAACATTATCCTAGATATGACACTAAACCATCAAATGATGAGGCTTCAGTATGAAAGCTTTGGAGAATTTGGATTGCTTCTTCATTGGCATCACTCCCAGGTCCACTCTGACCCAGAATGGTAGAACTTGATAGGGTCCTATCTTTGGGTCAAATAGAATTGTTTGATATTTAAACAGTGTGCAAACAAATGACATGCTAAATTGAATTGTTAGAAATAGAATTGTTTGATCATTTAACTGAGCAAAAAATTGAACACTGGCTCGTTTAAGAATGTTAATTCATATATCTAATATATACGTATAAACAGTATTTGGAATTAAATGACCAACAATGGTTGATATGCCATAAAACCAAACCAAACCAAACTATATAGTCCAGACAAATCAGACTAAATAAGATTAATGTTGTGCAAAATAGAATTTATTCATGAAAATTTAAAGGAGAAATTCAAAGCTATGTGGTTGGCATGTTGGTTGTGTTTTACGGCATTTCAACTCTTGGAGGTTATTTAAGACCAAATCCTGTCTATACACACACACACACACTCACACACACACACACACACACATATATATATATATATATATATATATATATATATATTGTTACGGGACGTAGTTTTCGTCCCAGAATAAGGCAACAGATTTATTGTTTGAGGTCAACCAGTGGGTTGACCTTCATTGAAAGCAAGTTACAGAGACTGGACGAAACTCTCTACCTCGCTAGCCTAGACTCGTCCTTGAGAAACCTGTGACTGACATTGGAAATTAAACATAAAAGCTATTTCTGATTGATTTCGCGGATTGTTGAAAAATATTCATGTGAATGAGCAGTAGTTATAATAGTGGGCAAGGTCTAGGATAAAGTGTCGTAAAATAATTGGAAACCTCGTGCAGGGACCGGAATTTCATCCACATTTTTACTTTAATCTCGCTTACCTATATATATATATATATATAAAATGGACACAGCAACATCACCGACAAAACTGTTTGCATTTCACATAGCATTAATACCCTTGGGAAAGGTCTGAATCCAATTATCCTTCCTCCAGCTATGGGGGAAATAGTAGAACAGACTGAGTTCTTTAGCTTTGGTCAAGCAACCAGTCTAAGAGAAGGAAAAGTCTGAATTCAGCCCTGTTAAACTCCACTTAAAATCTGAATTGTGTTACATCCTGCCCGTATGGAGGGGTTGATAAATACACACACACACACACACACACACACACACACATATATATATATATATATATATATATATATATATATTGTCCCTAGAGAGACTGTTTCGTTATATCACAACTCTTCAGTGTGGCTAGACACGTAGGACGCTTGAAACTGGGATCGAAACCTGCCTAACTTTACGTTACAAGTGAACCACGTCAGCTCGGGAATTATAAGGCATTAGGTAACAAATTTTAAACAACCCATGGCTCATTTGTTTGCACACAGTTAAATGGTTTCAATCTAAAACTAATTATGCTATTTACCACCTGCTAAATCGTTTTAGAATATAGTAAAGGATTAAACAATTCTAGTAGACCAATTTATGAGACTCTAACAGGTACTACTACTACTCCAAGCCCGAGTCAACCTGGCAGTAATAGCAATGAAGACGTACTCCACATTCCCCAAAGCTCCAGGACTGGAACTTCACCATCAGATTGCTTTATGTCATATCCCGGACACTTGTTGGAAGTTTTCTTATCCCTCTGCCGATATGAAGTCAGTGTATTCTACAACCCCAACCAACTGAGATAAAGGTGTGTGGATTTCATGAATGATTTCATAAGTTTATAAAGTGCACACTGCTTATGACACAACACACTTCGAGCCAGTAGTCCAGATCCTTTTGGCCATTAAATCTTTTGCGCTATGTTCAAATCTGCAATGCTGTAGGAGTATTTTTTGCGAATTCTCTCACAAATTCACGCTGCACAATCTTGTTCGGCAGGGTTTGGGCATACTCACACAAAACGCCTTTTCTTTTCCAGTGAATGGTATTTCTATATCTGAAACAAAAAAGAACATTAAACATAGAATTTTTAATTGTTTCTACTCACGCAGTTAAAAATTAAGATCATTTGAACGAGAATTGTTTGTTATTAAATTACGAAATGATATCAATTTTTCACAAACACTCTATACATCTCTGTGATAATACCCGCTTCTGCACCTCGTTGCAGAAGTTACTAAGTCCCCGTTGAGAACTTATGTGGGGCCCGATCAAGCGAGAAGCAGATTCACAGAGAAAAGAATAAAAACGCAACAACAACCTGTGGTTAAAACGTCAAGGGAGGATGGGGAGCGTGTAACACTTTGTGGATAATTAATTCTAGTTTGAGTTTCGGCAGGCAAAAGATTATCTTAACTAACTGGGTCCGGCTGGTAATGTCGCTGTTCGTTGTTTCTTTGTCCCGGCCGAATCAACTTTCCTCGAACCCAAACTAAGTCTGACTGATTGGACCCAAAATGCACCTGTATATATACAGAATGTTTCATAATTATTTCCGGCCAATGGGACACCACGAATAAATAATAATTTTAAGGAGCCATTTCTCTCTTAAAAAAACTGGACATAAAATTATTTCCAAGACTGGCCGTCTCCGACACAGGGACATTAAATTCAGACCCTTTTAAGTTTTTGACCAGTACCTGACAAGTACTTAACACTTACCCACGTCTGTGGCCATATGTATAAACATTTTCTTATCTAAATTTCCTTAATCTAGTTAATGGGTTTTCCTAACATTTGAAATTTGATACCCAGGCCGAATCTAACTCATCTTGCAACATATATGTGTGTGTATATGTGTGTGTATGTAGGTGTGTGTGTGTGTGTGTGTGCACACATGTGCATGGGCGTATATATACACACACACACGCACACGCATGTATGGGTGCACACACACACACACGTGTGTATACATGTATGTGCATATATCCAACTCACAGTGTCACATCTCAAATGATATAAAATATTTGGAAATATGCTATATACTTCTGATGCATAAATTTACATAAGTGATGTGCACTTAGCGTACGGTTCTCATCACAGGAAATATAATCAGCGACTCAATTGATTTATTTTAACAGTATATCAACCTATCTAGGGTTATTTCATGCTTAGAGGTGAGGGAAGTACGATCATTCTACATTTAGATTTACGTTTTTGTATGCTTTTGTTTTTGTTTTTGTTTTTGTTGGCTTTTGTTTTTGTTTTTTGTTTTTTGTTGTTGTTTTTTTTTGTCTTTTTTTTTGCATGTTTTGTTGGTTCTTAGATTTTTGCACACAGTTGTATGGTTTCAAGTATTCCCATCTAATACAAATAATTTGCACATAGTTTTATGGTTTCAAGTATTTCTATCAAATACTAATTATATGATTTAGTAATGTATATATTTGTAAAATTTTTATCATGTCTATACTGGGTGACGCAAATATCCCTTACCATTTGAAAAAAAGTCACTTTTTTTAATTTACAATCTATTTTGATTGATTGATTGATTTTTACCACATAACTTATGGGCTTAAAATTGACCTAGAGGGTGTCCTTGTGGTGTAATGGTTAAATCGATGGACTACGAAATCGTAGTAAGCGAGTTCGAACTCCAGTCACACTATTACGTTCACTTTCGGACAAGTATGACCCCTCCTTATCCTCCCAGCTATGGGTTAAATAGTAACACTAGAGGAATAGCTTTGGCATTAAATAACCTACAAAGGTTGATATGCCATAAACCAAACCAAACTAAACGGGTTGACATGCCGTTAAAATCAACAAGCTCTTCAGCGCAGCGCTCGCCTTGTCTTTGTCTTTGATATTTCATGCAATTTCATGTCAGATAAAATATTTCAGTTCGTCAATTGTTTCGAGCCTACATTTAAAAACTCGAATCCTCAGGTGAACTCATCTCAAGGGGATAGATTTCCATGCTATGATGACAAACTAATATGACATGGTTGCTGCTGTCGCTAATGCTACGGCTTAAAGTTATATCTCCTACCGACTCATGACTACCAACGGCTTCACGGCTTCACCTCAGCCATTTTATAATCGCAAGATCACTCCGTCGAACCCTAGATATATGTCTCTTTTAATTTATTTTATTTCATTTTATTTCTATCTTATATATTCATTTTTTTTTTTTTTTTCGTTTCCATATTTGTTATAGGTTTCATTAAGCTATTTGCTTTGTCTGGAGGAACATTGATTGGCGGATTATTTACCTCAAAACTGAAACTATCGGCACGTGGTACTCTTGCAATGATAACCATAGTTCATCTAATCACAGGCTCGATAGATTCTCTATATCTAATTGCTGGTTGCGATTTACCACCCATTGTTGGTCCTGACGCCGTATCAGTCAGGTATAGTAAAAATGTTAATATAATGACTAAAAGATTCATTCTGTTTGTGGTTCGAGTACACATTCACTACTGAAAAAAAAATAGTTGACATCAAAATTTTATTTAGACAATTGATGATAGTCGATGTAGTTTCTGACAATCATTGTATGCCACAATTTGACCTTTTTCAAATACAGACGACTGCTTACAAGCTATCAGGAAAGTACTAAATACAAATAAGGATTTCCAATCAAAGAAAAAAAAATTCTAAAAAATTTCGTTTTTTTTTTTTTGTTTTTTTTTTGAAAATTGTAACTTTTCGCTACAACTAATAGTACTTTCACTGCAATAATCAGGGAAATCAGGGAAAATAATCACTTTCTATCTACTTTTTAACACTGAAGTTTCATTTACATTTTCGGCGGTATGAAAAAGGGTTAAGTTTTTTTCGCTGTTTTTGGTTTTGTGTGTGTGTGTGTGTGTGTGTGTGTGTGTGTGTGTGTGTGTGTGTGTGTGTGTGTGTGTGCTTTGTTGGTGGGGTTGGGGTGCTTATTTTTCATAACTGTAAAAATGGTAATCAAATGGGATTATTGGTATAGTTATAAAAAACTTAAATAACATCTTTTTAGAAATATCGGCTAGTAATTTTCTTCTAAACCAAAAATACCAGGATTTTTATCATTTTTACTTCATCATGCAATTAAAACAGATATCATTAGTTAATATCTATAGTCAGACCCAACAATATTGAGGAGAGAGGTCACGTAGCTATGGGTTAAATAATACTATTACTGTTATTTTACAGGAATAACCCACGGGAGTTGATATGCTATCTAATAAAAAGAATTACAGTTGTGAAGCTCCGTAAAAAATATGTATCAATCTAAATATAAAAATAAGTTCAACTCGTTAATATATCAAACTGTTTGTGAGCACAAATTTGTCGTTGCCTGACAATAAATTCCAAAATCCCTAGATACAACAATGATTGGGCTGTATCAAAATTTTAAAACAATTGTCGTCATACATGTCTGTGCAAACAGAATGGTCAAATTAACGTTGGCTAATGCCAGAATCCACTGTCAGTGTAACTATGTAAAGATCATGGTTTGCTTTGCTTAGATGTGGGACAAGACGAACATAAGGGTCACACAGTGAGACTTAAACTCGCTGCCTGTCTAGCTTCAATGTGGAGATTGTTGAATGTGTTGTTAAATACATGATGCAACGCGTATAACGCCAATTGTTTTAAAATCTGAAACATAGATTTTGAAAATTTATTCACAAACAAAATGTAATATATTGCCTTGACCGGCAATGTAGTTGACAGATACATCCGGCCGTAGATAAAAATCAACAAAGTGATTACCGGAATACAAGCATTGCGTTGGTGTACGCCGTGACCAATGAAAAACAAACATTGTGTGGGTGAAGATGCGTGGCCATGTAGGTCGAATGGAAGTTTTAAGACTAATTAAGGTCTAGAATTTGGGTGAAGTTAGTTCCCGCGAGCTGTTTCGACTCCCAACAGCTCCTTCGTGTGTGGGAACTCTCTCCGACTGTTTTCCGACGAAGTATAAAGATATAAGATTATATTTTATATATGTGTTCCTCGTTGTTTATCAAGATTCAGCGGTCGTATACTACAAAAGGCCAAATCTATAGACCCAAAAAACATTTTATATTCTCCCTCAATCCACTTAAAAGCATATGTAGGGGAGCTATAGAACCTAAGAGTTGTGAGCCACCTTTGTAGAAGAACAGGGTGTCCTCGTGGTGTAATGGTTAAAGCGATGAACTGCGGAATCGTAGTACGCGAGTTCGTACTCCAGTCGCGCTATTACGTTCACTTTCGGGCAAATACCCTTGGGAAAGGTATGAACCCCCTTATTCTCCCTCCAGCTATGGGTAAATAGTAGGACGGACTAGATTCTTCAGCCTTGGTGAGGCAACTAGTCTAGGAGAAGGAAAACTCTGAATTCAAACCTGTTAAACTCCGCTTAAAAACTGACCTTGTGTCATATCCTGCCTGAGCGGAGGGGTTGGTAAATAGTACCTTTGTAGAAGAACAGCAGTAATACTATTCAACCCATAGCTAGGAGAATAAGGGGGTTCATACTTTTCTTCAGGATATTAGCCCGAAAGTGAACGTAATAGCACGACTGGAGCTCCAATTCGTTAACTTTAAGACTGCCGTCCAGCACTTTAACCATTACTCCACGAGGACTACCGCTATAACTGGAAAAATGTGAGAAGTAACAAAATACTAGAGACGAAACGTGTTTGAAAAAAAAACCAAAAGTTTTATTTTCGTTTATTTTCCAAACGAAAGCCATGAACCAGAAATTTAGTTCAGAAGGACCGCGAGGAAAATCCACGTGAGCCTGCAGGCAGCTTGTCACGACCGACCGTCTCGGATGGTTGAGCCCCTTGCTGACTGTGTTTCCTCTCACCTGTTTGGAATCTTTCTACCTGCTCGGTCAAATCAGTCTTTTATCATATAGCACACAAATGGCTCAGCTCAGCTTTTCTAAAAGTCGCATAGTTCGGTTTCTGATTGGTAGAAAATATTTTTATGATCTTTTACTTTTTCTCTCGTGTTTTTAACAGAAATGGATGCGTAGAGTCGGTTGAATTTCTTTCTGTCTTTGCTATATGAACAATGGCTGTCGAGATGAACACTTCCGCTTGAGTTGTTAAAAAGAAGTTCCGACAGGTTACGACACATATAAGGAAGAATTTTGATATGTCTATTCACTAAAAATATATACATTATACCATATATACTCGTGTAATAAATGGTATTTTCACCTAAAAAATAAGAGGTCGTCCATCACACGAGATATGTCTTTGAAACGTCGAAGCTTACCTTATATGTCGGTTTAACTCCTTTCAAAGTTTATAAGTTTTTTACTTGCTTGATCTTTTATTTAAAAAAAGTATATAACGCCTCACAAAAATACTAAATAAATTACATTCGTATTTATTTATCATCAAAGTTATTGTGTATTATGTATGCGATTTTAGTATGTTTGGACAACACGAGAAGCAACGTCAGTGTCTTGACTACATCGTTTATTTACTGTATTGCATTGATTTTTATTGTATTACAGTAGTTTTGAAAGTATGAATAAGCGTTTGAATATTTTCTGTTTATCTCATTGGATGTTGAAGAAATATTTTTATTGGCTAGCATAGCCAAAATTTGGGGTCATTCATAACATGCAGTAGAGGATAAAAACATGTTTTGTGGTTAAAAATTAGGCGTCGTTCATTAAACGAAGTTGTTCATTACCTAAGTATATACGCTATATATTTATTTCTATATCTTAGAGAAAATGACGAATGGAATGAGAACTTGAAAATTACTTTGTAATCTTAATGCAAAATAAAAAATTGACTTAAACAGAAATTGTCACATGTTAAATAGTCAACATCGCTCGACAGTTATGCAGCATTGTATTCACGATTGATGCCAAATTGTAACACAATTATAGATTTTGTCTTCTTTTCAGTGCTATTCTAGTGATCTATTTTATGTAACAAAGAAACATATATTCCTCTAAAATTTTCTCCTCTTTTCTGGCGAATGTAGAACTGCTGCTCCTGAGGAATTTTTTAAGCCAAAATGTGTTTCGACATGTTCCTGTGATGAACATAAGTTCCTTCCTGTCTGCTTTAATAAGAGTATCACTTATTTCTCTCCTTGTTTTGCCGGATGTCAAGGCAAAAATGGAACGGTAAGGGAAACTTTTCATTCATTTGTTAAATTATTCTGTCGTGTATAATATACAGATAGATAGATAGATAGATAGATAGATAGATAGATTAGAGGAAAAATGGAAGTTTATCAGAGATATAAAAGTTTGAGAAAGAAAGAAAGAAAGAAAGAAAAAAAGAAAAACTTTCGATAGATAGATAGATAAAGTTTTTGATACATAAGAAAGTTTGGGAAAGAAAGAAATAGACAAAAGAATATAAGTTGATTTTTTGCCTTCATTTTCAACTACTCCAGCTTAACAAACCCATGAAAAGACAAGATCGTTCGAATGTGAGGTTCTTTTGTATCCTCCATACACGCCAGATTTAGCACTTACATTTTCTGATTTGTTTCGATCACGAGAAAATTTTATGATTGTCAGATCATTCAGAAACCAAGAACTTGAAAACAGTCTTTCAAACGTTTTTTCAGCGTAAAACCCAAGATTTCTTTAATCGTGGAGTCGAATATTTGTCTTCCTGTTGAGCTGCATTCGTTGAAAATGAAGGTGATTATACTTTTGCTGATAATATCAGCAAACATTTGTTTTATATCCTCTCTGATAAAAAATCATTACTTTCCGTAAATATAATTCGTTACAAATTATTATTATCATTCTCGGCAGAATGATGAAATCGATGCAAAAAAAATGACTTCAGCATTAAATAACATGTCGTAAAACGAACCAAACGATTAACCAAATCATCAAGAACTGTATTTCCTAATGCAAAATTTTAATATTATATTAATTGAAAATCACTTATTCAATCTTTTTTCCAATCATCTAAATTTCCTATTCTTGATTTTAGATTCATATTAGGAGCAACATTTTGAAACTAACGTTTTCATTGAAAGTGCGAGATACAGGAATCCCAATTAGACCATCAGATAGAGGAAGTGTTCAGCTACAAGACTTTATTCCTCCACATAGTCACCACCATTTGCTATGCATTTTCGCTAACTATTAACAAGTACTTGAAAGCTGCAATCTCTAAAAAAATGAACCAGGCGAAGCGACCCTCTTCTCTTTTTTTTTTTTTTTTTTTTTTTTTTTTTGACGATGGTATGATTGTTAGAAAATATTGTCAATCTTTCATTGACCCGATTTGTGCGGAAAGTATATGTTTCATTCCGTTGGTTGACAGCTGTATTGAACATGACCTAGCACTTTTAGGAATGGCGCCATGTGCTCACATTTACGATTTAGTCTCTAATAATACCAAGCGAGCATTTTTTTCCTTAAACTAAATTCTTTCTAAATGCCCTTATATCCAACATATTCACTTGAAAGCAAAACTGTTTATGAAGTATCGTCATAATTAGTAACTTGAAACTATATAAGTAAGTAACGTAAAGTTGTCTCCCTTTAGTCGAGGACGACCAGAAGGCTCCCTTTTCAATAGCTACTACATCGAGGTGTAGGAGAGGCCGCTACTCCTTTCCCTGGATTGCTCCACTTTACCCTCGATACGTACCTTATATTGCCGAGTGTTAAGCAAGGAGGTATCAAGTACCATTTTTAAAGTCTTTGGTATGACGCGACCTGGGATTGAACTCATGTCTCCCGGACCATTAGCGAACACTCAACCCAATGAGCCAATGAGCTGGTTGAAACTCTATAATTGCTTGAAATATTCGAAACCAAATAATTGTGTACAATATATAAGCATTTGCAAGGCAAAAAAGTGTTATTGGCAGGAAGGTTCAACCTCTACTGCCACACATCATATCTACTTCTGTCGTCGTGGGTTTGTTTTCGTTTGGGTTTCTTTGTTTAATGGCATATCAACCTTCGCGGGTTATTTAATGCCAAAGCCACTTGGTAAAAGAGCAGCAACGATACTATTTAACCCATAGTTGAGTTTAACACCTTTCCCTTGCGTATGAGTCAGAAAATTAACGTAATAGCGCAACTGAAGTTCGAACTCACTTACTTCAAGGACATAGTCCAATACTAACCTTCACGCTACGAGGACTTTACGTGACAGGGTTGATTAACAATAAAATAGGAAGCATTAATTTAAGAGTGAATCTCTGACGAATGCAGCATGCAGGCCCTTGTTCTCTCGCTGACAAAACTGCATCGTTAGTGATACTGATATTGGAAAAATCTGAAAATTTACTCTATCCAGGGGGGTCAATGTGCTCCCTATCTTTATGGTAGCTTCCGTAGAAATCAATAGAAGGCATTACTTTAAGAGCGTTCCTCGTATAAGAACTAAGCTTAAAGAATCTGATGATTCAATTTATCTCACCCGTGTTTATTTCCAACATATTGAATCTATTTTTCTATCCAAGACATACACTGGATGCACATGTTTGCCGGACGGATCAACTGTGACCACTGGATTCTGTGACACTGGCTGTGATTCATTGTATTACTATATAGCAATTGCTATAGCAAATGCCTTCATTGGAACAATGCTTATTGTCCCTTCATATATAGCCAATCTGAGGTAAGTAAGTTTCATTAGAATTATATTATACCGTGACTTTTTTGAAAAATTGATATCATTTCGTAATCTAATAAATTGACCCATCCACATTTAAATAGTCTCAAATTTTAACAGCATGAGTAGAAAAAATTGAAAATGCAATGTTTAATGTGTTTTTTTGTTTCTTTTTGTTTTATTTTCTGTGTTTTTTATTCTTTTCAAGTATAATAAACATACCATTTTTTTTTTTAGAATTTAAACAAGTTTAATTTTCTATGTCTAAAACCATTTTCAAAAATAGCGTGAATTGACGATTTTACATATTTTCATACTATTCAACTGAATTGATTGATTTTAACGGCATGAGAACCCGTCGAGGCTTATTTTATGCTTAGTGGTCAGGGAATCACGTTCATTGTATTTCATATTTACATATTTTTTGTGTAATTTTTTCTTAAGAGGTGTTTTTGTTGCTCACGGTCCTGTCGAATATGGATCATTATTAAATAGATCCATTTAAACCGTAGATGGGGCCCAAACAGATCCTGCCACTCCGAGTCAGAGTAGACCTAGGAGTGATGAAAATAAAAAGGGGGGACCCGGCATTCCCCATAGCTCAAACATTACTGGAGCCTCACCATCAGATTGTTTAGAGCCATATACAGGACACTCGTTGGGGGATTCTTACCCTTCTGCAGAGATGCAGTCGGTGTATTCTGCAAACCCAGCCGACAGGGCCAGCAAATTTGTAGATAGGAATACTTGATACAATCTCATCATCATAATTATCATCATCATCATCATGAAGGCGCGCCGACTGTAAGAACTCCTTTAACTCTCTCTCTCTCTCTCTCTCTCCCTCTCTCTCTCTCTCTCTCCATCCGTCCCTATCATGCCTTGCTCTTTATATTTCCTCTAGACGGCATACAGTGTCGACACAAAGCTGATGAATGTTAAGTTTTTGCTGGTCAGCCAACACTGGTATGTCTGTGTAGGATTCCTTTGGATAATGCAGCATATGAGTTTGTTCCTACTTCTCCAGCAGTTCTCACTAGGTCTTACAAGTCTTCTGTGAACAGTTTGTACGGTAGGAGGGGGTAAGTTGCCGTACAGCTACTGTTTTGTGGGGTGCTGCTTCCAGGATATGTCCCAAACAGCACGCAACATTCTTGTGTAGTTTTCGTCTAGGTTTTTCTCCTGATATTTCGCTTAAGTCCAAGTAGTGCAATTACATAGATGTACTGACACAACAATATCCCACATTTGACTATGCGGGAAGCAAATAAACAACGCTTCTTTCTTTTCGTTTCTTTTACAGAATTGCAGGAGATAAAGACAAAAGCTTAGCGGTTGGCATGTCAACTTTTTTTACTTCTTTGATAGGTAAGTAAACCAGTTCTCAAATGTGGTCGAGACATCAATTAGAAAAATAAGATGGATAATGGAAAAAGATCAGGAATATTCCAGAAGTTTACTGTTTCAAATCTAATTTACAGAAGAAAATAAAACACTACATAAGTAATAGTTATTTACTAAGATAAGGTTAGTTGCAACACAAAGCCATGAGACACTCTGTAAGAGTCGAGCACACTAAACCCGTACACTATGTGGGTCGTAAAAGAAATGCGTAGATAAAAGTTCTTTTAAAACTGACACTTTCTGATACGAAGTCGACTGACATTGACTTTCATGTTGAAAACACTGCAACAGCTGATTTCAATATACTCTGGGTGGGCAGAAAACAGCTGACTGGCCACATTTAATCAACCATGTCGACGGAGCCAAGAATACACCCCAGTAGAGGAGTAAAATTATCCCACCAACCCCCAAAAGATGTCTTGGGTATAATGCTAAACAAAATCCAATGATGAGGCTCAAATTCTGGAGAAAGTCTGAAATCAACCCTTCACTACCACTACTTCCATGACCACACTGACCCTGACTGGCAATACCTATTTGAGTCCCATCTAAGTACCAAATAGATCTGTTTGAGATAATGAAAACTTTATCAGTTTAAAATGATTGTGAAAATACATTTTTATACAGTATGTAAGTAGAGACTATAATAGTTAAACTAACCTCGCCATAAAACCAAACAACCAACACACATATACACATACACACACATATACCACCCCTTCCCGCAAACTGGATGTAACTCAAGGTCAATTTATAAGCAGAGTTTAATAGGTTTGAATTCAGAGTTTTCCTTCTCCAAGACTGGTTGCCATACCAACATTAAAAATCCAAGTTGCCCTACTATCTATGATTAGTTGGATAGAGAATAATTGGATGGATACATTTCCCAATGGTATTAGCACTACATGAAAATGCAAACAGCCTTGTCCAGAATTTGAACTCGTTTTGCCGTGTCCATTTCCAAATATAACGGTAACCATTACACCATGAGTACCTTCTTATATATATTTATATATTTATAAAGTGTACTCCACAAATAAATACACTCCATACACACACACACACACACACACATATACTCCAGCAAATCCACATATATAAATACACTCTTATTGTGGTCTTATGCTCGGCATGGTATTTGATTGTGGCCTTAGTTCCGTAACTACAACTTACGTTTCCTGCTAGTTGGTTTATTAACCCCATTGAGCCCATATTGTGCTTGAAAGATCCACAGATGGGGGATGACACAATCTATACGGAACTTCTTTTGACGGTTGTAGTGGTTCGTTGGAACAAGTTGCCCGGATGTCGACAACTGAAAGGCAAGAAAAGGTCTCTATGAACTATTAACAACTATTTATTGAAACACAATGGTGTCACAATAATATACATATATTTTTTGTATGTATTTGAGAGATAAGTTGGTTAGTTGGCTGGTTGTTTGTTTACGTTTTATGGCATATCATCTTTTCTATATTATTTAAAGCCAATTTTATAGAAATAATCAGCTCTATTTCAAACAATTCAGTTTAGCATGAGTGCACAGTTTGATAGTCAAAAATATTTCTATTTCAAGCTATTCAGTTTATTCAAACAGTTCTAATTCAAACAATTCAGTTTAGTATAAGTACAGATTTTGTTTACACAGTTAAATATCAAAACAGTTCTATATTAAACAATTCAGTTTAGCGTAAGTACAGTTTCAATGTCAAAAACAGTTCCATTTCAAACAATTCAGTTTAGCATTAGTTTAAATATAAGTACATAGTTTAATTGTGAAAATCATTTCTATTTCAAGCTATTCACTTTAGTCAAACAGTTCTAATTCAAACAATTCAGTTTAGCATAAGTATGTAGTTTAGTTCTATTTAGCCCATAGATAGAACCCTATCAGGTGCTTCCACTTCGGGCCAGAGTGAACCTGAGAGCAATGGCAATGAAGAGGTGCTCTGCATTCCCCAAAACTCCAGCATTACTGGAATCTCACCATCAGATTGTTTAGTGTCATATCCAGGACACTGCAGTTGGTGTATTCTACAGCCACAGACGAATGGGCAATTGAGAGACAGGTATCTGGCTGGTGTTGTCTTTCTGTGTAATTCAATTTTTCGGAGAGCGAGGTTTTTGCTGGAGAGACTTAAATTCTTGGAGAGATATCATTTCTTATTCTCCTATCTTCGGTATAGACATCGGATATCTTCTCCCCTTATAACCCTAAAAAAATGCCTTTTTTTAGGATTTAGGATGAGAACAAACGTATCCGATTCGCTAATCAATCACAGATCATTTTGTATTCTTCTACAACCTCTTTACTTATCGGCCAATCAATTGTGCTAATCTACGTTTGTGTGAAGAGTATCCCTTCTACGTATCATTAATTGGCCATCCAATCAACCTACAATATAGGGGCTTGGTTAATTAAGGGTCCCAGCCCACGCCTTGTGGAAGAGTATCTCTTTTCACATTAGCAAAAACAAAAATCAAAGATCTGATTAATCTATCAAGAGATTTGACCATTTAGCCCCAACGTGTGGGAAAGAGTTAGTTCGGGATGTCATGATTTAAAAAGGATCAATGCACCGACAAGACTTCAAGGCTGCTTACTTTTTGTTTTGATCATTTGAAAGTTCGGCTAGAACTAGTCCCTCACTAACATTTTAAATTGACTTTTGAATTTCTTTCATAGTCAATAAGTCT
Source organism: Sepioteuthis lessoniana (assembly GCA_963585895.1). Lineage (NCBI taxonomy): Eukaryota > Metazoa > Mollusca > Cephalopoda > Myopsida > Loliginidae > Sepioteuthis > Sepioteuthis lessoniana. Next base: position 80,073,239 of record OY757910.1, read on the forward strand.
GTTTTATATTTTTATAAAAGGAAAACCACATTTTCATAAATAAAGAAAATATGCTCTCCATAAATTTTTAGCTCCAGTGAATACATCATATAGTTGGATAATAATATCTGTAATATCGCCCAGAAATAAGTACACTACTACATCAATACACCACTACACACACATATATAGGACATAAGTAAGTACACCCAACCAGTTTTTTAGTAAAAAGTTAATTTTTAACCAAAGATACTAGGATTTTATTATTTCTTGTGTAACAGTATGCAATTAAAACAGATATTATTAACTATTATGTATTAACAAAGTTTGCATCATTGAACTCAGTTACAAAAATGAAAGAGGATAGATATAAATAAAGGTGACCTATTTACATCTATTTTTCGATAGCTACATATTCATATTCTCATTACAATTTTTCAAAGTTGAGTTTGGTTATAAATAATACCTAATAATATCCGTTTTGATTGCATAATATACTACTCTGAAAAATAAAATATTGGTATCTATTTTTTATTTGTTAAAAAATGGTAAGGGTATGCTTTTGGGTAAAACTGCGGGTAAGATATAGGTCTAACGGTTTTGTTTTATAATGATCGTTCTTTCTTTAACTTCTTTCTTTAAGGTTGGATGTCGGGTCCGGTGATTTTCGGATTGCTAGTTGATGCAACCTGTCTCGTCTGGAACACTACGGCCAGTGGGCGAGGCTCCTGTTCTTTGTATGACAACTCAGAACTGAGAAATTACATGTTCATCTCACGTACTGTCTTGACTTTTGCTGCTGCGGTGCTGACATCGTTGGCCTTACTGGCTCAAATACGCGAGGAGAAACGACAAGAGATAAAGAAAGAACTAGAGATCACAGAAAAAGAATTTGAAGCTGATAATCAATCCTAAACGCTTCAGACCGTAGAACTGACGCAACGACCCCCAACTATTGTATTTCATTTGTCAATGAACGCACCAAAGGACTACATATCGCAGACGACTAAATATCTCGTTGGTCTTTCCTCGAGTCATGTGAAGCTGGGCTTATCTGTGAAATAATATAAAATGGGTTATTCCGTCCGGGGAAATTTTGTCACATTCTTTCTCTTAAATGCCCAACCATCTACAGTGAATGGATGATGAAAAATGTAAAAAGTTAGAAGGTAAAGAGCGATGGGTAAAATGTAAAAGATACCAGGTAAAAAATCAACGATAATAGATAAGGGTTATAATAGTTAATGTGTATTACGCAATATATTATGCAAATCTATAATAATAATGTAATAAAGTGTTAGCGATGTGAGCCTGTCGTTAAGTGACCAAACAGCTAGCATGCCAAGCGCAAAGACACGCTACCCGCTGCGAATTCGCTAGTACATATAATAATTATAATCTTAATAATTATATATATTATTATTATTAAAATTTAACGCTAAAAGTGTTTTTAATCAGTAAAATCTTTAAACTGCTCCATAAACGAAAATGTAGAACAATATCACACTATTTTTCAAGTATAAAGTAGGCGATAATAAAAAAAAACAGTATAAAAACTCATGACTCAGAGTTTCACGTTATATTTGTCACATGTCGTGAGGTTTTATCCTATTCTTATTATTATCCTTTTATACTTGAAAAATACTTTGGAATATATATGAAGAACAAATAGAATCATCAAAAGAAATAATGAATTAAAAGAAGAAAGATGGAAAGAAGGAAAGAAAAGAAGAGAACATAAGAATAATAGAAAAGAAAATAGAAGAGAGAGGGGGCAGAATGGAAGAAAAAGAAGAAGGAAGAAAAAGGAAACCAGCTAACATATCATACGTGAATAACTTTGAAGCCGGTGCAATTTCACTTTGTCGAAATGTTAATAATCGACCAGGTCTTTTCAACATTTCACCGTATTTGGGAAAAGTCATCTTAAATAGTTACAATACATTCTTTGATTAATTAATTAATTTCCATACATATTTTCACACAATTTCCCCATTAATCCTAGCACACCTATTTCAAGCTCACTGCCTTCTTCACACAGATATCCCAATTTCCCCCTTTTTTAATTCTCTCTCCGTTTCCCTTTCTCCGGTAAATATTTTATCTATTTACTTTTGCTACATTCATTTAAAACTTCATTTACCTTTCTCCCTCAACTATCGTTTTTCTGCTCATTAAAATTTTAATTTATACACATATCAATTAACATATGTTTGATCTTCTATTTACCAATAATTAGTTATTTTCGAATGATATCCAGACCATTGGTTCGGGAGACCGGGGTTCACACCCAGGTTGAGTCATACCAAAGACCCAAAAACTGGTACTTGGTGCGACCTAGCTTAACACAGCATTATGAGGTACGGATCAAGGGTAAAGTGGAGCAATCTAGAGAATGGAGTTGCGCCCTCTCTTACACCTTTGTGTAGTAACTATTGAAAAGGAAGCCTTCGGGTCACCCTCGACTAAGGTCGACTAATGTTAGCTTGTTTCCTTTTTCTTTCCTCTTCTTTTTCCTTACATTCACCCGCCTCTCTCTTTTATTCCCTTTTCTTTTATTCTTCCGTTCTCTTATCTTATTTTTTCCTTACTTCCTTTTCCTTTTTCTTTCTCATTTTAATTCTCATCTCTTGATGATTCTATTTGCTCAACACCATTGTCTTAAACAGTCACGTGACACGTATATATATATATATATATATAAATATTTTCAAGAATATATATATATATATATATATATATATATATATATATATATATGCGATTGTTGTTCAAAAAGTTATAAGCCTCAATTAGATTTTAGATTTGTTGTACACCTCTCTCATTAATATGAGCTTCATCTGCGCAGAAATTAAGACAGAAATTTTTATTAGTTTTTCTATTGAAAGTGGTTGTGTGTTGCTATCGAAGTGGTAGAATGTTGCCGAAAAAATGTTCAGACATAGCTCTTTTTCTGGGTAAAGCTCTGAACTTTTTGAATGATTCTCATATATATATATATATATACCCAGAAAATATTATGAATACACAGTTCGTTTCTTTAAGTTTAATACTAACTTTTCTCATATGAATGTATCTTCTATATTATAACATATTTTATTATACTTCCTATTTAGTTTGTCAAGCACTTTTTACAAAAGTAAACTGTTTTAATAATGGAGGAGGCATGAAACTTAAACAGACTTCGTGTTCATAATTTGATATTTTCTGGGTTAAATACCAACACTGTTGAAATGGGATTCGGTACTTTATCTTGCAAACTTTTCTCGTTTACGTTTATCTTTTTATATCATATATGTGCGTGTGTGTGTGTGAGAGAGAGAGAGAGAGAGAAATCCGAAATGTAATGTACAAACATTTACTGATCTAACACGTTTATTACCATACAAATAAAACAGCATTCACATGTCATCAACACTAAGATGCTACTTTACCACATAGGAGGTGCCCTTTATCGTCGTAGGAAATGAACACGACGACCCGAGTTCAAATCCTGGACGAGACTGATTGCATTTCACATAGCACTAATACCCTTGGGAAAGGTATGAATCCAATTATTCTCCCTCCAGCTATGGGTAAATAGTAGGACAGACTAGGTTCTTTAGCCTTGGTGAGGCAACTAGTCTAGGAGAAGGAAAACTCTGAATTTAAACCTGTTAAACTCCGCTTAAAAATTGACCTTGTGTCATATCCTGCCCGAGCGGAGGGGTTGGTAAATAGTACTTTACCACATAGTCACCATCGAGAGTAGTGCACATGACCCATCTTCCTCGAAGAACGTGGCCTCCTGTCAATTATTCTTCAGTTAATTGCATTGGGACCTAACTAGATGACACTTTCCGATATCCGAATCCTCGTGGACGATACCATGGACTAACAGCCTCAGAAGATCGAGTTCCACATTCATATCATCAAGTTTTGCGCCGTCGATCATCATAAATCAAGCTTCAATGTTTTCATTCGTTGCGACATGTAAGAAATTTATCGATTTAAACATCTATGTATTTTGCGAACAGTTAGTTCTAACTAAGCAAAAGTTAAATTGAATATGAATAATTATTCTAATAAAACACATAATTCGTTGATTTCTTTTTAAAGTTTGGAAATTAAAATTCTCTATGATTAGCTATGTCTTGCAGTAACGTGGCTTCCCACTGATCATTGAAAATATTCTCCCTAATCCTGTATGTACTTGCCCAGCTCCAGCGCCGTGAAAAAGGGTGCAACATATACAATGAAAATTTTCAAGTTGAGTATATCTAGTTTGAATTCAGTTTTCCTTCTCCTAGACTGGTTGCCATGCCAAGATTAAAGAGCCCAGTCTTCTCTACTAGTTACCTATACCCTCAAAACCACATATGATCAATATACCATCTGTTTCACCCGATAAGTCATCCCTTGAGTCTCAACTATGAGACACGTTTCTTTTGGTGCCGTCCTCCACGTAACAATATGCATTACCTAGACCCTCCAGCACGGACATGGTCTTCACACAGAACCAATTTCCAAATAGCTGATTTGGTTTCAGCGTTTGTTTTTTGTTGTTGTTTTTTCTCCTAAACCGGTTGCCGTAACAAGGATGAAGACATTTGCCCTTACTGTTTACTTATAGCAAGGGGTAAAACTACAGTATTCAAGCCTTTCTCAAAAGTATTAACGCTATGTGAAACGCCAACTGCCTCGTCGAGTATTTGAACTCGGGTTGCTGAATCCATTTCCAACGTCGATAACCGTTACTCCAAATCACCATTTGCAAAATTTGGTTGCACAACATCAACTCGTTTGGCCGTCTACTGAGGACAAACTTTTCTCAATTACTTTTATAAATGTATTCATCAATCCAAGCAGGATGAGATACGAGGTTATTTTTTGAGCAGTTTAACATGTTTGAATTCATAATTTTCTTTTTCTTATACTGGTTGCCATACTAAAGCTTAAAGAACCCAGTCTGCCTAACTCTTCAGTCATAGTTGATGGGAGAATAGTTGGATGCATATCTTTCCCTAGGGTTCTAGCACGATGAGAAATGCAAGCAGTCTCGTCTATTTCCTCGTCTCGCCGTGCCCATTTCCTATGACGATAATCCTGATTCCACGAACATCTCCAATTACATATGTGTTACATAAAAGGGGTATGACAGAATTTGGGGGAAACCGGTGACTCTTGTTATCATCGGTGAGATTATTGTAAGCCACGTCTTGGATAGAACTTGGCCTATTCGATTATGGCCGTAGAATACACCGACTGCATCTCTGCAGAGAGATAAGACTCCCCCAGCGAGTGTCCTGGATATGACACTAAACAATTTGATGGTGAGGCTCCACTAATGCTGGAGCTTTGGGGAATGCAGAGTAACCCTTTATTGCCATCGCTCCCAGATTCACTTTGGCCCGGGGTGGAAGCTGCTGATAGGATCTTATCAATTGATATAAATCGAACTAAACTGCATACTTATGCTAAACTGAAATGGTAAGTTTTCTAGACAGCAACCAGTGTTTGCACAGAGTTGATGAATGTAGATTTTTGCCGGCCAGCCAACACTGGTGTGTTCATGAGTAGGAATCCATCGGAGAAAGTCGCTTATGAGTTCGTCTTTACTTTCCCAATCGTGTCCAGCTTCTCTTCCAAGCCTTTCTTGGGTGGTTTGTAAGATAGGAGGTAAATGGCCGTACATCTGGTATTTTTGTTGAATTATTCTGCCAGGATTTGTTCAAAACTGCAAGCAGCATCATTGTGAAGTTTTCATCTAGCCTTTTCAACAAGTTTAAGTAGTGCAATCCTACAGCAGTACTGACCCGGCTACAGCTGGGAAGAATTCCCGTTTTATTTTATCAAAGAGATCGGATTTCCATATCGTTGATTATCTTTCAATGACAGTCCACGTTTTACCTATACCTTTGTTGACAGCGCTTTTAGTAGATGAGATATTGCTACCAAAGAATATAAATTGGTCTACTAATTTCAGAGACTTGCTATTTAATGAGGAATTGGCACCATCTTGATCATATAATATGCTTGACAGTTCCATAACAATTCCGTTCTTAACCAGGATACTTCTCGAAATAATTCTAAATAGTTTTATTTGATCTATCTACCAATCTATTTAACTTTTTTTTTATTCAATTATAACTGCAGTAGAAAGCGAGAGAAATATGGTGGAGGTAGATTTTTCTGATACTCGGACTCCATTTTATCTATTTAACACAGGGGTGTCCTCGTGGTGTAATGGTTAAAGCGATGGACTGCGGAATCGTAGTACGCGAGTTAGTACTCCAGTCGTGCTATTACGTTCACTTTCGGGCAAATACCCTTGGGAAAGGTATGAACCCCCTTATCCTCCCAGTTATGGGTTGAATTGTACCACTACTGTTCTTCTAGGAGAATGGCTTTGGCATAAAATAACTAAAAAAGAGTTGATATACCAAGAAACAATGATTAATTAATTATTTAACACAGATTCTGTGGGTTAAGAATTAATAGATAATTATTTTTAAAAAGATAGATAGATTGACAGAAAGTTAGATAGATTAACAATTTTAAACAAAAACTAATTTTCTTCCAAACCAAAAATAGCAAAATTGTATTTTAGTGAAACATTATATAAAGAAAACGGATATTATTATGCATTATTTATTGCGAAAAAGTACCGCATTCAATAGAAAATACTACATAAATATATATAAGGCGTGCACTTATTTTTGGACTGTTAAATATTCATATTTTTGGTTACTGATTAACAATATTGGAAAGTTTGAAATCGATAGATAGATAGATAAATGTGAACAGACTGAAATAGATACAAGATGTAGCCAAAGTGTATCAAATCCGGGGCTGAATTTGCCAAAACAGAAACGAGCAATTAATGAAACATTAATTTTCTTCAAAATAATCACCTTGGCGTTCAGCACAATTATTCCAGTGAGTATAACATTGGTCGAAATACCGCTGAAACTCTTCTATGATAATATCGTAAGACGCTGCACCGTTGTATTTCCTTTTATGTCCTCCACCTTCTCACATCTTACCTGCAATATGTATTTTCACTTCGAGAAACAACAATTTGCTCTGGCACAATCTTGTGCTTCCTTACAATCATTCGATTAAAAAAAAAGAACCATGACTGACTTGATGGGGTTAAATGACAACATACGACAATGCAACAATTGGTAGTTTTTAAGTATATTTTTGAAACTATTTATTTTTCTTATGAACACCTTGTTTTTTGTCTCTTATCTGATCTTTCCTCCACAATCGTCTGGTGCTTTTGTTAGTAAGATATAATTCGCAGTAGACCAACCATGACATTTTTTTTATCTTTTAAGTTCTAGGTATACGGTAAGAAAAGTAGTACAGTCAAAGCACATTGGCGCTTTTGAAAAATCTTTCGTTTCTATATGGATTGAGTAAAAGGTTTTAATCCATATTTGTCACTACGCTTGGATGATTACATTGCCTATCTTTCATGTCCAAAACCCTCCGTCGAGTGTTCCAATTATATTAAAAAAGAAAAGAAAGACCTTTATTAAATGCTTTTTCAGTCAAACAAAAACCGTGTAACAGCCCGTATGAAGTATTGACCACACCCTTTTTATCGACTACTTTGAATATCTGGTCTGTATGGTTTGATGAGAAATTTTTCAATATATTTTTAAATAAAGAGTGCTCAATATCGGTGATAGAGCATATATTGATCTAAGATTGTATCCTATATATATATATACAATTATAAGTCAACACAAAAATTATTTTTAATCAGTAAAATACAGTGGTCTATGCACAAAAATTCAGAGCTACATGACGATCATCTATGAAATAAACTAAAACAGGGTGCAAACTCACAACTCTGAGTTTTACGTGGTCATTGTTCCAGTGAGCAATTATCGACACGTCTTTCTTTCTTTCTTTCTTTCTCTCTCTCTCTCTCTATATATATATATATATATAACGAAGATCAGTTAGGTAAATCTTACAATGATTTTCGAGAAAATATTTTTTAACGCGCTCTATGTCCCGAAATTGAAACAGTACAGGTTTGGTTTGGTTTGGTTTTCTGGCATATCAAACATTGTAGATTATTTAATGCCAAATCCATTTTTATACATATAAACAGTTTTATTTCAAACAATTCAGTTTTGCACAAGTACGCAGTTTAAATATCAAAACGGTTCTATTTCAAACAATTCAGTTTAACAAAATGCTATTTCAAACAATTCGATTTAGCATAAGAACACAATTTAGATGTCAAAACAGTTGTATTTCAAGCAATTCAGTTTAGCATAAGTATATAGTTTAGTTCTATTTGACCCAGATATAGAACCCGACCAGGGGCAACCACTTTGGGAGCAATGGTAATAAAAATTACTCTGCGTTCCCTAAAGCTCCAGTATTAGTGGAGCCTCACCATCAGATTGTTCAGTGTCATATCCAGGAAATTCGGAGGAGGAGTCTTACCCACTGCAGAGATGCAGACGGTGTATTCTACAGCCCCACCCAATTGGGCCACGTTCTATTTCAAGCAATTCAGTTTAGCATAAGCATACAGTTTAAATGTGAAAACAGTTCTGTTTAGAACAATTCAGTTTAGCGTAAGTAGACGGTTTAGTTCTATTTGATCCATAGATATACAGGACACACGTTCGGCGGGGGACTTATCCTTCTGCAGCGATGCAGCCGACTGGGCACTGAAACAGAACAGGTTTAAAATCTCAAAATGTTAAGTTAAAAGAAGTTCGCAAATGAAATCAAATCCTTTTACTAAAGGTTTCTTGCTTCTCAAGCAGTGTTCTGCATGTCTTGTTCGTCTTAGTTGGATGCTTTTCGGGATGGGGTGGGGTAAGTGGCCGTACAGCTATTACTTCGTCGGGTGTTACTTCCAGGATTTGTTCAAGATGGCTCGTAGAATTCTTGTGCAGTTACCATCTAGTTTTTTTTCTATGCGTTTTGTTAGCGTCCCTGTGGTGCATTCATACACTAGTATTGACACAGTCACAGCTTGGAAGAAATCCCGTTTTATTTTATCAGATGTATCCGATTTCCTTATGATAACCTGTCGATAGCAATCCACACCTTCACAAGACGTATGTTAACATCACTTTTAGTAGACAAATAAAAAAAAATGCAATAAAGAAATCCAATGGGTTTGTTGGTTGGTTGGTTGGTTGTGTTTTATGGCTAATCAACACTTGAAAGTTATTTAATGCCAAATGCCAAATGGGATATTTTCTATATTTTTTCGTTTGATTCTTTTTAAATGTTTTGATAGTCATTTCAATAAACTCTTTGAGAATGTGACTAAATTTGCACTTTCCACTTCAACATCAAACAAGAAGCAATCTATTCAAGAATTTCCATGATTAGAAGATACTTGAATCGACCTTTAAGATATTCTTACAAATTCTGAATGTGGTTTTTATTGATATGTCTATTGTCATCATACTTATTTTTCGCTAAACGGACGGGGACACAAAGGACCACAGCTCAGCCAGCCGGGGCTGTAGAATACACTGACTGCATCTCTGTAGAGGGCTAAGACCCCTACCCAAACGAGTTTCCTAGATATGACATTAAATCATCTGATGTTGTGGCTCCAGTGGAAGCTTTGTGGAATGCGGAGTAACCCTTCATTGCCATCGCTCCCATTTCCACTCTGGGCCGGAGTGGTAGCACCTGACAGACTCCTATCTATGAGTCAAATAGAACTGTTTGACATTTAAACTGAGTGCAAACAAACAACTTATGCTAAACTGAATTGTTTTAATAGAAATTTAATTAATAGATATTTAATTGTGTGTAAACAAATGACTGATGTTTAATTGAATTCTTATTGATACACAGCAATACTTGGAACCATTTAACTTTGTTGACATATTTACAAATCATATATATATATATATATATATATATATATATAAACCGGATTTGGCATTAAATGACCCGCAATGGTTGATATGCCATAAAATCAAACCAAACCAAGTAGAATATCACCATGCATATTGCACTTGGCATAACGGTTATCGCCCAAAGAAACGGACAATCGAAGATCTAATCCTAGGTGAGGCTATTTGTTTTTCGCTTAATGCCTGTGAAAAAGGCATGAATCCGTTCCCCTGTTATGATTAAATAGTTAAGGTAGATCTTCACACCCTTGGTGCTGCAGACGATTCAGAAGGAAAACTTTGAAATCAAACCATCTGTACTTCGTTTGATTTTATGTCGTATTCTATCCGATGTGGTTTACCCCTTCACTGTTATTACTCCCAGGTCCACTCTGACTTATAGTGGCGATTCATGTTAGGGTGGCATTTATGGTTCAAATAGATCTCTTTGAAAAGTATTCGTATTCGATAAGACAATATGCAAAAGAATTTTCTACGAAGCAATGACACGAACTATGCAAACATGAACGTATAATGAATGCCATTCCTAAACTTCCAAGAATAAAAATGATAAAATTAGCTTAGACGGGTTAATATGATAATAAAGTCAATCAATCAATCTAATTATCCAGAGAGATTACTTCACGCGGGAAACAAACTGTCATTGGATTGTCTGCAATCAATAAGAGGAAAGGAATCAATAATATATATATATATATATTTTTTTTTTTGCTTCGCTATTCAACGTAAGAATATGCATTCATGTGTGTGTGTGTATGCGTGTGTGTGTGTGTGTGCGCGCGCGCGCGTTTAAATTCTGATTGAATATAGACATTTGCCTCTCCATCTGGCAACATTGTTTAGCTTTCCTGTCATAAACACGTGTCCACAATATCGTTTGATTCCCTTCATCAAACAACAATATTTGCCGTTTATAAGAAGGCTGAAGTCCGAGTCACAAGTTGAGTAACGGTTATTATCGTTAAATGTTGTGTCAGTGAGCTGAATTCAAGTCCTAGACGAATCTGTTTCTGTTTCAGTTCACATTCATACCATTGAGAAAGGCATGAAACCATCTCTTTTATCCACTAGTAAGAAGCAGAATGGGCTTTTTTAATTCGGCAACCGGTCTCAGAGGCGAAAAATCTCTGAATTCAGACCAACTGAGATCCTCTTAAAATTGACCATGCATTGTATTTTTTGTTTTCCGATGGAGAGGCCGCGAATTTAAAAAAAAGATATAAAAAAATAAGAAAAGGACTAGATTGTTGTATTGTACACGACTCAACGATGAAACATGTGAAAATTGAAAGGTATGAGAATTTTATCATCTTAATTAAGTTCTTTAGCACTAACACCATCCCCTGATTCCTAAAAAACACACCTCAACATAGGTAAAGAATTGTCAATTTGGTATTTACAGTATCACGCATAAATTAGTACACTCGAAAAATATGAACGCATAGCAGTTGAAAACCAAATATATCTCTTATCTACTACGTAATTGTATTTTTTGGTAACAGAGTTTTAATGCTGTTGAGTTTGGTAATAAATAATAACTAATTTTCCACTAGAAATAATAAAACTTTGATATCTTTGATTTAGAAAAGTGAACTTTTTGTTTGAAGAAATTATTGACTATGCACTTATTCATGGGTGATATTATATCTACATATAAATGAATGCGAGGTGAGAATTACCTTAATAGATAGATAGATAGATAGATAGATAGATAGATAGATAGATAGATAGATAGATTAACGCAAAAATGAAAACAATATTGAAATCTTTGTCCGATAACTATGCCAAAATGACATGAAAATATCTTGAAACGCTATACATTAAATTCATTCAAAGAAATCACCATTAGCTTCAACCACGGCCTCCAAAAGATTTCGGAATCTCTTGCAATCCTTTCCGACTGTCCCTTTGTTTAAATTGGTAAATGCTGTCGATAACCTTTGTGTCATATCCTGCCCGAGCGGAGGGGTTGGTAAATACTACCTTTGTGGGTTAGTTAATACCAAATCCAATATATATATATATATATATATATATATATATATATATATATATATATATGATTTGTAAGTAAACAGTCAGAAGATACTTCATTTTCTTGCACACGGTTTCAAGTATTCCTATCAAACACTAATAATTCTAATGGATATTAATCATTTCTCAGCACACAGTTAAATTGTTTCAATTATTACTATTAAACATTAGTAATTCTATTTATAAAGTATTCCTGTCTAATATAAGTAATTTGCGCACGCAGCCGTATGATTTTAAATCACTGATAATGATAATCCTTAGTAAATAATGGAACAGTTCTATATGACCCATCGGTAGAGCCCTAATACCTACTACTAATCCAGGTCAGAGTGAAACTGGGAGTAATGGCAATGAAGGGCTATTCCACATTTAACAAAACTTCAGGACTGGAGCCTCACTATCAAACACAGTTTAGTGTCATAGGACACTCGTTGGGCGGGTCTTACCTCTCTGCAGTGGGGAAGTCAGCGAACTCTATGACCTATGCCGACTGACAGGCGAAATTAATAAAAAGGATTGGAATATTTACCTTGTCTTTGACATATCTCCAAAAGAAAAAGTCACAAACTGTTAGATCTCGACTTAGTAACTCGCGGAGCATAGAATATGCTGATTGTTCCCCCCCCACTGTAAAGAGTTAAGACCCCCACCAAAAGAAGTGGTGTCCTTAGTATGATATTAAACTATGATGATGAAGCCTCGTTTCTAGAATCCTAGCAGTGCTGAGTACTTCTTCATTGCCATTACTCCTGGGTTCACTCTGAACCGGAGAGGTGGCACCTGTTAGGGTCCCATCTATGGGTCAAATAGAACAAGTGTCCTGAGTATGACACTAAACTGCATCTGATGGAGAAGCTTCAGGACTGGAGCTTGGGAAAATGTGGGGTACCCCTTCATTGCTATTACTCTAAAGTACCCTCTGACCCGGAATGGTAGTATCTGTTAGGGTTTCATGTATGGATCAAATAGATCAGTTTAAAAAATAATTCATACTCGATAGGAAGATATATCAAAAAAGCAAGAAACAGCGACACAAAAATGTAAATAGGAATGTAGAGAAAAATTGATAACTAGGCAATCCAAGTAGGAGAAATTTATTGAGAAGTCAAGTCAACACTATAGCGTTTTGGTTCAACTGAACCATCATCAGGGCCATGAGGGGTGATATTAGCGATGTTAAGTCAACGATGGATGTTTAAAAATTCAAAATATAAAAGCCTAGGAGAAAATTGGTATAACAAGAAAAAGTTGACCGTTTAATTAGTGAATCAAATAGGAATGTACAATGAACACGATTATCTAACATCTAGGCACAAAATAACCTTAAACAGGTTGACATGCTGAAAAAAAGAAATTATAATAAAATAGAAATAATTACTTATACATATAATTATTTTTATTAAATAGGAATATTTGATTTCATATAAGTGTGTCCAAAAAAGCTCTTAAGAAATAACTACAGAGAACATGTAAATATAAACGTACAATTAAGACAAATAACATGCTATTAAAATCAATTAATTACTCACCTATATTACTTAAGAGCATTAAGATTACATTAAAAATAAAAGACGCAGAGCCACTTCTAAGAAAGATTAGGATAATTCTTTGTATTCAAAGGGCATTTTTATTTGCTTTCATCTTTAATTCACTCCTGTTTACTGGATTGTTTACACCGAGTGCGGAGTAAAGAAAAGCTTCCGGGGTTTGTTTTTTTTTGGGGGGGGAGATCTCCGATATTCTTAAAACCTCCCAAAAATTAATAAATATTTCGAATAAATACCATATTTCTCAACATATAAGACGTAAATCGAACTTTGAAATAATTTTATGCCAATAATACATAGCGTCCAATTCCTGGTATTATGACTCGAGATTTATCGACAGTTTAAAATTAACATCGATGGAGCTTGGAGGGGTTGCAGTGAAGAGTAATCTCCCAAATCCATTCGTAAACCACGCGTCTTACATGCAGAGAAATACGGTTAGTTGGTTGGTTGGATTTTATGGAATATTAACCCTTGTAGGTTATTTAATGCCAAATCCTGTTATATATATATATATATATATATATATATATATATATATATATATATATATATATATATATATATATATATTATCTGGTCCAGTTAAACCGGAGTTAGGAGTAATTCCATCAGGACAAGAAAACTATTCAAAAGTGAACATTTAAATTTTCCTGGTAAAGAGCTCAATGTAACTGACATTACAGAGCAATAATTTCATTAAGAAAAAACACAAACCGGTCACATTTGGATTATAAATTTATTTCCATGCTGTTATGTGTTTTTGATAAAATCAAAAAACACGAAACTGGACTTCTTCAGATCTTATGGATAAAATAAATTTATTTTAAAATTTATTTTTAAATCTATTTTATCCATAAGATCTGAAGAAGTCCGGCTAATTTTTTTTTCGTGTTTTTTTTATTTTATCAGAAACACATAACAGGATGGAAATAAATTTATAATCCTACAGTGACCGGTTTGTGTTTTTTCTTAATGAATATATATATATATATATATATATATATATATATATATATATATATATATATATATGATTTGTAAACGAATAGTTTGTAGGTAACATTTTTAAACAAGCCAGGGCTCATTTGCATGCACCCAATTAAATGGTTTCAAGTATTCCTGTCTCATCCGAATATTTCTATTTAATATTAATCATTTGTTTACACACAGTTAAGTGCTTTCAATAAAACAATAATGATTCAATCTAACAGTCATTTGTTGATGTCATTTGAATACGACCCTTTTTGCAAGCTTAAAAGATCATTAAAATCCAAGGTAACATATAAGATAGCAATGGTCAGTATAGCAGACAAATTTTCATTGGTCATTACCCTTCTTAGCCTTGACTCAGTATGCTTCATCACTGTGTAGCGTTGTCGCCCAAATGGATGATATAGAGCGCGACGGACTGCTATATCAGTGATGGTCTTTCATTGATTGGCATTTAAAGACTAAAAACCACATGTCGGCTTTCAGCGTTATTCCCAAACTAACGTCTTTCGCATGGTCAGCGACGATTGTTATGTTCTGAGCTAGATTAAGCTTAAGGAAATCAAACACGTGTTTATGGCACCAAAAGAAAAGGGGATATCACAGCTTGTTTTGGAGTGGAAAGTTGGAGGGAGTTTTGTTTTTTGATTTTTTGTGTTTTTTGTTGTTGTGGTTGTTGTTGTTGTTGGTGGTGGTGGTGGTGGTGGTGGTGGTTTTGAGGGGGGTAATAGAAATATTATGTCTTATATGGGAATAGTAACCAGATCAAATGTGTTGTAAAACCTCACTGGTTCATGTAAAACCACGAAAGAACTTATTTAAATATTCATCCGGTTTTGTTCACAAACTATATTTTGTGGGATTTTTAAAATATAAGTAAAAGTAAAGTTGGCGACCGTAGTCGAGGGCGACCAGAAGGCTCTCTTTTCAATAGCTACTACACTGAGGTGTAGGGTAGGGCGCTACTCCTTTCCCTGGATTGTTCCACTTTACCCTCAATATGTACCTTATATTGCTGAGTGTTAAACAAGGGGGTATCAAGTACCATTTTTAAAGTCTTTGGTATGATGCGACCTGGGATTGAACTCAGGTCTCCCTAACCATTCAGCGACCTGGGATTGAACTCAGGTCTCCCTAACCATTCAGCGACCTGGGATTGAACTCAGGTCTCCCTAACCATTCTACCTACAAGCCAATGAATACCTGTTTTTCGGAACAAGTTAGCAAATAAATAACAAGTTTAATTCATACGTATTTATTAACATTGCTGAATGTTTGAAATTGTCTAATTACATACCATCGACTCTTAACAGAGGATAAAGGGAGGTATAAAAATAAAAAAGTAATGTAAATGTTTTATTTCGCTCGAGTGAAATAAAACATTTACATTACCTTTTTATTTTTTTACCTCCCTTTATTTTATCATTTATCATTTTATTTATTACCTTTTCATTTTTTTTGCCTCCCTTTATTTTTTCATTTATCATTTTATTTATTACCTTTTTATTTTTTTACCTCCGTTTTTTTTCATTTATCATTTTATTTATTACCTTTTTATTTTTTTTACCTCCCTTTATTTTTTTATTTATCATTTTATTTATTACCTTTTTATTTTTTTACTTCCCTTTCTTTTTCATTCATCATTTTATTTATTACCTTTTTATTTTTTTACTTCCCTTTATTTTTTCATTCATCATTTTATTTATTACCTTTTTTTTTTACCGGGACATTGGCCCAGCGGTTAGAGTGTTCGCCAATGGCCCGGGTCATACCAAAGACTTTAAAAATGGAACTTGATACCACCTTGCTTAACACTCAGCATTATAAGGTACGGTTCAAGGGTAAAGTGGAGCAATCCTGGGAATGGAGTAGCGCCCTCCCCTACACCTTGGTGTAGTAGCTATCGAAAAGGGAGCCTTCGGGTCACCCTCGACTATGGTCGCTAACTTTACTTTACTTTTTACCTTTTTTATATCTCCCTTTATTTTTTCATTTATCATTTTATTTATTACCTTTTATCTTTTTACCTCCCTTTATTTTTTGATTTATCATTTTATTTATTACCTTTTTATCTTTTTACCTCCCTTTATTTTTCATTTATCATTTTATTTATTAACTTTTTATTTTTTTACCTCCCTTTATTTTTTCATTTATCATTTTATTTATTACCTTTTTATTTTTTTACCTCCCTTTATTTTTTCATTTATCATTTTATTTATTAACTTTTTATTTTTTTACCTCCCTTTATTTTTTCATTTATCATTTTATTTATTACCTTTTTATTTTTTTTACCTCCCTTTATTTTTTCATTTATCATTTTATTTATTACCTTTTTATTTTTTTTACCTCCCTTTATTTTTTCATTTATCATTTTATTTATTACCTTTTTATTTTTTTTACCTCCCTTTATTTTTTCATTTATCATTTTATTTATTACCTTTTTATCTTTTTACCTCCCTTTATTTTTTCATTTATCATTTTATTTATTACCTTTTTATCTTTTTACCTCCGTTTATTTTTTTATTTATCATTTTATTTATTACCTTTTTATTTTTTTTAACTCCCTTAATTTTTTCATTTATCATTTTATTTATTACCTTTTTATTTTTTTACCTCCCTTTTTTTTTCATTTATCATTTTATTTAGTACCTTTTTATTTTTTTACCTCCCTTTATTTTTTTATTTATCATTTTATTTATTACCTTTTTATTTTTTTACTTCCCTTTCTTTTTCATTCATCATTTTATTTATTACCTTTTTATTTTTTTACTTCCCTTTATTTTTTCATTCATCATTTTATTTATTACCTTTTTATTTTTTTACCTCCCTTTTTTTTTCATTTATCATTTTATTTAGTACCTTTTTATTTTTTTACCTCCCTTTATTTTTTTATTTATCATTTTATTTATTACCTTTTTATTTTTTTACCTCCCTTTATTTTTTCATTTATCATTTTACCTTTTTATCTTTTTACCTCCCTTTATTTTTTTATTTATCATTTTATTTATTACCTTTTTATTTTTTTACCTCCCTTTATTTTTTTTATGAGCGAAGACTACGTCTTCTTCCATCTCTGACGAGAATTGGAAACGGTAAATATCTCACTTGCCTTCTTTGAGGTGAAATAGAATATCTCGCTAGAGTTGGAAATAACGTCTCCATTTTGTTCAACGAACAAAAATAAAGATCATGTCTATTTTTCGCTAAACAGACGGGGACTCAAAGGACCTCAGGACAGTCAGTCGGGGCTGTAGAATACACTAACTGCATTTGTGCAGAGAAATAAGATCCCCAACCCACCCCGATGAGTTTCCTGGATATGATATTAAACAAACTGATGGTGAGGCTCCAGTAATGCTGGAGCTTTGGGGAATTCGGTGTGCCCCTTCATTGCTATCGCTTCCAGGTCCACTCTGACCCGGAGTAGTAGCACCTGCAAAGCATATCTATTTAAATATGTGCAAACAAATGATTGACGTTAAATTTTTACTGTTATGTAGCAATACTTTAAACCATTTAACTGTGTGCAAAAAAGAGTTCAGGCTCATTTAAAGATATTATCTACCATGTGTGCACAAATCATATATTGAATACATATGTATAAAGAGGATTTAGCATTAAATAACCTACAATGGTTGATATGCCATAAAACCAAACCAAACCAAACCAAACTACCAAACCAATCAATAGAACAACGTCTTCTCCATTCGAAGAACGAATGTAAAAAGAGAAAGAATTTGGGGTCTAAATTCTCACGTGACTAACGGAATCGTGACGTAGGAAGCCACGCCCCGAATCCTAATACAATAGTACATAGCATTTTTAATATTAATTCTTTATATTTTCTGAATAATTACGTCAATTGTTAATTTCGTTTTCGGAATTTATTCCACAACGAAATGTTTTTAATTTATTAAAAAAAAACTTTAGAAATATAATTTTTCACCTGAATTTGTTAATTAAAAAAATTCTGAATGTGCAATTCTACTTGGATATAAGTAAGTTGGCGACCATAGTCGAGGGTGACCCGAGGGCTCCCTTTTCGATAGCTTACACTTTTCCCTGGATTGTTCCACTTTACTCTTGATCCGTACCTTATAATGCTGAGTGTTAAGCAAGGAGGCATCAAGTACCATTTTTTGAGTCTTTGGTATGACTCGACATGGGATTGAACCCAGCTCTCCCGGGCCATTAGCGAACACTCTAACCGCTAGGCCAAATAGACTTTACTAATATCCACTTTTAAGTAAAAGAAATAGTAAGTAAGTTGGCGACTGTAGTCGAGGGTGACCAGAAGGAAACAAATAAAATTAATTTAAAAGAAAGATTAGTCATACCTAAAACAAAAAAAAAATGAACTTGATGCTTCCTTGCTTTACACTCAGCATTATAAGGCAGGAATCAAGGGTAAAGAGAAGCAATCCAGGGAAAGGAGTTACTCACTTCCCTACTCCTCGGTGTTGTAGCTAATAAAAAGGGAGCCTTTGGGTCGCCCTCGACTACGGTCACCAACTTTACTTTTATTTACATTTCTTACTGTACTTTTATAGGGGGTGTCCTCGTGGTGTAATGGTTAAAGCGATGGACTGCAGAATCGTAGTACGCGAGCTCGTACTCCAGTCGCACTATTACGTTCACTTTCGGGCAAATACCCTTGGGAAAGGTATGAAATAGTACCACTACTGTTCTTCTAGGAGAATAGCATTGGCATTAAATAACCTACAAAGGTTGATATGTCATTGAAACCAAAGAAACTATACTTTTATATGTGATGCTTTTCCCTCCACCTGGACAGCGCCGGATAACCTTTCTAACCAATTCATATAATTCTTGTGTATTCTGTTTAGTTATCTATAATAACATGTTATGTCATGTTATGTCAGGATTGGTCTATTTAAAAATAAATAAGGGTTGATTGCAATGAAGAACATATTAAAATTGGGTCACATACTTACTGGCTTGGTGGGTGAAAGCTAAATAGATGCTAACTAAAATTGGTTCGCTGAAGTGCAGTCCGTTTGAAATGTGACTGAAAGAAATAAAGAAAGAAAGACAGTTTAGAAGAGTGGGAATCCTTTAAAGAAAAAGTGATTGACTTTTCTTGATGGAAATAACAAGAAATTATTTTGTTTTTGTTCTTTTTTATTTTATCACATGCTGTAATTTGCGTCAGTTTATATTATTATTACTTTACAGATTATTGATGATAACCCCGCCACCACAAAGCCTCACCATTTGGAAATAAAGACGTTCTGATAAAAAAAAAACTTCTGTTGGATTCGAAAGAAATAAAGAAAAAAGACAGAAATACCATTTCTGCAAACAGAAGACGTTATTACTCAGGCTGAATAAAAAAAATGAATAATTCTAATTTAATAATAGACGCGAATCCTGACTTGAAGACGGAAACGAGGCTTGTTTTACATGACAATGATCAAATTGAAAGGGATGAAGCGACGAATAATGACGATTGCATCAGAGATAGTAGCAATAATAATGATAATGATACAGACACTATGGAATGCGGCATCGGCTCTTTTCGGCCTGCATGTCTTCAGTCATGCGCTAATATGTATTACTTTGTGTTAGTTTATTCGTTGGCCGAACTTGCAACAGCGTGCTTAAGGGTTTACATTTCAACACAGATCTCAGCACTGGAACGACAATTCGAATTTAGTAGTGCCAAAAGTGGTTTCCTCCTTGCGTGCAATGATATTGGATTCTTAACCACTGTTTTATTTGTAAGCCACTACCTCCGACACAGCCACGCACCTAGGGCGCTTTCTTTTTTAAATTTTCTTTATGGCCTTTCGGGTCTCATCTGTGCTTTGCCATACTTTTTAGGATCTGAAACAATCCATGCTTATAATAAGCAGTACTCGGAGACATTGATATCTGGTGGTGAGTATTTTCTATTTAATTCCAGTCTTGTTTCAAGTCAACTAATTTTCTGTTTCATAAACACACACGCACACATACACTCACACACGCACCCATACACTCACACACACACACGCACACGCGCGCGCGCATACACATATATGTATATGAAAAATAAACTGATTTACGTATTAAAAATGTTTATTTTTGTACAAAAATACATCCGAGACGCTGTAATTTTTGCATCTGCATTATTGAATTGATTAACCCATCTTCGCCTTCGTTTGGGATGCCGCTTTTTTTCTTTTTTTTTTTTTTTTTTTTTTCAATTTCTTTGAGATTGCAGACGATAATAACTGAATTTTCCCCGCAAATTTTTAAGGATCAAGACTCAACATAATTTAAGAAATCTTTTTTCTCCGAGATTGTAAAAATGCATTTTTTAACCAATTAAAATCTGCCCCAGTCGGCCAGGGCTGTAGAATACATCGACTGCATCTCTGCAGAGGAGTAAGACTCCCCCAACGAGTGCCCTGAATATGACACTAAACAATCTGATAGTGAGGCTCCACTAATGCTGGAGCTTTGGTGAATGCGGAGTATCCCTTCATTGCCATCGCTCCCAGGTATACTCTGGCCCGGAGTGGTAGCACCTGATAGGGTTCTATCTATCAGTCAAATAGAATTAAACTGTATTACAGTAGTTTTGAAAGTATAGCCGTTTGAATGTTTTCCTTTAATGTAATTGGATTTTGAAGAAATATTTTTGTAAACTTGCATAGTCTTAAGTTAGGGGTCGTTCATTACACGCAATATATGATAAAAACACCTTTTTAAGGGTAAAAATTAGAGAACGTATTTCTGTCTTCGTGTTAGTGAACTTTTTCGAGATGCCCGCAGTACAACAATTGGTATTAGATAGGAATACTCGAAACCATAAATCTACATGCAAATCATTTGTATTAAAAATAGTTACAGTAATTATTTGTGTATAAGACGCACTATTTTTCCAGATTTTCAGCCCAAAAGTTAGAGATGCGCATTATACACAAGAACTCAATATTAGCTTTTCTTCAACAACGTTCATCACCAAATTCGTGACGTCATGACCGAAAGTAAGTTGCTACAAACATTATTGTTTTATTCCGCGACAGAGAAATAGTCATTAGAATGAGTGTTTGTTTATAATTAGTTTCTTTTATAGCGGACTTATTTTCGCTGACTGTTTGTTAGATTTTCGAGGGAATATGACTTTACCTTTGCCCTAAATACTGTGTGAATTTTGTTTTTCGAAACCTAAACTATATAAATTCGTATTTTTAGTCAATATAAACCGGATCGAGAATTTGATTTAAACAGCACTAAGAACAAATATTTGATTTAGGTTAAATTCAGCTGCTACAAATTCCAAAAATCAATGCGTATTATTCACAAAAGAAATGTTTTTCCAGAATTTTGTCACCGAAGTTAAAGATATGCCTTATACACGAATGCGATCAATATTTATCCAACCTCTCCCTGGGTCGGGTTTGATACAAGGTTATTTTATTGTGCAGGAAGGCTACGCACGAATTGGGACTCATTTCCGTCTGCCACAAAAATGCTTGATCCCGTCGGCATATCCCATTTTTGGGGCGCCTCAAGCGCCACGCAATGAACTCAAGCAGACAAAGTGGGTATTGTGTGGAAAGCCCCTTGTAGCCAGGCGGTTAGTACCCACCCAGTGCGAACGATAGGCAAACCCCAAAAACTAGTGATATGCACAAAGGGGTTTTACACACGACTAATTACGGTACTTGAAGCTATAATTGTTCACAAATGATTATCATATAATCACTTCCAAAAAATATATAATTGTTTGCATAAAAATCAGACTTTCTTCAGTATTAAATAACCCAATATGCCATAAAACCAACCAATTAACCAACAACCTTTTTTCACTAAAAATAATTGAATATATCTCTTTGATTACACAGATTTGAATAGTAGCACCGACGATCTCGATTACGAATACATGTGCCAAAATCCAGCATATTCAAAAGTCACCCAGGTTGATACAGAGATTTTGGGAGGTGAAAACTCCCAAAATGCATACCACAATACGAAATGGACCAACACATTGGCGCTTATAATTATGGCAACTGGCTTGATAATACAGGGAGCAGCAAAATCGGGCAGGTCTTCAATAATATGCAAGTACGTGGATGATAATACCAAAAGGACGAAGACTGGTCAATTTCTTGGTAAATGTTGCATCGCCTTTTAAACTCTGTTTCTTGGATTACTTGTAAAGAACATCCTTCATGTAACGTTCTGACTCGTAATTATGACTATGTTTTGAAACACTACAAATATATTATAAAAGTTTTTCAGCGGCAACAATAATAGTAGTAGTAGTAGTTGTAGTAGTAGTAGTATAAACCCCAACCAAAATTGTCCAGTCGGTTGGAGCCGTAGTATACACCGACTGCACCTCTGAGGTAGGATCCAGCCACCCAGCCACCAACCCCACACCAACGAGTGTCCGCAATACGACATTAAACAATCTGATAGTGACCTTCCAGCCTCGGAGCTTTGGGGAATGTGGCGTAGCCCTTTATTGCCATCGCTAGCAGGTCCACTCTGACCTGGAGTGGTAGCACCTGAAAGAGTCCTATCTATGGCTCAAATAGAACAAACTTTGTGTAAACAAATGACTG
This sequence comes from Sepioteuthis lessoniana, assembly GCA_963585895.1. Classification (NCBI taxonomy): domain Eukaryota; kingdom Metazoa; phylum Mollusca; class Cephalopoda; order Myopsida; family Loliginidae; genus Sepioteuthis; species Sepioteuthis lessoniana. The sequence continues at coordinate 80,096,267 of OY757910.1, forward strand.
CTGTTAAATTGCGACTTATATAGTAATACTTGAAACCATTTAACTGTGTGCAAAAAAGGGCTAAGGCTCGTTTAAAAATGTTATATACAAAATGTGTTTACAAATCATATATATATTTAATATATATATAAAGAGGATTTGGCATTAAATAACCAACAATGGTTGATATGCCATAAAACCAAACCAAATCAATTAGAACCAATAATAGAAGTCAAACTCAGGACTGGCAAGCTTAATTCATATGGCCCCTACTGTTGAAATTATCTCTTTTGTTAGAACAGAATATTATTATAGAGACCAGAGTTATCTAACTTCACCCCTTTGTTTTATGATAATCAGTTATCTGTCTCTAATCTTTTTGTAATTGTTTTTGGAGCGGGGGTGTTTTGGAGTTAAATTTTTTTTTTTAAATGAACGTTCTTGGTATGGTTGTTCAATAGAATGTGTTTATTTCCCTTTTGAGTTAATCTTTTCCCTTTACCGCTACCCCGCGAATGGCCAGCTTACAGAAGCTAAAGAAGCTGTTAATCTCTGAAACTTTGCGATCCAAACTGATAGAAAAATAAAGAGCAATAGACCTCTATAAAAGAAAAACATACTATTTAAATTTATATGCCAGTGCCAACAAATGATAACATATCAATCAAAGAATATGAGAAATAAATACAAAGATCTGGGAAAAGAGATTGAAAAAAGATGTGGCTCCTTAAAACTACCACCACGTCCGTATAAATGGGAGTCCTGAGTAGAATCAAGAAAGGAACAGATAAACAAATTAACAAGATACCTGGCAGTCCCAGCCAATATGAAATGTAAAAAATTGCACTTCTGGGGAACAGTTCATATTCTTGGGAGAACATTATCAATGTGAATAGAAAAGTAACACCCAAAAGAGGCAGCAAAAAAACATACATACATAGAAAGCATTTACTCACGACCTTTCCCCACCTTAGGTCTTGGATAAACAACCGTTAAATGATTGTAGAAAACCTGAAGTAAGGCTGAAAATAGATAATAATAATAATAATGATTCTTTATTTTTTATTTTCCAGCAATATTTTCTGCTATTGCAATTTTAGGGCCACCACTAAGTTTCTTAAGTGCAAGTATTTTCAGTAAACTGTACTTCACTTTAAGAGGTAAGTACTTAAAACAGAGCTTGAGATTTTTTGTGTGTGAAGGCGTTGCGTGTGTGCGTGCGTGCGTGCGTGTTTACCAATCCCTTCCATTCGGGCAGGATGCGACTCAAGGTCAATTTGTAAGCGGAGTTTAACAGGTTTGAAATCAGTTTCCTTTTCCTTTTTCCTAGATTGGTTGTCTAACCAAGGCTCAAGAACCCGCTCTGTCCTGATATTTTCCCATAGTTGGAGGAAGAATAATTGGATTAATACCTTTCCCAAAGGTATTAGTGCTCTGTGAAATGCAATCAGCCTTGTGCAGGATTTGAACTCGAGTCACCGTGTCCATTTCCTATGATGCTAACCATTACACCGTGTACGTACATACGTCGGTATGCGCGCACGCGGGTGTGTGTGTGTGTGTGTGTGTGTGTGCTCACGCTCATTTGCACTTGAGCTCACACTACGTACTTAACTGTCCGGCTGGTAGGCCTTTGTGGCAATTCGTATCCGTAATCCAGGAATTACCGTATTTTACGGCTTTTAAGAGGCATTAGCCAATAAGTAATCCTTCACTTTGAGCAGGCATTTAAAAGATGATTTAATACTATTTACCAACCCCTCCGCTCGGGCAAGATATGACACAAGGGCAATTTTTTAAGCGGAGTTTAACAGGTTTGAATTCAGAGTTTTCCTTCTCCTAGACTAGTTGCCTAACCAAGTCTGTCCTACTATTTACCCATAGCTGGAGGGAGAATAATTGGATTCATACCTTTCCCAAGGGTATTAGTGCTATGTGAAATGCAATCAGTCTCGTCCGTGATTTGAACTCGTATAGCCGTGTTCATTTCCTACGGTGATAACGACTACACCACGGGCACCTCCAAAAGGTGATTTAATAGTCAACGAATGTTCACCAAATATTTGAAGCCTTCTCAACTAAAAGCTCATTTTTAAAGTTTCTTATGCATTCAGATGCTCATTAAATCCCTAGCCCAGTCGGCTAGGACTGCAGAATACACTGACTGCATCATCGCAGGGTTAAGATACCTCCTTATGAGTGTCCAAGGTATAACATTAAATAATCTGATGCTGAGACTCCATTAACGCTGGAGCTTTGGAAAATGCGGAGTACTCCTTCATTGCCATCACTTCTAGGTCCACTCTGACCCGGAGTAGTAGCACCTGCAAAGGTCTTTATCTATGGATCAAATAGAAGTTTGACATTTAAACTGAGTGCAAACAAATGACTTTTGCTAAATTGACTTGTTTGAAGTAGAAGTTTGATTATTTAACTGTGCATAAGCAAATGACCGATGTTTGATTAAATTCTTAGTTATACTATTTACCAACCCCTCCGCTCGGGCAGGATATGACACAAGGTCAATTTTTAAGCGGAGTTTAACAGGTTTGAATTCAGAGTTTTCCTTCTCCTTGACTAGTTGCCTCACCAAAATTCTTAGTTATACATAGCAATACTCGGAACCACTTAACTTTTTGACTTACGCTAAACTGAATTGTCAGAAATAGAACCGTTTGATCATTTAACTGTGGGTATTTACAAAATGTGTTTACAAATCATATATCTAATATGTATGACAAACGGGATTTTGGCATTAAATTACCAACAATAGTTGATATGCCATATTTTTACATTTAAAAATCTTAATAGACTTGTTTAAGAACATGCATGGTAAAGTATCGTCACTTAATTTTCTTCCATTTCTTTATGGAATTAACAGAGGCACGATATGATGTCTGCAACACAAGCCACTGAGGCTGAGTTATACACTAAACTAATGCTCCATTTAAAATACTAAAATGCTGTTATCTATGTTGTAGAAGAAAATAAATTTTTATAACAAAATGTAAGGGGTTTACTCATTTATTTACGATACTATGGATGTTATGTTACCCACACGAGCAACTAGCCACCCATCAGCGGATAAATGAATTCTCTGCCTCATGTGTAGGCGACACTGCACGTCAGAGATCTAGTAATGTTCCCACCTGCTGAGTCAATTACGGTGCTCACAATCTCATTGATGTGAAGGACCTCCATTCTACTACTACTACTACAAGGCTTCAAGTGTACTAACCTCTACTCCACGGTTAAGTACCTTTTGAGACACCCCCTGTTCAATCGGAAACTTCATCTACGTTAAAAAAAGGGTTTACTCGCGTCTCGACAGATGTTTCACGCCCACCTTGAAATCATTCCCATAAAGGATAAAAACTCATTTTTTTACCAATTTTTCAAGTTCCAGAAACTTTCAAGTAGAACCTATTTATCAATATAAATAACATCCTGTATATGACCCTAAACTGTATAGGGTAGTGAGGCTCCAGTTCTGGAAATCAAGAGTCACCTTTTCATTGCAATTACATAAAAATGTGTATTTATTTTATTTTATGACCTGGAGTGATAGTACTTATGATTCCAGCAATTGGTCAGAATGCTTACAATTACTGTGCCTTTCATTATTCGAATATTTTTACACGGCTGATCAATAATATATATATATATATATATATATATATGTGTGTGTGTGTGTGTGTGTGTGTGTGTGTGTGTCTCTCTCTCTCTCTCTCTCTCTCTCTCTCTCTCTCTCTCTCTCTCTGCGAGTGTATGAGTGTATGCATATATATATATAACTGGGGTTACACATAAGCGCCTAAATAAACAAACGGACCAAGCAGTCACGATTAATTTGAAATACATTCCTCCAAAGTTTAACATATACCATTCAAATGAAAAGCTCATTTGCCATGTGCCCTTATTACAGATACATGATAGTCAGTTGAAAAGACAGGGATACCAGAAAATAATTTTCGTGCAACAAATGGATATGCTACGTTATCAACGCATTTTTCGCTGCTTTTCTTATAGCATATCAAAAACTTTTTTTTAAAGTTTTCTTCGAAAGCTTTTTTCTACAAAAACTTTCATCTTGATGATGAACTTAAATTGAAATTAGTTTAGAATAATCAAAAAACAAATAATATAAAATATTTGTCTTTTGTTCAGGGTTATATATATATATATATATATACCTCTGGACAAAAATATAAGACTACCCTCAAAAATGATGGAAAAGATATTGCTTTCAATTTCTAAATCATGATAATCAGATAAATGAAAGACAAGGCATAAAGACAATTAAATTTAAACACGAAGAAATTTCAATTAATTTTTTATATGTATATTAGCATTTATCATATTTACCAACCCCTCCGCTCGGGCAGGATATGACACAAGGTCAATTTTGAATTTTGAATTCAGAGTTTTCCTTCTTCTAGACTAGTTGCCTCACCAAGGCTGAAGAACACAGTCTGCCCTACTATTTACCCATAGCTGGAGAGAGAATAATTGGATTCATACCTTTCCCAAGGGTATTAGTGCGATGTGAAATACAATCAGTCTCGTCCAGGATTTGAACTCGTGTTGCCGAGTCCATTTCCTAACCATTACACCACGGGCATATAAGCATTTATGTTTAATTTTAAAACTGTGTTTTGACATAAATATAAGACCAATAAGCTGAACGATTGAATATAAAGGCAATTTTTTAAATTTAATATTTTGTAGATTCACCGTTACCTTTGATAACCTTTAAAAATTGGCTAGGCATACTATCAACTAGTTTCGGAGGTTGAACCGAAGGTATTTTTTCCCATACATCTAAGATTGCATTTTTGAATTCAGAAATTGCTGAGTACTGTTGACCTCCTGCATTAACTTTTGCAACAATCAATCCCCACAAATTTGAATTTCTTTTCGTCCGAGAAAACAACTTTTCGCCATTCTTTCGCACTCATGGTTTGATATTAACGAGCATATTCCAGTCGTTTCTCTTTGTGCTTCATAGTTAACCTTGGACGATGAATTCTTTTCTTATGCTTAATTTTTTCGTTGTTTAGATGCCTTCTAATTGTTCTAGTACTGCAAGGAGCATCCACAAGAGATTTCAATATTTTTGATGTTGAAGTTTTTTTTAATTTCACGAACAATTCTTCTCTTAAATTGTGGTGATAATTTTTCTGGCTTGTCAATCTGTTTCCATGTTCCATACTTATTTGGACGATTCAAATAATTGCAGATAACGGTTTTACGGCGTCCTAAGACCTTCGAAATTTCTCTCTGAGATTTTCCGACTCTTTTCAGAGCTGTAATATCGCCTTTTTCAAATTCAGATAATTTAGTTCCTTTAGCCATGTATGTCTTTAGTATTCAAAGTACTACAGTTTTAATAGCTTTTATATTACGTAGACTATATATAATAAATTTTTCAATTAAAATAAGTCCTTTTTTTTCTTTAGTTTTTTTTTTTTTTTTGGTGGTCTTATATTTATGTCAAAAATGAATTTTAAAACTTAGCATAAATGCTAATATACAAATAAAAATGATTTGAGATTTTTTCTTATTTCAAATTTAAATGTCTCTTAACCTTATTTTTCATATATCTAATTTTCAAGTTTAAAAAATTGTAAACACTATTTTTCTTCATTTTTGAGGGTGGTCTAATATTTTTATCCAGGGGTGAATGAATATATATATATATATATATATATATATATATATATATATATCCGTTTCTTTGTTGTTGTTTTTTCATCTTTTCTTCCACTAATAGATGTAAAAATACATTTGTATTCAAAAGCGCACAACTTTTTGCTTCTTTTTTAATCTTTCAGAAACGGATCTTTCTCCTGAAGACCCACGATGGATCGGAGCTTGGTGGCTTGGATTCGTTGTATTTGGCATTGCATCAATCATCTTCATGCTACCAGTGATGTTGTTCCCAAGAAGAATCGCTGAGAAAAACTCAAAGAATGCAAATAAACTGGAAACAAATAAACCGGAACCGGAAACGAATTTCATTCTATTTACAACATCCGGAGAAGCAAACGAAAAGAAATCATTTTACAAATTCCGGAAATCCTTCAAAGGTGATTTTGTGACGCTATAACCTCTTCCGCTTTTGAATGCTCATTTTTATATGTAATAATGCATATGCGTGTAGATACAAGCATGTCTGTATGAATATGAATGCATTTAGGTGTAGTATATACGTATGAATATTCACGTCGGGGTGGACGTATCTGCACGGGTGAGGTGTTGCACAAGTAGTACTTATTTATTTATTTATCCAACCACACCCTCAAAAGCTGGATACAACACAAAATCAGCTTTTGAGCGGAGTTTTACAGGTTTGAATTCAGAGTTTTTCCTTCTCCTTGACCAGTTGCCCAATCAAGATTACAGAGCTCAGTTTTTCCTACTATTTATCTATAGCTGGTGGGAAAACAATAAGAAGCATACTTTTCCCAAGGTATTAGCGCAATGTGAAATGCAACCAGCTTTGTCCAGGATTTGAACTCGGGTCGACAAGTCCATTTCCTTCGATGATAACCGTTACACCAAGAGTGCCTTCATCTATGTAGATATGTACATAAATGTGTGCGAGTGTGTGTGATAATGTCAAAAGGATACAAGAACACAAGCCTTTTTATTTATTTATTTATTTATTTTTCTTTTCTTTTTTTTTTTTTTTTTTTTTTGGTGGGGAAGGGGCACTCGTGGTTTGAACAGTTTCGATCCAAACCAACAAAAACACTAAACTTGTCTTAAAAGGATCTAAACAACGTGAATCTACACAACATTGAAGATTGCCACAATTTACATTAAGAAAATTACCTCTACTTTTAATATGAAATACCATGATCCAATGTCAAATTTCTGGTCCCCATCTTTGAGAAAAAGGATCGTCTGTTGTTAAATTACTTTTATAAGATTTATTCTCTATAATTTCATTATTTATTCTGTATTATTATTTTATTATTTATTCATCATTATTTTTACGGGTTTACTTCACGTGTACTAGCTGATAGTCTTCAATGAAGTCCGAGTGACAGTAAGTCTTCAATGATATCTAGGATTTTTCTAAGCTTGTATTTAACCAAACTCTCTGCTACGAGCAGAATGAGACACAGAGTCAATTTCTTAGCGGTGTACAGCTGGTTTGAATTCAGAGTTTTCCTTCTCCGAAACTGGTCGCCTAACAAGGTTAAAGAACACAGTCTGCCCTACTATTTACTCATATCTTTGGGGAGAACACATGGGCTCATGTCTTTCACTTTCGTGCAAACAGCGTCGTCCAGGATTTGAACTCGTGTCGCCGATTCCATTTCCTACCACGATAACCGTTTCGCTAAACGCACCAACTCTAGTTCGTACTCCAATGCAATCATTTTTTTTTTTTTTGACAGGTTTCTTTTCATCAGTTATTCGAATTCTTCGTCAAAGACCTTACGTATTATTAACAACTGGCTTCTGCTTGTACATCATCACAGTGGCTGGTTTGCTATCTTTTAATTCCAAATACATCGAAATACAATACTTTTTACCGGCCTGGAAGTCCAATGCAATCATAGGTAAGTAACAAAAAAGAATTTAATCCACTCTAAATTCATAGGTTTTCTAACTCGTATATTCAAGTTAACTGAAAACGAAGAAAAACACATCAAGTAGCTTGATAAGGAAATAGATTTTGCTACACAAGATACAGTGAACGAACAATCAGTACTTGACATGTGGCATTCACAAGTCTCGTTCCCTTCTCTCGTCAGAGGGTTGGCTATTCATAGGAAACAGACGATTCTATTATCTCGCCTTTGGGTAATATATGACAATAATTTAAATAAATTCTTAATTCCTTGAAACTTTGAATGTAAAAAATCTTTTTTTGTTTTTGTTTGTTAGGTTTGATTTGGTTTGTTTTTCTTTTTTCTTTTTTCTTTTTTTTTTTTTTTTTTTTTTTTTGTGGGAGGTTATTGTGCAGAAGTGCGGTGGGAGCTTTCTAATATATAGACATTTGAAACCTGAATTGTTTCAAGCTGGAGACGTGTGAAAACTAAAATATGGTAGCGGCACTTGGACTTTAATAAAACGCCTGGAGAAAAAGCTCGGTGCGAATCATTCAAAGATGCTGTGTGGTGTTTTGAACAAATCCTGGCAAGAAACTAACTGTCACAAAGTGCCGTTGACACTGTATCTATACAATTCTAACTAAGATCTACGAATGGCCTATCATCGATATTGAGCACTCTTTATTTATAAATATTACAAACTACATCAGTAATATATAGAGAATGTTTTTAAAAAAAATTGATATAATTTTAGATGTACAGAATGTTTCAGAAAAATTGCTATCATTTCGTAATCTGATGAATTGACCAGCTCTCGTTAAAATGACTTCGAATTTTAACAGCATATATAGAAACTGCTTAAAATTTAATGTTTAATGTTTAAACACCTTTTCTTTTCAAGTGAATGTCATTTCTATATCTAAAAAGAAAAAGACATAAAACATTAAGTATAAAATTTTGAGCTGTCTTTACACATGGTGTTAAAATTAGAAATGATTTAAAAGAGAATTGGTCAAGTTATTAGATTCCGAAATCATATCAATTTTCTTAAACATCTTATATATATATATATATATATATATATATATATATATATATATATATATATATATATATATATAACAGTGTTGGTTGTCACTAAATCACTTTGTGGGTTTGTGTCGAATCAAGTGCAATATAATATAGAGAGTGCTCAATATCTAGAATAGAGCTATTATATAATAATAATAGATAAATATATATTAGATATATATATTTAATTCATGTGTGTGTGTGTGTGTGTGTGTGTGTGTGTGTGTGAATGTATTATTATTATTTACAATAGAAAAATCATGATTTACATAATTTTTCTTCTTCATATTTTTGGATGTATACACGCTTTTGTATATTCAGTACGTCTTGCAGAATGCGAGGAGTAAATATTTGCTGCGTTCCTGAGTTAATTCACTTAGTAATTTCACTCTTTTTGATTGGATAAAGAGACCCACATTTTCAACATTGCTCCTTATTTCAGGTTTGACTCAAATACTGGCGCTGTCTGGAGGGACGCTGACAGGTGGATTATTGACATCAAAATTTAAAGTATCTGCCCGTGGAGCTCTGGTCATCATAGCTACTATTCAGCTAATTGTAACAATCATTACACCTCTTCAAATTTACTTTGGTTGTGATTTGCCACCAATTGTCGGTCAAAAATTAATCTCAGTCAGGTAGAGTAACAATCTTTCTTTGGAACTAGTGATAAAGAAAATTTATATATATATATATATATAGCGTAGACAAGGAGTTAACGACCCTTGGTAATGGTCAGTTGCTCGCCTATGTGACTGTTACCAAGCGCTGTTTACTCAGTATTTACCCCTCTGCACGAGTAGGATGTTACACAAGGTCAATTTCAAGGTTTGAATTCAGACTTTTCCATCTCCTAAAAGGATTGCCATACCAAAGTTAAAGAGCTCAATCTGCTCTCCTACTTACCCATAATTGAAGAGAACATTGTTAGATTTATTGGCCTACTGAGTAGAGTGTTCGCCAATGGTCTGGGAGACCGGGTTCAATCCCAGGTCAAGTCATACCAATGACTAAAAAAATGGTACTTGATGCTGACTTGCTTAACACTCAGTATTATTAGGTAAGGATCAAGGGTAAAGTAGAGCAATCCAGGAAATAGAATAGCGCCCTCCCTTACACCTTGGTGTGGTAGCTATGAAAAGAAAGTCTTCGACTAAGGTCACCAACAACTTACTTATTAGGGCTATGTGAAATGCCAGCATCCAGGATTTGAACTTGGATTGCCGCGTCCATTTCCGACGATAACCATTACACCACGAGCGCCTTAATTCTCTGTCTACGTTATCCTAACATTGATATATGTGCTCTATCACTGACATCGAGCACTCGTTATTCATAAATATAGTGATGTGTATTCCTAAGAAGCAAGGCACACATTACTTACCCGAGAAAAATATTCCTTACAAAATTAAAAATGTCTTTATGTATTAAGTTTATTTCAATTGTATCATAAAGCATTTTAGGAAGTTTCAGTGAATTCATACCTGCTGTAATGAACACTTAGATCTTGAAAGTCATTCAATTTGCTATAATCTATTTGCAAAATAAAATATGACACTTCCCAACGAAACAGAGAGAGAATATGGAAGAAAACTTCCGGTTAGAAATACACTGAGCGTTCAGGTCCAGCTGATCTGGTAAAATAGAAATGATCCAATATGTTTTCGATATTTTTTCCTCGCAGTCAAAATCTTATTTTATTTCATTTTAATTCTTTACTTTGTCGGGGATATGGAATTGTTAGGTGCTCAGTTATTAGGGTTTGGGGTTTTAAATATCTGACTCCGTTGGTTTTCTTCTTACCACATCTTAACTCGTTAGCGTCATCTAGTCTACGAAGGCTGCAAAGAAAGAAAAGGAAGGAGCAAAGATGGGAGACAACTTTTAAGTTTCAACTATTCTTTTTGAATTTCAATTTTATTTTGTTAAGGTTTTCATGCAGCTACTCTGTTGCGAGGAATGTCTGTCTCGGACTATTTGAGAACGGTCGTTTCTCCCAAATAAGGCATTGAAATGCACTAGACATTTTCGGGATTGAGTGTTTTAGTATTGAGTGATAAGTCTATTTTGGGTGTTTTTTTTTAATATAGACTGCTGTTAGCCGAGACGGCTGCTACTGGTGAGCCAGCGTGCGGTTAAGCGGACACATGGTTTCCCACCAGCAGCAGGAGAAAAATAGGTATTTCCAATCCAACCGGTCAATGACGAATGAAAGGAGTTTCCTCCTCGTGCCCTTAAGTCTCTTTCAGGCAGGTGCAGTTTGAACTTCCTGTCAGGAGCTTCTGGGAACTTCTATACTTCCTGAGTTTACTCTGTTTTTTTACATTTTTTTCTTCTTTTTTCTATCTCTGACAACTTTTTGATATAATTCTCAAAAGATGACCTTGCCATAAATAACTTCATAATGCAAATAGAAATAATCATAATTCATTTTCGATTCTGTTAAATTTACCTTTAAAAATTTCGCGCAAAGGTTAATCATTGTAAACACAAACACTCGAATGAATTCCGTAGATATATTAGAGGTCATGTGTTGCATTTAATTTAGTCGTTAATTATTTTGTTATTTCTCTTATTACCTTGTTTTTTGTTTTTTTTTTTGTTTTTTGTTTTTTTTTCAACTCCTTCTGAAATTTTCTCCTGTTTTCTTGTGAATGTAGAACTGCTGTTCCTGAGAAATTTCTCAAGCCAAAATGTGTCTCGACATGTTCCTGTGATGAACATAAGTTCCTTCCTGTCTGCTTTAATAAGAGTATCACTTATTTCTCCCCTTGTTTTGCCGGATGTCAAGGCAAAAATGGAACGGTAAGGAAGACCTTTCATTCATTTGTTAAATGATTCTATATATATAAGATAGATAGATAGATAGATAGATAGATAGATAGATAGATAGATAGATTAGTGGAAAATGAAAGTTTATCGGAGATATAAAAGTGAAAGAAAGAAAGAAAGAAAGAAAGGAGGACTTTTGATAGATAGATAGATAGATAGATAGATCTCTACGTTTTGTTGCAAATCAAAAAAGGATATTATAGCTTATGATTATCAACAGTTTTCTGAATCATTTTAAATGAACTATTTAACCAGATTGGCTACTTTGAATTTTAATCGAAAAATCAATATGGATACTGAATATGAGAGTATTGTTTTATTTACTTTAACATAAAGTGCTTTGTAAACAAGGCTAGGGCAGCTACTGGTTTGTGATTGTAGTACCCCATTGAATAGCTTTGATGTTTTCCTTTTATTTAACGACTGAGGGTTTTTTTTTTTTGTTTTTGTCTTTTTTTTGTTTTATGTTTTTTTTGTGGGGGGGGTTCCTTCCCTATTTATTTGATTGAAACGTTTGTATTTGCTTCAACTTCCCCGTATTTATTTGGAAAGATTCTGATATATAGGTTGGTTTTTAAGCCGGTTTTAATAGGTTTGAATTTAGATTTTCCCTCTTCTAGACAGGTTGCCTAACCAAAGCCAAACAACCCAGTCTATTCAACTATTTATTGGAGAAGAAGGGAGGCTTCCTGCCTTTCTTAAAGGCATTATTGCAAAAGATAATACAAACCCCGTCTTCCAGAATTTGAACTCAGTCGGAGGAGTTCTCTTGGCATAATGTCTAAAGCGCTAGACAACGACAACGAGTTTTTACTCCAGTGCTGGACTACGATATCTAAATGTGTGCAAACAAATGACTGATGTTACATTGTTACTGTTACATAGCAATACTTGAAACCATTTAACTGTGTGCAAACAAATGATTCATGTAAATAGAATTATTTGTTTGATAGAAATACTTGAAACCATTTGAATGTGTACAAAAAAATGGGCTCAGGCTCATTTAAAAATGTTATCAACAAAATGTGTTAACAAATCATGTATATTTAATATATATATATATATATATATATATATATAACAAGATTTGGTATTAAATAACCTACACTGGTTGATATGCCATAAAATCCAACCAAAACAAATCCTATATGTTTAATATATATGAATAAAGAGGATTTAAAATAAAGTTTGCGACCTTAGTCGAGGGTGACCTTAATGCTCCCTTTTCAATAGCTACTACACCGAGGTGTAGGGGAGGACGCTTGTTTTTCCCTGGATTGCTCTACTTTACCCTTGATCCTTACCTTATAATGCTGAGTGTTAAGTAAGGAGGCATCAACTACCATTTTTTTAATCTTTGGTATGACTCGACCTGGGATTGAAACCCTGTCTCCCGGACCATTGGCGAATACTCGTCTCATTAGGCCAAAAACGGTAGTTCTCTGAAGAGAACTAGTAGACAAGTTCACCTACCTATGAAGCAGTGTCTCATCAACCGATACTGACATCAACACGTTATTGGCAATGGCATGGACAGCTATCAATAGACCATCGGTCATATGGAAGTCAGATTTGACCGATAAAATGAAACGCAGTTTTTTCAAGCAGCAGTTGTGTCATTACTGCTCTATGGATGCACTATATGGACCCTAACTAAACGTATGGAGAAAAAGCTTGACGGCATCTACATAAGAATGCTGCAAGCAATACTGAACAAGTCCTGGAGGCAGCACCTCACAAAGCAGCAGCTGTACGGCCACTTACCACCCATCACGAAAACTATCCAAGTTAAAGGAACCAGACATGCGGGACACTGCAGGAGAAGTAGAGATGAGCTCATAAATGACGTACTCCTGTAGACCCTCTCACATGGACGATCGATGGCAGGACGTCCAGCTGGGAGCTACATACAACAGCTCTGTGCCGATACAGGATGTAGTCTTGAAGACCTACCTGAAGCGATGGACAATAGAGAGGGTTTGCGAGAAAGGGTCAGGGAGATCCGTGCTGATGGTGTGACATGATGATGATGATAAAGAGGATTTGGAATTAAATAACATACAATGGTTGATATGCTATGAAACCCAAGTAAACTAAATTATATATATTTAGTATATATGTAAAAAAAAGGATTTGATATTAGATAACATACAATGGTTGATATAGCATAAAACCCATGTACCATATTCGCAATTAACACTATATGCGTAATGGACATATAATGTTCATTACGATAGAACATATAAAGAACATAGGAATCTCGGAATTCGAAAACACGTAACAACTTCTTCTTCAGATACGAAACCTTTTTATTAACTTTGAGTTAAAGGTTTCGGCATAAGGAGGAGAGACACAATCTTCTAAGCTGTCTTATTCATTTGGTCCCCATCTCGAGCGGCCCCTGTCTCGAGCGGCCCCCATAGGGCGCAAGTTCGCCTCGCGTCTGCGAGCCCCAAAAGTCGATCCTTCTCGTTTGGCGTCTAGTACTCGACTCTTACTTTCTTCAAATCTCACACAAACCTCCGCGCGCTTCCGGTGCGTGACGTCACCCGCACCCTGTCACCGCGTTTCGTCTCGGACTATTATGACATCTGAGTGACACCTCCATCCACCCGCGCGCGCCCGCGTTAACACCTGCCTCAATGTTGCACCTAACTAACCCATGTGCTGAGCCGAAAGGTCCTCAGCCTAACTAAACTCAAAGGTATGAACCGAACTCCCTCGGCTATTATATAACACCCAACCCAACCAAACCAAACTGAAATTTTTCCAATCTAAACCTCATTGAGCAGGAATGCTACGTGTTGCAGACCACACCTAAGAATCACAATCCAGTTATGAACAGTCATGGAATATACTCGGGAAACTTCAGATAATTTGTCCAATCAACTGCCGGTGTTTTTAGTGGTGGGTGATAAGTCCATTTGATGCTTTTAATATAGGCTGTTATTAGCAGAGACGGCTGCAACAACTGGGAGAGTGAATCAGCGAGTCGCTAAGCAGACACATGGTTTTCCCACCAGCAGGACAAAATAGGTCTTTCTAATCCAACGGTCACTGCTGAAAGAGGACGAGTTTCTTTCTCGTGCCTTTAGGTCCGTTTTTAGACATGCTCACTTCCAACTTCCCGTCAGGGGCTTCTGGGAACTTCTGCACTTTTTGAACTTTTATTTATTTACTTTCTCTTTTTTTCTATCCACTACAGATTCTTCACTACTAATACGAATTCTCTTCATGTAGTACATCTTCGTGCTAGATACTGCAGACGGCTTGTTTGTTCCATGACGGGCATTTGTGATTAGCTCAGTGCACCTGCAACCTCATTCTACAGTATTTGAAATATCGTTTTATAATCTCAAAGACATTGTCTCAACACAAAATCTGAAAAAGAGCGCTTGGTATCATCTTTAGCTTCAAAAATTTAATTCTTTATCTCTATTTTCTATATTCAATCCATATAAAATAATAGTTTAATTAAGTACAGAATTTAAAGGCAGAATTTAAGTGAGTGTTTTATTTATTTATTTATTTTTTTAATTAAAGTTTTTCTTCTTTTATAATCATGAAACTATATTTCCTTTTACGGGATGTAACCCTGAAGACCTTCCAGCGGCGATGAATGATAGGGAGACGTGGAGAGAAAGGGTCAGGGATATCCGTGCTAGCCGCACGACATGATGATGATGATGATGATATTTCCTTTATTTTTTATCTCAGGAATTCATTGACTGTAAATGCCTTCCACATAGAACGACCATCTCTGCTGGCTTCTGCGATGTTGGCTGCAATTCCTTGTACTATTACTTGGCATTATTCATTGTCCATTCCTTTTTTGGCAGTATGAATATGGTTCCAATTTGCTTAGCTTACCTCAGGTAATCGATTTGTTTATAGTTACTGTTAATATTTGTTTATACTTTACTCCTTGAATAAGTTATGACTTTGAAATAAAAATCAAAAGTTACATAATTAATTTAAAATGACGATATACGTAGATGTTTTCGTATTATAGTGTCAAATATACAGAAATCAAATCAAATCCACTTTTCAAATATATACATTTTACGCTGTCAACTGTCGATGCAGATAGAGATTGGAGAAGGATATAGTCACAATTTCTCGGGAAGATAACAGTAATAAACTCGACTCAAGATTCCAGTCTGATGTTTGCTCCTGACAAATAATTATGGCGGAAGTGATATATCCATTTCCCTTACATAATGGTGGAACTGATACTTTCGGTTCCTTAAAATTCAAGAACTAAAAGACAATAGGTATAAATTTGAGTTTACTTCACAAAAAAAGATATTGTTTATTAAAAGGGTAAATAGATGGTTATAGTTGATTGGAAATAAAAAGTTTTAAAGTTCTGCAATGATAGACAGAAAGCAATAATTTGTTGATAGAAAATTAGGTGTTTCTTGAAATTTATAATGCAAATATAATGAGTGATTTTATAGCTCAGCAGCACAAGGTATTTTATTGACGAAAGTTAATATGAGTAATTAATAAGCTTTTACTCCGCTTAAAAATTGACCTTGTGTCATATCCTGCCCGAGCGGAGGGGTTGGAAATATGATTAATAAGCTTTTGCTGTCTCACTGGGTGCCCCATTCATTCGGCCTTGTGCCACATCGAAGCAAAAGTGCTTCGTAAATTACTTATTACTTAATACGCTTTTTGCTGGGCACCTGGGGTGGTGTAATAATTAGCATAGTTCGATTCTCACTGGGTGCCCCATTCATGCGGCCTCGTGCTACATCTAAGCATAAGCGAGTGAGTTTGATTCTTATTAGGTGCCCCATTCATATGGCCTTGAGCCAAATCTAAGCAAAAAGGTTAGTAAATTACAACAAAGTTTTTTGTTTAGATATGGCACAAGGCCGTATGAAACTTCACTCGTAATGGTTTGCTAGTCTGGCTTGCTAATCATTACACCATACAAGGCGCCCAAAGTTGATATTTAAGATGTCAACCAGTCCAGAGTTATTTTATGAAAAAGATCTTTATAAACATATAATATTTTCAGGAAATCGCGTTCATTATATACTCATATTTACATTTTTTGTTTAGTGTTTCTTAAGAGAGAGAGAGAGAGTGTGTGTGTGTGTGTGTGTGTGTGTGTGTGTGTGTGTGTGTGTGCTTTTTTTGCAGGGGAGTTGTGTATGTGTGTGTGTGTGTTTTGTTTTTGTTTTCTGGCTTTTATTTTGGTTTTGTGTATGTGTGTTTTGTTAATAATTCTATTTTATTATTGATTCACCATTACTTGGTATGAGTAGCAGAGACAATAAAAATAAATATCTTTCCTTTTTTATTGCAGAATTGTCGGAAACCAAGACAAAAGTTTAGCAATTGGCATCGCAATGTTTGCCTTTTCTTTAATAGGTAAGTCACATCGAGGTAATAATGAATGCATTTATCCAACCCCACAGCCAGAGGGCAGAGTGTGACACAAGGTCAATTTTTTACAAAGCAAAACTGGTTTGAATTCAGAGTGTTCTTTCTTGCTTGGTTGCCTAACCAAGGCTAAAGTACCCATCCTGCCCTATAATTTACCCATTACTTTTTATTTACCTACAGCTTCGGGGGAGAACATATGCCTTTCTCAAAGGCTTCAATTACAATTAGTACCATAGTCAACTTCAGAGCTTTTTCGACTCTCAGGCAAGATCAAGGTATTTGTCTATCATTTCGCATTCTTTGATTTTCACTGTGGTCTGCTGAAATGGCAAAATCTACCAAAAGACAAGGTTTTTTTTTAATTAACTCTACATATTGTCTTCTGGCAAGGATTTTGTGATCTGCTTGTACAAGGCTCATTAAATAAGTTTCCAGACTTTTTTTCGTGTGGGCACTTTTATTGATAGTACATACATGCAACTCTAGTCCACTTCGAAGTAATCTCCTCCGGTTGCAATGCACTTGTTGTGCCGTTCCAACAACTTCTGGACGGCCCCATGGAAGTCCTCTCGAGTAAGCGTGTCAATGACCTTCGTCACAGCCTCTTTCATCTCCTCAACTGTCTCATAACGACAGCCTCTAAGTTTTTCCTTGAACTTAGGGAATAACCAAAAGTCACAGGGAGCAAGGTCTGGACTATAGAGAGGCTGGGGAACTGTCTTGATGCCCATTTCGCTCAAATAGTCTGTGACAAGGATGGAGTTGTGGACTGGTGCATTGTCCTGCTGCAAATGTCACTGACCCGATTTGAAGAGTGCTGGCCTCTTCCGATGGAATCTCTTCCTGAACTACCTTAAAACCTCAATATAGTATTCTTTGTTGACTGTCTGTCCAGTGGGAACCCAGTGCATGTAGATCATGCCAGTGCTGTCAAAAAAAAAGGGATCATCAAAAGTTTGTGGGTGGATTTGCTCTGTCTGACCTACTTGGGTCTGGGAGAGCCAGCATGCTTCCGCTGGGAACTCCGTCTCTTGGTCTCTGGGTCATAGCAGTAGATCCAGCTTTCATTGCAGGTCACCAGAACATCAAGAACTGCGGGATCTGAATTGATCAGCTCGACCATCTTCCTGCTGTCATGACAACGTCTTTCTTTCTGATCTTCTCTGAGCACAAATCTTCCGCATCTTCACTTCCTCGCGAATAATTGTGTACAGTTCCCACACTGATATCTAACTGTACACTAATTGTCACTATAGACGCAAGAGGGTCCTTATCCATGAAATTCTTTATTTGGCCAATCAAATCTGGTGTTCTGACTTCCTTACTCCTCCCACACCTCTCATCATCCTTTACAGACTCCCTGCCTTCCTTGAATCTCTTATGCCACTCAAAAACTGATGCTCGATTCATGCAAGATGCTCCAAAAGCAGTCTGAAGCATTCCATACGTTTCCGTGGCATTTTTCCCAAGTTTAAAACAGAATTTTATTGCATATCGTTCTTCTAAAGTGTCCTCACGTCCAGATTGCATTTTTGAAATTCACCAGCTGTGACAATCAGGCTTTAGTAGGGTGTATTCCAATTCCTGCTGTAGCTGTTCATTTGAACTTGAAATCATAAAAATTGGTCAGTCATCTCAAAAGATGTATAGCAATAACATAGTGAATTTTCAAGAGTCTAGGGCAATTTTAAATGCCGGTACCAAAAAAGTCTGGAAACTTATTGACGGTAACTCATATATATATATATACATATATATGTCCACGGTAACTCATATATATATATATACATATATATGTCCACAGTAACTCATATATATATATATACATATATATGTCCACAGACAAACTATTTCATTGGCTAGACACACAAGATGCTTAATGCTGGAATCGAAACCCGGCTGACTTTATGTCAGTCTGATATCTTGTCCCCCGAGCCATCGTCATTCTCAACGTTAGTGGAGGAAATATATATATACATGTGTGTGTGTGTGTGTGTGTGTGTGTGTTAGGATAGTGTAGACACAGAGTCAACTGTGCTTGGCGACTGTCATTTTTTCACCAATGTGATCATCTGACTAACTTAGTTTGATGACCGTGTAGGGACCATAAACTCATAATCGCATGGGTGAAAAACTGAGAGTTACCAAGCGCCGTTGATTCTGTGTCTATGCTATTCCAATTTAGGTATATATGCACAAGCACTTATATATATATATATATAATGTAGGCGTTAATGGAGTAATAGTTATTGCCGTAGGAAATGGACACGGTGACACGAGTTCTACCTTTGACAGGACATTTTGCTTTTCAAAATGCGCTAATATTCTTGGAAAAGGTATGAATACAATTATTCTCCCTCCAGCTATGGGGAAATAGTAAGGCAGACTAGGCTATTCAACCTTGTAATGGCAACTGGTATAGGAGAAGGAAAACTCTGAATTCCGATCTGTTAAACTTAGCTTAAAAATTGATCTCATGTCACATCCTGCTCGTATGGTGAGGTAGGTATATATATATATATATAATTATTATTATTATTATTACTTGGCACTAATAACATAAACTATAGCACAAGTAGAGAATAATAATGAAAATGCACTGATGTGACTTCATCCCAAACATCAAGGCTCTCAAGTCAGGCAGGCAAGGCCATAAGCATTGTGACAATACTACAAAAGTCTCACTCACTCTAGGGAAATCACATTTTAATGACTAATGATGTTTTATGAAGACCCTCTACTTTGGTGAACAAAGAAGTGATGAATATGAACAGTTTCATGTTTTTCAGTAAAATTCTTACATGAATCTGTATTTTTTCTTTCTTTCAGGCTGGACATGTGGTCCCATATTATACGGAATACTGATTGATGCTGCATGTCTTGTGTGGTCTTCAACTGATACGAGTTCTGCTGCCTGTTCGTTGTATGACAATACAAAGCTAAGGATAAATATATTTTCTTTCAGCACTGTTTTAACTTTTTTCACTTGTGTGCTGACTATTTTTTCATTATTGACTCAAATACACAAAGAGAAGTCGGAAGCAAAAAGTCTTAAAGCGCAAGACAGTACGCAAGAGACACTTGAACAACTAACAACTGAATCTTACATCTAGAAATTAGACAAAGAAATTTTGCATATAATTAGCAATTATTCTTTTGTTTAAATTTGTGAGATGAACCTTGATAATTTTTATCATTTAGAGTATTCGGACGATTGTTTTCATCTTCATAGTTATATTCACAACATTTCGGCTGCTGCGTCTTTCGGCCTTCTTCAGGTGTTCCTTATCAAACTTGGGAGCCTACATGAAACTTCGAACCGAACCTTAATTTATTTTTGTGTCCAGCAAGACACATGACATAACAGATATGGGCATTTTGTTAAAGAACTTCCAAGTAAAATCATCTGGAGGTTACAGATTCAATCCTGAATACAGCTCAAAATAATTAGGCATACTTACACTAATTTAACACGCGTAGCTGGTTGTGATTAACGGGATTGGAACAATCCACCTCAGTGAATTAAGTAAATAGTTTGGTTCCAAGTTCCATATAGGCTCCTGAGTTCGATAAGAAACACCTGAAAAAGACTGAAGGACGCATCGGCCGAAACACTGAATATAACAATAAAGATGAAGACAATAGTCCGAATAATTTAAAGGATAAAAATGTTCTTCTTCTCGTTATTTTGTTCTATCCTTTGCCAAATCCTCAGAAAGGAAAAATAAATGTTCAGAATGATAATAAACAATGCCAAAATCACATCTACTGAAGAGATGTCCAGTTTATAACTCGAAAGTAAGGCCATTATTATTTATTAATATACTCAGACTAATATCCCCATCTCATGAAAAGGACTTGGAATACGCTAACTACATCCTATGCACAAGAGTAAGACCCACCCACTCCAAAAGAAGGTGCCCTGAGAATGACAATAAACTACACCTGCAGGAACAGAAAATAAAAAACAATATAGTAAAAGAGAAAATATTTTATTACAATTATTGAAAAGAAGGTCAGGAAATAGAATCAGTTTTAACTGTAAGGGTTTTCATTCTTTTACAGTAAAGTGTAAGTCCAGGAACAGAAAATAAAAAGCAATATAGAAAAAGAGAAAATATTTTATTACAATTATGGAAAAGAAAGAATATGATTTATACAATAGAAAACGAATGTTCATTTTTTGATAGAAGTACAATTATTTTTCAAAAACTTAGTAAGAATGAGTGAATATGTTTACAAATGATAGAAAAGTGAGTTTCATGATTCTGAACTGTGAAAATGTCTCCTTCATCACTGCATTTATTCTCTGATTAACATCTTGAATAAGTTAATGATATTTGCATAAAGGCAGACTTTATAGTTCTTGATTCTTCCTCAAGCAGAGTGGAATGCGATTATTTCAAGGAAAATAATTTTTAAATTTTTATTTTGTTCCTTTCTTTTTACTTCTTTTTCGCTTTGTCTCAGGAACTTCTGAAATTTCTTTCTTTATTTTTTTTGCTGTTGGTCTCTGAAGAATTTTTTTAGAAAAATAATAAAGAAAAAATGTTAACAAAAAAGCTTTAGAGGGACTATATTTTTCAAACGGCTATGGTAAAGACTATATTTTAACAAGAAGGCTATAGCAAAGTCAATATTTCAGTGGCTATAGTGAAGACAACATTTTAACAAGAAGGCTATAGCAAAGTCAATATTTCAGTGGCTATAGCAAAGATTACATTTCAATAAGAAGGCTATAGGAAAGTCAATATTTCAGTGGCTATAGTGAAGACTACATTTCAATAAGAAGGCTATAGGAAAGTCAGTATTTAAGTGGCTATAGTGAAGATTACATTTCAATAAGAAGGCTATAGGAAAGTCAGTATTTAAGTGGCTATAGTGAAGATTACATTTCAATAAGAAGGCTATAGAAAAGTCAGTATTTAAGTGGCTATAGTGAAGATTACATTTCAATAAGAAGGCTATAGGAAAGTCAATATTTCAGTGGCTATAGTGAAGATTACATTTCAATAAGAAGGCTATAGGAAAGTCAGTATTTAAGTGGCTATAGTGAAGATTACATTTCAACAAGAAGGCTATAGCAAAGTTAGGATTTCAGTGGCTATAGTGAAGATTACATTTCAATAAGAAGGCTATAGGAAAGTCAATATTTCAGTGGCTATAGTGAAGATTACATTTCAATAAGAAGGCTATAGGAAAGTCAGTATTTAAGTGGCTATAGAGAAGATTACATTTCAATAAGAAGGCTATAGGAAAGTCAGTATTTAAGTGGCTATAGTGAAGATTACATTTCAATAAGAAGGCTATAGGAAAGTCAATATTTCAGTGGCTATAGTGAAGATTACATTTCAATAAGAAGGCTATAGGAAAGTCAATATTTCAGTGGCTATAGCAAAGATTACATTTCAATAAGAAGGCTATAGGAAAGTCAATATTTCAGTGGCTATAGTGAAGACTACATTTCAATAAGAAGGCTATAGGAAAGTCAGTATTTAAGTGGCTATAGTGAAGATTACATTTCAATAAGAAGGCTATAGGAAAGTCAGTATTTAAGTGGCTATAGTGAAGATTACATTTCAATAAGAAGGCTATAGGAAAGTCAATATTTCAGTGGCTATAGTGAAGATTACATTTCAATAAGAAGGCTATAGGAAAGTCAGTATTTAAGTGGCTATAGTGAAGATTACATTTCAACAAGAAGGCTATAGCAAAGTTAGGATTTCAGTGGCTATAGTGAAGATTACATTTCAATAAGAAGGCTATAGGAAAGTCAATATTTCAGTGGCTATAGTGAAGATTACATTTCAATAAGAAGGCTATAGGAAAGTCAGTATTTAAGTGGCTATAGTGAAGATTACATTTCAATAAGAAGGCTATAGGAAAGTCAATATTTCAGTGGCTATAGTGAAGATTACATTTCAATAAGAAGGCTATAGGAAAGTCAGTATTTAAGTGGCTATAGTGAAGATTACATTTCAATAAGAAGGCTATAGGAAAGTCAATATTTCAGTGGCTATAGTGAAGATTACATTTCAACAAGAAGGCTATAGCAAAGTCAATATTTCAGTGGCTATAGCAAAGATTACATTTCAATAAGAAGGCTATAGGAAAGTCAATATTTCAGTGGCTATAGTGAAGACTACATTTCAATAAGAAGGCTATAGGAAAGTCAATATTTCAGTGGCTATAGTGAAGACTACATTTCAATAAGAAGGCTATAGGAAAGTCAGTATTTAAGTGGCTATAGTGAAGACTACATTTCAATAAGAAGGCTATAGGAAAGTCAGTATTTAAGTGGCTATAGTGAAGATTACATTTCAATAAGAAGGCTATAGGAAAGTCAATATTTCAGTGGCTATAGTGAAGACTACATTTCAATAAGAAGGCTATAGGAAAGTCAGTATTTAAGTGGCTATAGTGAAGATTACATTTCAATAAGAAGGCTATAGGAAAGTCAGTATTTAAGTGGCTATAGTGAAGATTACATTTCAATAAGAAGGCTATAGGAAAGTCAATATTTCAGTGGCTATAGTGAAGATTACATTTCAATAAGAAGGCTATAGGAAAGTCAGTATTTAAGTGGCTATAGTGAAGATTACATTTCAACAAGAAGGCTATAGGAAAGTCAATATTTCAGTGGCTATAGTGAAGATTACATTTCAATAAGAAGGCTATAGGAAAGTCAGTATTTAAGTGGCTATAGTGAAGATTACATTTCAATAAGAAGGCTATAGGAAAGTCAATATTTCAGTGGCTATAGTGAAGATTACATTTCAATAAGAAGGCTATAGGAAAGTCAGTATTTAAGTGGCTATAGTGAAGATTACATTTCAATAAGAAGGCTATAGGAAAGTCAGTATTTAAGTGGCTATAGTGAAGATTACATTTCAACAAGAAGGCTATAGCAAAGTTAGGATTTCAGTGGCTATAGTGAAGATTACATTTCAATAAGAAGGCTATAGGAAAGTCAGTATTTAAGTGGCTATAGTGAAGATTACATTTCAATAAGAAGGCTATAGGAAAGTCAGTATTTAAGTGGCTATAGTGAAGATTACATTTCAATAAGAAGGCTATAGGAAAGTCAATATTTCAGTGGCTATAGTGAAGATTACATTTCAATAAGAAGGCTATAGGAAAGTCAGTATTTAAGTGGCTATAGTGAAGATTACATTTCAATAAGAAGGCTATAGGAAAGTCAATATTTCAGTGGCTATAGTGAAGATTACATTTCAATAAGAAGGCTATAGGAAAGTCAGTATTTAAGTGGCTATAGTGAAGACTACATTTCAACAAGAAGGCTATAGCAAAGTCAATATTTCAGTGGCTATAGTGAAGATTACATTTCAATAAGAAGGCTATAGGAAAGTCAGTATTTCAGTGGCTATAGTGAAGATTACATTTCAATAAGAAGGCTATAGGAAAGTCAATATTTCAGTGGCTATAGTGAAGATTACATTTCAATAAGAAGGCTATAGGAAAGTCAGTATTTAAGTGGCTATAGTGAAGATTACATTTCAATAAGAAGGCTATAGGAAAGTCAATATTTCAGTGGCTATAGTGAAGATTACATTTCAATAAGAAGGCTATAGGAAAGTCAGTATTTAAGTGGCTATAGTGAAGATTACATTTCAATAAGAAGGCTATAGGAAAGTCAATATTTCAGTGGCTATAGTGAAGATTACATTTCAACAAGAAGGCTATAGCAAAGTCAATATTTCAGTGGCTATAGTGAAGATTACATTTCAATAAGAAGGCTATAGGAAAGTCAGTATTTAAGTGGCTATAGTGAAGATTACATTTCAATAAGAAGGCTATAGGAAAGTCAATATTTCAGTGGCTATAGTGAAGATTACATTTCAATAAGAAGGCTATAGGAAAGTCAGTATTTAAGTGGCTATAGTGAAGATTACATTTCAATAAGAAGGCTATAGGAAAGTCAATATTTCAGTGGCTATAGTGAAGATTACATTTCAATAAGAAGGCTATAGGAAAGTCAGTATTTAAGTGGCTATAGTGAAGATTACATTTCAATAAGAAGGCTATAGGAAAGTCAGTATTTAAGTGGCTATAGTGAAGATTACATTTCAATAAGAAGGCTATAGGAAAGTCAATATTTCAGTGGCTATAGTGAAGATTACATTTCAATAAGAAGGCTATAGGAAAGTCAGTATTTAAGTGGCTATAGTGAAGATTACATTTCAATAAGAAGGCTATAGGAAAGTCAATATTTCAGTGGCTATAGTGAAGATTACATTTCAATAAGAAGGCTATAGGAAAGTCAGTATTTAAGTGGCTATAGTGAAGATTACATTTCAATAAGAAGGCTATAGGAAAGTCAGTATTTAAGTGGCTATAGTGAAGATTACATTTCAATAAGAAGGCTATAGGAAAGTCAGTATTTAAGTGGCTATAGTGAAGATTACATTTCAATAAGAAGGCTATAGGAAAGTCAGTATTTAAGTGGCTATAGTGAAGATTACATTTCAATAAGAAGGCTATAGGAAAGTCAGTATTTAAGTGGCTATAGTGAAGATTACATTTCAATAAGAAGGCTATAGGAAAGTCAATATTTCAGTGGCTATAGTGAAGATTACATTTCAATAAGAAGGCTATAGGAAAGTCAGTATTTAAGTGGCTATAGTGAAGATTACATTTCAATAAGAAGGCTATAGGAAAGTCAATATTTCAGTGGCTATAGTGAAGATTACATTTCAATAAGAAGGCTATAGGAAAGTCAGTATTTAAGTGGCTATAGTGAAGACTACATTTCAACAAGAAGGCTATAGCAAAGTCAATATTTCAGTGGCTATAGTGAAGATTACATTTCAATAAGAAGGCTATAGGAAAGTCAGTATTTAAGTGGCTATAGTGAAGATTACATTTCAATAAGAAGGCTATAGGAAAGTCAATATTTCAGTGGCTATAGTGAAGATTACATTTCAATAAGAAGGCTATAGGAAAGTCAGTATTTAAGTGGCTATAGTGAAGATTACATTTCAATAAGAAGGCTATAGGAAAGTCAGTATTTAAGTGGCTATAGTGAAGATTACATTTCAATAAGAAGGCTATAGGAAAGTCAATATTTCAGTGGCTATAGTGAAGATTACATTACAATAAGAAGGCTATAGGAAAGTCAGTATTTAAGTGGCTATAGTGAAGATTACATTTCAATAAGAAGGCTATAGGAAAGTCAATATTTCAGTGGCTATAGTGAAGATTACATTTCAATAAGAAGGCTATAGGAAAGTCAGTATTTAAGTGGCTATAGTGAAGATTACATTTCAATAAGAAGGCTATAGGAAAGTCAGTATTTAAGTGGCTATAGTGAAGATTACATTTCAATAAGAAGGCTATAGGAAAGTCAATATTTCAGTGGCTATAGTGAAGATTACATTTCAATAAGAAGGCTATAGGAAAGTCAGTATTTAAGTGGCTATAGTGAAGATTACATTTCAATAAGAAGGCTATAGGAAAGTCAATATTTCAGTGGCTATAGTGAAGATTACATTTCAATAAGAAGGCTATAGGAAAGTCAGTATTTAAGTGGCTATAGTGAAGATTACATTTCAATAAGAAGGCTATAGGAAAGTCAGTATTTAAGTGGCTATAGTGAAAATTACATTTCAACAAGAAGGCTATAGCAAAGTTAGGATTTCAGTGGCTATAGTGAAGATTACATTTCAATAAGAAGGCTATAGGAAAGTCAGTATTTAAGTGGCTATAGTGAAGATTACATTTCAATAAGAAGGCTATAGGAAAGTCAGTATTTAAGTGGCTATAGTGAAGATTACATTTCAATAAGAAGGCTATAGGAAAGTCAATATTTCAGTGGCTATAGTGAAGACTACATTTCAACAAGAAGGCTATAGCAAAGTCAATATTTCAGTGGCTATAGTGAAGATTACATTTCAATAAGAAGGCTATAGGAAAGTCAGTATTTAAGTGGCTATAGTGAAGATTACATTTCAATAAGAAGGCTATAGGAAAGTCAATATTTCAGTGGCTATAGTGAAGATTACATTTCAATAAGAAGGCTATAGGAAAGTCAGTATTTAAGTGGCTATAGTGAAGATTACATTTCAATAAGAAGGCTATAGGAAAGTCAGTATTTAAGTGGCTATAGTGAAGATTACATTTCAATAAGAAGGCTATAGGAAAGTCAATATTTCAGTGGCTATAGTGAAGATTACATTTCAATAAGAAGGCTATAGGAAAGTCAGTATTTAAGTGGCTATAGTGAAGATTACATTTCAATAAGAAGGCTATAGGAAAGTCAATATTTCAGTGGCTATAGTGAAGATTACATTTCAATAAGAAGGCTATAGGAAAGTCAGTATTTAAGTGGCTATAGTGAAGATTACATTTCAATAAGAAGGCTATAGGAAAGTCAATATTTCAGTGGCTATAGTGAAGATTACATTTCAATAAGAAGGCTATAGGAAAGTCAGTATTTAAGTGGCTATAGTGAAGATTACATTTCAATAAGAAGGCTATAGGAAAGTCAATATTTCAGTGGCTATAGTGAAGATTACATTTCAATAAGAAGGCTATAGGAAAGTCAGTATTTAAGTGGCTATAGTGAAGATTACATTTCAATAAGAAGGCTATAGGAAAGTCAGTATTTAAGTGGCTATAGTGAAGATTACATTTCAATAAGAAGGCTATAGGAAAGTCAATATTTCAGTGGCTATAGTGAAGATTACATTTCAATAAGAAGGCTATAGGAAAGTCAATATTTCAGTGGCTATAGTGAAGATTACATTTCAATAAGAAGGCTATAGGAAAGTCAGTATTTCAGTGGCTATAGTGAAGATTACATTTCAATAAGAAGGCTATAGGAAAGTCAATATTTCAGTGGCTATAGTGAAGATTACATTTCAATAAGAAGGCTATAGGAAAGTCAGTATTTAAGTGGCTATAGTGAAGATTACATTTCAATAAGAAGGCTATAGGAAAGTCAATATTTCAGTGGCTATAGTGAAGATTACATTTCAATAAGAAGGCTATAGGAAAGTCAGTATTTAAGTGGCTATAGTGAAGATTACATTTCAATAAGAAGGCTATAGGAAAGTCAATATTTCAGTGGCTATAGTGAAGATTACATTTCAATAAGAAGGCTATAGGAAAGTCAATATTTCAGTGGCTATAGTGAAGATTACATTTCAATAAGAAGGCTATAGGAAAGTCAGTATTTCAGTGGCTATAGTGAAGATTACATTTCAATAAGAAGGCTATAGGAAAGTCAATATTTCAGTGGCTATAGTGAAGATTACATTTCAATAAGAAGGCTATAGGAAAGTCAGTATTTAAGTGGCTATAGTGAAGATTACATTTCAATAAGAAGGCTATAGGAAAGTCAATATTTCAGTGGCTATAGTGAAGATTACATTTCAATAAGAAGGCTATAGGAAAGTCAGTATTTAAGTGGCTATAGTGAAGATTACATTTCAATAAGAAGGCTATAGGAAAGTCAATATTTCAGTGGCTATAGTGAAGATTACATTTCAACAAGAAGGCTATAGCAAAGTCAATATTTCAGTGGCTATAGTGAAGATTACATTTCAATAAGAAGGCTATAGGAAAGTCAGTATTTAAGTGGCTATAGTGAAGATTACATTTCAATAAGAAGGCTATAGGAAAGTCAATATTTCAGTGGCTATAGTGAAGATTACATTTCAATAAGAAGGCTATAGGAAAGTCAGTATTTAAGTGGCTATAGTGAAGATTACATTTCAATAAGAAGGCTATAGGAAAGTCAATATTTCAGTGGCTATAGTGAAGATTACATTTCAATAAGAAGGCTATAGGAAAGTCAGTATTTAAGTGGCTATAGTGAAGATTACATTTCAATAAGAAGGCTATAGGAAAGTCAGTATTTAAGTGGCTATAGTGAAGATTACATTTCAATAAGAAGGCTATAGGAAAGTCAATATTTCAGTGGCTATAGTGAAGATTACATTTCAATAAGAAGGCTATAGGAAAGTCAGTATTTAAGTGGCTATAGTGAAGATTACATTTCAATAAGAAGGCTATAGGAAAGTCAATATTTCAGTGGCTATAGTGAAGATTACATTTCAATAAGAAGGCTATAGGAAAGTCAGTATTTAAGTGGCTATAGTGAAGATTACATTTCAATAAGAAGGCTATAGGAAAGTCAGTATTTAAGTGGCTATAGTGAAGATTACATTTCAATAAGAAGGCTATAGGAAAGTCAGTATTTAAGTGGCTATAGTGAAGATTACATTTCAATAAGAAGGCTATAGGAAAGTCAATATTTCAGTGGCTATAGTGAAGATTACATTTCAATAAGAAGGCTATAGGAAAGTCAGTATTTAAGTGGCTATAGTGAAGATTACATTTCAATAAGAAGGCTATAGGAAAGTCAGTATTTAAGTGGCTATAGTGAAGATTACATTTCAACAAGAAGGCTATAGCAAAGTTAGTATTTCAGTGGCTATAGTGAAGATTACATTTTAATAAGAAGGCTATAGGAAAGTCAGTATTTAAGTGGCTATAGTGAAGATTACATTTCAATAAGAAGGCTATAGGAAAGTCAGTATTTAAGTGGCTATAGTGAAGATTACATTTCAATAAGAAGGCTATAGGAAAGTCAATATTTCAGTGGCTATAGTGAAGACTACATTTCAACAAGAAGGCTATAGCAAAGTCAATATTTCAGTGGCTATAGTGAAGATTACATTTCAATAAGAAGGCTATAGGAAAGTCAGTATTTAAGTGGCTATAGTGAAGATTACATTTCAATAAGAAGGCTATAGGAAAGTCAATATTTCAGTGGCTATAGTGAAGATTACATTTCAATAAGAAGGCTATAGGAAAGTCAGTATTTAAGTGGCTATAGTGAAGATTACATTTCAATAAGAAGGCTATAGGAAAGTCAGTATTTAAGTGGCTATAGTGAAGATTACATTTCAATAAGAAGGCTATAGGAAAGTCAATATTTCAGTGGCTATAGTGAAGACTACATTTCAACAAGAAGGCTATAGCAAAGTCAATATTTCAGTGGCTATAGTGAAGATTACATTTCAATAAGAAGGCTATAGGAAAGTCAGTATTTAAGTGGCTATAGTGAAGATTACATTTCAATAAGAAGGCTATAGGAAAGTCAATATTTCAGTGGCTATAGTGAAGATTACATTTCAATAAGAAGGCTATAGGAAAGTCAGTATTTAAGTGGCTATAGTGAAGATTACATTTCAATAAGAAGGCTATAGGAAAGTCAGTATTTAAGTGGCTATAGTGAAGATTACATTTCAATAAGAAGGCTATAGGAAAGTCAATATTTCAGTGGCTATAGTGAAGATTACATTTCAATAAGAAGGCTATAGGAAAGTCAGTATTTAAGTGGCTATAGTGAAGATTACATTTCAATAAGAAGGCTATAGGAAAGTCAATATTTCAGTGGCTATAGTGAAGATTACATTTCAATAAGAAGGCTATAGGAAAGTCAGTATTTAAGTGGCTATAGTGAAGATTACATTTCAATAAGAAGGCTATAGGAAAGTCAGTATTTAAGTGGCTATAGTGAAGATTACATTTCAATAAGAAGGCTATAGGAAAGTCAGTATTTAAGTGGCTATAGTGAAGATTACATTTCAATAAGAAGGCTATAGGAAAGTCAATATTTCAGTGGCTATAGTGAAGATTACATTTCAATAAGAAGGCTATAGGAAAGTCAGTATTTAAGTGGCTATAGTGAAGATTACATTTCAATAAGAAGGCTATAGGAAAGTCAGTATTTAAGTGGCTATAGTGAAGATTACATTTCAACAAGAAGGCTATAGCAAAGTTAGGATTTCAGTGGCTATAGTGAAGATTACATTTCAATAAGAAGGCTATAGGAAAGTCAGTATTTAAGTGGCTATAGTGAAGATTACATTTCAATAAGAAGGCTATAGGAAAGTCAGTATTTAAGTGGCTATAGTGAAGATTACATTTCAATAAGAAGGCTATAGGAAAGTCAATATTTCAGTGGCTATAGTGAAGACTACATTTCAACAAGAAGGCTATAGCAAAGTCAATATTTCAGTGGCTATAGTGAAGATTACATTTCAGTAAGAAGGCTATAGGAAAGTCAGTATTTAAGTGGCTATAGTGAAGATTACATTTCAATAAGAAGGCTATAGGAAAGTCAATATTTCAGTGGCTATAGTGAAGATTACATTTCAATAAGAAGGCTATAGGAAAGTCAGTATTTAAGTGGCTATAGTGAAGATTACATTTCAATAAGAAGGCTATAGGAAAGTCAATATTTCAGTGGCTATAGTGAAGATTACATTTCAATAAGAAGGCTATAGGAAAGTCAGTATTTAAGTGGCTATAGTGAAGATTACATTTCAATAAGAAGGCTATAGGAAAGTCAGTATTTAAGTGGCTATAGTGAAGATTACATTTCAATAAGAAGGCTATAGGAAAGTCAGTATTTAAGTGGCTATAGTGAAGATTACATTTCAATAAGAAGGCTATAGGAAAGTCAATATTTCAGTGGCTATAGTGAAGATTACATTTCAATAAGAAGGCTATAGGAAAGTCAGTATTTAAGTGGCTATAGTGAAGATTACATTTCAATAAGAAGGCTATAGGAAAGTCAGTATTTAAGTGGCTATAGTGAAGATTACATTTCAACAAGAAGGCTATAGCAAAGTTAGGATTTCAGTGGCTATAGTGAAGATTACATTTCAATAAGAAGGCTATAGGAAAGTCAGTATTTAAGTGGCTATAGTGAAGATTACATTTCAGTAAGAAGGCTATAGGAAAGTCAGTATTTAAGTGGCTATAGTGAAGATTACATTTCAATAAGAAGGCTATAGGAAAGTCAATATTTCAGTGGCTATAGTGAAGATTACATTTCAATAAGAAGGCTATAGGAAAGTCAGTATTTAAGTGGCTATAGTGAAGATTACATTTCAATAAGAAGGCTATAGGAAAGTCAATATTTCAGTGGCTATAGTGAAGATTACATTTCAATAAGAAGGCTATAGGAAAGTCAGTATTTAAGTGGCTATAGTGAAGATTACATTTCAATAAGAAGGCTATAGGAAAGTCAGTATTTAAGTGGCTATAGTGAAGATTACATTTCAATAAGAAGGCTATAGGAAAGTCAGTATTTAAGTGGCTATAGTGAAGATTACATTTCAATAAGAAGGCTATAGGAAAGTCAATATTTCAGTGGCTATAGTGAAGATTACATTTCAATAAGAAGGCTATAGGAAAGTCAGTATTTAAGTGGCTATAGTGAAGATTACATTTCAATAAGAAGGCTATAGGAAAGTCAGTATTTAAGTGGCTATAGTGAAGATTACATTTCAACAAGAAGGCTATAGCAAAGTTAGGATTTCAGTGGCTATAGTGAAGATTACATTTCAATAAGAAGGCTATAGGAAAGTCAGTATTTAAGTGGCTATAGTGAAGATTACATTTCAATAAGAAGGCTATAGGAAAGTCAGTATTTAAGTGGCTATAGTGAAGATTACATTTCAATAAGAAGGCTATAGGAAAGTCAATATTTCAGTGGCTATAGTGAAGACTACATTTCAACAAGAAGGCTATAGCAAAGTCAATATTTCAGTGGCTATAGTGAAGATTACATTTCAATAAGAAGGCTATAGGAAAGTCAGTATTTAAGTGGCTATAGTGAAGATTACATTTCAATAAGAAGGCTATAGGAAAGTCAATATTTCAGTGGCTATAGTGAAGATTACATTTCAATAAGAAGGCTATAGGAAAGTCAGTATTTAAGTGGCTATAGTGAAGATTACATTTCAATAAGAAGGCTATAGGAAAGTCAATATTTCAGTGGCTATAGTGAAGATTACATTTCAATAAGAAGGCTATAGGAAAGTCAGTATTTAAGTGGCTATAGTGAAGATTACATTTCAATAAGAAGGCTATAGGAAAGTCAATATTTCAGTGGCTATAGTGAAGATTACATTTCAATAAGAAGGCTATAGGAAAGTCAGTATTTAAGTGGCTATAGTGAAGATTACATTTCAATAAGAAGGCTATAGGAAAGTCAGTATTTAAGTGGCTATAGTGAAGATTACATTTCAATAAGAAGGCTATAGGAAAGTCAATATTTCAGTGGCTATAGTGAAGATTACATTTCAATAAGAAGGCTATAGGAAAGTCAGTATTTAAGTGGCTATAGTGAAGATTACATTTCAATAAGAAGGCTATAGGAAAGTCAATATTTCAGTGGCTATAGTGAAGATTACATTTCAATAAGAAGGCTATAGGAAAGTCAGTATTTAAGTGGCTATAGTGAAGATTACATTTCAATAAGAAGGCTATAGGAAAGTCAGTATTTAAGTGGCTATAGTGAAGATTACATTTCAATAAGAAGGCTATAGGAAAGTCAATATTTCAGTGGCTATAGTGAAGATTACATTTCAATAAGAAGGCTATAGCAAAGTCAGTATTTAAGTGGCTATAGTGAAGATTACATTTCAATAAGAAGGCTATAGGAAAGTCAATATTTCAGTGGCTATAGTGAAGATTACATTTCAATAAGAAGGCTATAGGAAAGTCAGTATTTAAGTGGCTATAGTGAAGATTACATTTCAATAAGAAGGCTATAGGAAAGTCAGTATTTAAGTGGCTATAGTGAAGATTACATTTCAACAAGAAGGCTATAGCAAAGTTAGGATTTCAGTGGCTATAGTGAAGATTACATTTCAATAAGAAGGCTATAGGAAAGTCAGTATTTAAGTGGCTATAGTGAAGATTACATTTCAATAAGAAGGCTATAGGAAAGTCAGTATTTAAGTGGCTATAGTGAAGATTACATTTCAATAAGAAGGCTATAGGAAAGTCAATATTTCAGTGGCTATAGTGAAGATTACATTTCAATAAGAAGGCTATAGGAAAGTCAATATTTCAGTGGCTATAGTGAAGATTACATTTCAATAAGAAGGCTATAGGAAAGTCAGTATTTAAGTGGCTATAGTGAAGATTACATTTCAATAAGAAGGCTATAGGAAAGTCAATATTTCAGTGGCTATAGTGAAGATTACATTTCAATAAGAAGGCTATAGGAAAGTCAGTATTTAAGTGGCTATAGTGAATATTACATTTCAATAAGAAGGCTATAGGAAAGTCAATATTTCAGTGGCTATAGTGAAGATTACATTTCAATAAGAAGGCTATAGGAAAGTCAGTATTTAAGTGGCTATAGTGAAGATTACATTTCAATAAGAAGGCTATAGGAAAGTCAGTATTTAAGTGGCTATAGTGAAGATTACATTTCAATAAGAAGGCTATAGGAAAGTCAGTATTTAAGTGGCTATAGTGAAGATTACATTTCAATAAGAAGGCTATAGGAAAGTCAATATTTCAGTGGCTATAGTGAAGATTACATTTCAATAAGAAGGCTATAGGAAAGTCAGTATTTAAGTGGCTATAGTGAAGATTACATTTCAATAAGAAGGCTATAGGAAAGTCAATATTTCAGTGGCTATAGTGAAGACTACATTTCAACAAGAAGGCTATAGCAAAGTCAATATTTCAGTGGCTATAGTGAAGATTACATTTCAATAAGAAGTCTATAGGAAAGTCAGTATTTAAGTGGCTATAGTGAAGATTACATTTCAATAAGAAGGCTATAGGAAAGTCAGTATTTAAGTGGCTATAGTGAAGATTACATTTCACCAAGAAGGCTATAGCAAAGTTAGGATTTCAGTGGCTATAGTGAAGATTACATTTCAATAAGAAGGCTATAGGAAAGTCAATATTTCAGTGGCTATAGTGAAGATTACATTTCAATAAGAAGGCTATA
Source organism: Sepioteuthis lessoniana (assembly GCA_963585895.1). NCBI lineage: Eukaryota > Metazoa > Mollusca > Cephalopoda > Myopsida > Loliginidae > Sepioteuthis > Sepioteuthis lessoniana. The sequence continues at coordinate 80,130,911 of OY757910.1, forward strand.
GGAAAGTCAGTATTTAAGTGGCTATAGTGAAGATTACATTTCAATAAGAAGGCTATAGGAAAGTCAATATTTCAGTGGCTATAGTGAAGATTACATTTCAATAAGAAGGCTATAGGAAAGTCAGTATTTAAGTGGCTATAGTGAAGATTACATTTCAATAAGAAGGCTATAGGAAAGTCAGTATTTAAGTGGCTATAGTGAAGATTACATTTCAACAAGAAGGCTATAGCAAAGTTAGGATTTCAGTGGCTATAGTGAAGATTACATTTCAATAAGAAGGCTATAGGAAAGTCAGTATTTAAGTGGCTATAGTGAAGATTACATTTCAATAAGAAGGCTATAGGAAAGTCAGTATTTAAGTGGCTATAGTGAAGATTACATTTCAATAAGAAGGCTATAGGAAAGTCAATATTTCAGTGGCTATAGTGAAGATTACATTTCAATAAGAAGGCTATAGGAAAGTCAATATTTCAGTGGCTATAGTGAAGATTACATTTCAATAAGAAGGCTATAGGAAAGTCAGTATTTAAGTGGCTATAGTGAAGATTACATTTCAATAAGAAGGCTATAGGAAAGTCAATATTTCAGTGGCTATAGTGAAGATTACATTTCAATAAGAAGGCTATAGGAAAGTCAGTATTTAAGTGGCTATAGTGAAGATTACATTTCAATAAGAAGGCTATAGGAAAGTCAATATTTCAGTGGCTATAGTGAAGATTACATTTCAATAAGAAGGCTATAGGAAAGTCAGTATTTAAGTGGCTATAGTGAAGATTACATTTCAATAAGAAGGCTATAGGAAAGTCAGTATTTAAGTGGCTATAGTGAAGATTACATTTCAATAAGAAGGCTATAGGAAAGTCAGTATTTAAGTGGCTATAGTGAAGATTACATTTCAATAAGAAGGCTATAGGAAAGTCAATATTTCAGTGGCTATAGTGAAGATTACATTTCAATAAGAAGGCTATAGGAAAGTCAGTATTTAAGTGGCTATAGTGAAGATTACATTTCAATAAGAAGGCTATAGGAAAGTCAATATTTCAGTGGCTATAGTGAAGACTACATTTCAACAAGAAGGCTATAGCAAAGTCAATATTTCAGTGGCTATAGTGAAGATTACATTTCAATAAGAAGGCTATAGGAAAGTCAGTATTTAAGTGGCTATAGTGAAGATTACATTTCAATAAGAAGGCTATAGGAAAGTCAGTATTTAAGTGGCTATAGTGAAGATTACATTTCACCAAGAAGGCTATAGCAAAGTTAGGATTTCAGTGGCTATAGTGAAGATTACATTTCAATAAGAAGGCTATAGGAAAGTCAGTATTTAAGTGGCTATAGTGAAGATTACATTTCAATAAGAAGGCTATAGGAAAGTCAGTATTTAAGTGGCTATAGTGAAGATTACATTTCAATAAGAAGGCTATAGGAAAGTCAGTATTTAAGTGGCTATAGTGAAGATTACATTTCAATAAGAAGGCTATAGGAAAGTCAGTATTTAAGTGGCTATAGTGAAGATTACATTTCAATAAGAAGGCTATAGGAAAGTCAGTATTTAAGTGGCTATAGTGAAGATTACATTTCAATAAGAAGGCTATAGGAAAGTCAATATTTCAGTGGCTATAGTGAAGATTACATTTCAATAAGAAGGCTATAGGAAAGTCAATATTTCAGTGGCTATAGTGAAGATTACATTTCAATAAGAAGGCTATAGGAAAGTCAGTATTTAAGTGGCTATAGTGAAGATTACATTTCAATAAGAAGGCTATAGGAAAGTCAATATTTCAGTGGCTATAGTGAAGATTACATTTCAATAAGAAGGCTATAGGAAAGTCAATATTTCAGTGGCTATAGTGAAGATTACATTTCAATAAGAAGGCTATAGGAAAGTCAGTATTTAAGTGGCTATAGTGAAGATTACATTTCAATAAGAAGGCTATAGGAAAGTCAATATTTCAGTGGCTATAGTGAAGATTACATTTCAATAAGAAGGCTATAGGAAAGTCAATATTTCAGTGGCTATAGTGAAGATTACATTTCAATAAGAAGGCTATAGGAAAGTCAGTATTTAAGTGGCTATAGTGAAGATTACATTTCAATAAGAAGGCTATAGGAAAGTCAATATTTCAGTGGCTATAGTGAAGATTACATTTCAATAAGAAGGCATTAGGAAAGTCAATATTTCAGTGGCTATAGTGAAGATTACATTTCAATAAGAAGGCTATAGGAAAGTCAGTATTTAAGTGGCTATAGTGAAGATTACATTTCAATAAGAAGGCTATAGGAAAGTCAGTATTTAAGTGGCTATAGTGAAGATTACATTTCAATAAGAAGGCTATAGGAAAGTCAATATTTCAGTGGCTATAGTGAAGATTACATTTCAATAAGAAGGCTATAGGAAAGTCAATATTTCAGTGGCTATAGTGAAGATTACATTTCAATAAGAAGGCTATAGGAAAGTCAGTATTTAAGTGGCTATAGTGAAGATTACATTTCAATAAGAAGGCTATAGGAAAGTCAATATTTCAGTGGCTATAGTGAAGATTACATTTCAATAAGAAGGCTATAGGAAAGTCAATATTTCAGTGGCTATAGTGAAGATTACATTTCAATAAGAAGGCTATAGGAAAGTCAGTATTTAAGTGGCTATAGTGAAGATTACATTTCAATAAGAAGGCTATAGGAAAGTCAATATTTCAGTGGCTATAGTGAAGATTACATTTCAATAAGAAGGCTATAGGAAAGTCAATATTTCAGTGGCTATAGTGAAGATTACATTTCAATAAGAAGGCTATAGGAAAGTCAGTATTTAAGTGGCTATAGTGAAGATTACATTTCAATAAGAAGGCTATAGGAAAGTCAATATTTCAGTGGCTATAGTGAAGATTACATTTCAATAAGAAGGCATTAGGAAAGTCAATATTTCAGTGGCTATAGTGAAGATTACATTTCAATAAGAAGGCTATAGGAAAGTCAGTATTTAAGTGGCTATAGTGAAGATTACATTTCAATAAGAAGGCTATAGGAAAGTCAATATTTCAGTGGCTATAGTGAAGATTACATTTCAATAAGAAGGCTATAGGAAAGTCAGTATTTAAGTGGCTATAGTGAAGATTACATTTCAATAAGAAGGCTATAGGAAAGTCAATATTTCAGTGGCTATAGTGAAGATTACATTTCAATAAGAAGGCTATAGGAAAGTCAATATTTCAGTGGCTATAGTGAAGATTACATTTCAATAAGAAGGCTATAGGAAAGTCAGTATTTAAGTGGCTATAGTGAAGATTACATTTCAATAAGAAGGCTATAGGAAAGTCAATATTTCAGTGGCTATAGTGAAGATTACATTTCAATAAGAAGGCTATAGGAAAGTCAGTATTTAAGTGGCTATAGTGAAGATTACATTTCAATAAGAAGGCTATAGGAAAGTCAATATTTCAGTGGCTATAGTGAAGATTACATTTCAATAAGAAGGCTATAGGAATGTCAGTATTTAAGTGGCTATAGTGAAGATTACATTTCAATAAGAAGGCTATAGGAAAGTCAGTATTTAAGTGGCTATAGTGAAGATTACATTTCAATAAGAAGGCTATAGGAAAGTCAATATTTCAGTGGCTATAGTGAAGATTACATTTCAATAAGAAGGCTATAGGAATGTCAGTATTTAAGTGGCTATAGTGAAGATTACATTTCAATAAGAAGGCTATAGGAAAGTCAGTATTTAAGTGGCTATAGTGAAGATTACATTTCAATAAGAAGGCTATAGGAAAGTCAATATTTCAGTGGCTATAGTGAAGATTACATTTCAATAAGAAGGCTATAGGAATGTCAGTATTTAAGTGGCTATAGTGAAGATTACATTTCAATAAGAAGGCTATAGGAAAGTCAGTATTTAAGTGGCTATAGTGAAGATTACATTTCAATAAGAAGGCTATAGGAAAGTCAATATTTCAGTGGCTATAGTGAAGATTACATTTCAATAAGAAGGCTATAGGAATGTCAGTATTTAAGTGGCTATAGTGAAGATTACATTTCAATAAGAAGGCTATAGGAATGTCAGTATTTAAGTGGCTATAGTGAAGATTACATTTCAATAAGAAGGCTATAGGAAAGTCAATATTTCAGTGGCTATAGTGAAGATTACATTTCAATAAGAAGGCTATAGGAAAGTCAGTATTTAAGTGGCTATAGTGAAGATTACATTTCAATAAGAAGGCTATAGGAAAGTCAATATTTCAGTGGCTATAGTGAAGATTACATTTCAATAAGAAGGCTATAGGAAAGTCAATATTTCAGTGGCTATAGTGAAGATTACATTTCAATAAGAAGGCTATAGGAAAGTCAGTATTTAAGTGGCTATAGTGAAGATTACATTTCAATAAGAAGGCTATAGGAAAGTCAGTATTTAAGTGGCTATAGTGAAGATTACATTTCAATAAGAAGGCTATAGGAAAGTCAGTATTTAAGTGGCTATAGTGAAGATTACATTTCAATAAGAAGGCTATAGGAAAGTCAATATTTCAGTGGCTATAGTGAAGATTACATTTCAATAAGAAGGCTATAGGAAAGTCAGTATTTAAGTGGCTATAGTGAAGATTACATTTCAATAAGAAGGCTATAGGAAAGTCAATATTTCAGTGGCTATAGTGAAGACTACATTTCAACAAGAAGGCTATAGCAAAGTCAATATTTCAGTGGCTATAGTGAAGATTACATTTCAATAAGAAGGCTATAGGAAAGTCAGTATTTAAGTGGCTATAGTGAAGATTACATTTCAATAAGAAGGCTATAGGAAAGTCAATATTTCAGTGGCTATAGTGAAGATTACATTTCAATAAGAAGGCTATAGGAAAGTCAGTATTTAAGTGGCTATAGTGAAGATTACATTTCAATAAGAAGGCTATAGGAAAGTCAATATTTCAGTGGCTATAGTGAAGACTACATTTCAACAAGAAGGCTATAGCAAAGTCAATATTTCAGTGGCTATAGTGAAGATTACATTTCAATAAGAAGGCTATAGCAAAGTCAATATTTCAGTGGCTATAGTGAAGATAACATTTCAATAAGAAGGCTATAGGAAAGTCAATATTTCAGTGGCTATAGTGAAGACTACATTTCAATAAGAAGGCTATAGGAAAGTCAATATTTCAGTGGCTATAGTGAAGACTACATTTCAACAAGAAGGCTATAGCAAAGTCAATATTTCAGTGGCTATAGTGAAGATTACATTTCAATAAGAAGGCTATAGGAAAGTCAGTATTTAAGTGGCTATAGTGAAGATTACATTTCAATAAGAAGGCTATAGGAAAGTCAGTATTTAAGTGGCTATAGTGAAGATTACATTTCAATAAGAAGGCTATAGGAAAGTCAATATTTCAGTGGCTATAGTGAAGATTACATTTCAATAAGAAGGCTATAGGAAAGTCAGTATTTAAGTGGCTATAGTGAAGATTACATTTCAATAAGAAGGCTATAGGAAAGTCAATATTTCAGTGGCTATAGTGAAGATTACATTTCAATAAGAAGGCTATAGGAAAGTCAGTATTTAAGTGGCTATAGTGAAGATTACATTTCAATAAGAAGGCTATAGGAAAGTCAATATTTCAGTGGCTATAGTGAAGATTACATTTCAATAAGAAGGCTATAGGAAAGTCAGTATTTAAGTGGCTATAGTGAAGATTACATTTCAATAAGAAGGCTATAGGAAAGTCAATATTTCAGTGGCTATAGTGAAGATTACATTTCAATAAGAAGGCTATAGGAAAGTCAGTATTTAAGTGGCTATAGTGAAGATTACATTTCAATAAGAAGGCTATAGGAAAGTCAATATTTCAGTGGCTATAGTGAAGACTACATTTCAACAAGAAGGCTATAGCAAAGTCAATATTTCAGTGGCTATAGTGAAGATTACATTTCAATAAGAAGGCTATAGGAAAGTCAATATTTCAGTGGCTATAGTGAAGATTACATTTCAATAAGAAGGCTATAGGAAAGTCAATATTTCAGTGGCTATAGTGAAGACTACATTTCAACAAGAAGGCTATAGCAAAGTCAATATTTCAGTGGCTATAGTGAAGATTACATTTCAATAAGAAGGCTATAGGAAAGTCAGTATTTAAGTGGCTATAGTGAAGATTACATTTCAATAAGAAGGCTATAGGAAAGTCAATATTTCAGTGGCTATAGTGAAGATTACATTTCAATAAGAAGGCTATAGGAAAGTCAGTATTTAAGTGGCTATAGTGAAGATTACATTTCAATAAGAAGGCTATAGGAAAGTCAGTATTTAAGTGGCTATAGTGAAGATTACATTTCAATAAGAAGGCTATAGGAAAGTCAATATTTCAGTGGCTATAGTGAAGATTACATTTCAATAAGAAGGCTATAGGAAAGTCAGTATTTAAGTGGCTATAGTGAAGATTACATTTCAATAAGAAGGCTATAGGAAAGTCAGTATTTAAGTGGCTATAGTGAAGATTACATTTCAATAAGAAGGCTATAGGAAAGTCAATATTTCAGTGGCTATAGTGAAGATTACATTTCAATAAGAAGGCTATAGGAAAGTCAGTATTTAAGTGGCTATAGTGAAGATTACATTTCAATAAGAAGGCTATAGGAAAGTCAGTATTTAAGTGGCTATAGTGAAGATTACATTTCAATAAGAAGGCTATAGGAAAGTCAATATTTCAGTGGCTATAGTGAAGATTACATTTCAATAAGAAGGCTATAGGAAAGTCAGTATTTAAGTGGCTATAGTGAAGATTACATTTCAATAAGAAGGCTATAGGAAAGTCAGTATTTAAGTGGCTATAGTGAAGATTACATTTCAATAAGAAGGCTATAGGAAAGTCAATATTTCAGTGGCTATAGTGAAGATTACATTTCAATAAGAAGGCTATAGGAAAGTCAGTATTTAAGTGGCTATAGTGAAGATTACATTTCAATAAGAAGGCTATAGGAAAGTCAATATTTCAGTGGCTATAGTGAAGACTACATTTCAACAAGAAGGCTATAGCAAAGTCAATATTTCAGTGGCTATAGTGAAGATTACATTTCAATAAGAAGGCTATAGGAAAGTCAATATTTCAGTGGCTATAGTGAAGATTACATTTCAATAAGAAGGCTATAGGAAAGTCAGTATTTAAGTGGCTATAGTGAAGATTACATTTCAATAAGAAGGCTATAGGAAAGTCAATATTTCAGTGGCTATAGTGAAGATTACATTTCAATAAGAAGGCTATAGGAAAGTCAGTATTTAAGTGGCTATAGTGAAGATTACATTTCAATAAGAAGGCTATAGGAAAGTCAATATTTCAGTGGCTATAGTGAAGACTACATTTCAACAAGAAGGCTATAGCAAAGTCAATATTTCAGTGGCTATAGTGAAGATTACATTTCAATAAGAAGGCTATAGGAAAGTCAATATTTCAGTGGCTATAGTGAAGATTACATTTCAATAAGAAGGCTATAGGAAAGTCAGTATTTAAGTGGCTATAGTGAAGATTACATTTCAATAAGAAGGCTATAGGAAAGTCAATATTTCAGTGGCTATAGTGAAGACTACATTTCAACAAGAAGGCTATAGCAAAGTCAATATTTCAGTGGCTATAGTGAAGATTACATTTCAATAAGAAGGCTATAGGAAAGTCAATATTTCAGTGGCTATAGTGAAGATTACATTTCAATAAGAAGGCTATAGGAAAGTCAATATTTCAGTGGCTATAGTGAAGACTACATTTCAACAAGAAGGCTATAGCAAAGTCAATATTTCAGTGGCTATAGTGAAGATTACATTTCAATAAGAAGGCTATAGGAAAGTCAGTATTTAAGTGGCTATAGTGAAGATTACATTTCAATAAGAAGGCTATAGGAAAGTCAATATTTCAGTGGCTATAGTGAAGATTACATTTCAATAAGAAGGCTATAGGAAAGTCAGTATTTAAGTGGCTATAGTGAAGATTACATTTCAATAAGAAGGCTATAGGAAAGTCAATATTTCAGTGGCTATAGTGAAGACTACATTTCAACAAGAAGGCTATAGCAAAGTCAATATTTCAGTGGCTATAGTGAAGATTACATTTCAATAAGAAGGCTATAGGAAAGTCAATATTTCAGTGGCTATAGTGAAGATTACATTTCAATAAGAAGGCTATAGGAAAGTCAGTATTTAAGTGGCTATAGTGAAGATTACATTTCAATAAGAAGGCTATAGGAAAGTCAATATTTCAGTGGCTATAGTGAAGACTACATTTCAACAAGAAGGCTATAGCAAAGTCAATATTTCAGTGGCTCTAGTGAAGATTACATTTCAATAAGAAGGCTATAGGAAAGTCAATATTTCAGTGGCTATAGTGAAGATTACATTTCAATAAGAAGGCTATAGGAAAGTCAGTATTTAAGTGGCTATAGTGAAGATTACATTTCAATAAGAAGGCTATAGGAAAGTCAATATTTCAGTGGCTATAGTGAAGACTACATTTCAACAAGAAGGCTATAGCAAAGTCAATATTTCAGTGGCTATAGTGAAGATTACATTTCAATAAGAAGGCTATAGGAAAGTCAGTATTTAAGTGGCTATAGTGAAGATTACATTTCAATAAGAAGGCTATAGGAAAGTCAATATTTCAGTGGCTATAGTGAAGATTACATTTCAATAAGAAGGCTATAGGAAAGTCAGTATTTAAGTGGCTATAGTGAAGATTACATTTCAATAAGAAGGCTATAGGAAAGTCAATATTTCAGTGGCTATAGTGAAGATTACATTTCAATAAGAAGGCTATAGGAAAGTCAATATTTCAGTGGCTATAGTGAAGACTACATTTCAACAAGAAGGCTATAGCAAAGTCAATATTTCAGTGGCTATAGTGAAGATTACATTTCAATAAGAAGGCTATAGGAAAGTCAGTATTTAAGTGGCTATAGTGAAGATTACATTTCAATAAGAAGGCTATAGGAATGTCAGTATTTAAGTGGCTATAGTGAAGATTACATTTCAATAAGAAGGCTATAGGAAAGTCAGTATTTAAGTGGCTATAGTGAAGATTACATTTCAATAAGAAGGCTATAGGAAAGTCAATATTTCAGTGGCTATAGTGAAGATTACATTTCAATAAGAAGGCTATAGGAAAGTCAGTATTTAAGTGGCTATAGTGAAGATTACATTTCAATAAGAAGGCTATAGGAAAGTCAGTATTTAAGTGGCTATAGTGAAGATTACATTTCAATAAGAAGGCTATAGGAAAGTCAGTATTTAAGTGGCTATAGTGAAGATTACATTTCAATAAGAAGGCTATAGGAAAGTCAATATTTCAGTGGCTATAGTGAAGATTACATTTCAATAAGAAGGCTATAGGAAAGTCAGTATTTAAGTGGCTATAGTGAAGATTACATTTCAATAAGAAGGCTATAGGAAAGTCAGTATTTAAGTGGCTATAGTGAAGATTACATTTCAATAAGAAGGCTATAGGAAAGTCAGTATTTAAGTGGCTATAGTGAAGATTACATTTCAATAAGAAGGCTATAGGAAAGTCAATATTTCAGTGGCTATAGTGAAGATTACATTTCAATAAGAAGGCTATAGGAAAGTCAGTATTTAAGTGGCTATAGTGAAGATTACATTTCAATAAGAAGGCTATAGGAAAGTCAGTATTTAAGTGGCTATAGTGAAGATTACATTTCAATAAGAAGGCTATAGGAAAGTCAGTATTTAAGTGGCTATAGTGAAGATTACATTTCAATAAGAAGGCTATAGGAAAGTCAGTATTTAAGTGGCTATAGTGAAGATTACATTTCAATAAGAAGGCTATAGGAAAGTCAGTATTTAAGTGGCTATAGTGAAGATTACATTTCAATAAGAAGGCTATAGGAAAGTCAGTATTTAAGTGGCTATAGTGAAGACTACATTTCAACAAGAAGGCTATAGTGAAGTCTTTTTTTTTTTAAATGGCTATATGTACATAATATAGATTTCACTATGGCCATTTTAGGGAAATATAACCTTAAGTAAAATGGTTACAGTAAAGACTACATTCCAAGAGGAAGACTATAGTGAAGACCAATTTATGCCACACTGAAAAAGTTTTACAATGGTCATCAAACCAAATAAAAAATGAACCTTGCAGGCTTATGTGAAATGTTTATGACTATGATCACTGAACTTGACACTGTCGTAATAACCATAATGCAATCACAAATAAAAACACCAAATATAGATAAGCAGTTGGTCCATTCCCTAATGTAAATGTAATTTCTAATTTGATAGATTTACTAGTTTCAGCCTTAATATTTTTCATGAAAGAAAATTGCACTTTGATCTTTTAAATACATAGGTATGTCAGTAAGTCATATGATGAAAAAGTTACCTATGTTTTGCAAACCAAGGTGATAGAAAATAACCCTCTCAAAGAAAAATATGCACCTCTGGGAAATATGAAAATCCATCAAGGATGTAAAGCAGGGATGGTCAACCCCTGATTACTGTGTCAAAAGTGGCATATTACATGAGTAGATGGAGATAGCCGAGGTAATGTTTATTGTTAAAGAAATTAGAGCCAAGTTCAAATTCTAGTCAAGGCTGTTTGCATCTCACAGTGCTATTGCCTTTGGAAAAGGCAAATATCCATCTATTCTTTACCCACAACAAGCTATGAATAAAATAACAGGGCAGACTGAGCTCTCTAATCTTGAAAAGGAAAAACTCTCTTCCTTTTCTTCTTCTTTGTTTCTAATTATATTTTCTTTCTTTTATTCTCTGATATATATGTATTTACCCAACCTCTCCACACAAGCAGGATGCAACATAAGGTCAAGTGTTTTCTGAGTTTAATAGATTTAAATTCAAAGTTTTCCTTCTTCTAGACCAGTTGCCATATCAAGGTTACAGAGCTCAGTCTGCCCTACTATTTACCCATACCTGGGAGGAAAATACCTTCTCGGCATGCCTGTCAATCTCTGTTCTCCATTCTCTGGTCCCCACTATCTCTTCTGTATTCATTCTCTCAGCCATTCTCAGTATCTGTGGTCCCAACTATCTGTAATCTTGTCATATATTCTCTGTGTCTATCTCTTACTCCTTCAAGAGGCAGACTGAATTTGTTCTTCATTTTCTGGTTCCCCTACCATCTCTTCTGTATCTGTGTTCTTCTATGTCTGCCTCTACTCCTTCTAGTGGCAGACTTCCTCTTCCGACAGTCCTCTGTTTGACCCTCAGCATACATGCAGCGGTGAACATTCCCACTTCTGGACCCCTGGCCACCCAAAAGGCTGGACATAAACACATAGGCAGACAAATGGTTTCCAGGAGACCCTAAATGATGTGATAATCTGACATCTGCTTTTTATACTAGCAGGACAGAATTAGTGATTCCTACACAAATATGTCTCAGCCCCAATATGTATACACACATACATATACACATACCCATGGTCAACTCACAACCATACACATGTATACACCCACATGCACATACATATAAACATACATAGAGCTAAGCCCATGTAGTAATGTCACACAGAACGCTATTTTGCCTTTAATAGATTTTATGAATTTAATGAGTAGTTTTAAAGGTAGTTAAATTTCTTCTGAAATTAAAATTAAAAATACCAATAATATGTGATGTTGTAATACATTTGAATATAACTTGCAAACATTGATTAATATCATTTGATAAACTTACTGGATCCTTTTCTTTGAATCTCCGCAAATCAGCTGCAAACAAAACCTGGAAAAAGTTTTAAAGGTTTTTTTTAGAGAAAGACTATGTAGACTAACTTGTAAATAAATTCAATACATTTACTTGTTACAGTTGAAATATAAATCTGTAACATAATAATGTCATGTTTGCATATACATTTCCTAAACTAAATTCAACAAGTACAAAGGTAAGTTATAATGTTAGCAACTTTTGCAATACTTTCATTGAGGTAGGTTTGGTTTGGTTTCTTTGTTTAATGGCATATCAACTCTTTTTAGGTTATTTAATGCCAAAGCCATTCTCCTAGAAGAACAGTAGTGGTACTATTTAACCCATAGCTGGGAGGATAAGGGGGCTCATACCTTTCCCAAGGGTATTTGCCCAAAAGTGAACGTAATAGCGCAACTGAAGTACGTACTTGCGTACAACAATTCCGCAGTCCAACGCTTTAACCATTTCATTGAGGTAGTGAAAGTGAACCATACAGGACAGTAAGATACCAAATTCGAGTGATACTCTCTGAGTGATACTCGCTGGATTTGTCTGTGTATGTATTTGTATATATGTATGTGTGTATATATATATATATATATGCAAGTTCAAGTATATATATGTAAGGATGTGTATATATGAAAGTATATATATGGATATAAATATGTGCATGTATAGATATCTATGTAATTATGAATACGTATATATACATATACACTACCAGTCAAAAGCATCTTTATTCCTGATTCTCAGTGTTATTTTTAATGAAACAAGTTAAGCACCACAATGTCTTTATTTATTGTACTAAATATAAATCTTCCTCAATAACTTTGATCTTAATATAACCAGATATTGTTTGAAAAATTGACTTGAAGGCATTTATCTTCTTTACTACTGAGCATAACTATACTGTTAGGAGCAATGAGAAAACGGGACAAAACAAGATCAAAAGTAGGGCTACAAGACCAAAAGCAACAACAAGAGTAGAGGACATTTTCATCAGTCACCCACTTGTGTGACAGAAGTCAGTCTGCTCCAAACATCACTGCACAACTGAATCAATGTGATGAAACAAATGTGTCAACATCCACTATGAGGAGAAGACTCTGTGAAGCTGGCCTATATGGCAGAATTCCTGCCAAGAAATCACTGTTGAGGGAGCAAAACAATGTCAAAATGTTCAAGTGGGCCAAAGTGTACAAATACTGAATAACAGAAGAATGGAAAAATGTATTTTAGACTGACGAATCAAAGTTCAAAATCTTTGGGTCAAACAGGAGAGTCTATGTTGCTGAAAGAGCTGTAACCCTCAGTATCACACCAACCATAAAGTATAGAGGAAGCTCTGTAATGGTATGAGAGGCTTTTGCTAATTCCAAAGTTGGGGATTTGCACCAGAGGAAGGACAAATTGAAGGATTTGTATTCATGCAAAGTAATGACCCCAAAATAAACAAGTAAACTCTGCTAGAGGTATATAAAGTTATATATATATTTGAATAAATGTGTATGTCTGTTTATATATATATATATATATATATGTATGCATGTGTGTGAATGTGTATGTACACATATATGTATGAAGATACGAGTATATGAATATATATATATACGAATGTATATGAATATATATATAGGAATGCATTTATATGTAAATATATATGAAAGTATATATGTATATATAAGTATGTGTATGAATGTATATATATATATATATATATATATACACCTCTGGATAAAAATATAAGACCACCCTCAAAAATGATGAAAAAGATATTGTTTACAATTTTTAAATTATGAAAATCAGATATATGAAAGATAAGGCATAAAGAGAATTAAATTTGAAATATGAAGAAATTTCAAATCATTTTTTATATGTATTTTAGCATTTATGCTTCATTTTAAAATTGTGTTTTGACATAAATATAAGACCAATGAGCAGAACGATAGAATATAAAGGCAAATCTTTTATTTGATATTTTGTAGATCTGCCATTAGCTTTGATAAATTATAGTTTAAGAAAATGAGAAGGCCCCCACCCCACCCAGATCATAAGATAATTTAGTTCCTTTAGCCATTTATGCTTTTAGTATTTTAAGTTATATTACATAGACGATATGTAATAAATTTTTCAATTAAATAAGTCCTTCTTTTTCTTTAGTTTTTATTGGTGATCTTATATTTATATCAAAACACAATTTTAAAATCTACCATAAATACTAATATACCTATAAAAAAATTAATTGAAATTTCTTCTTATTTTAAATTCCAGTGTCTCTCAACTTTATCTTTCATGCATCTTATTTTCATAATTTAAAAATTGTAAACACTATCTTTTTCTTCATTTTTGAGGGTGATCTTATACTTTTGTCCTGGGGTGTAAATATAAGTGTATGAATATATATACATATATAAATATATATGAATGTATATGTATATTTCTATGTATATATATATGAATACATATATAGAAAGAGAGATGTGTATGTTCATTTTTTATTCAATATCTAAATATTCTGGCATCATAGAATATTCCTTAAACAAACTAGATTAAATTATTTAAATCAATCCTATCATTTTTTAGCATTTTATTTGTTCATTAGACTACTGAACTCATTTTCAACTCTTTATACTGCTTTTTTTCTTTTTTTTTGGTTTGGTTTGTTTAGCAGCATATTTATGGGTTATTGAACGTCAAAATTTGATAATAATCTGAACACATTTGTATGGCTTCAAGTATTCCTATTCAATACTCAAAATTTATACACAAATGGTTCGGGGTGTCCCCATGGTGTAATGGTTAAAACACTGGACTACGGAATCATAGTAAGCAAGTTCAAACTCCAGTCTCACTATTACGTTCACTTTCAAACAAATACCCTTGGAAAAAGTATGAACCCCTTTATCCTTCTATAAGGATGGATTTGGCATTAAATAACCCATGAAGGTCGATATGCTATTAAACAAAGAAACCAAACCAAACCACAAATGGTTCAAAATAACCATATTTACCAACCACTCCGCTCGGGCAGGATATGACACAAGGTCAATTTTTAAGTGGAGTTTAACAGGTTTGAATTCAGAGTCTTCCTTCTCCTAGACTAGTTGCCTCACCAAGGCTGAAAAACCTAGTCTGCCCTACTATTTACCTATAGCTGGAGGGAGAATAATTGGATTCATACCTTTCCCAAGGGTATTAGTGCTATGTGAAATGCAATCAGTCTCGTTCAGGCTTTGAACTCGTGTCACCATGTCCATTTCCTACGACGATAACCATTACACCACGGGCACCTCCACTTCAAAATAACTATTCTTATTTAATATAAATAATGATTTGCTATCAAGTATTCCTATCTAATAACAATACATTTTAAACAGATCTATTTGACTCATATATGATACCCTATCAGGTACTATCACTTTGTTTTAGAGCCAAACTGGGAGCAATGACAATGAAGAGGTGACTCCACACTTCCCTGGAACTGGAGCTTCACTACCAGATCCATATATACACCACTGTTTTTAATTTTACTTTACTGTTTGCAGTGGAAAAAAGTGATAACTGACTGACATTACCTGAAAATATATATTCTCCATATTTCAATGTATTCAGTACACTTGAGAAAGATGAAAGAATAGAGCATCCAAAAAGTTCCAGCGACAAAAAACAAAAAGAAAGAGATCAATAATCTAAACAGCTTTTAGAATAAATTATAATTACTTATTTTACAGTTTTATGTGTTTTGTTTACAGCTCTTCTCAAATATCTTATTTTGCAGGGGTTGATTTTGTATTTAAGGGTTTGAGTTAGTGCCCATGTCTAATATGAAGTTTGACCTAGATCTTAATTAGGATATTTGGGTGTTTCAGTAGTGGTGCAAGCTGGTAGCTGATGTGTGCATTTTAGATCTTGGTTTCACTCTCTCTATTAATTAGGATATTTGGGTGATTCAGTAGTGGTGCAAGCTGGTAGCTGATGTGTGCATTTTAGATCTTGGTCTCACTCTCTCTATTGTAAATAAGCTGCAAAACATCAAGGCAACTCCAATTTAATTTCTGATGACAATCAATAAATAATAAAATAAAAAATAGTTACATCTGTAAAAGTCCAGATTAAACTGTAAATACTTACTGTTTGTGCCCAGCCAGCATATTTTCCCCACAGATTTCGAAAATAGTTTCCTGAAGCAAATAAACAATTCAAATCTTTTTAATTATTTATTCATATAAAAAAGCAAAGATTTTTGCTAAAGATTAAATGTTTTCAAAGCAAAATCAATTAATATTTTACAATCCTGGGCACTGCTAGTAAAGCAAGAATGAACTCATAAGCAACGTTTTTCAATGAACTCCTACACATGGACACACCACTGTTGGCCAACAAGCAAAAATTTACATACATCAGATTTTTGCAGATATTAGATGCCAAGTAGAGGATCTGTCAAGAGTGATGGCTGATAGGGACAGATGGGGAGAGAAAGTTAAGGGGATTTGTTTTGTCAGTATGCCTCGATGATGTTTACTCACCTTATTGGTCATTTCTTGACAATATGCAAGTGTTATAGAAGCAAAATAGTAATTTATTATAGAAGCAAATATAGCAAATTATTATAGAAGCAAATATAGTAATTTTTAATAGAAGGAAATATCTTACAGGAAATCAAAAGAACAAAGGTTATTTTGCTAAACAATTCATACCTGTGGAAGAAAATGCATCAAAAGATGCTTTACTTAGTAGAGACAAACTTCCAAAAGATGAAGAAAAAAGATGTGCTCTCTATAGAATGTTTCAAAAACTATTAATAATTCTATGAGAGTACATTATAATATTCAAATTTCAAACAGTCTCCACAAGTTTACCATCCCTGTCAACACATTCTAGGAACTTTCCACAAGTGATATCCAAAATATCAATTCTTCCCAAGGAAATGTTAACATTTTTTAATCACCTCTGGAAGATATCAAGAATGTCTTGATAGGGATGGTGAACAGGTAGAAACATCTTGAAACCATATCATAAAGGTACTCGCATAAAAGTGTTAATATTTTTTTAATCACTGTATTTTGCAAATCAACTGGAGCAGCCAAAAAAAAGCTAATAACCTCTCCAGCTTCATGTTAAGGGCAAGTAACTCTTACATTTTAACATTGATTATAATAATCTTTACAAATGTATAAAAAAAAAACTATAACAAAAAATAATGTACCTATTTCATCATAACCTTTTGTTGTCAATGATCTTTTGTCTTTGAGGCTCGGTAAGTAATCTCTGCTAGCAATTTGCTGAACATGGGTGTCTACAGGAATGGCCCCAGGCTTATCCAAAGACATCAAACACACACAGTCTGCAACCTGAAAATCAAAAGTTAAGTATATTAAATAAACAGATGGAAGTAAATGACAATTTGAATAAAGATCTTTTGTGCCTATCACTGCTCTATTATTTCAAAAACAAACTTAGAATATTATTCTAGATCAGGATTAATGGCACTTGAAGATAACCTTTAAGTTAGAATAATTTAAAAGAAAAAAGTTTGACAAAATTTACAATATTCTCACATAATTTTAAAAACTACTTTTATCAACAATATAGATATAAAATAGGTGATGAGATTGGGCAAAATATTGTTCAAGAAAAAAATTTTTAAATCATGCAGATTTACAATGGGCCCAACTAAGAAGGGAATGAAATTTTTTTTAGTTTAACTGAATTTCAGTGGAGGTGGGGGGTTAAAGAATTAAATAAACTTTAGAAATGATAAGCCAAATGTGTTGACTTGCAGGTTGATTATACAGAATATCATGAACATTTCATGGTTCTTGGACATTCTCTTCTTGGTTGGGCCAAGAACTTTTCAGCACCTCCTATCCCAGTCTGTTCATATCTATTTGTCTAATTTTCTCTCTTTCTCTCTCTCTCTCTCTCTCTCTCTCTATATATATATATATGTATATATATATCTGCCTCAGTATTATTTATCCAAATTGCTAGTAAGCGCTCTGCCTATTTCAGTTTGTTCATATATATATATATATATATATATATATATATATATATATATATGTATATATATATATATATATATATATATAGTGGATAATGGAGAAAATTAATAGATAAAAATTTAATCTACAAATTTATAATTTTTTTTCATTTCTTTAAATTGAGTGAAAAGTTTGCTGACAAAAACAAAAACATGGCGGGGGGAAGAGATTAAAAGAGTTACCTCCTCATTTTATTGAATTTCCATTTTTTTATTTATAAAATAAAATAAATAAGTAAATGAAAAAACAGAAATTCAATAAAACAAGGAGGTAACTCTTTTAATCTCTTTTCCCTCCCCCCCCCACATGTCTATTCTGTTTTATTTATCCATTGGATCTGAAGAAGTCCTGTCATATTTTTCTTCATGTTTTTGGTTCACACCAGAAACTGAAAAACAGGATGGAAATGAATTTATAATCCTAAAATTACCGGTCTTTGGTTTTTTCTTTAAAAAAATATCGCTCTGTAAAAAATTACATTGAGCTCTCCACCAGGAAAATTTAAATGTTCAGCTCCAAGATGATTTTCTTGTCCTGAAGGAATTACTCCCAACTCTGGTTTAACTGGACCAAATAATAATAATAATATATATATATATATATATATATATATATATATATATATATTAGTCTCTTCATACCTATATATATATTTTTTTTTTTTTTTTTTTTTTTTGCAGTGTTAAAGAAACTTTAGAAACAAAGTGTTAAGTATGTTGAACTGAAGAATATAAATGGAAAAGCATATATGTTTCATATCTCTAAGTCATTCCTTTCTTAGTCAGGATAAAAAGTTTTCAGTATCCTCACACACAACATTTAAAAGTTAATTTTTTATCCTACCTTGGCTCCAACTCCAGTTAGTTTTTGAAGTTGTTCTTTAGCAACTTGATATGGTTCAGATCGAAGGCCATAGAGCCATTTTTCACCTTCTTCCATTGAATCAATGTACTGGGCAGTTTTACTAATATAGCCAGCACGATAACCAAATCCCAACTCCCTCAGTTTTAACTCAACACCTTCAGAAGCCAAAGAATGAACCGACGGAAAAGCATAAAACGTCTTTCCTCCAAGATTTGCTATTTCTCTTCCATAATGAATACACAGTTTTTCAACCATTGATGAAATTCTTTCAATGTTGTTGTTTGAAGAGCATATGAATGAAAACAGGTTTTCGACTGGATCTTGACGCAAAACTCGAATGCCATGAAATTTATTTCCAACTGTCTTTGAGAATACAGTATCAGCTTTCTTCCACATTTTATATAAGTCACTAATGTAGACATCAAGCTGTAAATAGTCTTTCAGTTGTGTTTCATTGTCAGTCGTTTTGTTTCCTAATACCTGGTACATGATTTCATCTTCATTTTGTTTTAGTAGCCACAACTTTTTTGAAAACACTCCACACCACACACCTGGATAGGGTTGTGTCCATCTGAAAATCAAAGATCATAATTAAGTATGCATTTACCTAACCTCTATGACATCGGCAGGATGTGACACAAGGCTAATTTTTTAGGGGAGTAAAGCTAAGTTGAATTCAGAGTTTTCCTTCCCCTAGAATAGTTGCTTAAGTAAGGTTTTTAAAAATCCAATTTGACCTACTATTTATCCATAGCTGGGGAGAGAACAAATGGATTCATGCCTTTCCCAAGAGCATTAATGTAAAGTGAAATGCAAACAGTCTTGTCTAGGATTTGAACTCAGATAGCCAATTCTATTTTCTACAACAATAAACATTACTCTAAGTGCTCCTCCTTGTTTTGTTTCCTAATACCTGGTAAAAATCTAATCTACAAATTTATAATGAATAAGTAGATGCAGGTGCACTATAAATACTAGAAGTCAAAAGTTTTGCAATATTTTAGTATGTACTTGCTGGCAGCACATATACAATAGTAGGTACCCACTGTGGTTGGTATTACCATGATAGTTGATGCTCTAATACATTATGCATTGCTTTAAAGTAGGAGGCACCCAGTGAAAATTGAACTCAATAACAGTAGTCAGATAGCTAACCATTACATCATGCAATGCAACCAGAAGAGGACTTATACAAATTAGAACAAAATCTTCCTAGAATAGCGTGATATTTGGAGGTAGATATGAGGGATGTCTATATGCATTATTTATATATATATATATATATATATATATATATATATATATATATATATATATATATATATATATATAAATGATTATATCAGAGAGATTTCTCTTCATCTAAGTAAGTGATTATATGAGCCCAAAAGAGCTCTGTTGATGGGAAATTAGTTAAATGCTTTGTCATGCATCAATTCAAGATTGATCACGTTTAATTTTAAAAAAAGGGTTCACACATTAATTCCTAAAACAACAATAGCTAATGGAATCCACAGTTATCTAACAGCATTAAGTAATCAAACAACGACAGGGATTTTACATAACAGGCTGAGTCAAATGTTTTGGTACATGCTAGTTTGCAGCACATATATCACATGACCAAAGCAGTTCAAGCCATGGAAGGTATCCATTTTGATTGATAGTATCATGGTAGTTAGTGTGCTAATATATCAATTGCATCTCTCCATCTGTGATTTGAAAGCTGGACAGATGAACGTGCAACATAGTCTAATTCAGAAACATATGCTTTATGAATGTGAATGAGGCCATAATGCCATAAAAGCACTCAAAAACATTTATTTTATAAAAGATGAAGGTGCAGTTGAATAGAGTACAGTAAACATGTGGTTCAAGAAATTTTGCTCGGGTTGCAAGAACCTCAACAATCAAGTCAGATCAGGTAGGCCTAAAACTGTGGATTCAGCTATAGAGGTAAATCTGGTGAGCAACACACAGAGAGAATCAGGCGAGCTTGGTATCTCATAGTCCAGTGTAATCAATTTTATGACCTTATCAAAAGCATCCAGAGCCGCCAAATTATGCCTCACATTATCAAAATATTGCAAAACTTTTGATTCACCCTAGTAAGTACACCACTAACAATTTTTAACAAAGTTAAAAAAATCAGAAAGAAATGATTAATTTCAATTCATCAATGTTTGTTTTGTTATATAAGCTATTTTGTCAATAAAAGAGATAATACCATTGTTCTATAGTAGTAGTTATATTTACAATCTAACAATTCATATACAAATGTAACAATTATCATGAGAGCGAAGTAATAATTGGAATTTTATTTCTAAGTTAGTATATATATATATATATATTATATATATATATATATATATATATATATATAATTATGAGTTGGACATTACAGAGGTATAACATTTTGTTGTATATCATAATTTGCTTTTAGATGTAGATTTGTTTATTCTACTCATCACCTAATTTTTCACGTGCATATTTAGAATGTACTTTTTTATATTTGTAATTCAATATATCTCATTTAGGAGATTGCTCTTATTTCCTCTCCTAGTTTTATATTTTCCTGAGCAGTTTAATAATAAATTTTAGATCTCACAAATTTCCTTCAGAAATATATATATATACAGTATCACCCATAAATAAGTACATCCTGACAATTTTTATAAAAAATTAATATTCTTTTAAACCAAAGATACCAGGATTTTATCATTTCTGACTGAACATTAAACAAATAAAGAAATATTATTAGGCATTATTTATTACCACATTGAAACTCTTCACCTAGAAAAAAAAAAAAAAAAATATATATATATATATATATATATATATATATAATCTGTTACATACACTCCAGCTAATTTTTTATAAAAAGTTTTTATATTTTTTTCTAAATGAAAGATATCAGGATTTTATTATTTCTGATTGAATATTATACAAGTAAAGAAATATTACTAGGTATTTATTCATTACAAAAGCCTATAGCATTGAAACTCTTAGAACAGAAATATATATATATATATATATTATCACAAAAGCACATGGCCCATTTTCCTGATGCTGTAGATTATGCTGAATGCATCTCTGCACAGGGGTAAGACCTCCCCAACGAATGTTCTTGATATGACATTAGGCCATCTGATGGTGAGGCTCTAGTCCTGGAACTTTGAAGAAGGTGGAGTACTCCTTCTTTTAGTTGTCTAAATTTCTGAGACGAAGCTTGTTGATTTTTATCATTAAGGTTTTTCGGACTATTGTCTTCATCTTTATTGTTATTTCCACAACATTTCATCCGGTATGTCCTCCGGCCTTCTTCAGGTGTTTGTCGAACTCAGGAACCTTCACAGAACTTCGAACTACGTCCTTTATTGAAACCACAGGGGTCGCCTGTTCTGATTCCATTAGCCATAACCGGGTACAAGTGTTAAGTATTCCTATATTGTTACTCATCTGTAGTGAGGACTGAACCTGCAACCTTCAGATGATTGTCTCCTTAGAAGCTCAGGGAACCAACGCCTATAACCATTACGCCATGTGTCCTACTGGATACTTGTACCCGGTTAAGGCTAACAGAATCAGAACAGGCGACCCCCATGGTTTCAATAAAGGATGTAGTTCGAAGTTCCGTGAAAGTTCCCGAGTTCGAGAAACACCTGAAGAAGGCCTGAGGACATACCGGCCAAAACATTGTGAAAATAACAATAAAGATGAAGACAATAGTTCGAAAAACCTTAATGATAAAAATACTCCTTCTTTTACCATTTCTCTCAGGTTTACTCTGTCCTGGAGTGGTAGTATCTGTTAGGGTTTCATCTATGCATCAAATAGAAATGTTTTTAACATTTTTTATACTTGAAACCTTTTAACTATGTGCAAATAAATAACTGTTAAATTGAATTATTGGTATTATATAGCAATTCTTGAAACAATTTGTGTGCAAATAAATAATATTAGATAGAATCACTAGTATTAAATAGCAATACTTAAAACCATTTAAATGTGTGCAATTAAAACTATTAGAGTTAGATAGCAGCAATACTTGAAACTATTTAACTGTATTCAAACAAATGAGCTCTAGCACATTTAAAAATTCTTACCAACAAACTATTTACATTTTTCTTCTTTTTTTTTTAAGTAGAGGAATTATATTGTGAATTTAATTACCATGACCAGAAAATTCACAATATAATTCCTCTACTTAAAAAAAAAAAGAAAAATGTAGATCTATATCCTTGCCCTTGAGCTCATAATAATTACATGGAAGCATATTTCTAATCCTCTTGTGAAGATGTGGCCCTGGAGGTGACCGTGTCTTCTGCAAAGAGTTACAGATGTAACTTGCAAGACACATTCAGGTCAGTTGGCTGCACAATTACCATGACTAGTTAATTTGTCATCACTTGTGTGCAATATGGACTGTGGCTCAGTTGTAGAGTTTCAGTTCTGCAGTCTGTGGTCGCTGGTTTGATCTCTAGTGTTAGAGATCACAGTATACACTGCTGATGAGACCTGATAAGGTCAAAATAGTTGTCCAGTGTTTCCACATGTTGTGCATAAGTGGTCACCAGATTTTCTGGTCATGGTAATTAAATTCACAATACAAACTATTTGTTTACAAGTCATATATATTTAATATATATTTTTAAACAAGATTTGGCATTAAATAACCTACATGGGTTGATATGCCATGAAACACAACCAAATCATCTTAAGTATACTACTATTAATTATTCACAAAGTTAATTTTCTTCTAAACCAAAGATGCCAGGATTTGATGATTTCCCGTGGAACATTATACAATTAAAACAGATATTATTAGTTATTTTCTACTACCAAAACAATCTCTACAAAAATGAAACTCTGTAACTGAAAAAAATACAGATAGATAGAGAGATAGAAGAGTCATTCAATGAGTAAAGGGAATTAAAAAAAAAAGATAACTTTGTTTTTACTATTTTTTTCCTTAAATGTAAATTCTGTATTGTTTGGTATTGGTTTCTAGCAACAATTATTTCAATCTCATAAAAGATATTTCTTTTGAGGCAATTCAAAATGGAGGCAAATTAAACAAAGTGATCCAAGTTTGAACAGAGGTCTGTCATAAAATACATTTTTAGTATTTTTAGACAGCTATCTACTACCAAAATCAGCAAAACTGAATATCTGTAACCGAAAATAAAATTGCATATATATATATATATATATAAATATGCAACTTTCTAACTTAATATATAAATTCCTCCATTCATAATTATATATATATATATATATATATATATATATATTAAAAAAACATTCATGCCCAACAACACAACTACGGAAAATTCACACCGACAACACAACAATATTAGAACATCAAAATAATAAACAAAAACTTCAGATTCTCGAAGCACTATATATTAGAAACATGCAACCAACACTTAATAGAATTAATTTTCAAACCAGTGCTAATGTACTGTAATGTCTTTAGCTACTAGCACTAATTATAGAATTACATTTAAAAGCAAACGCCATAATCTTCAACGGCAAAGATGTCCTTACACAGTAGTAATATGCTAAAACAAAAGTTACATCACTTTTGCAATAGATCCTCCCCTGATGATGGCCCAAAGTCGGGCAGAAAGTACTAGGGATACATAAATCAATTCCCCCCGAATACGATAAAAGTAATACGGGAATTCGAACGGATCCAGAAGAAAATATGTAGACATAAAATGTCTTTTATGTTTAATGAAATTTGCATTGGCCCAGCGGTTAGGGTGTTCGCCAATGGTCCGGGAGACCTGGGTTCAATCCCAGGTCGAGTCATACCAAAGACTTTAAAAATGGAACTTGATACCACCTTGCTTAACACTCAGCATTATAAGGTACGGTTCAAGGGTAAAGTGGAGCAATCCAGGGAATGGTGTAGCGCCCTCCCCTACACCTTGGTGTAGTAGCTATCGAAAAGGGAGCCTTCGGGTCACCCTCGACTATGGTCGCTAACTTTACTTACTTATATATATATATATATATAAGGGGCTCTACCTTCTCACCTTTGTCATTTTTGCCTAATTTGTGTCACATCACTCATTTCATAAAAGTTTGCATGACTTATGTATGTCACTGCCCCCTCATAACTCATAACCTCCCAAAGGAAGCAATATGGACTTTATAGGAAAACACTGCTGTAGAGTTATTATTTGTGGAAAGATCAGCATCAACTTTTAAAGATGATGGTTCCTGCTACACTTTTCTTAAAACTTACATGAATATATTCAGCAGTTGTAAGAAAGAAGTTTCTTATCATCATAAACATCATACCTGATTTTCTGAATTTGATTCTGTCCATCTGGCATGGCCAGATAGTGATACAGTAGCTACATGTTCACAGTGTTAATCCAAACTAAATCAAATTTGACTGCTTAGAGTGTTGTTCTTATCCTATCAATATTTTCCTGATGGTATACAAACTGGCTCATCACTTCTTCAACCCTCTAAACAACCCGTGAACTAATTTTGGACTCAGCCCTGGCTATATTTTGATAAATAAAAAGACGACAAAAGCATTTCAAGAAAGATAACTCCTTTTAAGACATAACCAAAGCAAAACCGATTACTTACCTCCCTTGAACTAATAAATCGCAATACGTGAATTTTGAATGAAATGTTATATTATAAGATTTTATCTCAAAAACAGTTGAATGTAACATATACTTATCTTGATCATTACCTAAAGGATTGTCCACAGGCCAAAACAATGTCTAGTTGGACTTCATCTTTTGGGCATGGCAACGAGTGCCATTCATTCAGCTCCAAAACGTCCATGCTTAAAAAATGTTTATAGTCGCTTATATCAATATTATATAAATGCTTAAACTGAGATTTTTTTTAAATACTTGTAGAATATATTTTGACTTGGAACTATTTCGAGCAACTTATTTTCCTTTATTTTTTATTTTTAGGTAATTTCTGTAAATTTATTTCCTCTTTTCCGTATAACGTTTGATTTTAGATCGTTTATATAAACTTGAAATTAAATTTGCTTTTATATAAGCGACCTAGCAAACTATTTCTTTGCACGTGGAGACTAAGGAATTTCCTGGTCATTTGTTGCTCTTCTTTCGTTAACACATTTTTCTGGCAACCAGTCAGTGAGTTCATTCGATGAGAATCCCCACTACTGTACAAGATTAGACTCGGCTTTATAAATTCAAACTCAGAGAAATTGGTAAAGATTTCCGACGAAGACGTGTCATAGTTTCGCTGGAAAATAATTTTCTTATGTATTTATACGTTTGAAAATGACTGTTGGCGGGAGGTCACTTTTGAAAAAAATTAATTTTATAAGACCGAGTAACATAACGATAAGTGAGGGTTTCACTTAACAATAGACGAATAATACATAATTGGATACTGACTTTCTATCAGCTTTGACATCTGATGTTCAATAGATAATACAACTGTAGCGTAAATATCATATACATACACAAAATTCGCTCCCACATTTTTAACAACAATAACAACAACCACATCGGCGAAAACAACAACAACAACAACAACAACAACCACATCGGCGAAAACAACAACAACAACAACAACCACATTGACGAAAACAACAACAACAACAACCACATTGACGAAAACAACAACATTGTGAGTTCCTTGGGACATTATTCCAGCTGAATAATAAACCTTTATTTTATAGTTATTTGGGTTTTGTTTTTGTTTTGTTAGGGAAATTATTGGCGAGGAACATGTACTACCTCCAAACTTTGTTTTATACATTCGACACATCTAGCAATACCCCCGACAAATTAGTGACCTCGACCACGCAAAGTAAAAAAAAAAAGGCACCATGGAAAACACAGAAATGGACGCCTTATTTTCACAACCAGCTACCCAGTCAGCTCTTAGGGTACCGCCGTTTTGGATACACGATCCCAGTTTGTGGTTCACACATGTCGAAACTCAATTCATCACACACCGTATACGCAGCGACGCAGCACGACTGAACCACATTAGATCACTTACTCATAAGGTGATGTCAGAAGTCAGTACGCCTGGTACGATCCCATACGACACTTTCCGGACCGAATTGATTAGAAGAACATCCGACTCGCGACAAAAACGCCTACGCCAGCTTCATGTTGACGAGGAACAAGGCGACAGGAGACCATCGCAGCTGTTGAGACAGATGAAACAGCTAATGGGCGAAAATCCACTTCAGTCAGACATTCTAAAACAGTCGTTTGTCAATCGATTACCGGCAAACGCACAGATGATCCTCGCTTCCGCCGGAGAAAACACACAAGTGGAAGAACTTGCCGAGTTATCGGACAGGATAATGGAAGTTACAACCACCGTAGCCCCAGTGACCCAGGCGCAATCCTCTACCAATCCTTTCTTGCCGACACCTGACAGCTCAGAGCTTACTGAACTACGAGCTCTAACCCAGCAACAAGCTCGACAAATCCAGACCCTCACTGACCAGTTACTAGCCTTCACTAGGAACCAACCGCGAGAGAACGACAATAAACTCTTTGGCCGTCGTCGCTCTCGTAGTCGGGATCGACCTGGCAGTTATTGTTACTACCACCGACGATTCGGTGAAAAGGCACGCAAGTGTGAGACTCCCTGTTCATATCAACAGTCGACCCCTTCACCATCGGGAAACGAAGAAGCCAGGTTGTAAGAGCGACCGACACGCCTGGCCCTGCCCGAAGGAGTCGCACATTTTACGTCAGAGACCATACAACCGGTATTCGCTTCCTGGTGGATACCGGTGCGGAAGTCAGCGTCATCTCCGTGAAGCTGGTGCAAGAAAGATGCACACCAACCTCGATACAGCTACAGACCGTAAACCATTCCCCTATCTCAACATTCGGCGAGAAATCCTTTACTTTGAACTTGGGATTCCGTCATACATTCCAGTGGATTTTTGTCGTAACGAAGTTACCAACCCCTATTTTAGGAGCGGATTTTTTGCACCACTTCGGCCTCTTAGTCGACGTAAAACGAAGACGATTAGTCAACAACACTACAGGTTTCACTGTGCGTGGTATAGCCATCCGATCGCCGTTAATCGGCTCTGTTGTCTTCTAGCCTACAACCAACCGGTACGCGGACATTCTCAAGCAGTACTCTGACATCACCCGACCTGTGTTTCGAGACAACCACATCAAACATGATATTACTCATCACATTCAGACACAGGGTCCACCTGTAGCAGCTCGACCCAGGAGATCGTTTAAAGGTGGCTAAACAGGAGTTTCAACACATGATGGACCTCAGGATCATTCGCCCATCCAGCAGTAGTTGGTCCTCCCCACTTCACATGGTCCCTAAGAAAACGGCCGATGACTAGCGCCCTTGCGAAGATTACCGGGCACTTAATAGCTGCACCACCCAGTATAATTACCCGATTCCTCATCTGCACGACTTCGGCTCACTCAACGGGACGTCCATTTTCTCCTAAATTGATCTCATGCGAGCTTACAACCAGACTCCAGTCGCGTCGGCAGACATTCCAAAAACAGCAATCACTACACCATTCGGATTATTCGAATTTCTTCGGATGCTGTTTGGTCTTAGGAATGCTGCCCAAACCTTCCAACGTTTCATTGACTCGGTTATACGAGGTCTACCCTTCGTATACGCGTATATAGACGATCTGTTGGTAGCAAAAGCTTCCGAGGAAGAACACACGCGACATCTACATCAATTATTTCAGTGATTGACGCAATATGGTCTAGTGGTCAACCCCTGCAAATGCGAGTTCGGAGCTACTTCTCTATCTTTCCTCGGTCACGTCATAGATAAGGATGAAATCCGTCCTCTGCCCGAGAAGATCAAATCCATCATGGACTACCCTGCACCAACGTCCTTACGAAATTTCAGGGAATTCTTCGGTTTAATTAACTTTTACCGGCGGTTCCTCCCTCACTGTGCAGAAACGGCCCAACCACTCACAGGCCTTCTCCGACACCGAACGAAAAAGAACGAGACCATAACCCTAACTGAACAGTAGCTAAGTTATTTTTCGAAACTGAAACAAATACTGGCCGAAGCGACGATGTTGGTTTTTCTGAAAGCAGACGCCTCTCTTTGTTTACTAGTCGATGCATCTGACGTCGGGGTCGGAGGAGTACTGCAGCAACTGGTAGACAACACCAAGCAGCCATTATCTTTCTTCTCCAGACGACTGAAACTCGCGGAGACTAAATACAGCACCTTTGGCCGAGAACTGCTGGCAGCATATTCTGCAATCCGACATTTCCGCTACATGTTGGAAGGAGCAGTTTTCACTATATATACAGACCATAAGCCGTTAGCACATGCCTTTCACGCTAAACATGGACGTCATTCACCCAGAGAGGCCCGTCACCTGGATTATATAACCCAATTCACGACGGACATACGGCACATAAAAGGCGCGGCAAACATGGACGCCGATGCAATGTAACACATGCATATAGATGTGGTATAGACAGTTGATGCGATCAACCTTCAACAGATCGCAGCCGACCAGGAAGGCGATGAAGAACTAGCAACCCTGCAAAAGTTCCAAAGCCTTACCTTCCAGCAGATGCCATTACCTTCTTCGGCCGGACTCATCTGGTGTGATACCTCCACTGGACATGAACGCCCGTATGTACCGACTAAACACCGACGGTAAGTTTTTTTAGCGCTACACGACCTAGCGCATCCAGGCATTCTCGCAATGCAGAAGTTGATAAGGTCCCGTTTTATATGGACAACTACCAACAAAGACACCTGCGAGTGGACTTGAAATTACATCCCGTGCCAGAAAGCAAAAATTGGTCGCCACATCAGGAGTGCACCAGATCCACGTTTTAAACTCGTGCACATCGACATCGTGGGACTACTGCCACCTTCACAGAACACTACGTATCTACTCTCCTGCGTCGACAGATACTCTAGGTGGCCTGAAGCATTCCCTCTGCCTGATATTTCGGCAGAGACTATCGCCAAAACCCTTACGTCAAAGTGGATTATCTCGCTTTGGCACACCGGAAATCATAACTACAGATAGAGGACGGTAATTCGACTCCCACCGCTTTACAGAGCTAATTCGCCTGCTTGGATGCAAACACATCCGCACAACAGCGTACCAACTAGCAGCCAACGGCATGGTTGAACGATTCCACCGTCAACTAAAGGCCGCACTCAAGGCCTACCCTACCAGCACCAACTGGATGGAGTACCTTCCTTTCGTCCTCCTCGGCATCCGTGCTTCTATCAAAGAAGTCATTGGGCATACACCTGCAGAGCTGCTGTATGGCACGACACTGACCCTACCTGGCCAAATGGTTACACCCATCTCACCACACAATGTTCCGGATCCGACGAACTACGAACACCGCTTACGAGAATTCATGTCACGTCCATTACACACATCCACGTCTACAGAGTGTAAAAACACATGTCCCTTTGGACATCAGCCAATGGACCCATGTATTTGTGCGCAACGACGGAGTATCAACGCGTCTTCGACCACCATATTCTGGTCCTTACCAAGTACTCCGGAGACACACCAAATATTCCATACTGGACATGAACAGAAAGCAAAAGGCAGTTTCTGTCGATCGATTTTTAAAAAAGCAGTCATCGGAGAAGCTCCGGCCGAATCACTACCACTCCAACCTCATACCCCACCCCCCACATCACCACAAACGCATTCAGCTATAGACAGGGCACCCACAAGTTCACCCCAACCACGCACTAACGTCTGGCAGACCAATCCGCCGTGCGATTCCTTCAGTAAAAGCCAAGAATTGCACATGTACATTTTTTTTAAATATTTAATAAATATTAATCCGGAAGGGGAGTAATTGTAGCGTAAATTTCATATACATACACAAAATTCGCACACAATTGATTCGTAAACCAATCAACAAACTTTAGAACATTCTAGAAAAAAAGGATCAAAACCACATACACAAAATTTGCGCCCATAGATTTTTAAACCAATCAAATATTTAAAAAAAAAAACATTCATACCTGTTTTGATCCTCTTAGGGGTAATAAAAAGAAAGTGATGGACCAATTCTACAGATCGCCACTGATGACAGAACGAAGCTACGCTACTGAACGGTTCCCTTACTCCACCAAAATCTGAGAGGCGCTACGCTGTCTAGCAAAGACGTATTGCCCTTTCTTCTTCCATCAAAGACAAAGAAAAGGGAATTTACTACTACAGAAATTAAACACTGGACAAGCAGGCGAAAACAACAACAACCGCATCGGCGAAAACAACAACAACCGCATCGGCGAAAACAACAACAACCACATTGGCGAAAGCAACAACAACATTGTGAGTTCCTTGGCACATGATTCCAGCTGAATAATAAACCTTTGTTTTAAAGTTATTCAGGTTTTGTTTGTTTTGTTAGAGAAATTATTGGTGAGGAACACGTACTACCTCCATACATTCGACACATCTCGCAATACACCCGACACAACGTAAATTCAACTCAAACTGGATCCTGCTGTTATGTCTATTTACAGTTTCGTCGAAAAATAGGATGCTTGTAAAGGATAGCGCCCATACACACATACACACACACTAAAGTTTGCATTGATTTCATCTAAATTCACATGAAAAATATAAACAAGTGCAATAATTACATTCACCGTCCAACTAATTTGAGACTTTGTTCAAAATTACAAATTGTTCATAAATCGTGGGTGACATACCATTAATTGATCAGTGATTGAAGACGGAAAGACTGTAGGGTGACATGTTGTTTGGTCCCCCAATTTGTAGTTCATATAATTTGGTAGATATGGAACTCTCCAATTTTGTAGTAGTATATATGTAATTTTGCTTCTGTGACTGGAACAGTCGACCTTGTTGTGGTCCTATAAGTGCATGTCGCGCTGCAAGCCACTTATAGATCGAAGTTTCTGGTGGATCTGCTTATCCGGATTTCCGTGTCCACATTGCGTTGTTCGACCAAGGGGAAAGTCGGAGAAGAGCTAATTCGGACTTCTCTTGGTCCTGGCTGGGTCGGAAGACAGCCAACTTTACCGGGGTTATTAACCGGTTAAAAACTTCAATAACTAAGGAACGCTTGTTAACAGTTGTAAATGACAGCATTTATTCATTATATAATAATTAAAAAAAATTGTGTACAACAGTCACAAGGGAGTTTGGAGTAAGAAGTGATAAGTTCACTGGTGATAACAGTCAGCCTCGAGTCTGTTGTGAGCAAATTAATGTTGGTAGGAACGATCAAGTTGAGGACTCTGGGTAAAGCGGCAGTGATGGCGAAGAGGGCGGCAAGGGCTTCAAGTCTTCAGTCTGTGGAACCAGGCTTCAATCTGCCTATTCCCTTTTCGTGTTCTTCTTTTATGGGAGTCCAGACCCCTGAATACATGGCTCTGATTGGCCAGCCAATAGAAACACTGGACCAATGGCTCCAGAACGCAATAATCGGTGGGGATGGGGGGGTGTAGAGAAGCCTCTCCCCGAGGCCTGTGTTTAACCGGACAGCCAATTAAAAACTATGGCCCCCATTACACGTCTTAGGTAGGGGGGGAAAAGCTCCACCCCGCTTTTCTTTGATTGGTGAGCCACCAGATAATATTCTTATATTGTGTTAATGGCCTTGTGACAGGCTTTTAGCAGTAATTTTCCGTAGATTCGCACTCGGCTGACATTAGAATTTGAAATAAAATTTTGTTTTTCTATCCCGTCAATGAAAACCCAAATCGCCCGATTCGACCCTTACAGTTAACAATCTTGGTGTCCTTGTCAACTTAACCCATTCTAGCGCATAGGGTCGCCAGGTGCGAATCCATTATTATTATTATTTTCTACACCACTTTACCAAAAGACTATAACTAATATTCAACAAATTATCCCAATTAGTCCTAAGTATTTAATTCAATATCGCCAGTCAACTTGTAACACTGTGATAGTGTTACATTTCCTCCCCCGCTTTCTGTCATTTACCAAATTGGTAAAGGACCAATTAAAAGGATTTATGTAATCACCCTTTTTTTACATGAAGAGATGAAAGGGAAGATAAGAAAAACCAGTTAAAAACAAGTTCTTGTGTGCGTTTGTTTGTGTTTTTTTTTTCATATATACACATGTATACGCAGATACATATATATATCTTAATACTGTTCTTCTGTCGAATTTTCTCTCCAAAGTTTCAAATTCAAAGTAGCTTTTTTTTTTCATTTTTATTTTGTTTAGCTTTGGGTTTTTTTACATGAAAAGAGAAAAGAAAAGAAAACAGTTCAAAAAGTTCTTGGATGTATTTGTTATATCCTAGTTAAGTGTGTGTACTTCAACTGCGGCCAATCGGGGAGGTCCTTCCGATGTGTCTGGTGTTGGTTGTTCCGTACCGGCTGGCTCCATCTCCGCTTGTTCTGTTTCCTGATATATTTCCTGTTGGTGAGCTACATTCTTCACACTCTCGCTTCTACCTCTGTACAACATTGCCGGCTTATTTCTTACCCCCTGTTTCTGCCAAATACTTATAAACACGACCAATCCAGCCATTGCTGATATCAATATTAAACTTACTACTAATGCCACTATCTTCCACGTAAGAGAATCTACCCTTTGATCTTTCATTGTTCCATCAATCTTTTCTGCAAGATTTCAGAGGCAGAGTTCAAGTCAAATGATATTCTCAACCAGCGATATCTCTCAAAGTATGTTCTGGAAAGTGGTTAGGTCACTGGATGCGTCATCAAGTTTTACAAATCAAAATCCTTAAGATAAATCCGCCTTAGTGAATAGTTTGGCATCTTTTATGTCAAGTAGAAAATCCAGGATAAGAATGGTGTGGTGTTCATGGATGAGAGTCTTGTTTAGTTCATGGGGCTCCAAACATATTCTGAACCATCTTTCTGGTGAGTGGTGACCAGCTGACTAACCCATGGTGTTGGCTTCTGTATGTGTTCAATGTCACTTATTTTAGTTAGCCTTTTCAGTTTTGCCTTCAGTTGTGGCCAGATTGGTATAGACATTATTTTATTTGCCATCACTGCTGGAGCAGCATCAGATATCAGCTGCAATAATGTCACACCGGGTAATTTACCAAGTTTATCATCAAACATCCTTGAATTCCTCTTCCCCAGTGAGAACAGTGAAAGTTCTTCTCTTTTACTACAAGGCTCATCCATATTTACCAACCCCTCCGCCCCGGCAGGATATGATACAAGGTCAATTTTTATGCGGAGTTTAACAGGTTTGAATTCAGAGTTTTCCTTCTCCTAGACTAGTTGCCTCACCAAGGCTCAAGAACCCAGTCTGTCCAAGTATCTACCCATAGCTGGAGGGAGAATAATTGGATTCATACCTTTCCCAAGGGTATTAGTGCTATGTGAAATGCAATTAGCTTGGTCCAGGATTTGAAATCGTGTTGCCGTGTCCATTTCCTACGACGATGACCATTACACCACGGGCACCTCCTAAGGCTCATCTATTTGCATGCTTGGAAACCTAACAGGATAAACATTTGTCTTCATCCTTGAAAATCAAGTATTCAACTGAGTCTTTTCGGTTGTTCTTCGGATTCTTGATGATCCTTCGGCACACTCCCAGTTTCATTAAGGACTTGTTCCACATTGTTAGGACACCCTGGTATGATTTGATATGCTTCGCATATTTTGCAAGGAGCCTGTTAACTTGTTGCCCCAGAGTCAATCTGGGAGGCTATTTTCTATTCTTTTAACATCATAAATTTAGAGTGCTTGCTTTTCTATCCTGTAGACATAGCATTTATGCAATTCGGATGTTCATTCTCGTCAGCATTCTTACGTGACGTGATATCCATCTAGTACACACGAGGCTAGTAAAAATTCTTTTTTTATCCTTTTCGATGTGACTCACAACTTCTCTTCCTGCGCATCTTGCATTCTTGTTTAGGTCACTTAAACTGAAAGAGGTTCTTTTCATAACAAACCTTGCAGGAAATTGTTTCGGCCATCGTCTGCTAAACTATTTCCACGTCTCAACTTTGTTTGAAGCAAAAACCAGAGACAGGGCCTTTGAAAAAAAGGCAACGGAGCGGCCATTTTGGCTCTCTGACGCAGCAATAGCACAATCAGACGCGTCCGTTTCCATGACTAGGGATATTGCAGGGTTTATAGTGACAATCACAGAATTTTTTTATATCTTTTTTTATTTTTTGCTAGTTTGTTTAATGGCATATCAACCTTCTTGGGTTATTTAATGCTAAATCCATCCTTCTAGAAGAACTGTAGTGGTACTGTTTAACCCATAGCCGGGAGCATAAGGGGTTCATACCTTTCTATTCACTTCACTCAGTGTAGCTTAATAGATTGAGGACTCTCACATCAAAGAGATATTTGTCATTATTCAATTTGCTGTTAAATTTGTTGACAGTCACCATGAACCGTTTCATGATACGTTCATAGTCTATCTGATTGAGTCTATCGTCTGTTACATTATCTATGTAGGCAAATGTGTCCTTCAGTTTTTCTCGACTTATTGTATTCACAATAAATCGTTAAAAACTCGTCATGCCGTTAGTCACATCTAAGGGAATACGTCGAAACTGATTTAAAGGGTCATTCGCTTTGAAGGCTGAGTAGAGTCGATCCTCTGGCTTGATTTCTACTTGGTGGTACGCGCTAGGGAGATCCAAAGTACAATAAATACGTTATTTAGTTATATCATTCATTATTGCGTAGTGGGTATGCATCTAATTGAATGAACCTATAAATTTTCAGCAAGTAGTCGATTACGAATCTCTTTTTGCAGTTCTAAGAAGAAATTATTAGTACTTGTGCCCTTCATGAATACTGGCTTGATTAAATACCCCCCCCCGCCCAGCATTCTCTTTACTTTTGGTTTTAATAAATTGTTTGTCATCGTGTGAATACCGCTTTGATTTTACGGCTATAGGTTTGCACTTTGGCGTTAAGTTGTTAAAACGTTACGGGTACTGAACGTTAATTGCAGCTAATCTGTGAATTTTTAAGGTTGGTTCGAGTCTTCCAAAGAGGTTTATGACACAAGAATGCCGACATGAGAAGCAACAAAGTTTCTTCATTTCTGACAATCTTGTGCATATGTAAGAATTATATTTTTGCTGAATTCTGACCAGGCTCTGCCCAATTACTGAGAAACGTTCGCCATAGATATTTTGTTAAAACAAGGAAAGATCTGCCATTTATTAACTTTCAACACGTTTGAAACTATGTAGTGCGCTGAACTATCTTTGTAAATAAGGGCATCCTCAGTCACACTGTAAAACATAATTTTTAATATAGTTTTTGAAAGGGAGCCTGAAGAAGCAACGGAACTTTCTTTGTCAATAAGGGTATCCACAGGCACACTGTAAAACATAATTTTTAATATAGTTTTTGAAAGGGAGCCTGAAGAAGCAGCAGTTATAACAGAAGTATTAGGACAACACTTTGTTGGAGAGGAGGTGAAAACTAGTAGACCTGAGAAAAATGTCCAAGTATCTCATCCTTGCGACACCTAGCGTTTCTGGTTGGAGAGAAATATTGGGAGTAAAAAGCGAGTCCACAAAAGCTATTGGAAATTTATTACTTTTCAGGATAGTACATTGCATGTCCTTTTATTATCATTATTATTATTTTGTTCGCATCCTTTCTTTGGATTGAATGCTCTTTGAATCTCTGGCTTAAAGCCCTTGCTTCGTACTTTGGTACGAAAATACGCGGAAGGATAAGGTCCGGTGGCTGACTCTTTATGCGGGTCGATCACGTGGCGAAAAGGCTTTCTGCTTCCTCTTTTGGATTCTCGGCTTGATAGAGAGCAACTGTGCCTACCCAGGCTCTGCCTGAAGTTGACAGACTTTAACACTTTGAATTTCAACTTCAAAAAGTTGAATTCGTTTTTTCTACTTCTCAACAGCCACTGAGGGTGACTGCTTACTATGAAGGCTCTAGGCCTGAAGTAAATGCTTTGGGCGTTATAATTCGGCTTTGAAAAGTCGAATTTCACTTTTAGCTTCTTGGATGGATGGAGAGTGACGTGCCTGGTATAGCTGGAACTGAAATTGACTGACTTTGGGACTTTGTGATTCACTCATTCTCCAACCTGGATTGTAAATGGAAGAAAGAAAAGAAGACATTACCACCTGCATGGCAGACAACTGAAAGAAACAGAAATCAACATTTTGGAGAGGAAAAACCAGGACAAAGGCTAAAAGTCTTTTCAAGAACTACTGTGACTCTGCAAGTGGACTGCTTATTTTGCTTTGTACAAATTCCTGAGTGTTAATTTTGTTTATAAAAACCTGTTTGAGTCAGCATATTTCTTTCCTTCTTTCTCAGTTGTACTAATATTTTCATGGGTTAATTTTGTTTGTGAAAACCCATCTTGTAGCAACTGTTTTATATTGTTTTATTTTGTTACAAGGAGCGTAGTTTTTTAAAATATTGTGACGTCGGCATATAGGAAAATATATGCAACTTGGCTGTAAATAAACGTTTTCGTGCTGTAACCAAACAAGACCATTTGTGTTTTCATTCTGTTTTCCCCTCCCCATTTTGTTTCAGATGCAGGCTAAGGTCGAATTTATCTGCAAGAGGATAAATTTCCGACAAAGAACCATTTTTGTATAAACCACCGTGACTGGTTGATTTGGTCACAAGAAGTGGCTAAAGAAAGAAATGAAGAGTCGGGGGAACTGTGAGTCAGCTGAGACACACCAGACACACCAATGGTTGGTAATTAGAAAAGGGACTTTTTTTGGCAACTTCTAAATGGTGGGCTATCTCGTTTGGAAGTTTTTAACATCATATTTTTTTTGTTTTTCTTTTGGGCTTTTTTTTTCCGAAAAGTCTTTGCCTCATTTCGAAGTCCATTTATAAGTGTCCGTGATATGTTCGTCTCAGGCTTCCTCTGAATTCATTGCTTTAAAATTACTGTATTTGCTTTGTGTTTTTAATTCAGTTTAATAGTATTCGAGTGACTAAATAACTTCCTATTTTCGGATGGTGAGTAAGTGTCGAGTAAAAACCTCATTTTTACGCTTGATGTACATTGCGGGCAACAAGTTTATAGCTTCCTCAAAGGAAAGGTAGTGTGAAATTATCCTGTAGACCGAAGCAGGCAGCTAGTTCATTATCAGCCTTGTCTTGTCTATTTGTCGGTGTGGGTGCTCTTCTCTAAGGGTTTCAACGAAGATTTTGAAAGTCAAAATCCAACGTATCCATTATTCGGCATCTGTGGCTTAGCATTGGTCATCATCGAACATTTATTGTACCTTAGCCCATAGCTAGTCAAGTCTTAAATTCCGGTTGAAATAACATCGAGTTATCTATGATGTCAGCTTACGGAATTTTTAACCACAACCAGAAGCGAACACCGGAATTGACGATAACATCGCCAGGTTCGAGAGCGAGTAGAATTTTCCACTACCAACTCAGAGGTTATTTTCGAAAAAAATTAAGTTTACGAACCGTCTCAAAAGTAGTTTCTAACTGCTAAGCAGAATGGGTTGTATTTGTAAGCTCCTCTTACTGGTCATCATCATCATCATCATGTCGTGCTGGTAGCACGGATATCCCTGACCCTCTCTCGCCACTTTTCCCTATCGTTCATCGCCTCAGGCAGGTCTTCTGGACAACATCCCGTATCCTCACACAGTTGCTGAATGTATGTTCGTGCTGGTCGTCCTGCTTTTGCACGGCCATGTGTGGGGGTCCATAAGAGTACATCACTTATGAGTTCGTCCTTGCTTCTCCAGCAGTGTCCTGCATGTCTGGTTCGTCTAACTTGAATAGTTTTCGTGATAGGAGGCAGGTGGCCGTACAGTTGGTGTCTTGTGGGGTGTTGCCACCAGGACTTGTTCAAGATTGCTTGCAGCATTCTTGTGTAATTGCTGTCTAGCTTCTTCTCCAGCCGTTTTGTTAGAGTCCATGTAGTGCATCCATATAGCAGTATCGATGCGACCGCTGCCTGGAAGAAACTGCGTTTCATTTTATCGGTTAGGCCTGATTCCATATAATCGATAGCCTATTGATAGCTGTCCATGCTTTCGTTAACCTCGTGTCGATGTCCTTTTCGGTTGATGCGACGCTGCTTCCTAGGTAAGTGAATTTGTCTACTAGTTTAAGAGGGGTTCCGTCTATAGTGGAGATGTCACCCGTTTGATTATAGCAAATATATTCCGTTTTGTGTGCATTGACATAGAGGCCTATGCCTGCGGCTGCTCGTTCCAAACTATGCAGTAGTGTTTCGGCTTGGTTGGGTGTATTTGCCAGTATCTCTATGTCATCGGCGTAGTCGGCGTCGGTAATTGTTTTTGCGGGGTACCTTCTGCTTCTTTTCTTTGTCAGCTCGAAGTCGTTCTCTCGGATTTTGTCAATCGATTTTCTAAGTACGTAGTCTAGACAAATGATAAAGAGGTATGGTGCTAGCGTGTCCCCTTGTAGTACTTCTGCTACAATGTCGAAGTATTCTGTGTCTCCATCTGGTGATCGTACTTTTACTTTGGTGTTTCTATAGAGAATCGTTATTGCTGCTACGGTTTCTTTAGGTATGCCGTATGCTAGTAGGATTTGTTCCATCTTTCCTCTGTGAATGGAATCAAAGGCCTTGGTAAAGTCGACAAATATTAATGTCGCTTGGAGGATTTTTGCCCGTACTCCTTCAAGGATTCTACGGATGGTTGATATTTGTGAGATCGTGGATCTATTTCTTCGGAAGCCATTTTGGTTTTTCCTAAGTATGTTGTCGATTTTGGGTTCTATGCGGTTTCGTAGTAGGGCATTGTAGATTTTGGCTGCTATGGATGTAAGTGTTATGCCTCGGTAGTTTTTGGCTAATCCGAGGTCACCCTTTTTTGGGAAGGGGAGTATGCATCCCTTCATCCATCTATCTATCGGATTTTGATTATATACTGCGTTGCAGTGTCGGAGCAGTATGTCGTCGAATTGTCTGGTCTTCCATACTTCTGGGGGAATCTCGTCCAGCCCTGCAGCTTTCCTATTTTTAATTTTTCTGAGAACCGAGTCGAGTTCTTCTTGTGTGAACGGTCCTAGTTTAATGTCCAATTGTTTACTAATTATTCTGGTGATTGGTTCATGTGTTATTTTCGGTGGGTTTCCTAGTAGGTTTTCGAAGTGCTGTTTCCACAGTTTTATTCTTTCTTGTTGGTTTGCAGCTTTCAGTTTTGCTTTGACTGTGCTCTTTCTTCTACTCACTTCGTTTATGGTTTGCCAGGCTATCCTAGATTGTCTATCTTCCACCGAGTCTCTAATCTTATCAATCTGATTTTGAATGTATTCTGTCTGTTCCTTTATATATATGCCTGCTAATTGATATTGTGCCGTTTTTAGTTTTCGGGCATTTGTGCTTGTTGGGTTTTTTCGATAGTTTTTGGAGGCTGTTTTCACTAGTGCACGTTTTTCTCTCACCGCTAAAGTTTTCCATGGAACTCTATATTTAGTTTTGAGTTTTGTTGGAATACATTTCGCTGCTGCCTCGAGGTGCGCGTTGACGAAATTTTCTTATTCGTCATTTAGTGTACTTTTTCCGTCTTCTCTTGTAGTGTTTAGAATCTGTTTCTTAATTCTAATACGTATTTATCTCTTATATCTCTGTTGTTCAAAAGGGCCCAGTCATAGTGTTTGGTGGTCGCTGTTCGTTTGACGTTTTTTCGTAGGCTTAGCCGTATTTTCGCCGTGACTATTCGGTGATCGGAGGACACACCCTCGAAAGAGGAGTATGTCTCGCAATTTCATTATTATTCACAATCAAAAAGAAGCTTCCTGCCCACAGTCGCACACGTGCGAGCCCATTGGATACGCAGTCCTTCTCTACTATATGAAAACAGTCACTGACAGCAAAGATTCAGTTGGCTCGGGCGTACGGGTCGAACACCTGGCATTCGTGCCGGATGGTTATATTTGTCCGACTAAACTTGGCCTAAAAGGGCCGTCCCCAAGGCTTTACCTGCTTTGCAGTGTTGGGTTAATTTTTCGGCGTCTGAGGTGCCTCATTAAGGGAACGCCGACAAAGTCAAGTATTTTTTGCACCTGTCGCGCAAGAGTCTTGATTCGAGCGCGGCCTCCACGATAAAATGACTTTGTGCCGCATTCTGGCTAGATGAAAAACTGTATACATACCAGTTGGCTCGGGCTTCTCGGCTGAAAGTGGAAGAAGTAATTCGGACTCTTTTCACTGATACTACCGCATCCCTACTAGACCCCTCTTCTTTCGGGCAGAGCAAAGGTTGCCAAGCTCTGGCAGCCGACACCCGGGTCCAACCTATCACAGCCGTAGTCTCAGTTCCACCGATGCTCGGATCCAACCAATGACAGCCGCAGCCTTAAAACAGCCCTTTTAAGGTTTTAAATTCGAGAGTAACAAAAAAGCTCTTTTAAGGTACATAAGTCTTGCTTCCCATCTTCGATCTTTGTTAAGGATCTTTTGAATTTAACACAGGGACGACGACATAACAGCACAGCCAGACGCCACGAATACCCGGAGCTAAAAGCAAGTCCATAAGCAAACGACACTGCTCAGACTATCGTCAATTCTTTTAGGCCAAAATTGACTACTCCCCTCCTCGGTAACCAGTGACTTAATTAGCAGAGCATCATCCGGCTTGAGCGATATGACAGGCCCGACTCTCCGACCGTCTCAAGGTAACTGTCTATGCAGCTACACCTGCGACCCGTCCGGAGCATCAAGATCCGATCCTGATCTTCAAGACTCGCTGTCTCCAAAAACTACAAAAAAGCCGAGTTTACACATTCGATACCAACACGCACTGTATTCCACAACACGAACTTTCGACACCTCAGAGACTACAGAGACCATATCCAGCCGCAGCTTTGTCTTCCTTCATTTATAAAAGTTTGCGGGATCGATTTATTATTTATCGATCCAGTAACAGTTGTCTCATGCTGTTGGGAGTGGGCGTTAAAATTCGTCTGCCCCTATAGAATTAAGAGATAGAGAGAACCTTTATCTGATCGGACGAATCAAATACGTGTTGCATCCCGTAGTTTCGGCAAAACGAAGACTCGAAAATATAAAATACTGAGTAAATAGAAGATACCAAATATCGTTTAGCAGACTGGTGGGTCACTTAAACTGACTCTCTATATATAGGAAGGACAATTATATAGTTAATTATTTTCTCTTCCTTTATTCTATTAAACATTTAGAGTTGAATAAAGTTATTTATTTGTTGTTGCTTGCCTTTAAAATTGCTAGAATAACACAATACAGTGTTCCATGTTGATTCTTTGTCTAAAAAATTGTAATGAAAATACAAACGAAGAACTAGCTTACTATTTATCCGACTTCTTATCAAGTTAGATTCGACAAAAAGTCAGTTTATAGCGGGGGGGGCGCACAACTTATCTTAAACTTGTTCTTATCAGGGACGATAATCCAAACCATATAGCTTACAAAAATTTATGTTGGTCTGGTTTCTTTGTTTAATGGCATATCAACCTTTGTGGCTTATTCAAAGTTAACCATGAAGAAGAACAGAAGTGATGCTGTTTAACCTATAGCTGGAAGGATAATCAGGTTCATACTTTGACCAAAGGTATCAGTCAGAAAATGAACGTTAGATCGTGACTAGTGTTCGAACTCGCTTACTTTGAGGTCTCAGTTCAACACATTAGCCATTACGCTACGAGATCTCCCTCCAATTTAGACAGGATAAAAACAATTACAAACAGCAGGTGATAAGATAAGATCTAGTGCAAATATTTCGTTGCCTGGTGACATTTCTATGTGAAATTAAACTTCATATGCTAAACTAGTGATTATCTATTTATTCAAGTTCTCCTCTATCGTAGAGTAATGGTTAGCAAGCTAGACGAGCAAACCTTCACAAATGAGTCAGAGTCTCAGTGGGTGCCTCATCATATAGCATTGTTGGTTGGTTTCTTTGTTTAATGGCATATCAACCTTTGTAGGTTATTTAATGCCAAAGCCATTCTCCGAGAACAGCAGTATATAGCATTGTGCCACACATAAGGAAAAAGCTTAGTAAATTACAACTTCTCTGCCACCGACAGGTGGTGTCACGACCATATTTTTCTAAGTGCTCAAGGTAAAAAAACACCCAACCCTTTTTTTATCTTAAAGGTGCTAGAAGGTGGTAGTTGAGGGTCAATTGCATTGAGAAAAACAAAACTTTGAGTGTCCTGAGTATGACACTTAACTTTTTCTCATGGTGAGGCTCCAGTCCCGGAGTTTGGGGAATATGGTGAATCCCTTCATAACCATTACTCTCAGGTCCACTCTGACTCAGAGTGTAGCACATTTAATATAGGTTAAATAGAACTGTTCCATCATTATTTAAGGATTATTACCATTAATTATTAATTATTTGAAACCATACAACTGTGTGTAGATTGTTCTTATAAGATAAGAATATTTGATAAAAAAAATTATTAGACGTTCGTGAAGTAATGGTCTCTGCCGTAAGAAATTTGTCACGGCAACCCGTGTTCAATTCCTGAACGAGGCTATTAGCATTTTACAGAGCACTAATACAGGCTCTTTAACCTTGGTATGACAACCAATCTAGGAGAAAGAAAAATCCGAATTGAGATCTGTCAAACTTCGCTTAAAATTAACTTCGTCTTGTGTTACGCCGCCATGTGCCCAGCGGGCCTGCAAGGTGCTGTTTGTTCCCACCAAATCCACCAGTTAACGCAGGGCACAGACGTTGGCTGTGGTCTGCCGAACGCTATTTAGTACTACAGATATCACCAACTTCCGAGCGGAACCACATTTTAAAGCCACTAGGCGAGTTATAGGTGAAATTATTAAAAGTCAACACAGCTA
The DNA here is from genome assembly GCA_963585895.1 of Sepioteuthis lessoniana. Taxonomy (NCBI): domain Eukaryota; kingdom Metazoa; phylum Mollusca; class Cephalopoda; order Myopsida; family Loliginidae; genus Sepioteuthis; species Sepioteuthis lessoniana. The sequence continues at coordinate 80,174,293 of OY757910.1, forward strand.
ACTAGTAGCTTTCCCCCTCAAATACAAGGTTTTCGACAAGTACAATTCTTGCACAATAAAAAAGGACATTGAACTGCCGTGTTTGGGTTAACAATATTAATAACAATATTCTTTAATTGAATAAAAGAAAGAAACAAAGAAAAAACAATTCAGGTAAAAGTCAGGAGCGAGAATAATTGTCTCTTTCCTCGTGGACAAGTCTTTTCTTTTGGTATTCGTTTAACGAGGCCACCATACCTCGGAGTTTGAGTTCATTCAAAGGATAAGCTTCTTCTTTTCTCTGTGTTCTCTGCGTGGCATTGTTTTGGAATTTGGGTTTCTTCCATATCTCAAATTATGTTCTTGGTTTTTCAACGAGCAAAGGCAACTCCTCGTGCGTCTTCATCCTTTGAGGAATAAATGGAAACACATTATGTGTCCGCACTCTCTGAAGACTACATGGCAACTAACTATGCGTCTTCACCCTGTGATGAATAAACGGCAACTAACTTATTTCCGTAGTTTGAAAAATTATCACGTGTTGACTTTTGGCAGTTTTTTCCTCAATACCAATCGTGGTCGCAGATCTGCCTCTCCGCTGAAACATACATGACTTATAGGGAGTGAGGTTCTACCATGCCCATATCACTTTGTAATAAAAGAGAGGGTAAAGGAGAGACGGTCTCTACCACCTCCTCCATTCTGTAATTCTTGCTTACTACTATTGTCCGCTGACGACCAGAGAGTCGCACTTCCTTCACCCATAACTCGGAAAATGTGTTAGGGTGTCATATTTCCTCGTCACACCTGCATCAAACTCGTGCAGCGGGGGTAGGTAAATATACAAATAGAATTATTAGTGATTGATAGAAATACTTTAAACATTTAACTGTGTGCAACCAAGTAAGTTCAATCAACTTGTTAAAAATAGTTTCCCACATATTATTCGCTTACAAATCACACACACACACACACACACACACACACATATATATATATATATTACAGGATTTAGCATTAAATTACCCCCAAGGGTTGATATGCTCTAAAATATCAATCAACCAACTTGTTTTCTATTAAACCGAAGTCAATCTAACGCAAGGCAAGCTGTGTTAAAAGTGTCATGGCATTAAATAAAATAGAATAAAATAAACCTTACATCAATTCAAACAATAGAATGATAATTCCAGGCACCGATTTCAGAAGTGAAAATCAAACCTACGTGATTCCAAAGACCACACGCTCGGACTAATGACAATAAAAGTCCAAAAGTCTGAAATTTAGTGGATTATGATTTTAAAAAACAGCCACAGAAACCTTCCTGAACAGACATAAAAAAAAAAAGATACGGAAGACAGAAGTCGGCTCCAACTGACTCAGACCTCATCAACTCTTTTTCCATTTTCTTTACATCACTAAACAGTCATCAGTCAGCGCCCAGTCCTCTACCAAATTTTTTTTATAGCTTTCATTCTAGAAGGAAGACATATGACTTCCACTATCATTCACAGTTGCCGCAAGTGTTGACCTCTGAGATTGTTGCGGGACCGATATATGCGTCGATCCCACGAACAGTTGTAAGTTTTGTGATTGACAGAGAACTGGACAAATGAGAGAGACGAGTGGATAAGTTTGAATATCAGGTTTTTATTGAGCGAATCGTACACGAAAGGTGTATGGGTGTAAAATCGCAGTTGCTGTATAACGTCGATGTAGTCTCTGTTGGGTGTTGAAAGTCGATGCTGTAGAAAGCTAACAAAATTAAGCAGCACAGCTGTCTATTAGTGCGTCTAGAAAATGAGGATGGTCTGTGTACTTTGTACAGATTGTAGGTGTAGCAGTCTGGTCAGGTTGTAGGTGTTGCTGATGACGGTCGATGAAGTGGACTCATTAGGTGTAGAGGCAGGATGATCCATGTCCCGGTTTATTCAATCCTTAGTTAACCGTGTGTGTGTCGATGTGGCCTTAAGGTGCTGGAACTAATCAGGGCAGTGTGGTCGCCCGTGGACTAGGTGACGTAGATGCTGGTTGCAGAGGCTGTGTAATCGATATCCCGATTTATTCAATCCTTGGTTAACCATGTGTGTGTCGATGTGGCCTCGAAGTGTTAGTGCTAGTCCGAGCAGTGTGGTCGCTCGTGTAGTATGAGCTGTAGGTGCTGTTGCTTGATTGTGTAAGAACGGCTGCCGGATTAAGCTGGAGCTGGTCTGCAGTTGGTGATGTGTCGTCGTGGTATCTGCCAAGAGGTGTAGAGAGAAGACCAGAGGAGGACTTTTTGAAGTTAGTTCTTAGGAGAGATGTTGGAATGAGAGAGCAGCTGTGATTGGTTTGTTGGCTGTGCTGGGTCAGCGGCTGTGATTGGTTGGATTCCACGTCGTCTACTTTGGCTGGAGGTGAGGACGCGGACCCCACATTCGGCAGCTTGGTTTGGTGATGAGGACGCAGACCCCGTGCTGATGGGAGAGGAACAGATCCTACTTTTCCTCCTGACTGAACCGGCTGCCTGCTCGATTTTTGGTTGCTTCCTGCTGTGTTTATATTGTATCAGCTGCAGCTACACTACTGGGCCGAGTGAAAGGGCGTCTGTGAATAGGAAGTTCATTTATTAGATATAAGTAATTATAAGATATTTCATTATACCTTGAAGAGGAACTTTTAAATATGATGTATTTTCTCCTGTGGTTGCAAACTTGTTTCCGAAAGGCCGATACAATCAATCCCTTTCGACAAATTGTACAGAAGTTCTCTCATGACGTATGCACGACGTTTTGTTGTTTGACGTTACGGGTGACTCGGAGTTTTCTTTAAACCGGGGATTTTAGGTTGAGTAACCGGGACGGAAACGATAAGATCACATGTCTGTTGTAATATCATCTGTTCTTCATGGTGCATTATCTTACACTAGATTAAAGTTTAAGTTAACAGACACGGATCCAATATCAAGTTGAAAAAGAAAAAGCCCTTAAAAATCTATTTTTGTCATAAAATTGTTTCATACTTTTTATTGTATACGCCATCATATCCTTCTGTGACCTTCTGACAATCATGGGGCCCTAAGCAGTCGTTTTTATCACTTAAACCTAGAGCTCTATTATCTGAGATAAAATCGCTTATACGAACAAAATATAAGGTAAAGTTGAGAATTGTTTAAAATTGATGTCTTTTCAGGAATGTGAAGAAATATTCACAAAGTATGACGTTACACAGCGTTGTATTTAATTCAGTTTTACGCTCACAGACTTAGACGAAACCTTAAAATACTATTAAAAAGAAAAAAACCCTTGAAAATACATTTTTCTTTTAATGGAATTGTCCTATACTTTAAAAACATTTTAATTTGCTTGATAATACTGTTGCCTGTTCTTTTGATTTCATTTGAGTGCAAAACTAGGTTTCCATGTTGAACAAAATGCTCTGTTGTGTAGATTTTTTCACATTCCTGAACACCTAGTTACACGAAATTCTATGCCACCCCACGAATCAAGGTTCGTCTTGTAAATGCATAAAATCAACATATTGACTTTTTTTATTATTAGTAGCCTAAGTTAACCTTGTTTATTTCGCCCAGTCGGCCGAGGCTGTAGAATACACCGACTGCATCTCTGCAGGGGGTTAAGACCCTCCAACGAGTGTCCTGGATATGACATTAAACCATCTGATAGTGAGGCTCCAGTCTTGGAGATTTGGGGAATGTGGAGTGCCCCTTCATTACCATTTTTCCCAGGTCCACTCTGACCCAGAGTAGTAGCACCTGATAGGGTCCTATTTCTGGGTCAAATAGAACAAACTGTGTGCAAACAAATGACTGATGTTAAATTGTGACTGTTAAATAGCAATACTTGAAACCATTTGTATGCAAAAAAGAGCTCAGGCTCGTTTTAGAATGTTATCCACAAAATATGTCTACAAATCATATATATATTTGATATATACGTATAAAGGAGATTTGGAATTAAATAACCCACAATGGTTGCTATGCCATAAAACTGAAACAAACCAAATCTCATTGCTTTATTTATTTATTTGCCATCCAATCAGCAGGATTTGGAATATATTGATTGTATCCCCGGTAGAAGAGTAAGACTCCCTTCCAAAAAGGGGGTGTCATGTGTCTAACACTAAACTGCATCTGATAGTGTGGGGATTGAATGATAAATATATATTAAAAAAACCAATAGCATAAGATAAAATAATAAAAATAAAATAAGCACAGAATGAAATAAATGAATACAAAAAAAGAAACAATCTCCCAGGACAGGAACGGCAATATACACATGCCTGAAAATGCGGGCTTCCTGGCGCCAAAAAGAAACTCTTTCTCAGAATCCGATAGACAGCTCGTCTGGTTCAGGAAAACATTTCTCTCCACGAAATAGTGGTAAACCTGGGAATAAAAGTTGAGCTTGAAAGTATCCCTGTCTCTTTTCCGCCATTCATTCCTTTTTAGCCTGAACGACCTACAAAAGATAAGGGAGTGTGGATAAGAAGAAAAAGTAAGAAAGAAATAAGAAATATATAGATAGTCGGACGACTTAGAAATACAATGACCGCGTCAAGATAAATTTCTTCTTTCTTTTCGTTCTCCTGTGTTTTCTTATCACTTTCTTTTTTTCCATCTTTTTACTTTGTCTTTCTTTTCGCTTTTTTTTTCTCTTCCGCCGGTTTTCTTCTGTTATTTTTGTTTAATTTTCTTTCTTTCTTTCTTTCTTTCTTTTCCAGCGTTTTCTTGTCACTTTCTTTTTTTATCTTTATACTTCCTCTTTCTTTTCCTGTTTTGTTCCTCTTCTATCGGTTTTCTTCTCTTTATTTATTTATTTTCTTTGTTTTCCGTCGATTTTTCTCAGTTTATTTTTCTTTCCTTCTTCTGTTTTCTGCTTTGTATTCATATAACTCACAGTCTTTACTAACCACATCATGTGAGCGTGGACTCGTCAAGCAGCACCAAAAGGAATTCATGTACAATAGCAGCACTAGAGCGACCTTACACACCCGTTTTGACTTCGCCGTGGTAACAAGTTGACAAACGCGAAACTCTGTTAAATATACACCAAGGTTTATTAACTACTACGTTGCAAGTAGCCACCGGGTGAAAGAAAGAGCCTATAGAAGCATGAGACGACCGTCAACTACACAAAATTAAGCAACACATCCAAGTGAGAAAAAGATGAGCAGACACAGACCTTGAATATTTTCCTGGTTCTAACACCCCTTTGGGGTGCCCTAGAATTTAGAGCTTGTAAACTTTCTTCTCCTTATATTTTCGTGACACGTTTCCTACAGATATCTTCGCCTTCTCGCGTCCTGCCGTCGACTCTCGAAAGGACACAAGTTGCCCCTCACTTCCGATTGCTGTGTTGGGAGCAGAACCATATCCGTTTCGTGTGCACATGCGCACGAGATTTCGATCTTCCAGTTTTCCTTAGTCATTCTTAACTACAACGAGAGCCTCTACCTTGTTATTCGGCGACTACTTTCTGATTTATTTATTTATTTATTCAGTTTCCGATGAGTTGTTGAATTACGTTACAAGACCCCATAATTATAAGGCTCAAGCTTAAAGGCTCTAAGAACTATGAAATTCCTTTCATTACTCCCAGGTTCACTCTAACCCGGAGTGATAGTACCTCTCAGGGTCTCATCTATTGGTCAAACTATATATATTCAATAGTACCATGTGCGAAAAAGAAACTTTTAAGAAACAGCTATACAAAAAATGTAAACATAAACGTACAATGAACGTGATTTATAGGATAATATATCGACTGCTCATACGAGTCCAAAGAAAGGAAAAACACAAAGCAAATAAGTATTTCAAAAAACGTTTATGTGTTGTGTGTATGAAATTGCAAAAACATACTCTTTTATGGGTCAATAATCTTAAAAAGGTAACGAGTTCAAATCATCTTATTAAATACTCATCTTTAGCGGTGATTAATTAGTGCGGTTGAGATTTCTCTTCGTAAGGTTCGTTTTAGCTTCAGCGTCTCTCGTGGTTCTCTGTTTAGCCGTTGTTATGTTGTTGTTCAACGAGAGCAGTTCAGCCGTCCTGCTCGGATGCTTCTCTGCCTTGTTCTCATCTGCTATAGAATGAATTAGCATACTTCTTCTGTGTGTCTGCTGTATAACTACTCCTGCTGCTGCTGTTGCTGGGTACTTGCTCCCAGCCTCCTTTCTCGGGCTATCAGGGTTATCGGGTACACAATGTTAGGAGGGAATAACCCATATTTTTCATAGAATGCCTAACCACTTCGTAGATAATTGTCCTTGATAGATTGACATGCCGTTAAAATCAATCAGACATTATTTTCGTAGTAAGCGAGTTCAAACTTGAGTCGCTCTATAATGATCACATCTGTACTAATATGTTTGGGAACAGTATGAACCTCCATATCCTACAGCTTTAGGCTAAATAGTACCTCTGTTGTTCATCTCCAAAGACGCTTTTGACATTAGTAGCCCAAAAAGGATGATATGTCATTAAACAAAGAAACTAAGAAAGGTAATAATCATTTTTTAAGTAGCCTAAAAAGATGCATTTAGTGAAATTCAGAATATTGTAAAGCGTGGTTATCAATAGTAAGTAAGTAAGTTAGCGACCATAGTCGAGGGTGACCCGAAGGCTCCCTTTTCGATAGCTACTACACCAAGGTGTAGGGGAGGGCGCTACTCCATTCCCAGGATTGCTCCACTTTACCCTTGAACCGTACCTTATAATGCTGAGTGTTAAGCAAGGTGGTATCAAGTACCATTTTTAAAGTCTTTGGTATGACTCGACCTGGGATTGAACCCAGGTCTCCCGGGCCATTGGCGAACACTCTAACCGCTGGGCCAATGTCCCGGTTATCAATAGTAAAGAAACTTAATTCTACTCTCGTAGCCCAATCTGAGTAAATTAGTTTAGTGTTATGTACCATGATACAACTATACGTATACATATATATGCGGAAACATAATCAACAATAATGACCGTGGTGTAATGGTTATCGTCGTAGGAAATGGACACGGCGACATGAGTTCAAATCCTGGACGAGACTGATTGCATTTCACATAGCACTAATACCCTTGGGAAAGGTATGAATCCAATTATTCTCTCTCCAGCAATGGGTAAATAGTAGGGCAGAGTGGGTTGTTTAGCCTTGGTGAGGCAACTATTCTAGGAGAAGGAAAACTCTGAATTCAAACCTATTAAACTCCGCTTAAAAATTGACCTTGTGTCATATCCTGCCCGATCGGAGGGGTTGGTAAATAGGATAATCAACAATAATGACGAACGAACACACTTCTTTAGAAAAATATACCTCTCACACTTCATTCGAAAGGGTTGCGAAAGAGTTGTGTGTGAGAGGTGAGTTGGAGATTGAACAGACTGCAACATATTGATTCCAAGTTCCTCTGACTATAGCAGCACTTCTTTCTCATTCTGCTGGGCTGCTCAACTGGGGGTCCTGAGGGCCCAAGCCCTCTGGTGGGAGCTGGTTCTCACTGCCTCGAACTGCAACTCGAACCCCAACTAACAGACTCCACCTAACTGTCTGTGGCACCGGGTTATATAATTGTTTGACACCCACCTGCATCCTGTGGCGTCGCAATTGCACCGAATTCAACCCGTCCACGGTCAAGGCGATACCCTGATATCTTCGACCGGATGCACCTGTTTCTTGATTGACGGCTGGGTCGAAGGTCAGTATGTTACATTAGCAATAGTAGCATATGGGATCAGTCTACTCGGATTAAAAAGGAAAATTTATATCCTAATATCTTGTCCACAAATAAAACCCAAATTGAACTAGATTGAACGATTTAAACATTTATAAACATCAACATTTGTATTTACACACTCGTGTTTTTAGTGCTTTGGTATGATGTGGTCGTAAAAGACCAAAAGTAAAAAAGTTAAAAAAAATGTTCTTTATGAGAAATTAGTATAATGTGTGGGTATGTGCGCGTGATAGAGAAAAGCACATATTAGGGGAGTATGCCGCGACCTGCCGATAAACGTAAACAGATCAGCTGTGGTTGCGTGCCGTACAGTTCGTTCGGGTGTGTTCCGCCACTGGATACATCACTTCAGGCCTCAGGGGGCCGTCCCCTCAGGCTTTAACCCTCTTCGGGGGGGGTTATCGCCCTACACCTGAGGCGCCACGAAAAGGGAACTGCTGACGGGGTCCGAGGCATTTTTGGAACTGCCTGTCGCGTTGGGCTTCGGCCCTGCAACAGGACTCACCTTTAAAATGGCCTTGTGCCACATTTGTACGCTGGTGGGGCGTAGGATAAATATCATACGAGGAAAAGAATCCTACGTTATTCGTGGTCGCATTCGCCGCACCGCCACTTCTAGTGGTAGATTCAACACCCTTTTTTTTACGGTCCTTTTTAAGGGCTATGAGAGGTCTCCTTCTGTGGGTCGGAGCATCTCTAACTGGTTATTAATGAGCAGTTGAAATAGACGGCCAGGAGGCAAACACAAAGAGGACTCACTAAGACCAGCCGGTCTTAACCATCGCTCGATTCCGCTCATCCGTTCGGCTGCGCAGCGGTGAAGGCACGGGTTAGCCTTTAGCTCCCACTTCGATACCTGTGCAGCGCTAAGATAACGCCAATCTTAGCTGCGGCCCCCTGGCCTGCTCACTCTCAGAGCTTTGGCGCGAAAAAGCCTTAGCTACCGCACAGCTTTGGCGCGAAAAGCCTAAGCTATCGTTTCGATTCGCTCTCACATTTTTGGCCTGACAAAGCCATAGCTACCCGACGATACGCCCGCGCGGCTATCTGGCACGACAAAGCCATAGCTACCGTAAACGATACGCCTACACAGCTATCTGGCACGATAAAGCCATAGCTACCCGACGATACGCCCGCACGGCTATCTGGCTCGATAAAGCCATAGCCACCGTAAACGATACGCCCGCACAGCTATCTGGCACGACAAAGCCATAGCTACCGTCAACAATACGCCCGCACAGATATCTAGCACGACAAAGCCATAGCTACTGTAAACGATACGCCTGCACAGCTATCTGGCACGACAAAGCCATAGCTACCGTAAACGATACGCCCGCACAGCTATCTGGCACGACAAAGCCATAGCTACTGTAAACGATACGCCCGCACAACCATCTGGCACGACAAAGCCATAGCTACCGACCACGACGCTCCTGCAATGCAGTCCACGTAACGACTCGCGGTTTCCGACTACCCTAGCAATGCAACATCTAGTCCACGTAACGACTCGCTGTTACGGACTACACTAGCATTGCAGCATTTGGCCCACGTAACGACTCGCTGTTACGGACTAGCAACCTGATCGACTTACCTCCGGTTAACCCAACGTACTGTCAAAACCGGGATATCGATCTACCGACCACGACGCTCCTGCAATGCAGCATTCAGTCCACGTAACGACTCGCTGTTACGGACTGCCCTAGTATTGCAACAACTAGCCCACGTAACGACTGGCTGTTACGGGCTAGCAACCACGACTCGACCATACCAACGAAATGTCAAAACCGGGACATCGATTTACTAACGACCGACCGACCTCAGCTGCCCGCAACGACCACCCAGCTGCATTCAACGACTCGACCGACCTCAGCTGCCCGCAACGACCATCCAGTTGTATTCAACGACTCGACCGATCTCAACTTACCCGCATCAGACATCTAGCTGTATCTCCACGACTCGACCTACGCCAGCTACCCTCGTCGAACGTCCAGCTGCGCACAACCACGACTCGACCATACCAGCTATCGACGTAACCCATCCTAGCTGAAGACCACATACAACCGCCACGGACATTTACATACACGTTTGTAATTCCGGCAATGAAAACGTCACTTTTGTTGTATCTGTTATCTCGCCTTCTATCTCCCTTCATTGTCTCTGGCTGACACTACATACTCACACGCATTAAAACCCCTGAATAATTTGCGGAGCCGACACGCTTATCGGCTCCGCAACGAGTATACGTTTGTCTACTGACTACATGTGTGTGGGGGGGGAAGACATTTGAAGTCTAACGGAGATGATTCCATAGGAAAATGAGTTAATAGAAAGAGGGTAAATATACTTTCGCCGCGACTATGAATGCTGCTTTTTTTCGGGGTTTTGGGGGGGAGGGGGGATTCGCAGTTGTCACTGTAATGAAGTGGAATTTTGGTCAGTTTTAAAAATGTTGATCTAGCCGCCAGTGTATCTTCATTACTATAGAGGTGTTTTTTGTCGAGTATTACTATGCCTCCTTTAATGAGTGTGTGTTGTGTCTGACTGTTTATTGCTGGGCTTAGCTGTTTCTGAGGCTGTTGCCGTCAAAAGCTTGAAATAAAAAGGACTCCTCGTCGCGTAACCGGCTCCAAATGAAAGATTTTATTTTTGCACGGGACAATTTCATTTGGAGTTCAACAGTGCTGACGTAGTTAAAAACACCGACACGTGACTATTCTGTCCAATTAGGTTCTAGAAAACATTCATTTAATTTTTTTTACTGATTTGTATGGCCGCGACCGGCCTCCGAACGTCAACAGATCGGATTACATTTCGCCCTAGAGAAATAACATCCGGGCGCGGCCGGAAATGATGAAGCCCTTTTTCGATTTTAACCGGAAGTTACAGCTAAGAAAGGGATAAATTAATATTTATCAACATTTGCAAAACACTTCTGCCAGAAATAATTCTATAAAAATTGAAGTAATACTTTTCGCTAGCCTATACTGAGCTAAAGAAATACTTATTTTCTGCGTTCATTTTTTGTAGAAGAACTTTCTATCCACGTGGCACGACAGAAATGGAGTTCCCTTTCTTCCATATAAAAAGGCTTCAGGCGACGAAAATTCAGAGGTCTACGCGGACGCTCTCAGGGGCCACTCGGCTCCACGAGGCTCGGGTCCTACGTTATCGTGGTTGCATCCACCTCACCGCCACTTCTAGTGGTGGATTCAAAAACTTTTTTTACGGTCCTTTTTAAGGGCTATGAGAGGTCACCTTCTGCGGGTCGGTGCATCTCTGGCGGTTAGTAATGACCAGTCGAAATAGACAGCCAGGAGGCAAACACGAAGACGGATTCTAAGACCAGCCGGTCTTAACCCTCGCTCGGTTCCGATAGTCTGATAAGCTGCGCAACGCTAATGGCACAGTCCAGCCTTTAGCTACCGCTTCGATATCTGCGCAGCGCTAAGATAACGCCCATCTTAGCCTCGGCCTCCTGGCCTGTCCGCTCGTCTGCACGGCTTTGGTGCGACCCAGCCATAGTCATCGTCCACACGGCTTTGGCGCGACCCAGCCATAGCCATCGTCCGCACGGCTTTGGCTCGACCCAGCCATAGTCATCGTCCGCCCGGCTTTGACACGTAACGACTCGCTGTTACGGACTACCCTAGCAATGCAGTATCTAGTCCACGTAACGACTCGCTGTTACGGACTACCCTAGCAATGCAGCATCTAGTCCACGTAACAACTCGCTGTTACGGACTACACTAGCATTGCAACAACTAGCTCACGTAACGACTCGCTGTTACGAGCTAACAACCACGACTCGACCATACCAACGAAATGTCAAAACCGGGACATCGATTTACCAGCGACCAACTTCAGCTTTCCGCAACGCCTCGACCGACCTCAGCTGCCCGCAACGACTGTCCAACGGTATCCAACGACCCGACCGAATCTCAGCTTACCAGCATCAAACATCCAGCTGTATCTCCACGACTCGACCTACGCCAGCTACCCTCGTCGAACGTCCAGCTGCGAACATCTACAACGCGACTATACCAGCTAACGACGTAACTCATCCTAGCGGAAGACTACATACAACCGCCACGGACATTTACATACATGCTTGTAATTCCGGCAATAAAATCATCACTTTTGTTGTATCTATTATCCTGCCTTATGTTTCCTTCACTGTCTCTGGCTGACACTACACTCGCACGCATTTAACTTAATTTATTTGCGGAGTCGACACGCTTATCGGCTCCGCAACAGTACTAAAGTTTGTGCTTTGATGATCTTGATCCGCTTTATGTGCACGCGTTTCTTACATATTTGTGATGGATTGTAGAATATAGGATTTTATATTCTATAAGTATACTTATAAACAACTAATCAATAACAGTAACCAATCAATAGCCAAGGGAGAGATCCGATAAACAGTTCTCAGCGCTATCTTATCAAAAACCTTGCCTTTGTGCCCTTGCCACTGATTGTGCAGATATTTTTTCTTTCTTTTTTTTTTTATCAAGAGGTTATAGTGGTCATTGTCAATCTGGCTCATTTATTCACCTTTCCATCAACTGCTACGTTTTGCTGAGGCCCTAATTGAATTTTTAAAACAAAAGACGTTTAATCGTTCAGTTTTGGAAATCCAGAATAAAGCATGACAAATAAAAAAAACTATCTGTGAGTATTTTTTTTCTTTCGTTTAAAGTAAATTGCTTTTAAATTTCTAGATCTATTGATTCCAAAAATTTTATCAGCTTTCGAAAGTAACTGTTTACGTCAGGAAAAAGATTTGGAACATAAACCTGATAAAACTAACAAACGCAGAAATATTTGTAAAAATATTCTCTTTCTACTTATTTCATTTTTCTAAACGTCCATTTTACGAACTTTGTTTATTGAATATGTAGCAGCCACAGATGTATTTCCTTTCGTGAATCAATACCCCTGCTAAGAGAGTCGGTCACTCACAGACCAATCAACTGGCAGAGCGCATTAATTCCTTCTTCCTCTCAAGAACTAATTTTCTAGTCCCGTTTGGTAGAACGGACAAAGTCAGAATTTACCACAAAAAGTTACAAACGGTAATTATTAATCTAAAAGAAAGATTCAAATTCAAATAAAAAAAAAGATACCAAATATGAAGTTATTCTTTTGTGAAAAAGTTCAGTTCTATGTATATACAGGGTGTTTCAAAATGTGTCGATATCATTTGAGATGTATAGGGTGTTTCTGAAAGATTTACATCATTTCGTAGTCTAATAACTTGCTCAGTTCTCGTTCAAATGATATCAATTTTTCTATTGTTCCAACTTTAGTATATGTACCACCGAAGCTTGTACATTCTATAGTTCCAGATCCTTACCTCCTTAGTTGGACCGAGAACTTTTCAGCACTTTTCGTACATTCGTTCGGTCTTTGAATCAATACACGAAAAAATTGGATTATTCTGCTTTGAGGATCAAAATGAATCTCTCTCTCTCTCTCTCTCTCTCTCTCTCTCTCTCTCGCTCGCTCGCTCGCTACTTCATTCAACATCAATCTTTAACAAGAATCTTTTGATTTGACCTTGCTAATTTCTGTTTTCTTTGTTAATCTAAATTAATTGATTTCTTTTGATTGAATAAATAAACAACTCATTAACTGAATCATTGTGACTCGAAAAGCGCATCTAGCGTAACAGTTATCTTCATTGTAAATGGAATCAGTGACCCGAGTTCAAGGTTTGGACGAAACTGTTAGAGTTAATGCCCTCGCAAAAGGCATGAATCCAGCTGTTTTTTTTTTTTTTTTAGCTTTTGTTAGGCAACCAGTCCAAGAGAATAAAAATTCAAACCAGCTTTACTCTACTTAAAAATTGACTTTGTGTCACATCCTCCCCATGGCTGTGGGACTGAATAGATACTAACAGCAATCTAAAGACCGTTTTCCAACTAATAATCTACTTCTATATAAAAGTCAATAATGTGAATTAGTCATCATAAGATCGGCTGACAGGAAGAAAAATAACCAACAGGATTCAAAACCGGAGATATAAGGCGGGCAGAAAGAGAAGCAAGTTGAAAAGAAAGAAAAAAAAAAGGACAAATAAAAAAGGAAGATAGGATGAACTCTAACAAAAACAAAAGAAAAGGTTTGTTTAGTTTAGTTTTCTAACGGCATATCGACTCCTTAGGGGTAATTTAATGCCGAAATTTGATTCCTTTGTAAATGTTTGTTATCAATTTTCCTTTACAATCATTTTTATATGGTTTCAAGCGCTCGTAGTCTAATGTTTTTGTCGTTGGAAATGGACTCGAGTTCTGATCCTGGACTAGGCTATTAGCGTGTCACATAACGCTAATACCATTGGGAAAAGTATGCGTCCAAATGTTGATGTATTTTGATGACTGTAGTCTGATAAAAGTCCAAAATAAATCTGATGTTATTATAAAAGGAATATGGTCATTGATTGGAAGTAGTCAATACATTAAACCCGAGCGGTTTGCGCTGTTAACTTAATTTAGGCCGGGGATTCCACACTTCTACTGCCAAGAAAATGTTGCAATTTTTTATATTTTATTATTTTTAACGTATTTCAAGTCATCTATAAAATTTTGTAACCTGTTATTTAGCTGCCTGTGAAATAACAAGTAACAACATTTAACATTTTCGAGTAAGGAGCAAAGTGTGGAGAAGTCAAGGGTCCGTGAGAGGCTCAGGGTTCAAAGGTTTTAACGATAGGTTAGCGACTATCAGAGGTCTTGTGGTACATTTGTTACAAAATGACTAAAACTTGATACCTTCTTAGTGGGTGTCCTCGTGGTGTAATGGTTAAAGCGATGAACTGTAGTACGCGAGTTCGTATTCCAGCGCTATTACGTTCACTTTCGGGCAAATACCCTTGGGAAAGGTATGAACCCCCTTATTCTCCCTCCAGCTATGGGTAAATAGTAGGACGGACTAGGTTCTTCAGTCTTGGTGAGGCAAGGAGAAGGAAAACTCTGAATTCAAAACCTGTTAAACTCCGCTTAAAAATTGACCTTGTGTCATATCCTGCCCGAGCGGAGGGGTTGGTAAATAGTACCTTCTTAGTGGTTAAATTATGGAAGGCTAAAGAAATATGGTTGAAATGTAATTGGTTGTAGGCGTCATTTTGAGACTTTGTTCCGTTAAAAAACAAAAAGAAGCAAATGATTGAAACAGTCAAGTATTATATTTTTATATTTGAATATTAAAACAAAATTGACAAATTTTCGTGAGAGGGCTATTCTGTAAATTACCAATAATTTCGTGTTTTTTTTTTGTTTTTGTTTTTTTTTTTTTTTTTTGGGATTCAGTTTTCTGTTATTAACGTCGTTATTTTAATATGCGAATTCGTATGGTTAAACATTACAAATTTACTTTATGAATGACTTTCTGTGTACGTGTGTGCGTCTCTGAAAACTTTAGCAGTCGTTAACTTAGTAAGTAGTTTTCTGAGGAAAGAAACAGAGGAAAACTCTTTTCACTTTTTGATACTCTGTGTCTTAGCAACAAAAGTAGTTTTTATTTATTTTTATAACAATACTTAAGAATAATATAGATAAAAAACAGATGATATTTGAATTGATAAGAGTTCTAGTTTTTAACGTACTTCATAGGAGTGTTTTGAAAAAGAAAGGAAAGTAACACTGCTAACTATGTTATTCTAGTGAGAGAACTTCCTCCTTGAAGTAAAAAGCCACCCCCACATCAATGTTTGCACCCATTGTATGAGGATAACTAATAAAATTTTACTCACGTCACCGGATTAGGATTTTTTTTTTAAATACATATATAGAAATAATTTCATTGGTGTGGATATTGCAAGTCTGTGAACGACCAATTTAAAAAAAAAAAAAAAAAAAAAAAGAAAAGTGAGATCATTCATTATTAGTCATTTAGTGAAAGGGACTGGTCAAAAAGTTTTTTGACATTTTGGGTTGAGTTTAGAAATATTTTGCTCTCAGAAAGCCATTCTTATCTCAAGTAAGTAAAACTAGTTTTGTTTTGGTTTGTTTTGTTTCGTTTTTTTTATGAAAACCAAATGATTTCTTTTTAATATTTATTTTTATCTATTTTCAGGATATTCTACGGGTGAATCAAAGCAATGATTACTGAAACAACATCACTTCTTTATGGAATATCTAAAAAGTGGTCATACATATTTGATGGACATTTCTCAAAATCTATGTCTAATATGGCATATTGTCCCTGGAATTGTTCAGGACATGGCATTTGTAATGATGGCAAATGTGTCTGTCGTGTAAGTATTTGACCATTATTTTTTAAAATTCAATTACCTCTTATTAGTAACAGTATTCAATGAAATGCATTTTTCTTATAACTATACAAATATGAATATACAAATTTGAATCCCCCACGTTCATTAACACCTTGCCTCCAGAATTTTTATCTATGTGGATCAATTTTAGTATATTTGTTCAACAGCATATCAGCTTCTTATGTTTTATTTAATGCTGAAATTTGATTCATTTCTAAATATATGATTACAATCATTACTATTTATATTTTCAATGTTCCACTGCATTTTTTTTTTAAATTGAACTTTTTATTAGTCTATAATCATTTGTTCTCACATAGTTGTATGGTTACAAGTTTTTCTATTTAATATGAATAATTTTCAAACGTATCAATTTGAACAAAAGAAGGGATATAAACAGGTACTAGCTCTCAAGGTCAGAGTGGACCTGAAAGTAATGGCAATGAAAGGGATACTCCATACTCTCCAGAACTGGAGTCTAACCACCAAATAGAATTTTCTGTCATATCCAGGACTTCTTTTTTGTGAAGAGGTGTACTCTTTTGCAGAAGGAGTAGTAAGTCAGTAAGTAAAGCTGGCGACCGTAGTCGAGGGCTACTAGAAGGCTCCCTTTCCAATAGTTACAACACCAAGATGTAGGTGAGGGCGCTACTCCTTTCCCTGGATTGCTCCACTTTACCCTTGATACGTACCTTATATTGCTAAGTGTTAAGCAAGGAGGTATCAGGTACCTTTTTTAAGGTCTTTGGTATGACGCGACCAGGGATTGAACCCAGGTCTTCCGGACCATTGGCGAAAAGCCCTACTGACAGAGTTTTCATCAGTATGGATAAACCTTGGTGAAAGGTGGTTTAATCTAGGGGGACTTATGAAAAGAACACAGCAAAAAAATGTCTGACGATCAGTGATATTTAATAACTGAAAAATGAGAATAAACCTATATAGAAGTAAAGTAAAGTTGGTGACTTTTGTCGAGGGTGACCCGAAGGCTCCTTTTTCCATAGCTACTACACTAACGTGTAGGGGAGGGCGCTGCTCCTTTTCCTGGATTGCTCCACTTTACTCTTGATCCGTACCTTATAATGCTGAGTGTTTAGCAAGAAGGCATCAAGTACCATTTTTTGAGTCTTTGGTATGACTCGACTTGGGATTGAACCCAGGTCTCCCAGGTCATTGGCAAACACTCTAACCATCATGCCAATGTCCGTTATATAACATATATATAAAATGCATATGGAAAACCTTAAAATAGAACAAGACCAAACTCAACAACTGAGTTTTTCGCATGGTGAATACAAGTGAAAAAAAAATCTAAATGCCCAACAATACAGATGTTGCAGTGTGGCTCTTCTATAAAAATTTATTTCTAAGAAAGAAATTTATCCAACCACGTGTGACACTTGATTTGGCCAGAGTGGAAAAGAGAGAAGAAGTCCCAGACAATAAGGCACCAAAAAGCTGCCTCCCGCCAATTGTCGAGAACTACTATTGAGACCCTCACTACGAATTCAAGGACCAAACTGAAGGCAGGAAAGATTAGCTAACCTATGGGTTTCGTCACTCGCTTCTTGAATAAGCTGAAGTTTCCCGAGAAATAAAAATAAAATTCAACGAAAGTCGACTACTGAAATTCTACAAAGTTAAACAACTAAAAGAAAATTCAACCGAGAATTATGCTGAAAAGAACTCTAAAGAAGACTCGCAATGTAAAGAACTCTGAAACATTTCGACAAAACAAAAAAGAAAGGAAAAATACTCAAATTCAAAGAACTTTGTTTCCCCGGACACCTTCTCAGATGAGTTCC
The DNA here is from genome assembly GCA_963585895.1 of Sepioteuthis lessoniana. Classification (NCBI taxonomy): domain Eukaryota; kingdom Metazoa; phylum Mollusca; class Cephalopoda; order Myopsida; family Loliginidae; genus Sepioteuthis; species Sepioteuthis lessoniana. The sequence continues at coordinate 80,192,068 of OY757910.1, forward strand.
AGCAAATTGCACTAAAATTTGAAACACTTTATCTTTTCTATCCATTTCTTTCTTATTTCTTTTATATTAAATTACTTTTTAAAAACTTAATTGTCTGTGTAATCTTTTCGAATCAGTATCCAAACTAGAAAGCTGTGGAACTTACCGTTTGAACTTACCGTTTAATATTACACACTAAAGCCCCCTAAAACATTACCTAGTTAAATACTAAACTAGGCTCAAGTGTCACTCACATTCCTACAAATTTTGACCTTCAAATTTTTCTTTTATATTGCAAATCTTATTTTATCCTTTAAAATTTCTTTACTACTTAATCCAAGGGAAAAAGATAGATCACAGGATTTCATTCAGCTTAATAATGAAATAAGCTTAAAATAGAGGTTCAGTTTTTAAAATTATTTCTAGACTCTAGATCTGTCTTTCCTAAATATTTTTCAGACTGTTACTCTCATAGTTGCCAAACCTAATTTTTAGCAATACCCATATATTGTTTTTTTTTTTTTTTTTTTTATCCTAGATCAAGTTTGGTTTGGTTTTATTGCATATCTACCATTGTAGTTTACGTAATGCCAAATCCTGTTTATACATATAAATTAAATATGTATGATTTGTAAACACAAATAACATTTTTTAAACGAGTCTGAGCTCATTTTTTGTGCACACAGTTTCAAGTATTGCTATCAAATATGAATAATTCTATTTACTATTAATCATTTGTTTGCACACAGTTAAATGGTTCCAAGTATTGCGATTTACCACTAATCATTCAATTAAATATCTGTCATTTGTATACACACTGTTAAATTATCAAACAGTTCTATCTGGCATAAGCTGTTTGTTTGCATACAGTTTAAATGCCAAGCTGTTCTATTTGACCCATAAATAGGACCCTATTAGGTGCTGCCACTTTGGGTCAGAGTGGACCTGGGAGTGATGTCAATGAAGGGGTATTCCGCATTCCCCAAAACTCAAGTATTACTGGAGTGTCACCATCAGAAGGTTTAGTGTCATATCCAGGTTAATAATAGAGCAGTCTGAGCTCTTTAGCCTTGATAAGACAACCACTTTAAAAGATGGAAAATAAACTAGTAGTACTCTGCTTAAAAATTGACCTTGTGTCACATCCTGCCTGTGGCAAAGGGGTTGGGTGAATAATACATTGATCTATTGCCTGATACATACAAAGAAATGCCGTCTGAGACTTATATTTTATCTGATTTTCTTCAACTTAAATTTAATACTTCAAATGATGCTGCTGCTTCTTGTGCTAAGAAGACAATCAATGCTCTAACACCCATAGATATACTGAAATACTCTGATCATATCTCTCTCTCTCTCTCTCTCTCTCTCTCTCTCTCTCTCTCTTGTACTGTATAATTGGTATCTTCAGTCTCGCTGGTTTCTCTTTGTATGAGCAGTCAGAGAGTTCTAGCACTACTATCATTGCTTTCTATAAAACTTTCTCAATTAGTTCTTTATACAGTTAACCCGGATATAAGAGAGTCGTGGGGGTCGGAAACTGGGTCTCTTATATCCGGGTTACTCTGCACTTTTAATATTGTGTTGGCCATATGACACTGACAAATACCACAAGTAAGGCCAAGAAGAACAATGTATTTTCTGTGAGGAGATATATGCTTTCCTTATCATACACATTACTTTTGATGTTAGTATCTCTGTGTTCTTTGGATTGTCTTTTCAAAGAGATATTCTGTGTATGAAACTAAACTAGATCTGGTGGTGAGACTCCACTTCTGGAGCTCTGGCGAGTATAGAGTCACCCATTTATCGCCATTACTCCCATGTCAACTCTGATCCACATTACTTGTAACTGTATGTCTCATCTACAAGTACAAATAGATCTCTTTGAAATTATTAGTATTAGACATAGATACTTGAAACTATACAAATTTGTGCAAACAAAATGATGATTATTATTATTATTATTATTAAATAGAAATAATTACTTGAAACCATATAACTGTGCATAAATTATTATTATTAAGAATAGTTACATGGAGCTACAATGTTTACAAATAATTATTATCTTATATTAATAATTTCCAAGCAAATCTACTTGACACATAGATAGTACTCAAACAGATACTAACACTCCAAGTTAGAGTGAACCTAGGAGTAATGTTATTATGTAGATAATTTCATGATACTGCAATAGTTAGTGAATTTGTATGAATATAAGCTCAAGTATTTTAGGTTTGCATGTTTCATATATTCTACAAGTAGCCTACTGTATGTTTAGGGGTTGACCTATACTGCTGGGATAAGTTAAACAATTTTGAAATGTATCTTTTGAGGCTGACTCATACACCACAATGAATGGTAATCAGAATTCATTTTTTTCTCTTCTCTTTTACTTATGAGACATTACAATTTACAGATTATTACAAATGATTTTGCTTTGTATAATATTTTGTCCATTCCTTTTATTTTTTTAGGTCCAGTTTAGTGGAGGATCCTGCAATGATTCCAACAAAGATTATTACCTCACATTTGGATCCATTTTTGTTATCCTTTCCTGTATTTCCTTGATACAATTGGTTTGTATACGTATTTATTATGCTCTCACATTTTTATGATATTTCAAATAAGTAAATGTATTTTAATTAAGATGGTGCCATCTCCTTATTAAATGGCAAGCCTCTGAAATTTGTGAACCAATTCATATACTTCAGCAATATCTCATCTACTGAAAGTAGTGTCAACATATACATAGGTAAAGCATGGACTGTTATTGACAAGTCTTTGAACATAAGGAAATCTAATCTCTCTGATAGAATAAATCAAGAATTCTTCCAAGCTGTGTCAGTACTACTCTATCGTTATACTACTTGAAATGTATGGAAAAAAAAGTCAGATGGGAACTACACGAGGATGCTTCTTACTGTTTTAAACTGATCCTGGAAGCAGCACCCTCAAAACAATAGCTGTATGGCTACTTACCCCCATCTCACAAACCATCCAAGTAAGATGAACAAAATATGCATTTCTAGAGACTTAAGAACAAACTCATAAGAGACGTTCTATTGACACACCAGTGTTGGCAGATTAGCAAAAACTTATATCAATCAGTTCTATGCTGACACTGGGTGCCATTTAGTCAACTTACCAAAAGCAATGGCTGATAGAGATTAATGGAGAGAAAGAGGTATGACTTAATGATGATGATGAAAAGGCCAAAATATTTTTCATAAAGGAAAATCTTTTAGAAAAAAAAGAATGATTCAAACTCACCGTAAAGGAGTACATCCTAACTTTTTTATGAAAGATAATTTTTTTTTTATTTCATGAAAGATAACACATAAAAACAGATATTATTAGATATTGTTCATTACCACACTCAGTAGCATTGAAATTCTGTGAATTTACCCAATCCCTCTGACATGACCAGGACATGATACAAAATCAATCTTTAAGCAGAATTAAGATAGTTCTAAATTTTGAGTTTTCTTTCTCCTAGACTGGTTGCTTAACTAAAGCTAAAGAACCTAGTCTGCCCTACTATTCCTTCATATTTGAGTGAAGAACAGATTTATGCTTTTCCAAGAGCATTAGTACAGAGAGAAAAGCAAACAGCTTTTATCCAGGATTTGAACTCAGGTTACCAAAACCATTTCATGCAAAGATAACCATCTTCAGCAATGAAACTATGTGACCAAGAATAAAAATATATAGCAATCCAAAAATAAGTATTCTCCTTATATATAATTAAAAATTTTATTTTCAGCTACAGAAGTGTTGTAATTTTAATTTTAGTTTCAGAGTTTCAATGCTGTGGAATTTGATGAAAAATGATACCTGATAATAGACATTTTTATTGCATAATGTTCCACTAGAAATAATAAATTTTCAGTATCTTTGGTTTAGAAGTAAATTAACTTTTTATTTTAAAAAAATTGGTCAGAAGGTGTACTTATGAATAATTTTAATTTGTAAATACTGCAGCACTAACACAACACATGCAGAGCTGTACACCATATTTATTAGAGAACTAACAACTACAAAACATATATAAAGAGATACCATGTTAGATTACTAAAATTTCAACAGGTAATACTCTATGTAATTTTTGTGCAAATGATTTTAACCAGTAAACAAAGTTTGGAATAAGCTTAATAAATTTTCTGATGTCAACCAATTTTGGTAGCTGGGGAACCCTATGGGTTATAATTGCTTTAACATTTAATCTTTCTTGTTCCCCCGTGTGGTATCTCTTAGCCAATGTTTCTTAACCAAGTAGCTATAATATTGTTAGCTACTATATTACCATAGGATCCTGAACAAGCCAATGGTGTCCCCGTGGTGTAATGGTTAAAGTGCTGGGCTGTGAACTCGTTGTAAGCGAGTTCAAACTCCAGTCGCACTATTACGTTCACTTTCAAACAAATACCCTTGGGAAAGGTATGAACTCCCTTATCCTCCCAGGTATGGGTTAAATAGTATCACTACTGTCTTTCGAGAAGGATGGATTTGGCATTAGATAACCCAAGAAGGTTGATATGCCATTAAATAACAAACAAACAAACAATTGAACAAGCCAAATAAATGTTGTTGTTAGATTGGGCATTTGTTTTACTTACCACTATATACAAGATTTTGATTTTTCTTTTCTCTCTTTAATTAAAATGTAGAGTGTGTGCATCTGGTCCGAATATGTCAAAGAGCAGAAACGTTCTCTCATGAGTGCCTTCAAAGTTACAACTCAAAAGATGCTCTATGTTCTCATTATCTGTGCTACGGCCATTAGAGCAGTTTACTTCTTTACAAAGGTAAGTATTTTTTTTATGGTATGCTTTTATCAATATAAAATGTTAACGTCTGTTTATTTATTATGCTTACTATGTACATTAACATTCTTATAATTTATTACATAGGAGAATTATCATTGTAATAATTAATTACTTAGATTATTAGGAGAATTTTCATTGTGATAATTAATTACTTAGCTTATTACTTAGCTTATTAGGTGAATTATCATTGTGATAATTAATTACTTAGCTTATTAGGTGAATTATCATTGTAATAATTAATTACATAGCTTATTATGTGAATTATCATTGTAATAATTAATTACATAGCTTATTAGGTGAATTATCATTGTGATAATTAATTACTTAGCTTATTAGGTGAATTATCATTGTAATAATTAATTACATAGCTTATTAGGTGAATTATCATTGTAATAATTAATTACATAGCTTATTAGGTGAATTATCATTGTAATAATTAATTACTTAGCTTATTAGGTGAATTATCATTGTGATAATTAATTACTTAGCTTATTAGGTGAATTATCATTGTAATAATTAATTACATAGCTTATTAGGTGAATTATCATTGTAATAATTAATTACTTAGCTTATTAGGTGAATTATCATTGTGATAATTAATTACTTAGCTTATTAGGTGAATTATCATTGTAATAATTAATTACATAGCTTATTAGGTGAATTATCATTGTAATAATTAATTACCTAGCCTATTAGGTGAATTATCATTATGATAATTAATTACATAGCTTATTAGGTGAATTAACATTTTAATTATTAATTACACAGATTAATTCAATCAACATTGTAGTAATTTATTACATAGCTTATTAAATGTATTAACATTGCAATAATTTATTGTGCCAAATAAAACTTAAGATTTAGTTATAGATGAACTAAGTGCACTGAACAGTTTTATTTTTCACTTGGCATCCAGTGAGCCAGTTTGATTTGATTTCTTTGTTTAATTGCATATCAACTCTCTTGGGTTATTTGATGTCAAACCCATCCTTATTGATGAACAATAATAATACTATTTAACCCATAGCTATGGGGGTGATAAGGGGTACGATACCTTTTCCATGGGGATTAATCCAAAAGTGAACATAATAGTGCGACTGGAGTTTGAACTCAGTTGTTCTGATATAACAGTTGAGCACATTAACCACTGTTCCATGGGGACTACCCCCTCCTAACCCACTTGGTCCTTGTTATAACGCCATTTACAATATTTATGCTTCTGTTTAAGAAACAAGGAATTGTTTTAATTGTCTCTATAAAATCAAAATATTTGATAATGATTTTTTTTAATTAATGTAGTCAAAATTAATGTGGTCAGAATAAAAATAAAAGATAATAAGGATACTACATTAACAAAGGATTTTAGTATCATCGTGAAATTTTCTAACAGGAAATTAAGAATGTAATTTAAAAAGTGGAAGATTGTCAATTATTATCAATGTTAATTTTAACTATTATTTCTCTTATACAGATTTTGACTATTATTTCTTTCATATTCATAATCTATGTCCTGCTGACAAGGGAAAATTTTAAGTTTGAATCCCTCTCAGATATTATCTTGTATTATTATTTCTGATATGTGTTGATTATTCAGTGAGTTCTGATAAAAATAAGTTTTATTTTGTAAATGACTAAAAAATTAATATGAAAGAAAATACTTCTACAAATTACTTTTCTCTCACTCAGAATATTCGGACTATTGTCTTCATTTTTATTGTTATATTCACAATGTTTTGACAATGGAAGACAATAGTCCAAATACTCTAAGAGATCAAAATTATTAAGCTTCATCCTAGAAATTTAAAGAAATAAAGTCAAAATTATCATTAATAATAATAAGAAAACTCATTTTTTGGGAGGGTCTAACCCCTCTGCTGGGGGTGCAATTAGTATATTCCATACCCCTCAAACAAGACAGATGTTTTAGTCAAGATTCAGATAATTGGCCATTAACATCCTGAAATTTCATCAGAAAATAGGTTGCTTTATATATATATATATATATATATATATATATATATATATATATATATATATATATTTATTTATTTATTTTATTCTATTTTTTGAGTAAAAAAGCCCTGGCACCATCATCTAATCTATATCTATTTCCCTCCTTTTTTCTTTTTTGTCTCTTATTTTTAGGCCCATCCCACCTTTTATATTTTCATCATTATTTTATCTATTTCTTTAATTGCTGAACTTTAGAAAAACTCATTTTCATTCTGAAGAAGTTCTTCTTTCAATAAAGAATGAAATACCAAAATTGCTGAATCCATTGTCAGTGTTGGTTTATTCAATTTTCCACATATTTTTATCATCTTGTCAGATCTACCAAAATCTACCATTTCTCCATGTGTATATATATATATATATATATATATATATATATATATATATATATATATATAAGCCTGCTATATTTGAAAATGACTCATTTCTTTGGAATTTCTTCCTTTAAAAGTATGACCAAGAATTGTGACTATAAAGTGGAGTTTCAGTTTACAATATACATATAATGCAGGATTAGACACTGACTTTCTTTCCAATTTTATGACTCCAGATGTTTGAGTTACAATATAGATTTAATGTAGACTCGTCCCTAAATTTTTGTCTATTCATGAAAAAAGGCATTGGAAATTGGAAATCCAGATAAAATAGCTGAAATTGATGAGATCAAGTTCAGTAAACTAAAATATACTATATATATATATACTAAAAAAATAAATATATAAATATACTAATATATATATATATATATATATATATATATATATATATATATATATATATATATGTATATATATATATATATTAAAAAAAGAAATATATATATATAAATATACTGAAAATATATATATATATATATATATATATATATATATATATATGTATATATATATATACTAAAAAAATATAAATATACAAAAAAAATATATATATAAATATACTAGAAAAAAATATATATAAATATACTAAAAAATATATATACACATAAATATATATATATATATATATATATATATATATATATATATATGTATATATACTAAAAAATATGTATATAAATATTATAAAATATATATATATATGAATATACTAAAAAAATACATATATAAATATGCTAAAATATATATATATAAATATACTAAAAATTATATATGTGAATATACTAAAAAGATGATATGAATATACTAAAAAAATATATATATGAATATACTAAAAATATATATGCATAAATATAATGTAAAATGGCAGTAATAGATGTTGGGTTTCATTGGATTGATTAAAAAAATTTCTTCTGTTCTCCTGGCTGAACACAACTTAGATATGTCTCACTGGTTCTGTAACCTGATTTGGTTGTGGAGGTGTTGCTTGTGTAGTATTTCTTGTTACAGGAATAACATAGCGGAGTTGATCCAGTTCATCAACTGGTTTGAATTCAGAGTTTTCATTCTCCAAGACCAGTTGCGATTACAAGGATAAGAAGTCCAGTCAACCCTACCAAGGCAGAAGAACCTAGTCAGCCCTATTATTTACCCCAAACTAGAGGCAGAATAATCAGATTCATACCTTTCCCAAGGGAATTAGTGCTATGTGAAATGTAAACAACCTCATTCAAGATTTGATCTCAGGCAACCAAGTCCACTTCCTACAATGATAACTATAATGCTACTAGTACAAACATCATTAAATCATACTTTTCACCAGATACTACTATCCATAGTGAATACAAGAAAGCATGCAGTAATCTATCGAACAAAGGCTATAATCATGACCCAATAGTGATTTACTGAATTATGAATTGAAAAGTAAATTAATATAAAGTCAGGGATCAGTTTACATTAAATTTACATGAGGACCAAGTGTCATAAAATTCAGATTAAAAATCAGTATCTTATCCTGCATAATAATATATTGTAATTAGAACCCCACCTTAGGTTTTTACTTTTAAAGTTAATTTTTCTCAAAAAATCCTCAAAGAAATGAGTCATTCTCAAACATGATGAAATTACATTATGTCAATTACCCAAATCTTAACTGTTGTTTTCATTTGTTGCTGTTGTTGTTTTGTAAGTAAATACTTCAGTTATCTGTGAACAAGTGGATACACAGATAGTTGATATTAGCTATTGTAAATTGGGACTTTGCTCTGATACTGTGTGATAAGAATGGAAGTTTGATTATTAGATAAAAAGAAATATATACATGATATAAAAATAAATGTGTATCACATTTTTTCATCATCTTTTATTTGTTAAAAAACATGCATAACTCTGACTTATATACCATCTCTAAATATGAGGGTGAGGCAAAAGTTTTACAATATTTTGATGATTGTTGCTCCAGGTGTTTTTGCTGCAATTATAAAAATATTGAACCACGCTGGACTGTGAGATGCCATGCTCGCCTGATACTCTCCAAGTGATACTTGCTGGATTTACTTCCATGGCTTGGAGTACAGAATTTACATTTTTTAGCCTACCCAACAGCAATCTACTACGATACTACCTTTCACGGCTTGTACGGCTTTGGTCATATTCTGGTACTATAGCTTCATGACACCTAGTTGGCTGCTGGTCTCGTGATTACCACATGTGTCAACTGGTCTTTCTCTGTTTCTTTCCACACCCACGTTGCTTTAAGATCCGAGGAAAGAGAAGATGGATGTGGTCCAGTCGATGAAGGTTGGAATTCGTGTTGGAGAGAAGAAAAGTTGCCAAGCAAATTTAGAAAAATGATGAAAAAAGAGTTTGTTATAAACAGTAACAAACGTTTATTTACACAGTTGTTTAAATATTTTTCATCAAACACCACGAACTGGGGGTGAAAGTAATTGACTGGCAGAGTCTTAACTGCAATTAGGCAGTGTCAAAATGGCGAATGCAATGGCAACGGATTTTGGCTCTTTAAGCGGCAAATTCCTGAACCAACTCCTTGACACTTAAATGAATGTGTCATAAAATGATATAAACACCGCAGATAAGCATGCAACGAAAAATTGCAGAACTTTTGACTCCCCCAAACATGTTGGTCTATTTTTCTCACATATTTTTGTTGTTTGTTTTTTTTGTTTTGTGCTGGAATCCTAATCTTTGATTATCTAGTGCTTACTTATCTTATTTATTTTTTAAAGCACAAATCCACTGTTTTTATAATCAATCACTTTTATCTCACAAATAGAACAAATTTATTAAGAAACACTGAGCAACATTTTTTTATAATCAAAATTCTGATAGAATGAAATGTTTTTGAAATATTAATTGTCATTTACAAATTTTTACTAAGTCTCACACACATGATATATAGGTAGCTTACAGAATTTGCTATTATTTTGTGGTCACCCACCTAAGTATTGACAAGACTTATCACTGATTTGGTGCATTACACCATGTGAGGTGCCCATAAAAACCTAACCTCTCCACCATAGACAGAAACTGGCACCAGATCAATTTTCAAGCATAGTAAAGCTGGTTTGAATAAAGAGTTTTCCTTCAAGATGAGTTACCAAATAAAGCTAAGGAAATCAGTCTGCCCTACTATTTATCCACAGCTTGGGAAGACAGATGGATTCATGTCTTTTCCAAACACATTAGTAAGAAGTGAAATATAAACAGCATCAACCTAAATTTGCAATCAGGTTTCTGATTTTATTTCCTGTTACAAAAACCATTACACTAAGCACATCTCTCTCTCTCTCTCTCCCTCTCTCTTGATATATATATATATATATATATATATATATATATATATATATATATGGGGGGTGTTTGTTCACCAACCACTCCACACTGGCAGGATGTGACACAAGGTCAATTTTTTAAGAAGAGTATTACAAGTTTTAAGTCAGTTTTCCTTCTCCAAGACTGGTTGCTTTACCAAGACTAAAGATCCTAATCTGCCCACTATTTGCCCATAGCTAGAGGCAGAATAATTGGATTCATACATTTCCCTAGGGTATTAGTGCTATGTGAAATGCAATCAGCCTCATCCAGGAATTGAACTCATATCGATGTGTATATTTTCAATATATATATATATATAGCATGACTAGACACACACGATTTTTCTTGGTGGTAGTAAAACCAGGTTGATTTTACAAAACAAAGTGCTGAAAACTTTCCAACTGAACACTTCAAAACAAAACACTAATAATTAAAACAATAAAAATTCAAACTGCCAACTTAAAATTACATTACCCCTGATGATAAGCAAAAATATAGTTGAAATTACTTGAACAGAAGATATGGGACTATCCCTTTACCACCTAAATCCCGACACAAGAAAAATAACATGGAGACTTGGAAAAATGAAATTAGAAAATAAATTAAAAATAATTAACAGTGTTCCATCATCTTTAACCAAATTTGCTTGAGTAATAACTTGCTGCCTAAATATGCACTCTTCAATACATATACATATATATATATATATATGTATATATATATATATATATATATATATAAACTGAAACTACTTTATAGCTATCTTGGTCAATACCAATTTTAAAATTGATTTTTCGCAAAAAAATTAGCTTAGGTCAGTTTTGACCTCTTAGAGTCTCATTTATGGATCAGATAAACCTGTTTTAAAATAATTCATATTTAATGGGACTGAGTGCAAAAGAAAACCTCTTATGAAACAATTACATGAAAGATGTAAATATGAAGATAAGATTCATGTGATTTCCAAACCTCAAGGCATAAAATAACCCTTGAGGCATTTACATCCTGTTAAAATAAATCAAAAAGAAAATATTCCAAACAAAATTAGTCATTTTCTTTACAGCAACAGGTATTGTAAACACACCCTGAAGCTTGAGTATCTGACTTGGGGAAAGTTTTGTCAATTACAGCACATGAAAATTCACTGGTAGTCAAGTCACAAGAAAAAGACCTGTTCCAACAAATAGCTAAACATTTAGTGTTTATTTTGATTTTTTTTTTTCACATTGTATTGAACCATTAAGGAACATATCTGAATGAAACTTGGTGAGTCAATAGTTCTTCATTTGGTCAAGAAACTCTAAGTCTCATTGTTCTACACTGAGTGGGAAATGCATAACATATTATTTAAATAATTTTTAAACTTGGTGAAAGTTAGACTTAAGTTACTAGGAGTTTACATCATGGGAAATGGATTGGACAAGATAAGTACAAACACTAGATGAGGCTGTTTGTATTTCACCTTGTTTTATTTCCCTTGGGGAAGGCATGAGTTAAACTATTCTCTCTCTAGTTATGGATAAATAAGAGGACAGACTGAACTCCCTAGCCTTAGTAGGACAACCAGTTGAGAAGAAGGAAAAACTCTGGATTCAAAACCAGGGAACAAGGGGTTAACAACTGACCCCATAAAAGCCTATTTCCTACTGAAACCACAATGTGAGATTCCCTATAGTGTAATGGCTAAAGTGCTGGATTGCAAGATCATAATATAAAAATTCAAAATCTAGTTGCACTATTACGTTCAGACTAATACTCTTGAGAAATGTATGAAGCCCCTTATCCTCCCAGTTATGGGTTAAATAGTACCACTACTGTTCTTCTACAAGGATGGCTTTGGTCTTAAATAACCCACAAAGGTTGATATACCATTAAAAAAATAAAGAAACTTAAACTGACTGAAACCTCAGTATCATCACTGGTGTGGTGTTGCTATGGCCGAGACTCCTAAAGGAATCTACAAGACCAAAATATACTTGAAATACCTACTTCCTATCTTTCAGTTGGCTTTTAAGTGTGACAGGAGTTATGGACAAAAAATGTTTTAAAGAAGTCACACTTTTAATAGATTTCTCTTATTTGGATGTGTATTTTTTAAAGCATTTGAAACAATTGTTTTTGCATATTTTTTTTTCTTCATCTACAGTTCCAACTTCACTTACCTGACCAAATCTTTTCAAATTTGTGGTGTGCTTATTATCCATTATTACTGACTGGCTTCACACTTATTGTATGCTATTGGGCTGAGGTGAGCATTTCATATCTCTCTTTTTTTTCTTTTTTTCTTTTTTTTATTGTGTAATTAAATAACTTATTTTTGATACTTTTCACAATTTGATTGTTCTGGGTTTTTTTTCCCAAGATTCCCAAGTCAATACTATAAGGGATGCTACAAAAGTGATACCCCCTTATGTGATTCCATGGTCACTATAAAGATACAAAAATAAACAAACAAAAAAAAAAACCAAGATGACATATTTGGATAGTGCAAGTTTACAACTACAAAACACTGTCTTGGATCAGAGCGAACATTATAACAATGAAGAGGAGATTCCACACTTTCCAGAGTTCAGGCCTGTCTACGTCTACCAGTTGCAGTTTAGTGTCATTATCAGGACAACCTTGTTTTTGCCCCCCTCCCCCAGTCTCCACATGTTTTGGAAGGCAGTGGGCAAAGTCCATTGGCCTTGTAAATAAAGTTGGCAACTGTAGTCGAGAGTGACCTGAAAGCTCCCTCTTCAATAGCTACCTCACCGAAGGGCAGGGGAGGGCACTACTCCTTTCCCTGAACTGCTCCACTTTACCCTTGATATGTACCTTATAATGCTGAGTGTTAAGAAAGGCGGCATCAAGTACCATTTTTTGAGTCTTTTGGTATGACCCGACCTGGAATTGAACTCCAGTATCCAGGACCATTGGCGAACACACTACCAACTAGGCCAATGAGCCAGTATGGCCTAACGAGTAGAGTGTTCAGGAATGGTCCAGGAGACCAGCGTTCAATCCCGGATTGAGTCATACCAAAGACTCAAAAAATGGTACTTGATGCCGCCTTGCTTAATACTCAGCATTATAAGGCACATATCAAGGGTAAAGTGAGCAATCCAGGGAAAAGAGTAGCACTGTCTCCTATACCTTTGTGTAGTAGCTATTGAAAAGGGAGCCTTAGGGTCACCCTCAACTACGGTTGCCAACTTTACTAATGCTCTGCAGAGTATGATACTAAATAGCAGCTGTTGATGAGGCTCTAGTTCTGGAGCACTGAAGAATGTTGAGTACTCCTACATTGCCATTACTCACAGGTTCACTCTTACTCAGTGGTAGTATCTTTCAGGGACCATGCACCTAGCGAGGGCATGGACTGCTATTGATAGGCTATTGATCATATGGAAGGCTGATCTATTAAATGAATTAAAACAGAATTTCTTCCAAGCACTAGTTGTGTCAGTACAACAGTATGGATGCACCACATGGCTGCTGACCAAACTTATAGAGGAAAAGCTAGATAGGAACCGCACAAGAATTTTACAAGATACATTGAACAAATACTGAAAGCAACAACCCACGAAACAACAGCTAAATAGCCTCTTACCTCCCATCACTAAAACCATCCAAATGAGATGAACAAGATATGCAGGACACTGCTGGAGAAGCAATGGCAAAATTGTAAGTGACATTCTCCTATGGACCCCATCAAATGGACATACCAGTGTTGGCCGACCAATAAGAACTCACCAACAACTGCTCTGTGCAGACACAGGTTGTAGTCTGGAGGACCTACCGGGAGCAATGGATCATAGTGACAAATGGTGAAAGAGAATCAGGGAAATCTGTGCTAGCAGCATGTCTTGATGATGATGATGATGATGATGATGATGATGATGATGATGATTGGTCAAATAGATCTTTATAAAAATAATTAGATAGGAATACTTAATACCATATCTCTGTGTGTAAATTATCTGTATTAAGAATAGTTACTTGAATCTATACTTGTTTACTAAGGATTATTATTTTTAGTTATTTGACACAATATAACTGTGTATAAATTATTAGTATTTGATAGGAAGACTTGAAATCATACAACTGAGAGCAAATTATTTGTAATCGAGAGGAAACCATATAATTGTAAAACACTCTTAAGAAATGATTGCACAAAAAATGTAGGTATAAATGTATTATGTACATGATTCCCTAACCTCTAGGTTCAAATGATCCCAGAGGAGTTTACTGGCTGTTAAAAATCAATCAGTCAATGTTCCATTCAGAATAATAAAATCCTGGTATCTTTGGATTAGAAGAAAAACTGACTTTTTATTAAAAAAAAATTGGTCAGAGTGTATTCATAAACAATATTACATACAAATGTAATGAGAATTTTAGAGAAATTAACCGACTAAAAATTTATATATATATATATCGACTGATGGCTGAGCAGTATGATACTAAGTCTAATGTAAATTTGGGCAGGTTTCAATCTCAGCCTGAAGCGTCCTATGTGTCTAGTCACACTGATGAGTTGTGATACAACGAAACAGTCTGTCTGTGGATGACAATATATATATATATATATATACTCCCCTATCCCCGTATGGTTGAGTTCTCTGACGAAGAAGTAATCGTGTTGCCATTAGCGTTCATTGCAAGCCTCTTCGTATATGAATTGAGGTCTCGGCAGCCGTTGAACGGATGTATGTAAACAATAGTAATTGTGATTCATAACCATTTAGAATTTACTTCACAGCTAATGGCTCCTTGTAGCTGAATGGTTAGAGGCTTTGGCTTGGCATTTGAATCAACCAGGTTTCGGTCTCAGCTACGGGAAGCTACTGTCTAGCCACACTGATGAGTTCTGATAGATCAAAACAGATCTGTCTGCAGATGACTATATATGTATATATATATAATGATTTTCATTTTTTATTGTTGATGACAAACTCCTGAATAATGAAATCTGTGAAATTAAAACTTGTCAAATTTTAATGATTATCAAAAAGTTTTTTGATTTTTTTTTTTTTTTTCCGCAGGCATTTCATCTGAACATTCCATTTGAGAAGCCAAGATTTCTCAGCAAATCATTTGTTGGATTCATTGTGTTTAATAGTTTCATTTATCTACTATTTGTTGCTCGATTCTTCCTGACAGGAATCATTAATAACCAATATGATTTGGTAGGCAAATTTTTTTTTCTTTTTGAAAATTCATAAATGCAAATGTATAGGGTTTTTTTTTTTTAAATGTAAACAACCTCATTTATCAGAAAATATTTGTATCATTAGAAAACCTAATGAAAAAAAGTTAAATAAAAATTCTAACTTGCAATTGTCATATGCTTAAAGGAAAAAGGGCTTATTTGATGCCTTGATTGGACTGAGTTACCATCAAAGCAAAATGAAGGAAATATTGTTCCATAGAGTTATATTTATGTAAGTATAACTGACAAAAATTTCTGTCATTCAATTCCGCCATAGAATTACTATGACTAAACCTCACATCATCTGGAGACAGGCTTAGCATAATAGCTATCATTATAAGAAAAGGAATTTGTGACCTGAGTTCAAATCCTAGATGAGACTGTTTGCATTTCACTTCATGCTAATGCCCTTAGGAAAATCATGTATCCCTCTGTTCTTACCTAGTTATGGGTAAATAGTAGGACAGACTAGGTTCTTTAACCTTGATTAGGCAACCAGTCATGATAAAGAAAAATCAGCTTTACTCCACCTGAAAATGTCTAATGTGGAGTGGTAGTACCTGGTAGGATCCCAACTATGGGTTGAATAGAAATATGTAATCTTTTTCAAAACTTGAAACCATCTAACTGTAAGGAAACAAATTATTGAATTATCTAATTGAATTATTAGTATTTCATAGCAATACTTGGAACCAATTACTGTGTGTGTGCAAACAAATGAGCTCTGGCTTGTTTAAAAATGTTACCTACAAACTATTCATTTACAAATCATATGTATATATATATATATATATATATATATATATATATATATATAAACTGAACTTGGTATTAGATAACCTACAAGGGTTGATATGCCATAAAACCCAACCAACCAACCACTTAAAAATTGATCTTGTGTCACATGCTGCAGGGAAGGGGGTAATTACAAACTTATCATCATCTGTATTTAAAGAGTTTATGAATATTTAATATAACCTGTTTATTTTTATTTTTCAGGATTTGGTCAACAGAATTTTTGATGCTTTGTTTGCATTCCTGATGTTTTTCGTAGTAGCCTTCTTTCTCATTTATGGCGTTGAGGTTTATTTCAAGGTAAGTGTTTTTTATATATTTTAACAAATGAAAATCATCAACAGGTTTTTTTTTTGAGGGGGTGGAGGTCTCACTTCTAATGGAGGAAGAACCCTTGCATTGTATCCAAGAGATGTTGATAACATGATGGTTTCTAATTCTGTGTATTGTCACTCACCACCTTTTGGAGGTCAAGTGGTATAACGAGCACAAGCTCAGATAATGAAATCATCTTGTCAAGTTCAAATTCCAACCCTGGATACATTCACTTTGTAAAAATATCCTTGGGAAAGGCCTGAATCCATTTCTTCACTCATCAGTTATATATATTTACCAACCCCTCCACTCAGGCAGGATATGACACAAGGTCAATTTTTTAAGCAGAGTTTTAACAGGTTTGAATTCAGTTTTCCTTCTCCTAGACTAGTTGCCTTACCAAGGCTGAAGAACTTAGTCTGCCCTACTATTTTACCCATAGCTGATGGGAGAATAATTGGATTCATACCTTTCCCAAAGGTATTAGTGCTATGTGAAATGCAATCAGTCTCGTCCAGGATTTGAACTCGTATCGCCATATCCATTTCCTATGACGATAACCATTTAACTGTGAGGAAACCTGTGATGGACACCTCCACTCATCAGTTATAGTTTTTAAAAAAAGTAGCCATTTACAAAGTTTCAAATAGTGCCCTGTCAGTGAGGCTATATCTCCTGTAGAGGAGTAAAACACCGTTGCTTCAAAAAAGGGGTGTCGTAGGTATGACATTAAACTACATCTAGTGGATCTTTGGGTTGTTTGGAGACAATCAAGTCTACCCTAAATATCTGAGTGGTAGTACCTATTAGGTTCCCATGGGGAAAATAGATCTGTTTGCAAATCATTTGTATAAGAAACTATACAAAAAATATAAACATAAACATACAATGTACACATTCTTCAAACCATTAGGCATAAAATAACCTCAGATGGGTTGACATGCCATTAAAATCAATTAATATAAGCTTAGCTTAGATGGGCACGGGACCAAAAATATGTAGGTAACCCATTAGAATTAAACTAACTGAAAATGGTTTGCTCACATTGCTCAATAACCATTACATCATGTAAGGTACCCAGTTATAAATTAAATACTAAAGACAAATTTAGCTCACTAGTTTCAATAAAGCAGCCAACTTAGAAGGATAACTCTGAATGTAAAATAAAGGGTGCTGAATTTTTGCGTGGGAGGACATTCAGCTGAGGAATAGTCTCTAAAGAAAGTCTCCGACCTGACAAAGGTTAGCATATAAAACAGTTGAATGGGTAAAAAGTTAAATGCTAATTTATAAGAACATCTTTTTTCCTATTATCATATTTACCAACCCCTCCACTCGGGCAGGATATGACACAAGGTCAATTTTTTAAGCGGAGTTTAACAGGTTTGAATTCAGAGTTTTCCTTCTCCTAGACTAGTTGCCTTACCAAGGCTGAAGAACCTAATATGCCCTACTATTTACCCATAGCTGGAGGGAGAATAATTGGATTCATACCTTTCCCAAGGGTATTAGTGCTATGTGAAATACAATCAGTCTCGTCCAGGATTTGAACTCGTGTCGCCGTGTCCATTTCCTACGACGATAACCATTACACCACGGGCACCTCCTTTTTTCCTATTATAAACCCTGATTAAATCTTTTAGTAGCCCTGTTTATAGTATGTTTATAGTATGTTTATAGTATGTTTTCCATTATTATATGTTGTAGGTACATGGAGCATTTGCTCAGTCACAGTGCGTTGTTAATCAACGGCAGCTACACTTGTCCAGACTTGGACTTGTCACTCAAACCATTCTCCAGTTAATCACAGCACTCTTCCTTCTCTCAGATGTTTTGAAAGAGTTTTGGAGAGACAAGTAAGTTCAGTTTAATGCTATTATGCCAACCAGGAGTAGAGCCACTATTTACTATGCTCAGTGTTTAAGATTCAAGGAGTAGAAATTACAAATGAAGGTTGGTTGGGTTTTATAGCATATCAACCCTTGGGGGTAATTTAATACCAAATCCTGTTTATACGTATATATTAGATATATATGATATGTAAACAGATAGTTTTTTAGTAATATTTTTAAACAAGCCAGAGCTCATTTCTTTACACACAGTTAAATGACTTCAAATATTGCTCTCTGATACTAATATTCTATTTGATATTTAGTATTTGTTAGCTCACAGTTAAAAAGTTTCAAGTAATGCTATTTATTACTAGGATTTCTATTTAAGTCATTTTTTAGCACACAGTTAAATAGTTTAACAGTTCTGTTTAACCCAAATATGAGACCCTAAAGGGATACTCCACATTCCCCAAAGTTTTAGGATGAAGACTTCCCATCAGATGGTTCTATTTTCTATTTGGCCCAAAGATGGGACCCTAACAGGTACTACCACTCCAGATCAGAGTGGTTTGGTTTGGTTTTATAGCATATCAACCAGTGTAGGTTATTTAATACCAAATCTGGTTTACATATATATATATATATATATATATATATATATATATATATATATATATATATATAAACATAAGTCAACAAAGTTAAATTGTTCTAAGTATTGCTTTGTATCACTAACAATTTGATAAAACATCAGTCATTTGTTAACAGCTAGTTAAATAATCAAACAGTTTCATTTCAAACAATTCAATTTAGCATAAGTAAAAGTTAAATGGTTCCAAGTATTGCTGTGTATAACTAACAATTCAATTAAGCATTCGACATTTGTTTACACACAGTTAAATAACAAAACAGTTCTATTTCTAACAATTCAATTTTCATAAGCATAAGTCATTTGTTTGCACACAGTTTAAATATCAAACAGTTTTATTTGACCCATTGATAGGACCCTTTCAAGTGCTACTACTCCAGGCCAGAGTGAACCAAGGAGTGATGGCAATGAAGGGGTAACCCACATTCCCCAAAGCTCCAGTACTATTGAAGCCTCACCATCAGATTGTTTAATGTTGACTGGGGCTGTAGAATACACCAACTGCAGAGATGCACTCGGAATATTCTACAGCCCCAGCTGACTGGGTTAGGGTCAGAGTGGACCTGGGAGTAACAGCAATAAAGGGGTATTCCACATTCCCTAAAGCTCCAGTTCTGGAGCTTAATCATCAGATGGTTAAGTGTCATATCCAGGACACACATTGAAGGTGGAGGGGATCAAACCCCTCGGCAGAGATGCTGTTGGCATATTCTATAGCCCCAGCCAACTGGGCTGATATACAAATGAATCAGCTAAAGCGTAGGAAAGGCCAAATATCACTAGTGTTAACAGAGAACAAAGGTAACCTGGAAAAATAGGAAATGACCCAGCTGGAGGCAGGAAACCCCTCTTTAAGAAGGAACAGTTACTTGATAAACTGTTTTGCATAATTTTTTTTAATGATGGGGGAAATATTCTATTTATTGATTTCTTTATTTATTTACTGGTAAAGTAATTCTAAAATCTAATTTCAAAATTTAGCTATCACAACTGGTGGGTGAATTAGAAAGGGCCCTGATTAGAGGCAGGAAATGACACTTCATTAAAAAGGAATAATTGGTCATGAGTGTTCAGGGTTCTAGGGGACTGTGTAAAGAGAAAGATACAGTAATTCTATTTATTTTGGAATATGGTTGATAATGCAAAGATCTGATCTGATGAATGTGTTAGAGAGAGCTGAACTGAAAAATGAGTACTCTTTGGAACTGAAGGAACAGCAAGATACACTAATGTTTAGTTTATGTTGGGACAGAGCTGATAATGCAAATGCATTGTTGATGTATGCTCAACTTCTCTACCAAATACAGGATATGACACAAGGTCAATCTTTAAGTAGGGTAAAGCTGGTTTGAATTCAGAGTTTTCCTTCTCCTAGATTGGTTGCTTAACCTAAGCTGAAGAACCCAGTCTGCTCTACTACTTACATGTAGCTTTGAATGAGAACAGTTAGATTTAAGCTTTTTCCCAAGGTCATTAGCATAAAGTGAAATGTGTGAATTGTTTTCCCCATATTTCAATAAATAAAAAATTCATGGCATAAAATGCCTTGTTGATGTCTATGTATGTCTTCATGCCAATAGACAGTTTAAAAAAATTAATAAAACAAAAAAGGAAGCCATTTTGTTATAGCAACATTGAACTGCTTTGTTCTTTAATGGTGTGAGAAAGTTACAGGTGTATAGTTGTGAGAAGGTTCTTTTTTATCTGTTTTCTTTTAAGAAGTGGTTATAAGAAAAAAATAAAATCCAGTTCAAACCAGTCATGAGACCAATTTGGGAAAGGTTTATAAAATTGAATCTTCTGCTTATGAATAAACTCCCTTTGGAGTTGAGTAGTTGTTTCTGCGAAGAAGAACATTTTATTCTTGTTATCCAGAGCAGGATTCATGGAGAAAGATTCGAAATTGTTTCCAAGAAGTTTTATTGGGGGGGGGTATCTCTTTTATTTTATTTATTTATTTATTTATTTATTCATTCATTCATTTTCTTTTCTTTTGTTTTTGTTTTTTTCAAGGATGGAAAAAAAATCTATTAATTTCTTTATTTACTAGGCAGTACTACTAAAATCAAATTTTAAAATTTGGCTAACCATCAAAGCCTAAGAAGGATCCTAGTTGGAGGGAAGAAACCACACTTTGTTTAAAAGGAACAGTTGTTTGGGAATGTTGAAAGCTTTAGGGGACTGAGTAAACAGAAAGATACTAAAATTCTAGTTACATTGCAATTTGGCTGATAATAGAAAAACCAGTTGAATGTGTTTCTTTCAAAGAAGTATTGTGTTAAATCAGTTTACAAGCTTACAAAATGTGCTCAAATATTTAATTTTTCTATTTGGTTCCCGATTTAGATTCTCAAAATCTAAGTACATATTAAAACAGTACAAGTTTTTATCTTTCTGCAATACACAGTCGAATTCTTTTTTTTTTCTTTCTTGATTTCATTTATTATTGGTATCTTCCATTAATTTTATTAATTATTGGAATCTTCCATGTTTATTTTAACAGTTGACAAAGAGATACCACTAGTCTAGAATAATTTATTGCATCTTTTTTTCTTTTGGTAAATATGTGTATATCATCCACAATAACCTCCTGCTACCAACTATTAAATGTACAGGGTATAATCTATTTCCATTCCTGGCCGACAAAGGCTCAATTTTTATGTTTCTCTCCCTTGCCACATGACTTGACTGGCTGGCTGGGATTGGCCAGTTGTTCAACCAATGTCATTGTGTCTAGTGATGGTCACCATTAACAGTCTGCTGTTTGATAAGCAGTTTAAACCTCCAAGGCAAGGAAAGGAAGGCAAGGAAAAATGCATTTTTGAAGGGACATATATGCAATAAAGACTTAATCGCTGAAAAGTTTTGCAAATGAACAAATTTATTGTAATGACTCTATTTAAGAACACCAATGTGGGATAATAAAACCTGGAGAGGATCTGTCAAATAGATGTTTCATGTAAAGTGACTTGCATCAATTTGATATATTATTTTAAAAATATAATATGAAATAATTGCTAAGATTCAATCTGTCCATTATCACCTGTGAAATTGCACATGAGGAAAAGTTGCTCATACACATGTTTATTATGAATGGCAATAAACATCTCTTGAACTATGTGACCAATGAAGAATTACATGATGGTTTAGTGATGTTTGAAGTGAGTATTATTGTTTAGCAAGAGGAAACCATTTTTGTAGCCAGAGGTTTTGTTGTTGGTAAGCGAGGAAAAGTTTGTTTGGTTCAGCAAGGAAGAGGGTGTAACGTATGTGTGTTTACGTTGTGTTGTTTCCTCGCTTAGTGTTGTTGGATATATAAAGGGTGGTTGAAGATGATGAAGATGAAGTAGGTCGAAAGGTGTTGTTATGAATAGTTTTTATTTGTCTTGCAATTCAGAAGGTGCCATGCCGGGTCACCAATTTATAGCGGTTTCGAGGATAACACAATTGAATTATGAAACTTTTCTTTAACAACATAACAACGAAAGTTCTTTATTTGCAGCATGGAATATGGTTTACTTTAGGTGCTGCAAGACTCGTGGTGTTTAGGCTTGTTAGTGTTGGAGACGAAATGGCTTAGCGGGATGTTGAGATAGCAGTGTGTTGTTGGACGTGTGAGGGATGTGTTTAAAGTCACCGTGTAGTTTTGTATCTGGTTTTTGGAGGAGAGTCTTCGATATCTCCATGTTGTTGAGAGCGGAGTTACGCTCGGATCGACATAGTCAATTTTCGGGGTGACATGAAGTGGTGCCTGTGGAAGGCATGCTGAATGTTTCTAGTTTATGTTCAACTGGGATTCCTCGTAAAGAATCCATAAATTAGATGGTTCCCTCGTTGAGTGTCCATGTTGCTGCTGCTAGTGTTAAAGCCACAGTGAGATGTCCACACTGGGTGGCTTGTTTAGCTAAAAAGCATCGCTAAGCTGGAACGACCAGAGGAACGTCTGTTCTGGTCGCCGTCTCATGCCGAAGAGACTGGGTTTGGCCGCTCACCTGTTTTGCTAGCCGGAAATGAAGGTCTGGGCTGAATAGGATAAGTCATCCTGATTGGGTGAAATTCAGTGTTGAATTAAATTGCGCGCCAAAACAAAATACGAGATTTTCCTCTTCTCTACAATGGCTTCCCAAAAGAGGATCTGGCGTTAGACCAAGATAGATAAAATTTTCTTTTTTAGGGATTTCACCAGTTCTCTGTGAAATTAAAAATATATAGCTTCAGTAAGTCATTATTTTTAATTTTCATTTATTTGCAGGTTACCTGTTATAAGTCAAAATATTTATGACATTGGTTTCCGAATCATTGAGTTTGGTGTGTGTCTTTGGTTCCCTTGTGTTCTATGGAACTGTTGCAGGTAAGTGTCAATATCTACTTCTGTTCAATGCTATTGCTATTCAATTGTATCCTGTAGGAGCTTCAAGAATGAATAAATCTTAATTTTACAGGTATTATCCTTTATCTTCCTAATCCTAGTTGAAAGAAAAATAAGACATGGAAACCAATTTGGTCAAGTGTTTATTTACTCATATTTATTAGAAAATTTTGTCCTATATGAATTTCATCAAATAAGGGTTCTGGAAAAAATTCAATTTTACAAAATTATATTGGTTTGATTTGGTTGGGTTGGGTTTTATGGCAATGCAACCATTTTAGGTTATTTAATACCAACTCCTATTAATACATCTATATTAAATATATGATTTTTAAACATTTTGTTAAGAGCATTTTCAAATGAGCCAGAGCTCATTTTTTTTGCACACAGTAAAATGGTTTCAAATATTGCTATATAACTGTTACAATTTAATATCAGTCATTTTTTTGCACACATAGTTTGTTGGTAATTTCATTTTTAAATGAGTTTGAACTAATTAGTTTGCACTCTAAAATTTCTATTGTTTCTACACTGTTAAATGGTTTCAAGTACTGCTATCTAATACAAATAATCACTTACAGTCAACTGTTATATTTTTATTGGAAGAGTCTATAGTGCATCAAAATAGGGATGATACCACAACAATTATGACACTTTAAAAAGTAGGAAATAAAAGATCATTTGAAAATGTACTTTAAGTTATGAATAATGCCTTACAACTCAAGTGCCTGATATTTGGGTGACTTACTAGAAGTACACATACCAGCAGGTTGATTTCTGGACAGGAAATCCCTATTTCTTCCTACATCAATATTACATATAAAATGTTGTAATTTTATTGTTTTGGGTTTTTTTTTTTTTATAAATCTTAAATTGTCTATAAAATGTTGTTATGTGTTATTTAACAGCTTTACAGGCTGTTGAATAACATGTTTTACATTTTCAGAAATTTTTTAACTCTTAGCCTAGGGTGAGCAGATTATGGACCCAAAAGTATAGTTTTATAAGGGTTAAAGGATTTTAAAATATTACAGTTGTAAGTGAATTATAATATTGTTAATAAACAAATTATGACTAGGTAGAGCATTAAAATAAGTGAATTTGGAAATCATATTATATCAAGTTATCATTTAATCTTAATATCAATTTTGCCAGAAAAGATGTTATAAGATCTGGATTATTTAATCTTTTATTATACTTAAAATCATTTATCAGTGTGCAAATTAATGATTAATGTTAAATTGAATCATGTGTATTAGATAGCAATTCTTAAAACTATTTAAATGTGTGTAAAGAAATGACCTCTAACTCATTTAAAAATAATGTTACGAGGATCATTAAATAAGTTTCCAGACTTTTTTTGTATGGGGACTTTTATTGATAGTACACACATGAAACTGTAGTCCCTTTCAAAGTAATCTCCTCCTGCTGCAATCATGGAGGAGTGGAAGAGCATTCCAGTGGCTACTTGTGAAGCTCTGGTAAACTCCATGCCCAGGAAAGTAAAGGCAGTTCTGGATAATGATGGTGGCCACACAAAATATTGACAATTGACATGGTGTATGTTAATATTGACAACTTTCCCTAAGGGGTGTACTCACTTTTATTGGTAGGGGTTTAGTTTTTAATGGTTATATTTTGAGGGGAAAATAAATTAACTCTGTTATATAAGCTGCACACAGACTACTTTTCATCGTGTCAAAGCGTCATTTTGTCAGTGTTGTCCCATGAAGAGATATACTTAAATATCTGCAGAAATGTGAGGGGTGTACTCACTTTTGTGATACACTGTATATGTGTGTGTTTATATATATATATATACACGTATGTATATGTGTTAGTGTGTATATATATATGTATGTGTGTATATATATGCATGTGTGTGTGTGTATATATATATATATATATATATATACATATATATGTGTGTGTGTGTGTGTATATATATATATGTGTGTGTGTATATATATGCATGTGTGTGTGTGTATATATATATATATATATATATATGTGTGTGTGTGTGTGTATATATATGTGTGTGTGTGTGTGTGTGTGTGTGTGTGTGTGTGTGTGTGTGTGTGTGTGTGTGTGTGTGTGTGTGTGCATTTTTATGCATGTATATATGTATATGTGTATGTATTTACCAACCCTTCCTCATGAGCACAATGTGACACAAGGTCAAATTTTATGTTGAGTTTAACGAGTATGAATTCAGAGTTTTCCTTCTCCAAGACTGGTTGCCCCATCCTTCTCCAAGACTGGTTGCCCCATCTCTATCCCAAAGGTATTACTGCTATGTGAAATGCAAACAGCCTCATCCATGATATGAACTGGGGATGCCATGTTCATTCCCAATGACGATTACCATTACACCATTGGTACCTCCAAATGTGTGCATGTATGTGTATATATGTATGAAAAAATATATATATATAAATGTCCTTATATATATGAGTGTGTGTATTTGTATATATTTGTATGTGTGTGTGTGTGTGCATACATGTGTGTATATATATGAGTTTGTATGTGTGAATATATACGTGTGTGTGTATGTTTTTATATATGTGTGTGGGTGTATAGATGTGTGTCTATTTATATATATGTGTGTGTGTGTGTGAATGTTTATATATATGTGTGTGTGTGTGTGTGTGTGTGTGTGTGTGTGTGTGTGTGTGTGTGTGTGTGTGTGTGTGTGTGTGTATATATGAAATGTTCAATATCGGAGATAGAGCAAGCGTAAATCTAAGTTAGGGTATTGGAGACTCAGTTCATGATGCTTGGTGACTGCAAGACCTAGGCGATCATCAGACCAAATGGCTCTCAATATATGAGTATCCCTTTATATAATGTTGTCAGGGAATGGGGCATGATGGTCACATAGACAAGAAACTGACAGTCCCTAACTGCTGTTGACTCTGAGTTTGCACTATTTTGTTGACTCTGAGTTTTGCACTATTTTTAGTTTGCAAATTATATTTGTATATACAAGCTGAAATAATTGTCTACATCCGGCAAAGCATCAAGACTTGAACTGAAGCCAATTTTACAATCTTTGTTGCCAGTTAAAAAACTTATGCCAAATAGTGATCATTACTGTAAAGAACTTCATATAAGATGGATTAGTAATGTTAAATAAAACATGGATTATTATTTTTGTAAGACAAGTAATTTTTTAATCTTTTTTATGTATATTATTCAAGCTCTAGCAGTTCATATCAGATATCAATTATAAAATGACTTTGTTGTGCTGTCATTCACAATCTTTCTTTTTTTATGAATGAATGATGGGATAACTCAGAACAAAAATATTTGTATCCTGGAGGGAATTTTAAATGTGTTTTTTTGCTCAATTTTTTAATGAATTTTAGGAGTTCAGGTACTAAGTTTCTGAGAGGCAAAAGGAGCCAGGGATTCAAATTTTTATTGATCATTAAAGCCAAATATCTTTGTTTCCTTTTCTTCACAGCCCAGAACAGTTGTGGATCCTAAACCCCAAAAATATCATTCGGTCATTTAATAGTGATCGGGATTTAGAAAGAGAAGCAATTGCTAATTCTGCCAAAAATCAGCACAGAAATTATAATTCGATTGAACAACCTATCAGTAAGTATTAATTAGTATTTTTATCAGATTTATGTGTTTACTTTTTTCTTCAATGTGTGTGTGTGTATACACACACACACACACACACACACACACACAGACATAGGGACTGCCACTTCATTTCTTTTTTACTTCAATGTGTGTGTATGTATACACACATACACAGACACCCACATATATATATTTATATATAGGAATTGCCACTTCCTTACAGAAAAAAACCATCTCCTCAATCCCACAAAGAGTGCCAGTGGGCTCACATGTGCCTCCTCGGGCTAATTTCACTCTTGCTAGCCCTGTGACAAGTAAAAGAACTGTCTTTAACCCTGTGCACTCTCATATAGCTTCTCCAACTTGCTGCTGAGCCATATACATTGTCACAGAATTGACACAAATTACCTGTGTAAAACCAGCCTGTAATTGTTTGCTGACATGAGATTTCATATGACCAGCAAGTCCAGCTTTGGACAAAGAGACCCTACTGTAGCTAGTGTTATGTTTTGACCTTTTGACCCAGCCAAAAATGCCATTCAAGGTGATGCACCGGAAGGAAGTGACACATTCTAATGGCAGTTATGAGAGGAAATCGCGTGGGCAGAAATTGGCTGATGAAATGGGACGAGCAAGAAAAATTCCCATGGTACACTACAGAGTGATGCACCGGAAGAGAGTGACCTCTGAACAGCATGACAGTTATTTCCGCTTGATGACGATAAAACATTCAATTTCAAAGATCGAGTGGGTGTCGAATGATTATATAATTGAGTTGAGTTCGACGAGCCAGTGGCAGTTGAGTTAGAGATCGGACGGAGATAGACGAGATGTGGTAAGAAAAGTCACATCAGGCCGAAGGGGCCTTTGGGCCCTGATGAGTGGGCCCTAGGCCTCCGGTTGAGCAGCCCTAGAGAACAAGGACACAACATGACGGTCATAACAGTGGGGTCAAAATATTGCAGTTATTTTCGATCTCCAGCTCCCTCTCACATGCAACCCTTGAACAACCCTTTCGAACCCTTGCATTAAAGTGAGAGGTAAATATTTTTATAAAGAAGTCTTCCTGCGTCGTTTAATCCTGCGTCTGATTAATTTATTGCGTCAGTATGTATCCAGCATATATATGTATATGTGTATATAAGCATATTTATTATGTGAGTATATAACAGCTAGGATTCAACATGTCTGACCTTATCAGACATGTTAAATTCTAGCTCACCTGAAGATCAGAAGTGTGAAACTCTGAGTCCTGAGTTTTATTTTTTTTTACTTTAAATTGATACATATTCTTTTATAGATATTCAAATTGTGATTTAAATTCTCAAAAGAATGAGATTATTTCATCTACTTATATATAAAATGCCATATATCTATAGTTCAAGAACTATTTTTCTTTGTTTCTCAAAAATCTTATTTTTGAATTAGAATTTTTCCCCATTTATGTTTTTATTCATAATGTTTCAGCTGTGTAGCCTCCAGCTTTCTTTTAGTGGTATTGGATTTATTCAGTTGGTGACAGCTGTTGTTCAATGTTTATCTGAATTCAAATCCTGGTGGATATTGGACACTCTGCTGCCAAATGAATAAATACTGCCAGAATAAAGCCAGTGTGTTCAAGGTTACAAATAAAAATAATTTTAAAAACTAACAAAATACTGATAATACAGTTTCTTACTTATGAAAAAATATTTTTGCAAAGGGTCAGTAAAAGAACCTTATTATTTCAAAGTATGTTCAAAAAGTATTAAGACTGAAGCTGTATTTACCAAGATATGAATGAACAATGAATGAAATGTTCATTATCTTTCTTAAAAGTTCCTTTTGCATTCAATATATTATTTTAATGTCCTCTGCATTCTCAAAACTTAAGATGAATTTTCAGTTTAGGAAACAAGAAAGTTGTACAGAGCTAGGTCTTGTAGGTATAGAGGGTGTTGCTTTTTCACAAACCTGTCTTTCAAAAATATTGAAACAGGCTTCATAATTTTATTTTGAATTGGTACTGATTCATTCAAACATTTAGTAAGCAATCTAGACATCAACCCTTCATTATATAAATTACTCAGCTGTGCATTTAAATTGTTTAGATTAAAAGTTTTTGTTTTGATACTTTTTGATCAGAGATAGTATGATTATTCACATTGTTCCCAACATTTCTGATAGTTCTCTAAGGTCTTAAGCAGAAATGCTAACTATATGTTGGTGTTTCCTCTAAACAGCACAACTGTGAAAACATGTACAAGAAAAAAAAACATGCATTGCAGGCATGAACTTTGAGAGTTTCAGGTAAAGAAAAAAAGTTAATCTTCCTAAATCTCATTCCATTTTATTGAAAGTCATTAATATTACCAATTCCATTTTATTGAAAGTCATTAATATATATTTTCTTTATATTGAAAATTATATATTTTCTTATATTTATATATTTTCTTTATATATATTTTCTTTATATTGAAAGTCATTAATATTACCAATTCCATTTTATTGAAAGTCATTAGTATTGCCAATTCAATCACAGTGAAGAACTGTACACATTAGAAAAAGGAATAAAGAATGAAGTTCCTGGGAGATTCAAACTCATATCCGTTTCTGTTTTACAGAAGCCTGGTTTTGCATATCAGCTGCTACACTAACTTGGCTACAAGACCATGAATGATATCAAAACAGCTCAAATGATACCAATAAAACCATTCCATATTACTGTCTCTAGTTGGTTAACATCATATAGGGTTTTTTTTGGGGGGGGTTAAGGAAGGAGGGTGTTTCTTTACACAAAATTAGAGTTTGGAGGATTTTTTTTATTAAATTTTTTAGATGAAGTTATATCAATCATTATTAATAATAATTTTGACTGTTGTTATCTTTCATCTTCCTAATTCTAGTCAGTTTTAATCAAAATTCCCTTGATGCCCTGGGTATGATTGTAAACTGCATCCAATGGTGAGGATCCAATTCTGTTGATATGGAGTGTGTAGTGAGTAGAGTACCCCTTCATTGCTATTACTCCCAGGTCCTCTCTGATGCAGAGTGATAGTATCTGTCAGGGTCCCATGTATGGGTCAAATAGATCTGTTCGAAAAAAATTTTCTGTTCAATAGGACCATATGCAAAAAAAGACTCTTGAGAAACAATGAAACAAAAAAATATAAATTTCTTTAACCTATTGTTTATTTTAAAAAATAATATTTTTTCTCAGAAAAATGAAAACAAAACAATTTTTTTATTTATTATATCTGACTAAGTTAATGTGCAGTTCTTTTCAATGTATGTATGGGTAATAGAAATTACTCATTTTTCCAGTGTATTATTAAAAAAAAAAATTCAAATATTTTCAGTTAAAATTTTTATTTTTTATTCATTCATTTTTTTTTTCAGCTGTTCATGCATCCCAGAATTATTTGTGTTGGATATGTTATGACTCTGACAATCACAGAGCTGGTCCCCTTATCCAGGCTTGCAATTGTAAAGGAGATATGTCTGCTGTACACCATGAATGTTTACGTAAATGGCTTGTTGAGGTAAATCTAATGTCTTCACAGGAAGCAAACAATTCATAATATACTAGGTGTTACCGTTGGGTTGAGTCATAGATAATTTCCGTTTTTTAAAAGCAAGTTGCAACAACACATTTCAAATTCATGTTTTAAACTCAACTGGAAATTATCTGAATAAAGAGTGCCTTCATTGTTCATTCTTATTTCAATTGCTGATCATTATTTAATCAATGATCTCATGCCTCTAAACTGAAAATGCATGTTAAACATATAACATGGGAGTTTAAGATAAGCAAGAATGCTATAGAAACACCTAAGAAAATTTGTTGGGTTTATGGCCAAGATGTCATTACTGACAAATAATTCTGAAACTGATTTTCAAAGTTTTGTTCTGGTGATACATCACTGAGAGATGAACCCAGACCAGGACACTCATTAGACCTCAATCAGGATCCTTTTAAGAGTAAGAGGATTGTGAATGCAATCCACACAAAAGAATTTGTGAATCAACACTTGACATTAGTACATCTCAATGCACAATCTGCCACCACTTGAAAAAATACAAAAAGTGAGTTACTCATACTCTTAGTGAGATGAATAAGGAAGATAACATATCCATCGCAATAAGTCTTTTAAAGGCTGAGAAATAGCTTGTTTCTCAAGAATATCATTACCACTGACAAAAAATTAGTCTTCTGTGATGATGTTCACAGCAAAAAGTAATAGATTGACAAGGATTAATCTCTGCAACCTATCCCAAAGGCAGAATTTAATGGAAGAAAAGTTAGACTGTATGTATGGTAGGATTACTGCAGTATTATTCATTTTGAGTTTTAAAATGCAATCTGTTGGATTGTTTGGGGGAGAACCAATTGGTGTGTATCAGCCATCTAGCAAATATTTATAGATTTGCCCATCAGTAGCAGCAGTAGATTGCCCAATCAGAGATGACTAAAGCATATATGAACATGGCAAGCTAGTAGCCTAGACTTAATATGTGTTCCAGCCTTATTACTTAGAAGGTATACTTTTTGTATCGCACAAACAAGAAAACAAGATGGCTACCCAAATTCCAACCCAATCAAACATTCAGTGTACACTTATTCTATCAACAACTGCAATATGTGCATGAAAATCTAAGAAAATGCCTTGCTCTCATCAATTGGAGGAACATTGTGCTTCTCTTTGGTAATGCAAGGCTATTCATTCTACAAGAATCATGCAAAAAGAAACCTGTAGGTTAAGTCTGGTCTATTCTTTCTCATCAACCATATTCATCAGATCTTGCATCTTTCTCATTCTCTAAAAAATGCTCTGAATGAAAACAAATTTTCTCCAGAAGATTCAGTGAAAACATATGTGGAAAACGCCTTGAGCTGAATTTTACTTGAGAGGAATCAACAAGCAACCTGATAAATGGCAAGAGGTGATTCAAAATAATGGGGAATATACTATCAATTGAAATTAATTCATTGTTTAATTATTCATGAATAAATTATATTTTACTAAAACAGAAATTTTCTATGACTCAATCCAATGAAAAATATATCTTTAACTGTAATTTTCCTGTCAGTTACATTGATAATTCAGTGGACTTTGGATACCCATGTCATTAGGTTAGCTGCTGACTGCTATGCCAGCTATTTTCTCCTGAGTCTTTTTGGTATCTCTTGTGTATGATTTCATTTACTATTTATCTAATTATCTACATGACCAAAATTTTTAACTGGTGATCTTTTATTTTATTGTCAGTGGTTGAAATATGTTGTTTTGGGGAACATGAGGTTTGTTAACAACAATGTCCATGTGGGTTTGATTTTCACTCTAAAAACTGGCACATCTGTGTCTGGAATTTGTTTTATTTTTTAAATTTGAAGTAGGGTTTATGTAGATTTATTTTATTTCTTAAAGCTATCACAAAAGGAAATAAAGTGTGACTGATTCTTTTTGCAAGGAACAATAAAACAAGATGGGTTTTTATAAGGAGATTCAAATTTAAGATTCTTGTCTCCAGCAATTTATCAACAATATCAATTCATCTAAAACAATTTGGCTTCAATAATTTATCCATAAATATGAATTATATACAAAACTAATTTTACATCAAAATGTACATTTGATAATTTGATTGACACTGCTTAAATCAAACAAATTAACAATTTATCTACAGATATAATTTACCTAGAAAACTGTTTTAGATCTAAACATATTCAATATTTTAAACCAGAGGTTTTATCTTATATATATTTACCCTATGATATTCATTAAATCAGCTTTATATATAATTTTGAATAAATCATCTCTAGAGATAATTTGTATCAGTAGCTAAATTATTGCAGAGAAATTGTGTCAATAGAAAAATAAAAATTATGGAAAATTTGGAGTAGATAAATTCACTAGAAACTCAGATTGGGAATTTGTAGGAATTCTGGTTGTTATGTTGCTGCAAAATTTAAACTTTGTCATAAGTTTTTGTTCAGAGGAAATTAAAAATTATGTATTGGAGTATGAATGATACTTTTAACAGAGAAACATAAATTAACAAGTTGTAAGGTTGATTACTTTGTAATATATTAGACTGAAGTTAGAGTACAGTGGATGTTAGTATCGTGAGATTAACTATTAACCATTATACCTTCCACAGAAAGGAAGCACATATTACACCAGAAAAAGGTTTGACAATATTCTGCAATACATTATCTATAACTTCAAGAAGAGCCATTAGCATACCAAATATTATAATAGAGAAACATTGTAAATTAACAAATGATATGGTTCATTACTTTGTGATATATTAGTGTGAAGTCAGGTTTGGTAATCCATAAAAAAAATCTATTCTAAAAATTAAAGAATTCTACCAAACCCAGAAAAAAATCAATGAGAAGCAACCATACATTGCCTTTGAGTTGATTGAATGGAAATAAATTATTTACACTTTCATTGCCAAGTTTATTTTCTTCACATATCTCCTGTCTCAGGTTTTTCCTGTAAAAATTGATAAAAATAAAAAGCCTTCATTATGTGTTTAAAATGGTTTTATTTTCAAACAAATCAACTATGTACAATTGGCTATTCAATAAATGTGGCATGCAAATAAATGTGTTTAAAATATTTTAATGATTTAATCAAGTATGAAATATCTTAAAATATAGATCTACATATAAGGTACAAAGTTGTGCAAAAATTCACTAGTCATCATATCACCAAAGTAAATGTGGAAGTTCTTTTTATTTGCATATGAAGATGCTACCATCTTCTGAAATAATCAATGAGACATCTCATCAGTGGCAGTAAACTGATAATTTACAGGCAATGCTCATCACAAGTTATATCTTTCTTGTTGTCAAAACTGCTCTTCCAAATCAGAACTTGTTTTCTTTCTCACCTACAAGGTCAGGTAGAAGTTGTTTTTCTTCTCCCTGCTATTTTGCCTCTTTATGAGTGAGTATGTGTCTGCTAGTATTCTTGTGTGTGGCAGGTGACCAATCAGCGACTCTAATTCAGAGGACTATGGATGTCAGCATCATGAGTCAGACTGCCAACTTCTATGTCTTCCCTGTGGAAGGTTTCATTAGCTGCTTTTTGAGTAATTTACTAGGCTCCACCCTACTGAAATATCAGACTTTTGGTCTTTATTGCCATTGGTTGAAAAACATGGTTTTGGGATCATGTAGCTTGATTGCAACAATGTCAGCACGGATGTTGATTTTCACTCAGTAATTTGTGGCTTTGAGTTTGGGATTACTGTTCTATTTTCAAACTTTATCCATGGTTTGTTTTCCTTGGTGAAAGGAAAGTTTGGAAATTATTTTTTTCTCAAGCATTTTCAGATGTCCTGACAAAATTATGAAGATCAGGAGGTTGAAAATTTGATTATTTGGGGATTAACAGAGAAGAAGTTTCATCATTTTGAATAGAGTGCAGAACCATTTACATGACCTTACAGAAGAAGATCCCTTCTATTGTCTTCAGCTATTTTCTCATTGCTGTAATATAGCCGCTTTGTCCTTCTTATATCAATACTTTAATGGAAAATGTTCAGATAAACTGCGGGTGTGTCCTCGTGGTGTAATGGTTAAAGTGATGGACAGCGGAATCGTAGTAAGCGAGTTCATACTCCAGTCGCACTATTACGTTCACTTTTGGGCAAATACTCTTGTGAAAGGTATGAACCCTGTTATCCTCCCAGCGATGGGTTAAATAGTACCACTACTGTTCTTCCCGTAGAATAGCTTTGGCATTAAATAACCCACAAAGGTTGATATGCCATTAAACAAAGAAACCAAACCAAACCAAACCATCAGATAAACTGCAATCATTGAGTCTACTGATTTCAGAATTTCCAATAAGAACTCATTTTGCTGTCACTTGAAACTTGGTATTAGGACTCGATCTCTTTTGATTGTTCATGATATGCAGAAATACCTCTCACATTTTAAACTGTCATCTCTGTGATAGAATTTTCAACCTATAGTAGTATTGATTTACTATCTAGAACTGCATCATTCCGACATAACATGAAATGAATATGAAAACCCTCTCTGATAAATCTGTAATTGCTACACAGTCTTTATAAACATTTCAATGGCAAACACACTTTGTGCATCTGTCATGATTATAACTGATTGTATCAAATGAAAACAAAAAAAAAACGGTAAGACATTAGCAAGATGGAGCTACCATTACCACTTGCCTAAGTTCACTTGCATCACACAAGTGACAGTTTAAAATGTGGGAGATATTTTTGCTGCACCCTGTGTAATGTTCCACTTGAAATAATAAGATCTTTATATGTTTGGATAGTAACTTTATATTTTAAAGAATTGGTACAGGTGTACTTATTTATGGGTTTAGTATATATATTTGATATATAAATATGTATTTTCTCTTAACTTTTATAAAATTAGAAATTTGTCTCCTAAGAAAATTTTCTGTTCCTCTTTTTAATTTTTATCTTATCTGTTTTCCAGAGTGCTTCAACAGCCATGGATGCCAAGTGCCGCGTTT
This sequence comes from Sepioteuthis lessoniana, assembly GCA_963585895.1. Classification (NCBI taxonomy): domain Eukaryota; kingdom Metazoa; phylum Mollusca; class Cephalopoda; order Myopsida; family Loliginidae; genus Sepioteuthis; species Sepioteuthis lessoniana. The sequence goes on from OY757910.1 coordinate 80,227,854, forward strand.
GTCTCCAGAAAGTAATTATCAGTTTCCCATTAACTTTTCTCACTTATTTTTACTTATATATATTAAGTAAAAGTAAAGTTTGCAACCGTAGTTGATGGCGACCAGAAGGCTCCCTTTTCAATAGCTACTACACCAAGGTGTAGGGGAGGGTATTACTCCTTTCCCTGGATTGCTCCACTTTACCCTTGATCCTTACTTTATAATGCTGAGTGTTAAGCAAGATAGCATCTAGTACCAATTTTTAAGTCTTTGGTATGACTCGACCTGGAATTGAACCCTGGTCTCCCAGATCATTGGCGAACACTCTACTCATTTATTTTTACTTATGTATATTATTTTTTGATTATCAGAAAAGTCATTAATACAATGGGATTTTCTTTTTACAGACAATTGAACCACTTTTTATTCTTGATACTATAAACACAACATTTTAACCAATCCATTCTTCAGTTCTTATATTAAAGAAAGAGAAACATTTATCTGCAAAAGAAAAAAAAAATGAAAAAAGTTGTTCATTTGGTTATCATATTATATGTTTGACAAAAGCTAAAAAGTTCTATTTTTTCTGTTTGCATCTGGTGGTGAGGTACCAGTTCTAGAACTCTGGGTCATCCCTTCATTTCCATTTCTCCCAGGTCCTCTCTGATCCAGAGTAGTAATACCTGTTGGGGTCCCATGCATGGATCAAATAGATCTGTTTAAAGATTATTCCTATTATATCAGATGTCATACAACTCTGTGCAAACAAAATGATTTATAGACAAATAAAAAAAATTCTTTTAAAGTGAGATTAGAATAAAATGATTGTTATGAGACACTGATTATAGCAATGATTATAATCAAACATTTACAAATGAATCAAATTTCAATATTAGATGACACAGGAAGAGTTGATATGCTATTAGAAAAATAAACCAAATCTATTTTTTAACATGTTATGATAATTAGAAGTATTTACCTGTATTGCATACAGGTCTTAAGATGGTCATTGATGTTCATAAAGTACTTTGTGTTAAAATCTTTCTTTATGAGGGTGAGTCGTCATGATGTAATGATTAAAGTACTGGACTGCAGCCTCGAAGTAAGAGAGTTTGAAGTCCAATCATGCTATTATATTCACTTTCTGACGAATACCCTTAAGAAAGGTATTGAACCCTCTTATCCCCCCCAGCTATGGATTAAACAGTGCCACTACTGTTCTTTTACACGAATAACTTAGGCATTAAGTAACCCACAAAGATTGATATCCGTTAAACAAAGAAACCAAATGAAAACTTTATTACACCTTATGTGCATCTCATTAATATTACTGTTATGGGGACATATGGAGTCACCCAACCTAAATATATTCGCGGAGCTTAGCTCACTCGGAGAAGACAACTTCTCATTTCTTACGAGACATTTGACAAGCCAAGAAAAGCTAGTACTTCCTTTGTATGACTTCCTTTTCTGCTAATACAATAACGTTTCCCTATCACCCATTGTTTGAGTCTTATCTGAAGACCACAACAATTACAAATATCTCTGTTGTGAAAGAACTTTTGAATAGACCACATTGCTTGTGATGGATTTGTTCTTACATATTATTCAGGAAAAAAATTGTGTTCTATCATGTTATAAGATATACAGAAATCATATCATTATAATATTGATACTGATATTTGTTGCTGAACTTTATTGTGATGAAACATACACATAGTAGCTCGTGGAAATGAATAAAAATAAACAAAAAACAAAACAAAACACTACTACCAACAAAGGTTTTAATTGGAAAACTATTTTGATAATAAAAATATCTCTAGTATTTTAGCTATTATAATATACATACAAAAATAGGCTTATAATAATATTAATACTATTGCACTCTAAGTCAAATCTCATTATGATTCATTGTTGTTAAAAGATAGAATGGCCATTAGACTATGTGAGGTCACTGACTGCTTGGTGGATGTATTGGTGTGCAATCACATGAAAGGAATAGAGCCTTTTTTTTGCCATTCAGAAGGTATCACAGACTAAAGTTGTGTATACTTTCTTGATCCCATCAAAAGTATATAAATAACACAACACATTCCATAAATAGGCTGTTTTCATTCTTGCAGCTGCTTCATGTCTCTGATCGACTGAGGGTCCTATCTATGGGTTAAATAGAATTAACAAGCATACTTATACTAAAATGAATTGTTTGAGTAAAACTGAATAGTTTGAAATAGAAATGACTTTTAAAATTAAACCGTACTTACATTTAAACTGCATGCTTATGCTTAACTGAATTATTCAAATAGAACTGTTTTTCAACATTAAAACTGTATTTACACTTAACCGAATTGTTACATACAACTGCTTGAATAGTTAGAAATGGAAACGTTTTTGACCATTAAACTGTGTACTTATGCTAAACTGAATTGTTTTAGATAGAGCAGATTATTTACATAAAAATGGATTTGGCGTTAAATAACCTACAAAGGTTGATATGCCATAAAACCCAACAAACCAACCAACCAATCTGATCGACTGTAGTTCTTTCACTTGCCTCAATAACCAGGCATGGATAACACCTTGAACATATCCTTTTGGGACCAAGCCATTTTATCTTACTTACACACCAAAGGATATGCAAAAATAAGTTATCTGTGAACTTACCAAGAACTCAACACAATAGAATAGATGTTCAACAACTTAGCTTCCTTGTAAACCCTCTGAACTAATATAAGGAAAAAGAATACTTTTATTCATTTCTGAATATAAATTTTTCCTCATTTATTGATTATATTGTTGTTTCTTAGTTTTTCTTCTATTCCTTTATCAAGCAGATAGTACAACATCTTGGTCAGCAAGTTACCCCTCTTGCACTCTCCTTCTTTCTCTCCTTCCCTACATTACCATACATGAATATGACAATGCTAATAACTCCTTTTTTTCCTTCAGTATTCACTCAAAGAATCCCATTACTGGCTTCCAAAAGGCTCAAAGTTCTACCATTGGATTCTGGTTTCTTTCATTCTCATTGCCATGATAGGTTGTCCAATTGGTGCATATGCTGTAGTTCGTGAATTAACCAAAACCTATGTGCAGGTCTTGGCTTTTGGTTTTACTACAATTTTAGAACTGATTTGCATCAAGTAAGTTCATTTCAGTTTTGTTTGTTTTTTTTAATTGTGTACAACACTCATTTTTGATTCAATGCTCTTATTATTTGCATTCTTCTTTATTTTCCCAGAATAAAACTCAACAAATTCTTATGTAATTTAATCTCTTTTTTTAGCTTATAATTAAACATGATTTTTATTATTATACCTGATCCTTATTCATCAATGCCTTCATTCACACTTATGACTTGTATCACGCATCTTTCAACAACAGACTGTGAGAGAACAAGCAAGGCACCACTATGCTACTATATATAAGAATATGTATAATGCAACAAGAGAATTATTTTTTTTATTTAATCTTATGACTTCCAATAATAGTGATGATCAACTTAAATTTGATTGTTCAAAAAATTTAATATGATTGAGGGAAACTTTTGCCTTACATTGATAACAGATCCAGAGCATTTCAGAGGGGATAAAAAGATTCATCATAATAACCAGTTGGAAAATTAAGAAATGGTTAAAAAAATAACCACATGGATCATTATCTTTTTAATAATCAACTGTTGATACAAATTATGCTAGCACTGAATAGAACTTTTGGGGCTGAAGTCTATTCTCTCAAGTCTATATCTTTCAAGGCAATATAAATTCTCTCAGAACAAAGACATTTGTCTTTGACTTTGGTTTGACTCAATGTCCTGACTCAGACCATCATGAATAATTATTCTAGCTCACTAACTTTTATAGGTTTGTTTTATTTTCATACCTTAAAATGTTGATTTAGATAAATTTTGCAGGCAATGTTCATAATAATGTTACTCAAAGAAAAAATGTAACTCGTTATTTCAGGCCTATGAAAATCAGTCCAAGAAAAAAAATAGAATCCTTCTCATAATATGAATCCAACAAATAGATTTCTAACTGAAATAACAAGGATATATTTTTTATTGTTTATTAAAGAATATTTTGGAGGTGCCTGTGGTGTAATGGTTATCCTCACAGGAAATAGACTCGGCGACACGAGTTCAAATCCTCGACGAGACTGATTGCATTTCACAGAGCACTAATATCCTTGGGAAAGATATGAATCCAATCATTCTCCCTCCAGCTATGGGTAAATAGTAGGACAGACTTGGTTCTTCAGCCTTGGTGAGGAAACTAGTCTAGGAGAAGGAAAACTCTGAATTCAAACCTGTAAAACTCCGCTTAAAAAATTGACCTTGTGTCATATCCTGCCCGAGCACAGGGGTTGGTAAATATGATTAAAGAATATCAAAACAAGCTTAGTATTTTGCCATTTATCTTACCTTCCAAGCTGCTGCTGATTCTGAATGTGTATTTCTTATAGAAGTTTTAATCCAAATTAACTCTATATTTCATTGGGAAGTGTCATATCCATTTATGGTGGAAAGAAATTTCTGCAGATTGAATTTTGCATATGAGAAGTACAGATTTTTCAAAGACGAATGTCTGTTTACAGGTTTCAGATGTTCATTACAGCAGGTATAAATTCACTGAGTCTCCTTAAAATATTGTATGATACAACCAAACTAAATAATATATTTAACATAGATAAAAATATTTTTGATTTTGTTCAGATTAATTTTTATGATGATAGCAATGCATACCATTCAACTGAGACATAGCATATATATATATATGTGTGTGTGTGTGTGTGTGTGTGTGTGTGTGTGTGTGTGTCAGTCGAATTCATTACTCATTATCATAGTTTTTCAATCAGGACATTAACATAAATAAATTGATAACGCAAATAGAAATTATCATAATTCAATGGTATAAACTCTATCAAATTTACACTATTACAAACACTTGAAAAAATATCAGTTGATATTTTAGAAGTATTCAATTTAATCTTTAATTGCTGTAAATTACCTTTATTCCACCTGTAAGATCAGAATGGCTTTATTTTGCATATTTTTCAAGATATGCTGCTGATTTTTTTAATTATCTATCTATCTATATATATATATATATATATATATATATATAACTAATTCATATTTATTTATCATTATATTATATAATAACTCAATCACAGATATTGACTACTCTCCAAATTGGGGGTTTCCTCGTGGTGTAATGGTTAAAGCGATGGACTGCGGAATCGTAGTATACGAGTTCGTACTCCAGTCGCGCTATTATGTTCACTTTCAGGCAAATACCCTTGGGAAAGGTATAAACCCCCTTATCCTCCCAGCTATGGGTTAAATAGTACCACTACTGTTCTTCTAGGAGAATAGATTAGGCATTAAATAACCTACAAAGGTTGATATGCCATTAAACAAAAAAACCAAACCAAACCATACTCTCCAAATTATACCGCATTTGATCTACTACAAACCCACCAAGTGAGTTGTTACAACCATACATTGTTGTAATATATATATATATATATACATGTTTTGTAGACGTGTTCATAGTGTAATGGTTACTGTCATAGGAAATAGACATGGTGACCCAAGTTCAAATTGTAGACAAGACTGTTTGCATTTCTCATAGTGTTAATAACCTTTGGTGAATTATGAATCTAGCTATTCTCCTTTCAGCTATGGGTAAATAGTAGAGTAGATTAGGCTCTTTAACCTTTGTATGTCAACTGGTCTTGGAGAAAGAAAGCTCTGAATTCAAAACTGTTAAACTCCACTAAGAATTTGACTTTGTATCACATCCTGCAAGTGTAGAGGACTTGGAAATATATATATAGTTTGTTTTTACCAAAAGATTTATTTATTTATTTATTTTCTTTTTAATTTTGCAATGTTATTCTTTTCTGACAGGATCCTAACCGTCAGTGCTATAAAAATGTATAAACGTGGACGCCTATCTTCTGTAAGTATCATCGGAAGACGACTCATTTTACCATTAAGTCGAGATAACAAGGAATTAATTTCTGATGAGACGCAGCCAGGTGCAACTTCTGCTACAAATGACATACAGAAAATATTTACTACAGAAGAAAGCAAACAAGAAAGAACAATATCATAATTTTCATGCCCACACGTTCAAAACTGCTATATATTATTGTGTATAATAATAAAAAAAAAGGTTGTGAAGCAAAAATAATCTCTTCTGGGCAGTTTTAATATCTTTTTCATTTAGACTTTTCCAACAAATTGTCTTATATGAGCAAGACTTTTACTGACATGCATAAAACAAGAGACAGTTTTGAACTTTTAAAAATGATCCTGTAAAAAAGGGATTATACTCATTTTCATTATCTCAGTCTTTTTCACCCAAAATTAATAAAAGGCTGATTTTTTTTTTTTTTTTTAAATATCTGAATCAGTATATGTGATTGATTCTAATGAATTTCTTTGTTTCTAGTTTTTCATAACACTCTTTAGCCTTCCTCAGTTTTCTACTGTATTCTGGAATATTGATGTATAATATTTTAGGGAAACATGTACATCTCCTCAACCTGCATGTGGAAACTAACAATCAGGAAAGAAAAAAGTCATGAACTTAACATTCCAATAAGAATATCCCCAGAGATGGAAGCATTTGCAACATTTAATGGGAGCTTACAAGTTCTGCTGGGGATTCAAGAGGCGGCAATCTCAAGAACACACAGAGAGGATGCATATGTTACACCAGAATAAGATTTGACAATATTCTACAGCATATTTTCTATAATTTCAAGAAGAGTCATTAACATACCAAATATTATTCAGATAATTTAGCCTCTGCTTTGTATTCTTGATGTTAACACATTACTTCAGCCAATCCATTTTTCAGCTCTAATGCAACAAAAATTATTATGCAAAGAAAAGGAAAGTCATTCTTTTTCCTATTGAGTTATAATCCTGATGAAGGCTAAAGAAGGAATCAACCAAAAGATATTAACAACAAGAATATTAAGAAGAGGTTCAACTGATCCCAAAATTTCTGGTATGTATATTCTAAAACAAAACAAATATCTGGCTAAGATCAGTTGATACAAAGTGAAAACAAAGTTAAGGATATTCATCCCAACCAACCACATACAATGATCTGTGGTCCCTCCAATCAATATCTTGGTCGAAAATTCTATTATATCTTGAATATTTCTTAAAGGAAAAGATAAGAAAAATTAGGAATTCTTTTAAATTATCTTAATATCATCTGATTTAATTGAAATTTAATCAGACTGTAGTATGCATTATACTACTTCTCGGGTTGGTGTATGTTTGCCTAAAAGCTATAATTATAGAAAATGGATATTTCAAGCCAAGTTCAAATCCTAGATGAAGCTGCTTGCTTTTCATTTTGTGCTAATGCCCTTGGAAAAGGTATGAACCCATCTCATTTACCTCTTACTAAATATTTGGGCAGACTGGGCTCTTTAACTTTGGTATGGTTATCAGTCTTGGAGAAGGAAAATTCTGAACTCAAACCAGTTTTATTTCACTTTAAAAAATGGCCTTGTGTCACATCCTACCCATGGTGGAGATGTTGGGTGAATACTTATATCCAATAATAGTTGTTACATTTAATGTATAGAATATATACACTAATGTATGAATGATACTCTGTGTTTTTTACAAGTACACTTACAATTCAATTTTAATGGTTGTTTTATTCATCCTCATAATTTTTTCAAATGTTTCAATCAGGGATACTTTTCTTTGTGTTGCGTTACTTTATACAACATGACTCAAAAGTAAATATTCCTGATTGAAACATTGAAGAAAATTATGAGGATGAATATATTGATACAGTAAGTCAAGGAAAAATCTGACTGTTTTAACCCCTAATCCTCTGGGTACACTTGTATCAAATGCACCCCCACAACCAGAAATAGAGGCTGAAAATCAGACCTTTGCAATGTGTGAAAGTATGTATATTCTGGATTGGTTAGTAAAAGATGAATATTATAAACTGCAATTATTCGTGTGTAACATGCATTCCTAACTTTAGAGTATGAAATTCTAGAAGAAACATCTCTAGTATAATACATAGCAAGAAGAAAAATTTGATATTTTGTTTTTTGTATAATTCGTACTCCTAACTTTTAGGCTGAAAATTCTGGGAAAATAGTTCATCTTATACACAAATAATTACAGTATTTATAAAAGGTTTTATGAAACCAAGTATCACTATGAAAGCAATTTTCATTTTGAGTTTTACAGTACTATTTTGTTCATACAACATTGTGTCAAGGGAGGTAACTAGCCACAAACTGAATTATTTGATTACAATTGAAAATTTCAATGAGGTTTATTTTTGTTGTTTTTTTTTTAATCATGGTATCCAAAATTTAAAGAAATTATGTCTAATAAATTCATTTTACCATTTATCATCAGAGTGATTTAAAATACGAATTGTTTTTAAAAAATTCCATTATTCATGAACTGATTAATTTTGTTTTTGATAATAAAATTAATTCTAAAACTGCCATTTTGTCACTTTTATTCTTCTACTAGCTGAGTAAGAGGTCAAGACTTAATTTATAGTCAATTATTCTACAACCTTTGTTGCTGGTAAAAAATTTACATAGGAAATGGTTGCAAATGCTAATTATTATAATGAAATAAAAGAGACTTCTGAATTATATCTTTTTATATAATCATATAAAGTTAAAATTGTTTTGAGATAAAATTGAAAGTTTTGTAAAGAAATGTGCTTTAAATTTTAGTGAGTAACTCTTAAAAAATTTATTGATTTTTTTAATTCTATTTATTTATTTTACCCTTTGAGCCTGGTATACTGGAGGTACTCTTTTCTCCCACACCACTGCAAAAGTTTATCAGTGTAGAGAACACATTCAAATTGCAGAGATTAAATTTTAGCTCTGTGCTCAAAAGCATTATACAGTTAATTTTCCCGCTAGATAGTCCTAACTAAACAACAATGCATTTTAATTCTTATGTTCCTCCTTGGAGTGTTCTTCCCAGTTTAACATCCGTTATGTAAATAAATATCCTCAGGTTCCATTTCAGAATATATAAAGTTAGAAAGATTCTCTCTACCAAAATATTCTCCTTGTTTGTATAAATTTAGCATTTGATTGTATGAGTTGTGGATTGACTATTGGAATATCAAGACATTTTGTCACATTTCACATCACCAAGTTCCAATTTTAGTATTAGTATATCCATTTAACCGGACATTGGTCTAGCGGTTTGAGTGTTCGCCAATGGCCCGGGAGACATGGGTTCAATCCCTAGTCGAGCCATACCAAAGACTCAAAAAATGGTACTTGATGCCTCCTTGCTTAACACTCAGCATTTTAAGGTACGGATCAAGGGTAAAGTGGAGCAATCCAGGGAAGGAGTAGCGCCCTCCCCTACACCTTGGTGTAGTAGCTATTGAAAAGGGAGCCTTCAGGTCACCCTCGACTATGGTCGCCAACTTTACTTACTTACTTTATATCCATTGATACACTAACACTGAATAAGCAAAAAGGTGAGATATACTCATATAAGCATAAGACATTTAATGCATACATATATAAAAACATATAACAAGTACTAAGGAATAATTCACAATATGTCCCACAAACACATGAAATGCACACTTTGTTCCATAGAAAGTTGTGCGTATAAACACATCTCTGGATCAAATAGATCTGTTTAAAAATGATTGGTATTGGACATGAAACCATATAACTGAGTGCAAATGATTAATTATAAACAGGAATAGTTACTGTAAACTCTATAATTGTGTATAAATCAGTAATATTAGACAAGAATACTTGAAACCACATAACTGTATGAAAATAATTTGTATTAGAAAGGAATACTTGAAACTATATAACTGTGTGCAAATGATTATTAATAAACAGGAATAGTTACTTTAAACCACATAATTGTTTAAAGGATTATGTTTCTTACAAAAAAGATAACATAAGAAACAAGTCCTTCAATGTAAAAAGAAAAAAACAACTACACTGTAAGGGAGTTAACTCAAGGCCTTCTTTAACCACAAGATAACCACCCTCACGTGTGTCAATTTAAATTCTGATATTAAACCAGGAATAAAAGTAACATGTGCATCCAATAAAATGTCTATTTATTTACAGATAAAAAGAATATATAAAACATGCACATTATATTCATTTAAAAAGAAAGAAAGCATATACTGCTAAAATTATTGCACTTTAGTGTTCAGTCAAATGACCAAACGATTAACCTTAGACAGTAGTCTCTAAAAAAGATTTGGGCCAAAAACAATGAACAAAGCAGAGGTAAGGATACAAAGAAATAATAGAATTTGTTAGAATTAAAAAATAAAACAGTCTTTCAGGTTCAAAAAAGTTTTTTTTAAAAATGGAAGTCTTCACAACAGTAGAATCTTCAGTTGAACAGCAGCAGCAGCAGCAGCAGCAGCAATTGTAATTAAGAAAAAATATATTGAGACAGATTTCAGCAATTTGTTTCTTAGAAAGTTCCTTTGGAAAAGTCTTGAAAGGGAGAATTCCAACTAGTCTCGTATTCAGCATTCATAATTTCTGTGTTCACAGCATAGGAATTCCACAGTAGAAAACTTGAAAGAATTTCCTCCATTCAGCAATTATAAAGATCTCCTTTCGAATAGGAGACTCAGCAATTGAATTCGAAACTCGATAAAGTTTCCTCAGGTCAGCAATTAAAAATATCTCCTTTTGACTAGAACATTCGGCAATTGATAAAGGATACCTGATAGGACTTCATCAGGCTCTCAGTCAGTCATTAGAAATTTTCCTATTCAGAGAAAAATTTCCTTGCACCACATGGTTCTCAGTAGTCAAACACAGAGCTGAAGCACGAGTTGAAGGTTTTACTTGTCTCGCTCCTTTTGCTTTGCGAACTCTTGTTTATTCACCTTCGACTTTAGGCAGCTTTTTCTTTAGCAAGGCAGCTTGAGAAAATAGGCCTACGAGGATCATTAAATAAGTTTACTACCGGGATTGGAGACAAAGTGCTTCTTCTGTTTAACGAACAGAAATAAAAAGGCACGTCTACCTCGGTCGAAGAACCTGGACGAAGAGAGGCGGATTCGAATTAGATTGACAAGTGATATCAGCAAAAGGAGCCAATTATGTTTTGTCCCCAACAACATGATCTTATTGGAACTCTCACTGATGAATATGTTGATCATGGCTTCGATTTTGCAGTTGCTGTTTCTCTCTCACCCAGGGATCAGAGAATGTACGATCCAACAGTGTCCGTTTAAGCCACGGAAATGTGGTGAATGCGACTCTTGTTGACTGTAGACATCTCATTGCGTTAAGGGGCCAAGTTTAATTTAATTTGACATGACACAAGTCTTCAAATCCATCATATCTCTGAGTGCAGCCTTTATTGCTAGGTTTAATTAAACGTTAGGATTTTCTCTGACTGTAGTTTTCGGTTTCTTTGTTTTTAATTGCACATCAACATTCGTGGGTTATTTAATGCCAAAGCCATCCTTGTCAAAGATTATACTATTAAACCCAAAGCTACAGGGATAAGGGAGTTCATTTATTTCCCAAAGGTTTTTGTCCGAAAGTGAACGTATTAGTGCAATTGGAGTTCGAACTCGCATACTACGATCTCGCAGTCAAACACATTACGCCATGGGGACTCTAATCTGTTCATAGTGGTTACAAATATATTGATTTTCACTTCTTGTCTACGAGTTGATTTTTCTGGTTAATAAGACAATACAAAAGAAAAGAAAAGAAAAGAACGAGTCGGGATTCTTAAAAAATTGTTCACATTATAACAATGAGAGATGTATTTGCTTACTTTGTACATTTAGTCGTTAAATAAAAGAAAGAATATTCTTTTTATGACAGTCTATTTTCTTTTAATTGTTAGTTTGACGCAGTCATTGTAGAGGAAGGGCCAATTCCTACAGGTGTGTGCGTGCGTGTGTGTGTGTGTGTGAGACAACATTTGTACCTTGTGGGTGATGAGTCTCTGACCGTCTGCCGGTGAGGGTTAATTTCGTTGATCTTTTATGCACTGGCTGCAGAGAAAAGGGAATAAGAAAGCGGTCTTCCGAGAACTTTTGGGGACGCATATTATCGACTGGTAATAAGCTAGTCAATTTCCGCGTAGGTCTTCATTGTCGACTCTACAAATCAATCTGTCCAATATAATTTCCGGTAATATTTCCCAATGTTCAGACAACTTTCATAATTCTTCTATATAACTTGCAACAGTTTTATCGGTTTTGCGAAATATCATTTAGCAGTGAAACGTCTGTAGAGAGACAATTATTTATTGTCTACCTAGAATTTGGGGAAGGCGTATTATTTGGAAATTTCATGGTCGTATGAAAATCCTAGTATTCATCTTGTCTCTTTCGTCTCTGTTCTTTGAATGGTAAAGACGTTTTCTCTTTTCCTTTGTTTTTTGACAGTTAAGACGTGATTTTTATCTGTGTTCATTAAATAGTATATACTTTGTCTTACCCTTCGGCGATGGATGTTAATTCTCACCTCATAACTGAAATCTAAAGTCAGCGCGGTTTTACAGTACGTTGTACTCATCTTCATAAGAGAGGACATTTTTTTACCGTTTTGTACCTCTTTCATATACCGCACATGCTACCTGTTGGAACATGTTTGAATTTTTTTAATACTTCTTTTATGCATATTATGTATGTGTGGGGATTAAATCCATTTCTTTCCAAAATAGTACTTCTAATGGCTGCAAGGTGTCGTAAGCAAAGTATCATTACAAAATGTGTGGCAAAATCGAAACACACATACACACACACTCTCTCTCTCTCTCTCTCTCTCTCTCTCTCTCTCTCTCTCTCTCTCTCTCTCTCTCTTCACCCAAACTCGACAACCAGAAAGCACACACAAGTGTTCGTCTCTCGACTGGAAAGACAAACTTTTGCCCCAACAAACCTCGTGTCGTACCACGCACTGTAACAGGCTTTGAGGTGAGTCTTTATACAACAACTTTCATTTTATAAAGAACTCTTCAACGACAAGAAAGGATTTTTTTCTCCATAATGTACTCTTTGTATTTCATATAATTCTAGTATCCTTTCAATTTTGCTCGGCTAAATATGTTTCATTGTTAACTCGTTGTGAATTGTTTTATATTGTTTGGCCCGAGAAAATGTTAAACCATAATATATTTTCTCAACTACAAGTGTCCGAATTGTGTTCCTCATTCTCTAATAATTGTGGCGGTAAATTTTGGTATTCAGATACGACTAATATACGACGACCAACCATCAAGTCGCCGATAGCACAGCCTACTCGATACTATCCCACATATGTATTAAATGGTCGTCTATGTGTAAATATGCCTATCTTGTCTATCTAAGCGTTCAGTGTTAGTATATCAATGAATATTCTTTTACAAATATTGAACCTTGGTGAGTGGAGACTCGACAAAACATTTTCCTTAACACCAATAAACCCAATACACTGCACAGTCTGGTTTAGGGTTTTAATGTCTAGCCGTTAAACAACATGAGACTGGGAAAGTTTATGGGATACACATTTTTTCTAGTCTTAAAATAAGCAATAAAAACATACTTAAGAACATTCTAGAAATTTAGGATCAAAACCGTATTAGCATTTAAGTTACATTTTTATATTTTTCAACCAATCAGCTAAAAACATAGAATAGAACATTCTAGAAAAATAGGATCAGAAGTGAACTAACAGAAAATATTTAGGCTCTAAAATAAAATAGTAAAATACAAATCTGATTGGTCAATAAATGTCTACGTGCCAAAATTTTAGGACGATTCTTTGATCCACTATTACGGTATAAATAAATTTTAGGACGATTCTTTGATTCACTATTACGGTATAAATAACACACAGTTAGGGAGCCATGAACTTACACTAACACCAAGCCTAGGCATTAAGTCAACTAAGCAGTAGCCGATACTCTGTCAGGCAAATTCCTTTTCTTCCACAGCCAGAGTTCATGACCTAGTTACAGATGGCCACGAATCACGTTCAAAAGAAAAAACCCGACAAACTTTCTTTCATCAACGCGACACACTGTCGCCACAATCATAAAACATGACATGAACTTAATGTAAGAACGACTTATTTACGGACTCCATTAACATGAACATACACACACCTTTAAACAAATATATTTTCTTCTTGCAAAACTTTATTTTCCAAAAGGCCATTTACACATCATGTATTTTATTTGTTTTCATATTCTGTTTTATGGACATTAAATTTTAGTGGACTAAACATATCTACCAAATAACATACATCCACCACTAGCTTTCTCAGCTAGGTTATCTGATGATCACAGTTGCCGTAATTGGCCCTAACCTGAAACACGGTTACCATTCGAAAACACAGAACGTCGTTTTTCTGGATTAACAAAATTGTTTGCAATAAAAATTTTTCAATGAGCGGTCTTGGTAGTCTGTCCATTCACTGTTTTATACATTATATTCTCCAATCTTGATGCCATTTTTTAACGTACTCGATCGATAACTTGTGCGATAAAAAGTAGTCACACAGATTGAAAAACACTACTCAGCCATCTCACCGGAATGATCTTTGGACGCTAATTTCTATCCAATTCTCATCGCAAATGAGGTGACTTCACATCATAATAGAAGCTTTGATAGAATATAAAATGTTTATCATTCAGCAGAGAGTTGCTACTTACTTAATATTGTGGTGGTTGTATGTAATTTGGTTATTTCAGTAGATGTGCTTCCGTAATTTATGGGTATTGCTCTCTAAATTATTCCCACCACAAATACAACACAAAACTTTACAATCGCGTAAAAGAAATGGAATAGAACACAACGAACATTAAACAACAAACAATTTAGTATGCATATAACAGAATATGAAAACAAATAAAATACATGATGTGTAAATGGCCTTTTGGAAAATAAAGTTTGGCAAGAAGAAAATAAATTTGTTTAAAGATGTGTGTATGTTCATGCTAAGGGAGTCCGTAAATAAGTCGTTCTTACATTAAGTTCATAGCTGGTTTTATGATTGTGGCGACAGCGTTTCGCGTTGATGATAGAAGTTTGTCGGGTTTTTCTTTTGAATGTGATTCTCGGCCATCTGAAGATAGGTCATGAACTTTAGTTGATGAAGGAAAGGAATTTGCCGGACATAGTATCGGCTACTGCTTTACTGGCTTAGTGGCTTGTGTTTTAGTCTTAGTCTTCGTCTGTGTGTAAGTTTGTTTTGTGTTTATGGCTCCCTAACTCTGTGTTATTTATATCCTACAGGTGGATCAAAGAATCGTCCTAAAATTTTGGCGCGTAGACATTTATTGACCAATCAGATTTGTATTTTACTATTTTATTTTAGAGCCTAAATATTTTCTGTTAGTTCACTTCCGATCCTATTTTCCTAGAATGTTCTATTCTATGTTTTTAGCTGATTAGTTGAAAAATATAAAAATGTAACTTAAATGCTAATACGGTTTTGATCCTAAATTTCTAGAATGTTTGCCGCAACCTGCCGATAAACATAAACGGATCAAGTTACACGCCCGCTGTAGGACAATTATATCCGGGTACGGCCGGAACTGACTAAGCCCATTTTCTTTCTAATGACCTTGACAGCTAAAAGAAAAGGATGAATTAGAATTAACAATATTTACAAAGCACTTCGGCCAAAAATAACGTGATAAAACTGGAACTAATTGTCGTCGCCAGCTTATAGTAGGTAAAGAAAATACTTAATGGCTACACTCATTTTTTATCAAAGAATTTTATATTCACGCGGCTGGAGCTGTGTGTCACAGCACCTTCATAATATCAACAAGCCCTTTTCAACGCTCGTCGGCTGGCTCTTCGCTTGCGAATTTTGAACTTATCCTTCGGTCTCAGGGCGCCTTCCCCCCAGGCTTTTACCTCCTTCGGGAGGGTTGGGTTTATTGCCTGACGCCTGAGGCGCCCCAAAAGGGGAATGCCGACGGGACCGAGGGCATTTTTGGAACCTGCAGGATGCGCGTGGGCTACGGCCCCGCACCCGGACCCACCATAAAAAGGCCTTGTGCCATACTTGCCCGTTCGGTGAGGCGAGCAACAAATATCGCTAGCTCTTCGCTTTTTGCTTTTTTGCGAAGCCCCGGAGCCTGTTCTGGACTTCGGTCCGGAGCGTGGCTCTGCAAAAGGAACAATGGCAGACTTGGGGCCTTTAATTAGGCACCTAGTTTCGACTAGGCTACCTTCGGGTGGGCGGGCTGCATTCTTGTCTCCTTTGTCCCCCTTGTACGGCACTAGACCATGCGTCTAGTTTAAGCCGTAAACTGGCATACGTGCCCGGACTCACATTTGGGTTCGTGAAACTGCTTGCCTCATCAGGCTCACATTGCACTAAGAGCAGCATTGGCCAGCAGGGTTCGAGTCTCGGCTTGTTCCCGACCTCCCCTCCCCTTTATCCACACTTTAATCGGCCTTCGGGCTTTTGACCTTGTGTCAAGTCGTGTCTGGTGGGAGACAGTGACAAATATCGGCTAGCTCTTCGCGAAGCTCTTTAAGGAGGAATCCTGCATTTTGGTCCCACTTCTCGTGGTAGATCTGCCTTTCTTCCACCTACATAGGTATGCACAAAGGTCCTTTTTAGGACCATAAGAGGTCTCTGTTTGCGGGTCAGAGCATCTCTGGCGGTCAGTAATGACCAGTCGAAATAGACGGCCAGGTGGCAAACACGAAGACGGATTCTAAGACCAACCGGTCTTACTCTCGCTCGGTTCCGATAGTCCGATAAGCTGCGCAGCGCTAATGGCACGGTCCAGCCTTTAGCTACCGCTTCGCTATCTGCGCAACGCTAAGATAACGCCCATCTTAGCCTCGGCCTTCTGGTCTGTCCGCTCGTCCGCACGGCTTTGACACGACAAAGCCTTCGCTTCTGTCCGCTCGTCCGCACGGCTTTGACACGACAAAGCCTTCGCGCCTGTCCGCTCGTCCGCACGGCTTTGACACGACAAAGCCTTCGCTCCTGTCCGCTCGTCCGCACGGCTTTGGTGCGAACCTAGCCATAGCCATCGACCGCACGGCTTTGGCACGGCAAAGCCTTCGCTCCCGTCCGATTCGTCCACACGGCTTTGACCCGACAAAGCCTTCGCTCCCGTCCGATTCGTCCGCACGGCTTTGGCAAGGCAAAGCCTTCGCTCCCGTCCGATACGTCCGCACGGCTTTGGCGCGAACCTAGCCATAGCCATCGTCCGCACGGCTTTGACACGGCAAAGCTTTCGCTCCCGTCCGACACGTCCGCACGGCTAGGGGGCCCGGCAAAGCCCTAGCCTTTCCTTGACCTCGACGCTCTTGCAAGGTACAACGCAGTCCACGTAACGACTCGCTGTTACGGACTGTTCTACCACTGCAACATCTGGCTCACGTACGACCCACCGTACGAGCCAGCAGCCGGATCGACACACCCTTGGTTAACCCAACATACCGTCATAACCGGGAATATCGATCTACCAACCTCGACCGACCTCAGCTGCCCGCGACGACTATTCAACGGTATCCAACGACCCGACCGAATTTCAGCTTACCAGCATCAAACATCCAGCTGTATCTCCACGACTCGACCTACGCCAGCTACCCTCGTCGAATGTCCAGCTGCGAACATCTACAACACGACTATACCAGCTAACGACGTAACCCATCCTAGCTGAAGACTACATACAACCGCCACGGACATTTACATACACGCTTGTAAATACGACAAATAAATCGTCGCTTATTATTATTGTTACCTCGCCTTTGTTCCTTCATATTGCTTTGGCTGTTCTCATTCACATAACTCATTTGCGGGGTCGACATACTTATCGGCTCCGCAACATGTTCTTAAGTATGTTTTTATTGCTTATCTTAAGACTAGAAAAAATGTGTATCCTATAATATATATAAATGTCGAGCGTTCCATAATTCCCTTTCCCCAGTCTTCAGAGCTTGACCCCTGATATAAACTCAGCACCACAACTTTAAGTAACTTAACGCTCTATCAGTCTTACATAAACTAAGGGGGTAAATATATTTTATTCCGGTAGGGCGAGAAAATTATTAGTTTAAAAATTAAAACATTTTTTTTGTATTACGAGAATTGTATACAAAACTTGGTGCCAAGTATTCACCATTATAGAGACATATCTTTTTAACGTATTTCTTAGATTTGATATATCTAAAGAAGTGATTTGGGGATAAACTATAATACCCTCAACCAGTGCCCAGGACTTAGCAAAGATAGAGTGACTTGGAATTGGAGCCACGCCACCGGATGCAATTTAGGGTCATATCCAAGACATGCTTAAACGAGATACATCTAAAGAATTGGTCCGGGGGTAAACCGGACCACCCTCAGCTATTTCATAAGTTTCACCCCCCACACACTTTTTTTCCATAAACTTTGATATATAGATAGCTTCTTTTTTTTTTTTGAATCTATTAGATTTCATTTCATGGAAATTTTTATAAAAAAATTTATTCAAGTAATTACCGGCTAAAATACAAAAAGAAATGCTAGATAAGAACAGTTCTGTGTGATGATAGCACGTCATCATAAACTTGGGACCATGACTTCAGACAAGTATTACATTTTTCCATTAAAAAAAACATTCAATCTGTAACTTATAGCTAAAGAGAGCTATTAAAAAATCTGCGATTAATCATTTCTTGGCTTTGAGTGAAAGCATGTATTACATCAGCCACAACAACTGGAGAAACTCAATTTTTGATTTCACAAGTTGCCAATAACAACAGGGCAGACTGGAAAATTTTGTCGATGCTGGAAATCGGTACTGCGCATGCGTCCACTTACTATTTTCAAGATGGCTGACGAAGACGATCCGGTAACGCACGAGGTTAGTTATAATGTTCTTTAATTGTATTAATTAAGAATATTTAGCTTAAAGCGGAATACAGACTTTCTTCATTGGTCCTGGGTCTTATTTATATCTTTTTGTATTATTAGCATTCGTATTTTTTATTTACTTGCTATAGATTATTCTTCCGCATTGTTCAGATTCTTCCCTGGGTACCGCTGTGTTTTACTTTTACACTACACTATTTCCTTTCTTCCCAGAAAAAGTTCGGCTAATACAGCGAATTTTCCAGTGAGTACGTTTACATTTAATTGGCACAAGTTAGAACTTTATCGTTAATATTATGAAATAATGTCAGTTTAAGCTATTTCTTAAATCTTCTTAAAAGAATGATTTTTTTTTTTAGTTATGTCGCAATAATGATTCTTTTGAGTTTTTTTTTTCTTAATACGAAATTTACTTTTCAATATTAAATTTAAATTCATTTACTACATTAGTTTTTCTTAAGTTAATAAGTAAGTTTTAAAAAGTTAAAAACTCAGACATCACGAGACGACCCGTGAACACGTTGGGGTCAAGTTATAACAGCAGCCCATGATAATGATGCTTCTATTTAGGAAGAAGTAAAAGCATTCTAATTAGCATTTACTTTATATCGAGAATTTGGACGATTAAAAATAAAAATTATATTCATATCCCGCGAAGTGATCACTCATATACAAACTGAACTAGAAATTCAAGTAGTATATTTCAAGAGTATATCTCTAATAACAATCTCGCTACGATGTGTCGTTTTTACTGACTTATATATATGCACACTTGATGAAAATTTTAGTATAGATCTGGTTTCGCGGGATAAGTATAATGCGGTAATTTTTTTCTAACACCATTGTGACTTATTAGAATAAAATTCATACAAAATAGTTGTACAGTTATCGACAAAAAATGTTTTTTTCTCAGAAAAAGGAATTCATATATATTTTCATTCATTCTGTGTTTTGAGTAAATCATCTTGCAGGACAAACGTCTTAAATTTTTTAAATTCTACTTGAAAATTTTGAATTATCTCAATGATTGTCATTTCATATAATTAGTACGTTAATCTAATGACCGTCCTGTCGGTTGGTCGTAGAATATGCTGACTGTATACCCTGCAGGGCGTAACTCCTCCAAAAATAGTTTTGGTAATCTGGGGAGTGTGGTGCACCCTTTTATTGCCATTACTACCAGGTCTTCAGACACTGACAGGTAGTATCTGTTCGGGTCCCATCTATGAGTCAAATACTTCTGTTAAAATGTGTATTCAATAGGACCATCAAAAAAAAAAAATTTGACAAGCAACTACATAAAAAAAATGTAAATATTAACAAGCAATGAATGGTGTCCTCTAACCTCGAGGCATAAAAAGGGGTGGAGAGAATTGTTTCCACCATAAATCAAGGTTTCATATTAGGTTTTTATTGGACTTTTACAAATGGTTAACAGCATTGAGCAAATACTATTTTATAATTGTTATTATTTTATGAGTACAAGAGTGCCTTTTATCATTTAGACAGGTCCTTAAGCACAAAGTATGTACATATAGAGTAGGACTAGAGTCTTGGAGTCACTTAACTTTTTGAACCATCAACCCTTTGATTGAATCCCTGATCCCTCATTTAGTCTCAGGCAGGGTAAGCTGTAGGTCTGGGTCAGATAGGAAAAGTAGCCTCCCTTCAAATTTTACAGTATTTTGTAAACTGTGCTAAATTAAATATATATGGGTTGGGTATGTTGGTGTACATGTAGTGAATATAATTTAGTTACTCAAGTCTTCCATACATAATAAACAATGTGTCTGGAGTAGACATTCTCAAAATAATAGGACCAAGCTAGATGCCCTTACTGCCTTCTTCTACCTCAAGCATGTTCAATAAATAGAATGTCCTAGGTATGACACTAAACTACATCAGGTGACGAGGTTCCAGTTGTTCATCTTTGGAGATACCTCTTCATTACCTGTACTCCTAGTTCAACTCTCAGAGTAGCAATACCCGCTAGCATCCCATTTATGGCTCAAACTGATCTGTTTGAGATAATGATGTATTTACCTGTTTAAGATGGATGTGAAGATAACATTTTTGCATGGCCCAGTCGACTGGGGCTGTAGAATACACCAACTGCATCTCTGCAGAGGGATAAGACTCTCCTAATGAGTGTCCTGGATAAGACGCTAAACAATCTGATGATGACGCTCTAGTAATGCTGGAGCTTTGGGGAATATGGAGTACCTCTTCATTGTCATCGCTCCCAGGTCCACTCTCTCAGGTCCGGAGTGGTAGTGCCTGATAGGGTCCTATCTATAGGTTAAATAGAACTGTTTCACATTTAAACTGTGTACTGTGTGTAAACAAATGATTTATGCTAAACTGAATTGCTTGAAATAGAACTATTTGAACATTCATCTGTGTGTAAACAAATGCCTAATGTTTAATTGAATAGTTAGTGTTAAATAGCGATACTCGAAACCATTTAACTGTGTACAAACAAATCATTAATAGTAAATAGAATTATTCGTATTAGATACAAATAAGTGAAACCATTTAACTGTGCGAAAAAAAATGAGCTCAGGCTCATTTAAAAATGTTATCAACAAAATGTATTTAGAAATCATATATTTAATATATATGTATAAAAAGGATTTGGCATTAAATAACCTACAATGGTTGATATGTCATAAAACCAAACACCAAAACATTTTTGTACCATATATAACTGGAGATCATAATTTTTAAACTGACTTTGGCATAAAATAACCCAACAAGTGTTGACATGCTGTAGAACCAGCCAACCAAATATGTAGGCAGACATGCTACTTTTATATGTATTATTGTGAATAACTGCATACCAAATTCTGTGAAACTTGTGTATCTCTTTTGTGAGATGCAAAAAGGAAAAAGTTTGTTGTTATAGAAATCTTGAGAACTATAAAATTCTGAACATAATTCAGCAATTCATCATTAGTTTTCAAAATGACAAAATGGTTAGAGTGTTTGCTAATGGCCCTGGAGACTGGAGTTTCAATCCTAGGTCAAGCCATACCAAAGACTTTAAAAATGGTACATGATGCCTTCTTGCTTATCACAGCATTATAAGGTATGGATCAAGGGTAAAGTGGAGCAATTCAGGGAAAGGAGTAGCACCCTCCCCTATACCTTGGTGTAGTAGCTATTGGAAAGGGAGCTTTCGGGTCGCCCTCGACAACAATCACGAACTTAACTTAATAACAAAACATATACATAGAAAAAATAAATGTAATATAACTTTCTTAAAAAAAAAAGCATTGAGAAAAAGGAGGTTTTATTTTGTAAAGTAGTTCACTTTTGTGGGTAGTATATTTAACTTATTTTCAAAGAAAATGTAGTTAACTTTATAGGTGAGTGGTTTAATTTATAATAAGGCTAACTTTGTAAGTCATGACCAATAACACTATTGCAGCCAGGGATTTTAAACTCTGGTGTCAAATTTATACCCTAGGTTAAGCCACTCTGACCTGGAGTGGTAGTACCTGTCAGGGTCCCATCTATGGGTCAAATAGATATGTTTGCAAATTATTTGTATTAGATAGGAATACTTGAAATCGTATAGCAGTGTGAAAGAAATCTCTAAAGAAATTGCATAAATAAATGTATATATAAACGTAAATGTATGCAATTCCCTAACGTCTAGTTGTAGAATAACCACAGACATGTCATGGAAATCACCTGAGTTAAGAGATTTTGGAAATATTTTTCGAGTTATCTCCCTTGATTTAATTGAATGATTGATTATATAAATAAGTTTGCTGACTATAGTAGAGGGCAATCAAAAGCCTCCTTTTTCAATAGCTACAACACTGAGGTGTTGGGGAGGGTGCTACTCCTTTCCTTGGATTGCTTCACTTACCCTTGATTCCCACTTTATAATGCTGAGTGATAAGCAAGGAGGTATCGAGTACCATTTTTTTTCTTCCTGGACCATTGGCAAACACTTTAACCATTATGTCAATAGTGTTGCTTAACACTCATCATTAATAAAGTACGGATCAAGGGTAAGTGGTGCAATCTAGGGAAAGGAGTAGCACCCTCCTCTATACCTTGGTGTAGTAGCATAAATAATCTGAATTAAATAATTAAAAAACGGTCAAATTTTTGCACCCTAAGTTCCCATTTGTTTTCCATCATGAAATTGTATCTATATCATTCTAAGTACCAAATTAGTTATTTTCCAAATTTAGAAAATTAATGGTTGATTTGGCAATTTTTTTTTTTACTTCTAAAGTAAAAAAAAATAAATGGAATAAGTTTTAGTTATAGTTGAGTACTTTACAGAGGTATATAATTCATCTTCCTTGGTGTAAAAACAAATTTAGATTTTAAATTTTGTCATCACCTTAAAAAAATTCATAATTTTTGCTAAATTCAGCAAGCCATATCTCCTTTGAGGTAGAAACGTGTAACAGGTCCATTTCAGTTTGTCTTATTGATCTATTTTTATAGTTCAGGGTTTTTGGACTATTGTCTTCGTCCTTACTGTTCACAATGTTTCGGCTGATATGTCCTCCAGCCTTCTTCAGGTGTTATCGAACTCGGGAACTTCGAACCACGTCCTTTATTTAATCCATGAGGATCACTTGTTCTGATTTCATTAACCATAACCAGGTATAAGTGCTAAGTATTCCTGTATTGTTACTTACCTGCAGTCAGGATTGAACCTGCAACCTCCAGATGATTGTCTCTTTAGAAGCTTAGGGAACCAACACCTATAGCTGTTACACTGTGTCCTGCTGGACAATTCAGAGTGAATTTTTGGGACTTATAAACTTAATGCTCTCACATCACTATGATTACTACTACTACTATGTACGATTTTTTTTTACCTGAGCTCATATTTCATTTTTTTAAATCTAACCTTTTTGATTATTGGTTCCCATATTGTATTCATCTTTATACTTGGTCTACTCAACAAGTCACTGTAGCCCAACATATGTACTGATTCTTTAAAGCATCTAATTCCCCAGTGTTCATCTCTATCAATTATTTTAACTTTATCCCATAAAGGCAGATGGATTCCCTTTTCTTTCCATATATGGTCTGCCATACCCGACTTTTTAATTTCACCTCATACTACTGCTTTCCAATATTCTTTTAACCTTATTTTTAGTGGGCAGCATGTCTCGCCTTTGTATACTTTACCTGTGGATTAAATAAAGGATGTAGTTTGAAGTTCCATGTTGGCTCCCGAGTTCAACAAACACCTGAAGAAGGCCAGAGGACATATCAGCCGAAATGTGAATATAACAATAAAGATGAAGACAATCGTCTTTAAACCCTGAACGATAAAAATCATCATACTCCATCTAAAAATTTAGACAACTTATAGATCTATAATTGAATAAATTTTCAACAAAATCTAAGATAGTCATAGTTTAACTTTTTGTTGATTTGACATGAAATTAGCCAGATATGAATACTTTTATTATTTTTTTATAGCTTTCTTGAATGTCTTATCAACCTTCCTTTTCTTTTTTTTTAATAAGTTAAGATTAGATTACCATACTCTTCAAGAAGTGTTATACACCAATACATAAAGAATACCATTTTGAATACCTATTTGTTAATTTTGTCATGAATAATTTTTAAGCTTTTTGTATGGTTTTCATTTTAGGTAGATGTTTACTTATCAAAAAGTTTGGCAGAAAATCTCTATCTTCTGCAGGTAAGTAGCAAGGATAATCTTTTGAAGATAATTAATCAAGGATTATCAAATTTAGTTTGTTTTTTGTTAATGATGAAAAAGATGATATATAAATAATTCCTTTTGACAAAGATGTCTTTTCATAACATTTGCTTAAAAGCCACCTCAGTATTGATGCACTCTGTAATTAAAAACAAAATTGCAAAACCTATAACCAAAAATAGAATTGCATAAATATATATAAAGGGTATATTTATTTTTAGATTGTTATATATTCTTACTTTTGGTTACAGAGTTTCAATACTGAAAAGTTTAATTATGCATAATACCCTATAGTAGGTATTTTGATTGTATAATCTTTCACTTAAACCAATTAAATCCCTGTATCTTTTGTTTAAAAGAAACCTTTTTTTTAATTGTTAGGGGTGTAGTTATTTATAGGTAATACTGTAGTTATTTGATATTTATCATTGTCATTTGAGATGTCAAACAAAAAATATATTTTGGAATGTAAAATGAACATAAAAGCTAGACAGTTACTACCGGCTATAAAAAAGAATTTAGTATCTTAAGAAAAGTTGTTATATTGCATTGACATGACTGAAGTCACCTGCTAATTGTCTATAGTCATCAGCTACAACCTCTACATTGTTTGGGGGGCTTTTTCCAGAATGAGTTTCTGTATGAGCTGCCTCAAAGATGAACTTTAACAAAATCAGTTAGAAAAGTATATTGAAGGTGTAAGTGGTGTAATGGTTACTTTTGTAGGAAATGAACTCTGACAAGAATTCAATTCCTGGATGCTGCTGCTTGCATTTCACATAGCGCCAATTCCATTGGGAAAGATATGAATCCAACTATTCTACCTCCAGCTATGAACAAATAGTGGGGTATACTGGGTTCTTTAACTTTGGTATGATGACCATTCTGGGAGAAGGAAAACTTCAAATTCAAACCAGTTAAACTCTACTTAAAATTGACCTGAAGTGTTGGTAAATATATATGTCTGAAAAAAAGGAAAAGATATAAATGTAAAAGTTCCATGTGGATAATGCTTGAGTGTTTCTTCCTTGAGGTTCCTTCTGGTGCTAAGTAAAAGGGAACACATCTGTTAAAAAGGTAAGCAGAAAACTATAAATTCTTAGGATGCACAGTATTCATGTGCATATGTATTACAAGGTTTTCTTTGGATGTATCTCAGTAGTCATGAATATCCTTGTAGCGACCTCTATGCACTTAAAAAAAATTCAAAACCCATTACAATAATTTAAATATCTTTGAAGTTTTAATTGCAAGAAAATAACAAAATTCCTTATAAAAAGATGTTCTGTATATTTAAAGTTGATTTCAAACTTTTTCAGTATTGTTTATATTTGTTAACAAATTCAATTATGTTATGATGAGTGCATTTATCAGTAGAAAAATTAAACTGTCTTAAAAAATCTTCCAAAAAAATAGACACTTTTATAGAAATGTGATTTGGAAAAAATGCTTAAAGCTTGCTTAACTGGATTTTGAAAAAGATTATTTTTTACTTAGAATATGTTTTAAAAAAAATCTATTTCTTTACAGTATGCATCTAATACCTACCAACACAATTCTAAGGTCAGAATGGATGATGCAATTTTATCCTTGATAAAGCATTACTAAATTTATGGCTAGAGTAAGGATTTATGGGTGAAAGTATGTGATTAAAATGATGTAATATTTCAAGTATAATCTTTCACTGTAATCATAAATGATGAGTAGCACTGATTTAAGAATGAAACTTGAAAAGTTAAAAATTTTACTCTGTTAGGAATTTTTATTCCATCAGAAAAAAGTATAAAGAATATTAGAAAAATTGATAAAAATATGAATCCTTTTAAAACATTTTGTCATGATATATTTCATAACACTCCCTGAAGTATGTTTTTAGTATTTTATTCAGAAAATTATTAGCATAACTAACAAATCATTCAACAAAAGAAAGCTATTAACTTTGCTTTCTTTAATTTAATGCTTTTTTTTAAATGAGATAAAAATGAATTTAAAAATGACTTGTGACTTAGGCATCTCAATTCATTTTTATCAAGCTGATTCTTAATAAAATTTTCTCACACTGCAAGTGGCTAAGAGAGATAATCATTATGTCTATGTAAAAAACTAAACAAAAAAAACACTTCATTGGATTTTGTTTAACACATTTCTTAATTATATAAACATCATTATTATTTGATAACTGTATGTCAGAACAAACAAGTAAAATAATATTTTTAAAACAATAAGGATATATTTTGATTAAATCTTTGATTTTTTTTTTTTAAATAATTTACTGCAGATAATTTTTCTTAGGTGAAAAATCAGGATATTTTGATTAAAAAAATAAAACCACTAAAATCTTTCCAAAGTGCATCTTCATTTGAAGTTTCAAATAAAATTTCAGTTGATTTGATTTCTCTGGAGACTTAGAGAAATGTAAATATTTTTTAATGTTCAAATTCTATGGAGAGTTCATAAAATTAATTATAAAAAAAAAACTTGAACTTTTTTTTATATTTGTAAAGTATTTTGATGCAAAATACCTATTTCTAAAATAAATACATTTATTAATGAATAAATTCAGGAAAAATTTATTCAAATCCGCTTATTTGTTGGTTTTTGGTAGATTTTTAAAATCTTGTTTGGATTTGTACACACAAAATGACCTTTCTATACGTGGCACTCTCGACCTTCAGAGAATGTTATGGTTAGGTATAATTTATTTTTCACGTGTGTGTGTGTGTGTGTGTGTGTGTGTGTGTATATATATATATATATATATATATATATATATATATATAATAAGAAAAAAATATTCAGAGGTTTATTTTTTATATTTGGGGCTACAAATTCTGAGGATTCATTTTTTATATATATATATATATATATATATATATATATATACACAAAAGTTCAGTTTACCCATGAGTTTGCCTCTTAGTTGCTATTCTTGCTTAATTATTTCTTGAATTTCTGAAATCAGTCCATTTTCAATTCATTATACTTAAAGATTCTTGGTGTTTCTATTTGACAGATATATTATTCATACATCCACAAAACATAGACTTAATAAAAGATTATGAATAAATTAAATTGGACCTACCAAAGATTTTACCTACAAACTAGCAACTAATAACACCCTACCTTTTTGGGATATATTGTTCATAAATAACTATTGGCTTTTAGTATAGAGCCCCTATTTGTAGCCCCAAATTTTTATATGATGACCTAGTTTAGAGAGAAAATTCCTTTGCACAACCTCAATATCCCAAAATTTTTATACAATGTGCTAAAATAAAAACTTAGTAAATCCACAAACAAAAAGAAATTTCACAATTTTTTCGAATAATAATCTATTACTAATTCACCTACACAAATTATAGAAAAAAAATCTAAACAACCTCGATATCCAAACTGTTACAAACTGTTCTAAAAAAAAATTAAGAACATAACAAGCATCAAATGAAATCTGAAGTTGGTATATGTCATCTCTTGTATTAATTGTTGCAAAATTTACATAGGAGAGACTTCCAGGTCTATTAAAAACGTAATTATGAATACATTCAAGATTTCAAATTAGGCCATGATGAGAATGTATTTGTAAAAAAATTTAGAAACCAGTTTTAATTTTAAAGATTCTAAAATGTTAGTTAATATACATGACAACATAGAAAGATTGTTGAATCTAGCATTATTTCTTATTATAATACTATCAAAGACCCTTTTTCTTTTCTTTTTTCAACTTCTCTTTTAGTTAAATTAGTTTTAAATAGTTACAATATCTCTTATTTAAAATATCGTCCAGTCAGCTGGAGCTGTAGAAAACACCAATTGAATCTCTGCTGAAACCAAACGAGTGTTCTGATGATGACACTAAACAATCTGATGATGTGATTCTAGTAATGCTGGATCTTTGGAGAATGCAGAGTACCCCTTCATTACCATCACTCCCAGGTCCACTCTGGTCTGGAATGGTAGTACCTGATAGGGTCCTATCTATGGGTCAAATAGAATTGTGTTGGTTGAGAGGGGAACTGTTTTGACATTTAAACTGCTTGCTTATGCTAAACTGAATTGCTTGAAATAGAAATGTTCTGATATCTAAACTGTGTATTTATGCTAAACTGAATTATCTGAAATAAAACTTTTTATATTTAACTTTGTGTATTGCCCAGTCAAATTGGGCTGTAAAATACACTGAGTGCATCTCTGCAGAAGGTTAAGCTCCCTCCGCCCCCAAATGAGTGTCCTGGATATGACATTAAACAATCTGATGGTGAGGTTTCAGTAATGCTGGATCTTTGAGGAATGTGGAGTACATTGCCATTGCTCCCAGGTTCACTCTGGCCTGATAGGGTCCTATCTATGGGTCAAATAGAACTAAACTGAGTACTTATGCAAAACTGAATTGCTTGAAATAGAATTGTTTTGACATTTAAACTATGTACTTATGCCATATTGAATTGTTTGAAATGGAACTGTTTTAACGAAAACTATACTTATACTAAACTGAATTATTTTAATTAGAACTGTTTAGCTAAACTGAATAGCTTGAAATAGAAATGTTTTTGATAATTAAAAATATTATTCAATATTCTTTTTAATAATTTCTAAACAAAATATCAAATTGCAAACCACAATCACATCCTTTTATTTATTTAAAAAGTTTTTAAAACACATTATTTTTAAAACTTAAAGAAATAAAATTTTAAAAACATTTATCTTTAGTTGTTCTTTTTTTTTAAATTTATTCATTTCATTTATTTTTTTATTTGAAAATATTTTTCAGATAAAACATTTAACATCTATTATACTGTCCTGAAGATGGTTTATTAAAAAAAAAAAAAAAAAAAAAGAACCAAAGCATGGAACATTATCATATATAAAAAGTACATCCTCTGAATATTTTGTTTTTTCATATTTTATATTTCCATAACAGATTTATTTCCATTTTTTTCTGTTTTTATGTGTGTGTGTGTGTGTGTGTATATATATATATATATATATATATAGTCGGCATGTGTTTTTGTATGTTTACTGGCTTACAATATAAAATGATTTTGTATGTGGAACATAAATAAAAAAGGCAACTTAGATCCTATTCAAAGTTAAATTTGACTATTTTTAAATCGAGAAGATTATTCTGCCATACAGTGTGTGTATAGTGTTTAATATTTTATGACAGCTGTCATTCTAAGACAGACTTCTTGAGGTAAAAAGAGAATCAAGTTACACTCTCACTGAAATATGATTCTTTATTTTGAATCCATACTGCTTGCTGACAGCTATAAAATTGACTGTCAGAGAAATTCTGACCAAAAGCAACCAGAGTTATAAAAGAAATACTCGTTGATGAATTGATAAAAACTGATAATGCTCTCTCTAATAAGGAATTAAAGATAATAAGGTCAGATCTTCAGCTCATCAGTTAAGTTAATTGGTGCTACTAGTTTCCTTATGATCTCCTCTGACAATACTTATTCATACCTTAGTTCTTATGCTGTATTTTTATTCTATTCTTCATGTGCATACATATCTATAGATAATAAAGGATCTAAGTAAAATTAGGTAAGATTTTTTGGTGAGTGTGAAAAATGTTTTAGATATTAAAAAATTTAGGGCTTATGGTGTTTTATGTTTGGAATTAAGTTGCCATGTAAATAAATTTTATTCTTAGCATGTTACTTGAAATTCATAATTTGTAGATATCTCCATACATTTTTAGCAGAAAAGATATGTGGAAAAATGCCCCAAACTCCTGTAAATAATTTTATTATAATCTTCATTAGTTTGTTGAATGATCAGAGAAAAATATAGAACTGGTAATATTTTTATTACTGTATAAAACAGTGTGATAACATAATTTGCCTGAAAAAGGGAGATAACACCCAAATTTTAGAAATCTCTTAAAAATCTGATTTCATAAAAAAAATTTTGGTACTTATCTATTCATGTATAGGATATTTTGTAAGAAATTGTGGAAATAATTTTTTCAAGTCAATCAAATCTCCTCAATGAATTTTATGAATAAAATCTTTTGTACACTAGAAATATTAGTATTGTTACAAGACCCTAGGTTTTTGTCATTTTTGAGTGACCAAAAATAATAAAAACCATCACATCACTTTACTAAATTTTATAAGCTATGGTGTAATGAAATTAATTTTCTATGAAGACAAAATTAAAATATTTAAAACTTTAAATCGACAAAAACAGTTTTCTTTTCTATTTACTACTATGTGAATTTTTTAAATTAAAACCTCAAAGATATTTGATCTATTGCAATGTGTTAAAAGATATTTAAGCAGTGAATGATATCTAATAATTAGAATATTTGAGCTTTTATATGATGACTTAAATGTTAAAGAAATTAAGCTTCTTTGTTACATAAACATCGATGTTAAAATTTTCTATATTCAGTTTTATTGAGTTTTTCTTTTTTTCCAAAGTGCTTGTTGAAAGATGAACTTTATCTCTGCATTCTAATATATTCCTTACATTATATGGATAATGTGATAAATTAAAATGTTCTTTTTGTTTTTTCAGTATCTTGTGCGTCCTTCTCATTTAAACTATGATGATATAAAACCACTCAATGTAAAAGTGAAGCCAAACCAGAAGGAAGTGAGTAATTTTTATTCATTGATGTTTGTTTGTGTATTTTTATCATATATATTGTCTACAAAAGAAATGCTACCTCTGTTCTATAATAGTAGTTATATTTAGTATATGCACTTGTAATGAGAAATACCAAGAGACTTGTTTCTTGTGTTCTTTAACTGAGAATGGCAGATGAAACTTATTTTCCTCTTCCTTCTCACTGTTTCTCTTTCCTCTCCCTCCCAAAGGTCTGCTCTACATGCTCCCACCAGTCATTGACAAAAGACTTACCTCTGTCATTTGGGACTGGTCACAATAATCAATGCATGTTTATAAATGATAGTAGCTTTAGGACTTGCCCATGTGCATGACTCACATTACAAATGGCTGCTTCCATGAAAGCAGCATGTTCATCTTGCTTCAGGTAAGCTAAAGTCACCACAAAAATTTATATACAACTGTGACAATTGTTATGAGAAAAATAGTTGGGATTTTATTTTGAAATTTGCATATATATATATATATATATATATATAATTATGAATTGATCATTTTCCAAGAATAACCTTTTTGTTGTATATCATAATTTACTTTTAGATATAGATTTTCATATTTTCCTCATTGTCTGATTTTTCACATACATATTTACAGTGTACTTTTTAAATATGTAATTCAATATATCTCCTTTAGGAGATTGCTCTCATTTCATCTTCTAGTTCTATATTTTTCTGAGCAGTTTATTGGTAATTTTAGATCTCACAAATTGCCTCCAGAAATATATATATATATATATATATATATATATATATATATATATACACATAGTATCACCCATAAATAAGTACAGCCTAATAGTTTTTATAAAAAGTTTATATTTTAGATCAAAGATACCAGGATTTTATTTTTGATTGAACATTATACAATTAAAGAAATATTATTAGATATTATTTATTATCAATCTCTACAACATTGACACTCTTCACCTAGAAATATATATATATATATATATATATATATATATAATCACTTACATGTGCTCCAGCCAATTTTTTATTAAAAATTTTTTTATTTTTCTAAACCAAAGATACCAGGGTTTTATTATTTTTAGTTAAACTTTGTGTAATGAAAATGGATATCATTAAGTATCATTTACTACCAAACTCTATAGAACTTAAATTCAACCAAACTATATAATTTTTGTTTTCATTTTTAGATGGTTATATCTTTATAGTTTTGGTTACAAAGTTTTAATGTAGGATTTGATTAATAATACCTAATAATTTCAATTTTGATACTGTATACTTGTATATTTTCCCATTAGAAATGCTAAAATCCTGGTATCTTTGGTTTTGAAGAAAATTAATCTTTTTATTTAAAAAAAAAAATTCTAGAAGTGTACTTATTTATGGGCAGTACTATGAATATGTATCTAGAATAAATTTATTTCCAGTTTGTTCAACCAAAAATCAATTAGTAATTAATTATTGTGAAACATGCAGTGGAGTGGCTATTATTTTGATGTTAGGAGTTATTTGTTTTTTCATTTTAATTTTTTTCAAATTTGAAAATAGAATACCTTTATGGTGGAATCATTTTGTGCAATGTTGGATTATGGCCGGAGTGTTAATACCTATATAAATAATATCATAATTTTTTTTTTTTTTAGCCAGAACTCTGCTAGTATATTAAAAATGCAATGTATTCATTTGAAAATTATTTTTCCAATGAAACATCAATTACATTGCCTTGAACAGGGTTGTGTAAAAAAACAAAAAAACTCTGAAGCATTAGCAAATCTCGTATTTTAAAAAATCCTCTGAATCATTTATATACTATCAGATTTATTTCCATTTTTATCTAATATAAAAATGCAATGTCATAATAAATTTATCTCTTTTTCTTACAGATTCAACTAGAGTTGCCACTTAATACGCACACACCTAACTATGCTTACAGTAAAGGTGAACAGATGGCTCTAATTGTTGATGGACAATACAAATCAACAGAACAGAATTTTTTTAACAGGTAAAAAGTATCTTTAATTTGTATCATGTGGCTAATTTATCAATTCAAGACCAATGCACAGTAGAATTTTTTTTTAAATAAATAAATTTGATAAACAAAATTATGATAAACCCAAGCATTATCTATTGATAAGAGATGTGCATATTAGAATGTGCACTTAAGTGTACAGATTGAAAATTCATTGGACGATTTGACCTCATGTTAAATAAAAAACAAACAATTTTTCTATTAACTTACTACTTGAAACTTGCATCATTTTCAAAAGGACTGATTACAGAATTTTTATCTAAGGTTATTCACAACCGCTCATAGTGTTTAACTTGTTTTTGTTTTTTTTTTTTTTTTTTTTAAATGTCACTTAGCATTGTTTGGCAAACAGTAGTTGCTACATTCATGTAAAACCATGAGTATAACAGTTATCATTGTGGGAAATGGAGTTCAAATCCTGAACAAGCTGGTTGCATTTCGTTTTGTACTAATCCTATTCCTATTTACCACCCCCTCCGCTCGGGCAGGATATGACACAAGGTCCATTTTTAAGCGGAGTTTAACAGGTTTGAATTCAGAGTTTTCCTTCTCCTTGACTAGTTGCCTCACCAAGGCTGAAGAACCCAGTCTGTCCTACTATTTACCCATAGCTGGAGGGAGAATAATTGGATTCATACCTTTCCCAAGGGTATTAGTGCTACGTGAAATGCAATCAGTATCATCCAGGATTTGAACTAATGCCCTTGGGAAAGTCACGAATCCATCTTTTCTCTCCCTAGTTATAGGGTTAATAGGCAACCAATTTAGAAAAAGGAAAACTCTGAATTTGAACCAGCTTTACTCTGCTTAAAAATTGACCTTGGGTCACATTCTGGGGTTGGCTAATTACTTATAAAGTGAGCAGCTGTACACAAGCTACACCTAGGTAATCATGGAGTACAAGAAAAAACAACTGGAAATGGAAATGCAAGCCATTACAGGAGCATCAAGTTGACTCAGCTGTGAGAATTTAAACTTGGTGGCATTTTATGATGGTACACAAACAACTGTGTGCAAAGAAGCATGAGCTAAAAATGTTATCAACAAAATGTGTTTTCAGATCATATATATCTAATATATATGTATAAACATGATTTGCCATTTAATAACCTACAGTGGTTTGTTTATATGCCATAAAACCAAACCAAACCCTTATGCTGTCTATGCACTGTTTGTTGATGGAGTCAACTGAACACATTACATGAGCAGCTTATTCAGAGAAATAGTGTTTCTTTTCTAGATAGAGTCTATAACAACTTCTACCAATCAGTGAGAACCCATGTTGTTTGCATGATATAACTAATCATACAAAATAAAAATTCCCAGTCATAACAAAAATAAAAAAAAACATAATTATTCGCATTTAATTATGTGGCAGAAATCGTGAAAACGGTGAGGGGGGCTTACCTTTTAAGCAACCTCGCGTGTGCATCATTTCAGTGCATTTCGGGAAGACTTTTGCCTGGACCAGGTGGCTAAAGTTCATCGTCAAAGCTGACACCCAGGTGTAAACCGAACCCTGTACTTCGCCAGATTACAATCCGCATGTGTCCAAGAAGGACGTAAGATCCATCGTAAGAGCTTGCGAGACCTGCCAGTCAATCGACCCAGCACCTGTCCTTTGTACTGCTCCAGCATTACTAATTTTGTTTATCGATATTTCTCAAGCTAAAGATGCAAAATAATTGCATAGCATTATTGATTAGTTGGGACTAACAATCCAGAGGAAAATTTAAGATGTTTAAATTGATTCCAAACTTTAAAAATGATTTTTTTAGAAACTTGAAAATATAATATCATACTAAAATAATTATTCACTTTTAATTAAATATGACTAATTATGTTTTTAGGAAATTCCTCTAATTAGAGATGTTATAATTGCATAACATTATTGTTTTGTTAGGGTTACCAATCCAGACAAAATTTTAAGATGATTAAAATGAAAAATCTCTGTATCATTTACTTAAATTAAAGAATATTTTTCTTGAAAATTCTATAAATTTTTTTTACGGAACAGTATTAACTTCATAAGATTATATAAAAATATATTTTCTGTTATGATTTTATCTTTTATAATAATAATTCCCCCCTGTAACATTTTAGTTAATGGGCCCATTCACCTAAACTTTTCTCATTCCCCAATGATACCTGCACTGCACTGCACTTTTAACCTGGACTATTAATCTCTTACCCTTTGTAGATGGTACATCAGCTAGAAGTTTAAATGTTTTCCTTTGTGTTGTGTATCTGTGTTTTCTTTTGAAGCATTCACTCATTATTTTATTTTTGTTTAAACTTTTTTTTTGCAGTAATGTTATGGATAAAACGATTTTAGCATCAGGACCTTGTACTGCCGCAACTCAACGATATGCCGTTGGTGTATATAAAGATGGTACGTTTTTTGTTATTTTTATATGCTAATTATGAGCATTAGACATTAGATAGATCACATTCTTATATCAAAAATCTGGAAGATATTCAAATGTTCGACCAATTTATGGTATCTTAATGACTATTATCAAAATTGTAAACAAATGATTACTTTTGAACATTTTATTTTTAATTGCATGTTTCAGTGTGGTTTTCAAATTTAAATTTTTTGTTCAGATAACATAACATAAAATTACCAAACAATCCCAAACAATTTATTCATTTCCCAGTTCTAATTTTCTAACCAAATATTTTCTTGTACCCACAATTTTATTTCATCATGATAAATAGCATTTTCATCAATTTTTTTTTTTTTTTTTAGAGGTTAAAACAAGCTTTTCATATTGAAACTTTAGGAATAGTTTTATTCATCTATACATCATTGGTTGTTATCATTATCAACCTCTCCTCCATGGACTGGATGTGACACAAGATCAATTTTTAAGCAGAGCAAAGCTGGTTTGAATTCAGTATTTTCCTTCTATTAGACTGGTTGTTTAACCTAGACTAAAGAACCTAGTATCCTTTACTATTTACCTATAACTGAAGGGGTCGGGGAGAGAAAAGATGGATTCATACCTTTTTTAAGGCCCTTTGCATAAAGGGAAATGCTGTGTGTCTTATCTAGAATTTGAACTCGGATCTGCCAATTCTATTTCATAGAATGATAATTATTACACTAACCACACCTCATTATCAACAATGTGTCATGTTGTCCTTTTTTAACATTCAGAAAATTGTGTACTAACATGCCACTTATCAACTCTTACTACTATTCATACACTTATCAATCAATGTCAATACTGTTAAAAAACTCTTATAAAATGTAGTGGTTTTGTAGTTATTAGAAAATGCTTTTACAACTCAAATAACACGTGACAATTAAAAATATCAGTATAGATTACATCTTATCTTTCCTGAGAGAAATAAAATTATCAAAAATACTGGCCCAGTCAGCTGAGGCTGCAGAATACACCGACTGCATCTCTGCAGAGGAGTAAGACTCCTCCGAGTGTCTTGGATGACACTAACAAGCTGGTGGTGAGGCTTCAGTAATGCTGGAGCTTTATGAAATGCAGAGTACCTCTTCATTGCCATTGCTCCCAGGTCCACTCTGTCCTGGAGTGGTAGCACCTGATAGGGTCCTATCTATGGGTCAAATAGAACTAAACTGTAATTACGCTAAACTGAATTGCTTGAAATTAACTGTTTTTACATTTAACTATGTGTTTAAACTGTGTATTTATGCTAACCTGAATTCTTTGAAATAGAACTGTTTTGACATTAAACTGTGTGTACACAAAAAACTGTACTTATACTAAACTGAATTGTTTGAAACGTTTAGCAAAATAACTTAATTCAGTGTTAACTGACCCAAAAAGGATTGATACACCATAAAACAAAACAACCAACCAAAAAATATAACAGTTGACTTGAAGTTTACCCTTACAAATCTATCCCTCAAAGCGAACATAAATCCACTTATTAAATTGTATGCAGTCATTTGTTGCTATCAAAATCAAGAAAGATCATTGAAAAAATATTAGAATAAATCTGTCCCCGCACAATTTCCCTCTTGGCATAAAACAACCCCAGATGAGTTGACATCCCATTAAATCAAATCACTCACATATCAATCAAAGCCATAACACTTCTTTTAATTTCAAACAACTAATTTTTGATCATACAAAAATTTTATATATCACAAATTGCAAAAAAAAGAAAAAAAAAGAAAATGACTTCTAATATTAGAAGCTATTCTTATTAAGACGGAACAATACACATTAAACAAAATATATTTCACCCTAGAGGTAGAGATGTTAAAATGCAATATCATACACTCGAGTCTTAAGTTACATGGTCCTTAATTGATTTTTTAGATAGGGAAATTAAATTCCTTGCAAGCACTCTGAACTGGCACCACTGTTTAAACAATTTGTGCATGATGTGAACAACATTACCATTTAAAAATTCCCAATATTCCTTAACAACACCACAATTTCCTAAGCCCAATCAGTTAGGGCTGTAGAATATGCCAACTGCATCTCCACAGAGGGTTAAGCCTCCCTTCCAGTGTCCTGAATATGACTCTAAACTGCATCTGAGGATGAGTCTTCAATCCTGGAACTTTGAGGAATGTGGAATATCCCTTCATTGCCATTACTACCAGCTCCACTGTAGTGCTTGTACCTTTAAGTCCCATCTATTAATCAAATAACTGTTTAACCATTTAACTATGTGCAAACAAATTACTGATGCTGAATTTTTAATGTTAATAGTAATACATGAAACCATTTAACTGTGTGAAAAAAAATAATACTAAATAGAATTATATTAGATAGGAATACTTGAAACTATTTAACTGTATGCAAACTATTAACTAATATTAAATTGTTATTAGTGTTGGATAGCAGTACTTGAAATCATTTAACTGTGTGCAAAGAAATGAGTTCTTTGTTTAAAAATGTTACCTAGAAACTGTTTACAAATCATATACATTTAATATATAAACAGGATTTGGTATTGAATAACCTACAAGAGTTGATATGCCTTAAAACACCAACTGACAACAAATTGTTAAATTTCAAAAACATTACATTTATATTTTTGATAATGACTGACAATGATCATAAGTACTCGAGCTACAAATAAAAAAAAGTCTCTGCAGTTTTTATACAACTTTGACCCTCATTTGTGGCACTTTGTCATTATTGGTCATATTCAATGAAACACACTGACTTATATAACGACTTATCTTCAAGGCTTAGAATATGCCAACTGGTTCTCTTGCAGAAAAGTACCCCCTCCCCACTTAAAAAAAACGGTGTCCTGGGTATGATACTTAACTGAATCCAGTTGTGAGGCTCCAACTCTGGAAAGAGTGGTGTTTGCCTTTTATTGCTAATACTCCCAAGTCTACCCATCTATTAATCAAATAGAACTGTTAGAAATTTATTTCTATTAAGAATAGTTTCTTGAAACCATATTTAGACTTTTTAGACAGATCCTGTAACCTAGTTTAGTCATGGGGGCACTACTCATGTAGTGTGTCTCAGGCAGGAATAACCTGGCTGTGCCCATTCCTCTCTAGGTCTGATTTGAAGTTATAGTTTTCCTTCTCCTTGACAAGTTGCCATACCAAAGCTAAAGAGCCCAATGCCCTTCTATTTAGCCATAGCTGGAGGCAGAATAGTTGGATTCATAATTTTCCCAAGATTATTAGCACTATGTAAAATGCATGCAGCATCGTTCAGGATTTGAACTAGAATAGCTGAGTGCAACTTCCAACAACAGTAACTGTTACACCATGAGCACCTCTACAGAACCATATAATTGCTTGCAAAAAAAATAAAAACAAATAAAAAAAAACTGACTTCAAGATAAAATAACTGAATAAGTGTTGACATGCAATAAAACTAAACTAAATATATCAACCTTTATGGTAGTACTTGATCTTTCTTGTCTAAAATGTCGTCTTTTATTTTGTATAGGAGAACTTCACTTGACTCCTCTGAATGCTATGGCTCAAATCCGACCTTCTTTTTCCTACATGGACAGAGCTGACAACAAACAGAAGGTTCTCAGCTCTAAACAAATGGAAGGAGGGGGTAAGTATTCCTTTCTCTATATGTTTCTTAGCCTAACAAAACTTGATACCCTGATTGAAAAGCACTGTATTATAGGGATTATTTTACTGTTAAAATACTGGAGTTACTAACTCTTGGCACTAAAAGATATAGAAGTTATCTGCCCCTCTTTTTAGCATTTACATTTTTTTAAATTTCCAAAACCTTTAACGTTTTAGTATAGCGGTTCAATTTACAAGGTAATTTGACCCTTTATGTTGTGTCCATCAAGTTAACTAAACTAAAGAATCATCTTTTTATTTTATGGTATAAAGTTTATTGCTAGCTGAAAATTTCCTAATCAGAAATTAAAGTTATAATTTTTTTGCAGTCACTGAAAAATCATGTTTATGAGTATAAATAATATAAATTCAATAATATAATAATAGTATAATAAATATAAATTCAAACAAAAACATAGTTCAATGTTATTAACTTAAAATCACATCTTTAGAGTGGGTTTTCAGCTAGTAATAATAAAAGGAATACATGATCAATCACAGGTTTCCATGTGCATTTTCTATCTTGAACGTGACTCTGAAGTTTCTGATTCAGTTGACAACGTACCTCAGCTTAACCATTATTGCTTGATAAGCTCCCTTCATAAAACTTATCCAAGCAAAACAATGTTTGCTTTATTTCAGTTTTTTTTTTATTCAGCAGTGTCTGTTTTCTATATCCCAGAGAAAATTTTCCAGTGTTTCATCTGATTTAATTCCTCTTTATAGAAATGTAAATATTTTTAAGGTCCAAGTTTTTAAATTTTTTTTTTTTTTTTTTTTTTTTCATATGTATATTTTAAAGTATTTATTCTATGAGTTTATGTAAAGATAAAAAAAAAAAAAAAAAGCAAACATTCATTTTAGAAAAAATAGTTTTGTTTAAAAAAAAAAAAAAAAAAGGGTGCTGAATAAATCCTCTGTTAATGTGAAGTGTTACCTTGGAGGACTGGTGTTAGTATTAAATTCAAGGACTAACACCATCTAAATAGATCTGTTTGAAAATTATTGATATTAGATAGAAATACTTGAAACTCTGTAATTGTACTATTAAAAATAATTTTAAAATTTTATTTGTTTGCAAATGATTATTAAATAGGAATAATTATTTGAAACCATATAATTGCTTCCAAAAAAAAGAAAGAACTAACTTTAGCATTAAATAACTGAACAGTGGTTGACCTGCTGCAACTGTAAAACCAACCAACTACAAGTCCGACCATTTCCGTTGTTACACAAACTTAAAATGAAATAATCTCCTATTGAACAGCTCAGTGCATTTATAATTCTTTTTACATTTTCTGTAGAATCTTCTCAAGAAGAAGAAGAGGAGGAGGCCAAGCCAGTACGTCTGAAATTTGCCCGCCATGAAACTGTGGAAGCTAAGGCTCGACGTATGGCTTCATATGACTATTTACAAAAGAAGCGAGATGAGGAGCAATGGATCAATGTCAAGTACCATTCCATTGATGTATGTTATTTTATTAAACTGAACATTTGTGATTACTACTTATTCAATTTCTTTTTGTTATATCATGTTCTTGCAAAAACATTACATACCTCATTTGTTTTTGCATGCTAGACAAGGCTATAACAAGTAAAAGCCTGGCTACCATGCAGCTTTTGTCTTTGATTGGAGTCAGGCATGTGATGGCCTAAATTGCTACTAATATTCAATTAGTGGGAAAATTTTTGGCAAAATAACTGTTAGTGATATCCATTAATTAGCAACTAGGATTTATTATCAGAGCAGAGAAAATGTAAATCAATCAGTGAGTGATTTCAACTTTTACAAAAATACTTTAAGAAAAACATAGTGAATATTACTCAAAGAAACAATAATTTTGATGATATTCAAAAGTTTCACTACTTTTTATCATCTTTAATTCTAATTTTTAATGCTGGTTATTTAGACTCAAACAAATAATATTTAAAAAATTATATTTGACAATTCCATGCTCTCTTTTCACATTGAAATGATGCATTTTGACAACTAACCTAAAGATATTTGTTGCATAATTTATGAAATCCTTTAATCTGACAAATTAAACATGAAAAAAAAAACATCCACTCAACTATGGTATCCAGTAAAATTAAAAAATCTATTTCTTTAAAAAATAATCTCCATACTCTTGATAATAAAAAGCTGTATTAAATATTTCATTCTATGTGTGGCAATCTTTTTATGTGGCATTTTTGGCATGCCACATTTTGAATAGTCATGTCTGGGATTAGTTATATTCTTTAACTTTTGAAATGAAGAATTTTAAGAAATAATCATTGATCCCTACTTATCAGTACAGTTGCTAATTAGTTATTTGGATATCACTAACAAGTCCTTTGATAAAATTTTTCTTGATAATTATAGGTTAGTAGTAATTTAGGTGATTACATGCTTGCTGCCAGGTCTTTACTTGGTATTGCCTTGACTTAAATCCAGAATGAAACAGCAAATATTGTAATTTTTTTCTTTTTCAAGATTTCAAATTTAGTTTAATTTTTAAAAATTTTCATTTGAGTATTTCACAAGCTACTTAATAGATGCAATCTGAAAGGGTGTTATTTTTTTCTGTCATTAAATTCTAATATGGTTATATTTACTTTTACAAGGGTGGGTTGAAAAGTTCATAGACTGGCATCATATCTGC
This sequence comes from Sepioteuthis lessoniana, assembly GCA_963585895.1. Lineage (NCBI taxonomy): Eukaryota > Metazoa > Mollusca > Cephalopoda > Myopsida > Loliginidae > Sepioteuthis > Sepioteuthis lessoniana. The sequence goes on from OY757910.1 coordinate 80,269,747, forward strand.
TGTTGATGTTTTTTTGTTTTTTTTTACCAATTAGATCCAAACGCTAACACCGATAGAAGAAATTTATGGACAGCAAGGGGAACTATGTTGAAAATGAAGCCTCATTAGTTTACATTCTATGAGAGTATCTTAGTCAGCTCATGAAAATTTCAGTCTACCTTTGGAAAATTAATATTAAAAGAACTTTTTTTTTTTTTTTTCAGGATCCCATGAGTCTATCTTATTCATTTAATTATTTTTTTCTTTCTCCCCAATTTATGTTTAAAAAATAACAAAACAAAAATCAGATCTATATAATTTAGATTTGGCAATTTTTTAATTTACTGCAAATAATTTTTTGTTGATATTTCTTGTGAATTTTTCCTGTGTAGTGTTTCACTTTTGAATTGATGATATAGTTTTATTGATTGCATGAAGTTGGAAAGTACAAATTTATATATATATATATATATATATGTGTGTGTGTGTGTGTGTGTGTATGAGTGACACTTTTGGTGTGAAGAAGCACTCATAGTATAATGGTTACCATGGTAGAAAATGGACACAGTATATCCAAGTTCAAATCCCACGTGAGCCCATTTGCATTTCACAGAGCGCTAATTACTCTTGGGAAAGATATTCATCCAATTATTCTCACTCCTGCTTTGGGTAAATAGTAGGGTAAGCAAGACTCTTTAACTTTGATATGGCAAATATTACAAAGAGATGAGTGAATTGAGCAATAAAGAATGGTAACAGGAGGTATGCTTAGCATCACTTGGTAAGCAAGTGCTGTTACCATGGCAACAAAAAAAATTGTAAATAAAAAACTCCTACAGTAAATATTGTGTGCAGTAAATTTATCACCAGTAAAGTTATCAAATGATAAATTTATTGCTGATAAATTATTCAAGGCTAAATTCAGGATTTAATCATTGCTTCTAAGAAGTTAATAAAAAGACCTAAAGAGTTAGGGTAATCCAAAATTATAAGAGCAATTAATCTAATATGATTAATTTATCTGCTATGAATTTACTAACGTAATGAATTTGCCAACAATAAATTTACCACACTGTGATTTCACTGATAATAAATTTACCATGAATCAGTAAATATATGTAAATACTTCTTTTTTTCTTCCTCTTCATTTTAAGAAACAATTCTCAGAAATATAAATATGTCTATGAATTTTTTTCACAAGTAATAACTGATTATGATAAAAAATGACAAAATATTTTATGTTTATCAGGATGACATGGCTGTGTCTGAGAGGAATCTGTTGTTTGCTACCAAGAATCATGAAGTAACAGAATTCAACATCCCTCCTTGGGAATATCTAGAAAAACTTATGCCTCCCATTACAGAAGAACAAAAGTTAGTAATATATTTATTTACTTTCCTTCTTTCTTAGATAAAGTCAGCTTTTAATGTAGTGTTGCAGGCAATTATAAAAAAATAATTATAAAACAAATAGGATTGGAATTTTTTTTTTAATAATGAAAATACACGAAACCCAATTAATAAGTATCCAACATTATACACTCATATACATCTATAAACTTTTTATCTATGAACAAAAAAACATGCAATTGTTCTGTCGATTTCTTTAAATTCAGTTACTTAGAAGAAAGTAGTTTTCTTTCACTATTCTTAAAAATTATCATCTATATTTTTATCTTAAAAACACTGGGGCTGGGTGAAAAAGTATATTCAGATTTTTAACCTGCAAAACTTATTTGAGAAGAAAATTAACCTTCCTTTAATAGATAAGATGGAGGCCTTCCAAAAATTAATTATATATAATTCAAGATTGGTATGAATATATGTAAGAATTTCTATCCCATTTATTTAAAATATAGAAATGATTTTTATAAACAACATGTAAATAAAGCATGGTACCTGTTGGGTTAAGTTATATGTGAATTTATTGCTATGTTGTTGATTTATTATTATTATTACTACGACTAACTCGGATTTTCTTTCATTTTTAATTTTTGGTTGCTTTTTTTTTTTTCTTTTTAATTGAAACTTGTCATTAACCAGTAACCTTGATGGACAGCACAGATCAGAAATAATAAAGCATTAAATCCTAATGAGATTCAAGCTCATTCCTTCTGCTTCAGGGAAGCCTGGATAAATCCACCAGCAGCTCTGCCATCTGAGCTATGAAGATCCACTGGCTCATAGAAGCAAAGAAAGCAATTTCCAATTGAACCCAATATCCACTGGGTTTATTTGATGAAAAGATCTTAAATTTCTTTAATAATTAACATGGAGGTCTTTTAGAAATAAGGCATACATAATTTAAGATTAGTATGAATATTATATGTAAAAAAAAAGATTCCATTCTCTTTATTGGACATTGCCAGGATTTAAGATATATCGGCTTTTGTAAACATCCCATAAATATGACAATAGTATCTATAAGGTTAACTCTCTGACATTTTTCTCTTTTTGTCTTAAAAGTCATATGTTCTTTTTTATTTATTTATGCAAACTTTTCCTTCTAGAGAGAAACCAGCCTTGCCAAATAACATTTTATCTCTGTCGCAACTCCGTACAATGCCCTTGCAAGAACAGGTTAAAGCACTGCTCATAAATGGTAAGTTCTTTTTTTTGTTATATGTACATAAAATTTTATCATGTGAAGATGAGGATACAAAGATCATTTAGTTTGAACCTTTGATCTTTTTGAAAATTGTGTCATGAAATCTAGCAGCCAGTTTTGCAAATATAATTTACCAAAATTGTTGAGATCACCTGTTTTGCTGGGGACACTACATAAACAAAGATATATTTCAAATTAGGAGTGTAGAGGCTACATGGAATCATGCTAACTAAACAATGTGACAAAAAAAAGCTTTGATGAATATATTAGGGTGTTGAGAAACTTATTACATTTTACCAGAGAGAGTATGAAAAATATAAGTTAAATTTATTCAAATGTTATCATCAAAAATGTAATCACCTTCATTTACAATGACTGCAACCAAACCAACCTAAGAAAAGATAAGATTGTTAGGACAGGAAGATCTTCTGAAACCTCCTTATATTTTTCAATCACTAGAACATAAGGTAAGTGGCAGAACATTTTGAAACGAAGAACTTGAAAGCAATCTTTCAAAATATTTTAGGCAAAAAATTCTGATTCCTTTAAATGTGAAATCAAAACTTTGCCTTCTCATTAGGCTGCAGTTGTTGTAAATGAAGGTGATTACTCATTTGATCATAATATTTAGAGGAATTTAACTTACATTAGTTTTTATAACCTCTTTCATAAAATATAGAAATGATTTTTATAAATAACATGTAAATAAATCACGGTACCTATTGGGTTAAGTTATATGTGAATTTATTGCTATGTTGTTGATTTATTATTATTACTACTACTAACTCGGATTTTCTTTCATTTTTAATTTTTGGTTGCTTTTTATTTTAATCTAAACTTGTCATTAATCAGTAACCTTGATGGATAGCACAGATCAGAAAAAATAAAGCATTAAATCCTAGTGAGATTCAAGCTCATATTCCTTTTGCTTCAGGGAAGCCTGGATAAATCTACCAGCAGCTCTGCCATCTGAGCTATGAAGATCCACTGGCTTACAGAAGCAAAGAAAGTAATTTCCAATTGAACCCAATATTCACCTAGTTTATTTGATGAAAAGATTTTTAACTTCTTCAATAATTGATATGGAGGTCTTTTGAAAATAAGGCATACATAATTTAAGATTAGTATGAATATTTATTATATGTAAAAAAAAAAAAGAAAGTTCTATCCTCTTTATAGGACACCCTGATGTAATAGCTTTACAGATTCAGTGAAAAAACAAGGGAGAAATCACAGAACCATTCCTTAGATCATTCAAATTTACCACCACACAGACTAGTGTTGAAAGAAAGTTCTTCAATTATCTTGCAGTATAATTTAGACCTTGTGGTTATGCAAAGGCGTAAGATTGATAATGAAAAAAAAATCTCATGCCACATGTTATCTAGGCTACTATTCTTATTGGATGTGCAAAAAAGGAGAGGGTACAATTATACTTAAAGTACAACTTGTATGAGAGACACTTTAATAAGGACTATTTGGACTATTAAAATGAAGCATGAATGGCATAATTGTCATAATTGTAAGACATGAACTTGATTGGCTAAGTAATTTGTGAAATTTTAACTTCTGGATGAGGCTGTTTGCATCTCACTTTGCACTTTTGCCCTTTCTCTTCTACCTTCAGATATGGATAAATTGGGTAGACTGCAATTCATTAGTCTTAGTATGGCAACCAGTCTAGGAGAAGGGAAAGCCCTGGCTGACTTCAAAATCTGAGTAGAGTTGTTCAGAAATATCTGTTGCACACGTGCACCTCATTCTTCTGTTATCAGCTCATCCAAGAAGTTGCTAGCTCTATACAAGCCTCCACCCCTATTAACAAAATTGCCTGTGTAAACAGTCTGGCAGTTCATATCTTGAACTGAACTGTTGGGCACTTATTTGTGTTGTATACAACAAGACAACAATGCTGATGTATGAAATATGATATGCTTCTTGTCTTTTTTTTATTACTCAAAATGTACATATGGGTAGTGTAAAAGAGTCAGAGATGACTGAAATGCACACTAACTGTAGCAATGGTGCAATTTTTCTATGAAAACTCTCTGCCTTTCTGCTTCATTCTGTCTGGGTCAAAATCTTCCCTGGTTTATGTAATTTTCCAGATGCCTACACAATCCTTCTAGTCTCACTTCCTGTCTACATATTGCATGTGGACATGCCTCCTGTCTAGCATGCCACCCACACAATTTACATGGCACTTCTGCTGAGGAAATACCTGTTGTTCTGTTTACTTTAGGAAACAGGTGCATATCCTGTTATGCCACCCATGCAACTTTTGTGATATGTCAATGGAATCTTCCAGTCAATATCCAATATTTGTCATGTGCAATAGGAAACCCTTTAAACAAAGATTTTAATAAATGACATCACCATAAATAAATGCAAACCAGAATGCAATTAGAATAGTTTTAAGTAAATTAGATCCAGTTTTAGTATTGTTCTTTTATCTATCAGAGGAAAAATTATTTACTTTGAATTTATGTAATTTGAATTGTTTTAAATAAATTAGAATTGGGTTTATTATATTGATATATAATATATTAATTTATTATATTAATAGAATTAGCTTATTTACTTAGAATTGTTTTAAATAAATTAGATCCAGTTTTAATATTTTTCTTTTAGTTATCAGAGGAAATTTATTTCTACTTTAGCCTTTACAGCACTGTGATCCTCCAGCATAAGAATAGGTGAAAAACATAAAATGTTATAATTACAACACTTTTGAGGCTTTTAAATAACAGATTACAATGTTTTATAAGCAATGGTGATGTAGAAATGGGAATTCCCTTGCTGAAATTCAGACTACATGTACGTCTAGGTTGCAGCAAAAATACTGTCTGCTCAGGTTCTAAGGGTTAATGAATAAAAAAATATGAAAAAAAAAAGATGTGGGAATTCAAATTCCTCATATATAATTTTAGAAAGCTTCTTAACCTTTCTGTATTTCAACTTTTAATCACTGATTAATTTACACTTGTTAATTTCAGCCAAGGTGATTCAGTTTCGCCAGTTACTAGCTCTTCTTCCCCGAGGTACTGATCCTACAGCCGTTATCCGATGTCTACAACAGGTTGCAGTTCTTGTACAGGGATGCTGGGTTGTTAAAAGGTCTGTTAGTTTATATATACTTTCTGTACAATGCCTTGTTTGTGGGTCCTAGAATGTGCAAACTGCTAAAAACTTGTAACATACATAAAAAAAACCCAAATCACTATGATATACATCAGGGCTTAAACTTTTTACTTAATGCACTTATATAACCAAATTTAATATTCATTCACCCCCAAATAAATTAATTGAATATTACTGATATTTTTCTTACTCTCACTGAATGCCATAATTAGAGGGGTTGATTTTTTTAAAAAAATATTTTCAGTTTCAGGGTTAAAATTTTAACAAAATACAGAGAAGTTTTTATAAATGGAATATTGAATCGTAACACCCACATGGCAATACTGAAACTGAGTTAACAAGTAAAGATCCAGATATCTTCAGTCAGTGTGAGATTTTTCGTTTGTAATTATTTAATTTTATTCCTTAAAAACCTCTTACCATATACAAGGATTAAAGTTTCAGGCATTGTATTTTAATTTAACTTTTTCCTTATTTTTTATTTCTTTTTTAAATTTATATTTTTATTCTTAATAATCTTTTTTTCCAAAGAAATCTTATAACACAGAAAGAGATATTTTAGAATTCAGTAATTTTATAAATTAATTTGTTTGAAATATAATTGTTTTTAAGTGTTTTTTTTCATGAAAATATGATTATATGCATTGTTAACAATACTGAAAAGATCTGGATCTAAGCCAGATTGTTTGTTGATGTGAATCACATCACTTGTGGCCATCACACTCAATCAGATATTCTAACGAGGTGTATGATATCTGGCAATTAGTCTTCATAATCCAGCAATTTTTTCCTTCCAGTTATAAAAAGATTTATAAATGCAAACTAGTAAATTCACCCCCTATGCTTTTATTTACTCTGCCTAAATGTTATTTACCCCCTAGGGTCTGTATGGACTACTTTGTGAAGCCTTAATATAGATACTTCTTTCTTCTTCTTCTGTCAGAATATTTATTTATTGGATTTTCATTTTATTTTTACAGTGAGATTCTTTATCCAAAAGACACAACAAGTCCCCATAGTGGTGTATCAGCTGAACATCTTTGCAGAGGAAGAGATTATTTGGTGAGTCAAGTTGTCAGTAGAGGCACACCTAGCATAATGGTTATCATGGTAGGAAATTAACTCAGTGTGTCAAATTCAAATCATAGACAAGGTTGTTTGCATTTTATTTTGTGTGTTAATGCCTGTAGAAAAGGCATGAATCCATCTTTTCTCAACCCATCTATGTGTAAATACGAGAGCAGACTAGGCCTACTAGCTTTGTAAGTAGGCAAACTGGTCTAGAAGGAAAAACTATGAATTCAAAACCAGTGGTGGTTAGGGCTAGGATTTGAACTCGGGTAACCTAATCCACTTCCTTTGATAATAACCTTGGTGCTGCAAACGCCTCCAAGAAAACAATATTTTTGCATGTAACTGATATGTTAGAATCTGTTGTGACATCAAAATTCATGGAATTATGAAGCAAAGATTCTGTTGATTAATGTGGATAATTTAAAGGATGAATTTGTTGATAACTGAAGAGAATTTATTGTTTTAAAGAATGAAATTTATATACAAATCTAATGACTGTTATGAGACTGACAGTACATTTTAAAATTCTTTTGTATTTCTCTGTCAGTAAAAAATACTATCTTTATAGTCTATGGCAGTTGATCAGTTTAATCCTATTGACTGTTTATTTTTTTTTCCCTAAATTTTTTAATTGCTGGTTTCAATGTTGAAATTCTGAAAATAAAAAGAATTGTTAAGCTCTTTGCTTATGTCAAAAATAAGTCTATCACTTATATTAAAAAAAATTATGATCTAGTGTTAATCACTTATTACTTACAATAAGGTAATATGTAATTATCTAATGTACTCGGGTAAGTCAAAAGTTTTACAATATTTTGTAACATGAAGCCTAATTCAACAGTTCCAAATGTATCTGCCAAGATCATGAAAGTGATGAACCACACTGGACTATGAGATGCCAATCTCACCAGATACTCTCCAACTTTGCCTCTATGGCTTGAAGAATGGCCTCAAAATCCACAGTTTTAGTCCTATTTGATCTTGCCTGATTGTTGCAGTTTTTGCTGCCCAAATGAAATTTCTTGAACCATCTGGTTACTGTAGTGTACATCTTTCAAATAACACACAGAATGAATCAATGCACAACATGTTAGCACACCAACTACCAATCTACCAACCACAGCAAGTACCTACCCTGAGTTGAACTGCTTCAGTCCCATTATGTATGTGTCGCAAATTAGCCCATACCAAAATATTGCAAAACTTTTGACTCACCCTAGTATTAAAATTATGTTGTATATAATGTATAATTATTTAGCAATAATTTCAGTTTATACTAAGGTTAATATGCTATAAAACCCAAGCAACCAGTTTATACTACTTAATCTTTTACAGATGTGGAGATTTTTACATTCAAGTCATGTCACTCGGAAAGAAATCTCTTTCGTCATAAAGGTAAGAAAGATTGATGTACTGTTCACCTTTCTTAATCACACAGGTCTGTTTTTATTCATTATTACATTATACATGCTTCATATTTCATTATTTTCCTTGTAGCTTCCTGCTGAAGACGTAAAAGATATTCTTGAACAAATGTCTCGTGTACGAGCCAGTCATGGATGGGAGTTTCTTTTTGAATATGACAAAGAATTTTGTAGCAGGTAATCAAATTACTTATATATTCAATTTTATTTTTATTACTTAATAATCAGTATATATGGACACAAAAATGAGCACCTTGCCTTATAAAATACAGTCTTTCGTATGACACTACACTAAATCTGATTATGAAGCTCCACTGTGTTGGATAAATACTATTAACTTTATTATAATACTGAAGATATGAAGATCAGAGGGGACTGCCGAGTTCCAAGAAGATTAGAGGATTGAAAATTGGAACAGAAAATATTAATTTAAACTGATGATAATTGACAGAATTTAATCTTAAAGAAAATACAGTCTTGTGAAAATTATCTTCTTAAAAAAGAGGCTTGAAAAAAAAAACTTTTTTTCTTTTTCTTTTTTTCTTATAAATGATACTTATTCTAGGATTTAGGCACAAGATTCTTTGCATTTTTAAATATTGTATTTTAGATTTTAAAAAAAGAAAAATAATTGATGTGTTAATATAAATCTCTCAGAGTAAAAGTCTGTCTTTCTATTAATAGTTTTACCTTAGTTTCTCATTCAGCTTACTTATATTCTATAATAATTTGTAAGAATAAATAATATATATATAAAATTAGATGACAATAAAACTCATGAGTTAGTGTCATGTCAGTGTTCAGGTGAGCTAGTATTAAAAAAAAATAATCAGATTTGTTGTATGCTAGCTCACCCAAGGATCAACAACATGAAACTCTCTAGAGTCATGAGTTTTTATCCTGCTTTATTGTTATCTTATTTTATACTTGAAAGATATTGTGATATTGCTTTGTCTTTCCATGCAAAGATTTTATGAATTAAAATTGCTTTTAACTTTAAAATTTAATTATAGTTATGTATGTGTGTATATATATATATATATATATATATATACACACACATGAATGTAACAACTACCATAAAATTGACAGTGTACATTTTTGAGTTATTTTTTTGTTTCCTATCATTCAGCACTCTCTTCAGCAGTAAATAGTCCTACCATTTAAGGAAGTGAAAAGGTTTGATGTTCCTTGTATAAACAGCAGGGGCTGTCAATTATAAAAATATGGTAGTTTTCTATGAATTACTACTAGTACCTGAGAGGGGAAAGAGTATCTCACTCTCTCTCTCTTTTCTCTCTGAGAGTAGCATATGTAAGGAAGTAAGTAGCATGGCTAGTTGTACCAAGTTTTAATGAGTGACCATTGAAAGTAGTTTGACCTTAGTAAGTAGTGAAAGGTTGTAAGAGACAGTCCTTAGGAGACATTTATTTCCTCATTGTTTAAGACCTTTTATATACAGTACTACCCATAAATAAGTACACTTCTACCAATTTTTTTTTTTTTTTTAATAAAAAGTTTTCTTCTAAACCAAAAAAACCAGTCACCCTGTGATTCCCTGCAGAGGGATAAGGACCCCCTCCTCTCCCCATATATTACCCTAAAGTGTATCTAATGTTGAGGCTTCAGTTCTGGATATCTGGGGAGTATCTTGTATTCCTTCATCACTGTCATTCTCAGGTCCACTCTGGCCCTTATTTTCTGTTAGGGTCCCATTTACGGGTCAAATAGATCTGTTTAAAAATTATTCATATTTGATTGGATCACGTGGAAAAAACCCTAAACAATGACACAAAAAATATGCATATGAACATAGAATGAATGCAATTCCCTAACCTCTAAGAATAAAGTAACCGTAAATGGGTTATCATACCAGTAAAATCAGTGAGGATTATTATGATTAAAACAGGTATTATTATTATTATTATTATTATAATATTTATTACCAGATACTCCAGCATTAAAACTCTAACCAAGAATTATATTATTCAGAATAATTTATTTTGGAACTCTACAATCTAAAGTAGCATTGCCTAAATGTAAGGTGTGTACATTTTTTTGGACTGCTACGTGATAATTTTTTTTTTTTTTTCTGAATTTTCTTTTACTTTTTCCTTTGAATTTTTTCGGAATTTTTCTTTTTTGTTTTTTTGTTTTATTGACTAAGGTCAAATTAAAAAATTTTCGGCTGATTTTTATGACTATTTATATAAGAGTTGCACCAAATTTTCTCTTTTTGTGTATTATTTTCTTTACATAGCAAATAAAGATAAAGCATGAAATAAACAAAAAAATGAGATATTAACAATTGTTAGAACTCCTTTCCTATTTGATTAGGATAAAAACAAGTTAAACAAGTTGTTAAAAACAAGTGAAATATTCAACTCAAAATAGTTGTTCAATTATGAGACATAGAAGATATATAAACATAAATAAGTAAAGTTAGTGACCGTAGTTGAGGGTGACCAGAAGGCTCCCTTTTCAATAGCTACCACACCAAGGTGTAGAGGAGGGCGCTACTTCTTTCCCTGGATTGCACCACTTTACCCTTGATACGTACCTTATATTGCTGAGTGTTAAGCAAGGAGATTTTTTAAGTCTTTGGTATGACGCAACCTGGGATTGAACCCAGGTCTCCCGGACCATTGGCGAACACTCTACCCACTTGGCCAAGGTGCCAGTTTTTACATAGCTTTGCAAAAAATATGATCTTACCATTCTTAGAAAACATTTCTTCCATCATTTTTAATCCATGAAAAATGAATTAAGTACAAATCTGAGAAAAGAGCTTTATTTGATAACCAAATTTTTTTGTTTTATGAAGCATAATTCAAATTAGAATAATGTTTTAATTAATAATCAAGATTCTTTTTTGACATAAAGTTGAACATCAAATTATGAAATCATCAATAAAAAACAGTGTTTTGTTGATCCTCCTCTGGTTTTTATTACAGCCTTAATTCCTTGAGGTATAAGCTTAACAAGAAAACTTTTTTGATTAAGCAGCTTATAGTTAGTAAAGTTAGCGACCATAGTCGAGGGTGACCTGAAGGCTCCCTTTTCGATAGCTACTACACCGAGGTGTAGGGGAGGGCGCTACTCCATTCCCAGGATTGCTCCACTTTACCCTTGAACCGTACCTTATAATGCTGAGTGTTAAGCAAGGTGGTATCAAGTACCATTTTTAAAGTCTTTGGTATGACTCGACCTGGGATTGAACCCAGGTCTCCCGGGCCATTGGCGAACACTCTAACCGCTGGGCATCAACTTTACAAGTTAGAGCCTTATCATAGACCCGTTTTTTAAATTTCCACCACAAATTTTTGATCAAATTATTAAAAATAATGGAAGAAATGTTTTTTAAGAGTGGTTAATCCATATTTTTGTCTGGGATTTTTGTGTGTGTGTGTGTGTGTATAAACTGTAACCCCTATATTGTGATTTTTATTAGAACAATATATTTATGATATTTTGAAAGAATAAAGCAATTTGCAACTTGATAATTTTAAGGGGTTTGCATTCACTCTGCATGTCTTTTTTTTTAATCCTTCAAATTCTCAATGTAACAGATAACTGAAATGCTAATTAGAATCCTTCATACTGCTTAATTAGAAACATCAATATCATTATGGACCACTGTTAGAATGATAACCCAACAGATTCACAGATCATCTAGCACCACTTTAAAATTATTAATTACTTCCCATGTCAAATTTATACCAAATGCAATATGTTATATATTTTTAAAAATTGAAAGAGGAAAATAATCCTACTGCAAATTTTCTGCAAGCATGTATATATTACTTCATTAAAATATGTGGGGAGTCTGAAAAGTTCATATGATGATGTCACATATGCTGTTGATGACTTTTTTTTAACCAATGGGATCCAAGCATTGCAATACTAATAAAAGAAGTATGTGGACTGCAAGAGGGTTCCTGTTAAAAATAAACCTCATTTGTTCACATTCCATGAGAGTATCTCAGTCAGCCTATGAACTTTTTAGCCTGTCTTTGTAAGTTGCAGCAAAATAGTCATTTGTGTCCAGATTTCCTATTTTTATGAGATGTTAAAATGACGTATATAATAAACTTTTGTCTTCCAGGTATCCTGAAATTGTGCAAAGGCAAAAAGTGTTATGGGAGGCTAAATTCCAGACTTTATGTAAACAGTTAAAAATAAACCCTAAAGAAGTTGAAAAAAAATGCAAAGGTATTTCTTCACTTTATTGAGAATTTTATATTCACAGAAAAAGTTTCTTAACGTAATTTTTGTTGGGAAGGAGGCAGTTGAGAGTAGAAGCTAAGGTCCTCCTTTATGCCAGTCTATATTCAGTCAGTGCCAGAATTCTGGCATGGTTATTTCTGTCCACCCTTTCATGTAGTTGGACCTGCTCTTCCCTTGTTATCCTTACCCTCCCTCAACAGTGCCCTACAGCAAGACTTCTCAGGGGTATCGATATAGACCCCTGGGGTGAATAAAAATTTTGGCTGAGTGAATAGAAGCATATGAGTCCACAGGTGGTGAATTTATACATTTATAAATCTCTTTATAACTAAGCCCAGTTGGCTGGGGCTGTAGAATACATTGACTGCATCTCTGTAGAGGGGTAAGACCACCTTCCTAACAAGTGTCCCGGAAATGACATTAACTCATTGATTATTTTAACTTTATCCCACAATAGTAGATAATAATCGATAGGGAAGAGCACTGGAAAAGAAGACGTCTCAAAGAAGGGGCACATGTTGGGCTATGTTGACCTCTTGAGTAGACCAAGCATAGAAATGAACACAATCTGGGAACCAATAATTGAAAAAGCCAAATCAAATTGTTTTTAAAGAAAATTACTTTAAAAATATCAAGAATAACTGATGCCATTGGATTTCAAATTCATATCATGATGGTTCTTATGAAACTTCCCGAATTGATAGGCGTGAAAAACAATGACATCATTATTTGAATAAGATCTTCATAGTTCTTGAATGCCTTGTTTCGTCAACAGTCAAACTTTAAAAATGATTTCCCAAGTTGAATCATTTCTATGCCCATGTAAACAAGGGACACCTGAAGAAGGCTGGAGGATACAACAGCAAAAATGTTGTTTCAACTAAGAACAATAAAGACGAGGACAACTGTCTAAAAAATCACAACCAAAATAATGCACGTCAAGCCTCATCTCAAAAATTCAGACTGACAAGCAAATGATTCTTGCTTATATTTATTAATATCTCAGTTATCTTTTCTACTTTGATTCTCAAACATTTATCTATACAATACATTGCTTTAACATTTCACTTGCTTCTCCATTTAATCTTTCTATTCAATTAAGGGTCTCATCTATGGGTTAAAGAGTTCTGTTTAAGAATTATTAGTATTAGATAATAATGCTTGAAACCATATCTATGTGCAAACAAATGGTTATTATCTATTAGAATTATCAATGTTAGGTAGGAATACTTGAAACCATTTAATTGTATGCAAATTATTTGTGTTAAGAATAGTTACTTGAAGCTATAATTGCTGTCTAATGATTATTATTATTAGTTTCTTAAAACCATATAACTGTGCAAAAAAAAATGGTTATTACATTGGAATAATTATTTGATAGTACACATAATTGTATATAGATTATTAGTGTTAGATTGGAACTCTTAAAACTTTGTAACTCTGCCAATTATTTGTATTAGATAGGAATACTTGATATCATATAACTGTGGGTGAACTAATTATTATAGGCAACTGAAAAAATGCTATGGAACATTGAAAATATTGTTTTGATTACAATCATTTACAAATGAATCAAATTTCAATATTAACCCATAAAGAGTTGATATGCTGTTAAACAAATAAACCATTTAACCAGATTGCCCAGTAAGCTGGGGCTGTAGAATACACCGACTGAACCTCTGCAGAGGGGTAAGACTCCCTCAATGAGTGTCCTGGATATGACACTAAACAATCTGATGGTGAGGTTCCAGTGATGCTGAAGCTTTGGGAAATGTGGAGCACTCCTTCACTGCCATTGTTCCCAGATCCACTCTCGCCCAGAATGGTAGCACTTGATTGGGCCCTATCTATGGGTTAAATAGAACTAACTGCATACTTATGCTAAACTGAATTGTTTGAATTAGAACTGTTTGACTAAACTGAATAGCTTGAAATAGAAATGTTTTTAACAATTAAACTGTACTTACATTTATACTGCATGCTTATGCTAAACTGAATTGTTTGAAATGGAACTGTTTATGATATTGAAACTGTACTTAAACTAAACTGATTTGTTTAATATAGAACTGTTTTGACATTTAACTGTGTGTAAACAAAACCTCTACTTATACTGAACTGAATTAGCTCTGTTTGACTAAACTGAATAGCTTGAAATAGAAATGTTTTTGACAATTCAACTGTGTACTCATGCTAAACTGAATTGTTGGAAATAGAACTATTTGCATAAAAATGGATTTGGCATTAGATAACCTACAAAGGTTGATATGCCATAAAACCCAACCAACCATTTAACCAGAATCTACTGAATATGAATTTAAAAAGTTATTAGTCCAGTGAACCCCCGTTAATTAACCATTTACTTTAATACTCAAACTTTTTTTTTCTTTACCAGAACAACCTTCTCCTGAAAAACCCAAAAAGCCTCGTACCCCCACAAATTCGAGAAAACGCACATTGAGTGGACGATCCATATCTGATCACAGTGATGTTGAAGTGGACAATCCAGACAAGGTGATAAACATCAAGGAAGAATCTGATGATGGTGGCTGTGAAATTCTTGAAGTCAACAATGAGATGACGACGACAACTCCTCCTCCTTCATTTGCAAATGGACCTGCAAGTAGTAAAGAGGCCACTGGTACGTTGTACAACAATCACGGATATAACAACAGTAGCAGTGATATGCTTCAAGAGCTGCAGTCATTTGTACGGGATAAACTGTATTCACGTTATGTTTTAACACTTAGTGAACTAAAACGTTTATTTCATTTAAAACTAACACAATGCCAATCTGGTCACATTCTTGGTACTGGTGTGTCGGATAAAATGTTGGAACAAGCTGTGATTGATGTTGGAGGCATCAAGATTAATAATCAGGTAAAATAAAACTAATTTTCATATATAATTCTTTTTTGTAGCTTGATAAAATACTCTATTCTTTCTTTCTTACTTGATGTACAGGAATTGCAATATTCTCAATGAAATATTTCACTTATATTTATCTATTGATTGCACAAAATCTATCTAGTAATTCAATTTTTCATGATGTCAGTTAAAATCAAATAAATTTCATGACTTTAATGTACTGCCTAATTTTTTGTCATTCTGACATCTTTATAAGTCATTTTGTCAGTTCCTTTGTGCATACTTTTAAAATATCAGCTAAATTATCAAAAGTGGTCAAGAATCATTGATGGTGTTTTGCATATGGATTTCTAATGAGTTTCCTTATTATACATTTTATCAACCTAGCATTTAGCATTGAAAGACTTGCTTTAATGTTTCGTGTCCTCCAGTATGATGCACAAATACTGAGAGTGGGGCGGGTGTTATCTTCTAGCAATCAGTGATCACTTCATGGTTGGAAAGAAACAGTGACAGTAACAGCAGATGCAGTAAGAAATCTAAGGACCTTCATAGAGGACTCAGCTCAGCCCAACTGAGTGTCTTGCAGATGACGCTAAACAATCTGATGGTGAGGCTCCACTTCTGGAGCTCTGGGGAATGTGCAGAACTCTTTCATTGCTCCCAGGTCCACACTGACCCAAAGTGGTAGCACCTGATAGGGTCCTATCTATGGGTCAAATAGAACTGTTTGACATTTAAACTGTGGGCAAACAAATGACTTGTTAAATTGAATTGTTAGAAATAGAAATCTTTTGACCATTTAACTGTGTGTAAACAAATGAGTAATGTTGAATAGAATTATTAGTGTTAAATAGCAATACTTGAAACTCTTTAACTGTGTGCAAATGAATGAATAGTTTTGAAATAGAATGATTAGTGTTAAATAGCAATACTTGTAACTAATTCAAATGATTGATATTGAATAGAATTATACATGTTTGATAGAAATACTTGAAACTGAGTGCAAAAAATGAGCTCAGGCTCATTTAAAAATGTTATCAACAAAATGTGTTCATAGATCATATCTATTTAATCAATATGTATAAAGAGGATTTGGCATTAAATAACATACATTGGTTGATATGCTGTATGACCTACCAAGTCAAATCATATATATTTAATATATATGTATAAAGAGGATTTGGCATTAAATGACCAACAATGGTTAATATGCCATAAAACCTGGGCAAACCAAATCATATGTATATTTAATATATATGTATAAAGAGGATTTCCCATTAAATGACCAACAATGGTTGATATGCCATAAAACCCGACCAAACCAAATCATATGTATATTTAATATATATGTATAAAGAGGATTTCCCATTAAATGACCAACAATGGTTGATATGCCATAAAACCCGACCAAACCAAATCATGTATATTTAATATATATGTATTGAGAGGATTTGGCATTAAATGACCAACAATGGTTTATATGCCATAAAACCCAACCTTGGTAAATGAGAAAAGTAACTGGTTCCTTGATTATCAAACAGATTTGTTTGAAAACTATTGAGTGAATCACACAGATTAACAGATACTGACTGACTTATCACCATAGGAAATAGAATTGGCAAATATCAGGCTGTCTACGTTTCACTTCACAGTAATGCTCTTGGGGAAAGGGATGAATCAATCTCTCCTTTTCTACAGCTATGGGTAAATAGTTAGGCAGACTGAGTTCTTTAGCCTTGGTAAAGCAGTCTAGAAAGAAAAACTCAGAATTCAAAACCAACTGTACTCAGCTTAGAAAATATTGGCCTTGTTTCGTATCCTGCCCATGGTTGAGGGAAATAAATACATACAGTCTTGTGCCCATTCTGAATTTATTTTAATCAATAGTTTTCATATCCTATTTACTCAACTCCTCCGTTCGGGCAGGATATGACACAAGGTCAATTTTTAAGCGGAGTTTAACAGGTTTGAATTCAGTTTTCCTTCTCCTAGACTAGTTGCCGAACCAAGGCTGAAGAACCTAGTCTGCCCTACTACTTACCCATAGCTGGAGGGAGAATAATTGGATTCATACCTTTCCCAAGGGTATTAATGCTATGTGAAATGCAATCAGTCTCGTTCAGGATTTGAACTCGTGTCGTCGTGTCCATTTCCTACGACAATAACCAATACATCACGGACACCTGAATAGTTTTCATATAATCAGCAGGATTGTGCCAGTGCAGCACTCTCCATATTCAAGTGAATCAGTTGTGTGACTTATTCTTGTTTCCTAAACTGAACTGAAGTTTTTTCTTGTTTCCTTAAGTAAACTATTTTCTAAATCATTACAACTACTGATTGTACTATATATTCATCTTTACTGTAATATTTAAATTTGTGGTGGACATTAAAAGAAGTACACAAGTGTTCCTTTCTATCTTGGTCAATATGGCCTAGATAGTTTTATACTTACCTTTTAGAGTAAAAACCTTAGACCATAAAAATGATTGCTGGTTGAACAATATTTCTGCCTCAGATATACCATGGTTTTAACAAAGATGCAAAATGTACTATACTAGAAAAGATTTTAAAAAAATATATATCTAAGAATATTAAATCAGTTCTTCCTTCAGCTCTGGGTAGATAATAGAATTGACTGGGTCCTTTAGACTTGGTAAGAAAACCCTTCTTATAGAAGGAATACTTTGAATTCAAACCAGCTGTACTCCAATTAAAAATTGATGTTGTGTCGCATCATTCTTGTGGCTGAGGGGTTGGGTAAATATATACTGACTGGCTTTCTTTGCTAGTAGTTCCTCCTTCAAGCTTAAGGTGAATGTAATTGTCCTAATTGTAAAAGTGTTGTATTATCGTCTTTCAGTGGCCTCCATCATCCAGTGTTGATGAACCTGTGTTTACTGTCATAAAAAATGGTGATTATTTAGATCCTGTAAGTTGACTCCTTTGCATTTCAACATTTATTTTATTAGCATGTTATCATTTTTCTTTTTTCAGTATTTTTTCTTGGTGATTACATATTATATATGAGAGTCATTCAATAAGTAAAGTAAATTTTGGAGTTAACAATAAGAATCATCGTTTACTATTGTACCTTTTTCACAGAACTCTATATTGATTGGTCCTTTTATATCCCAGAAGACTGTCAGCATGACCTTCTTTACTGATCACTACACCTGGAACTTTTTCTTAATAGTTCCATTCCATTGACTGTATTTTGACTCGGGCTTTTAGTGGCAAAGCCACGTTTAACCTATTTGTAAACATTTTTTTTTTTTTTTTTTTTTTTTTTTACTAAAAACATGCTTCTCTGTACACATCACATATCCTTCTGTAAATTTCACATGGTTTGCACTTGTCAGCCATTAAAAATTTGATGACAAACTGCTCAAACTTGGAGAACTGTTTGATATATGTCCATTTTGAATATCCTCAAAGGAAATATTTTGGTGAGATAATAATTTTTACTAAAAACCAATTCCAAACAATGCAGAGTTTACATTTATAGAAAAATATTCTGAAAAAAAATTATTTTGCTTTTTTTAAAAAAAAAAAAAAAAAAAGTTCCCCTTATTTATTGAATGATCCTCATATTACTAACTGAACCAATTAAAAGAAAAATATATAAGTATTTTATATTAAGAGAAATACATATAATTATTTTATGTTAAAAATAAAATATTTAGTATTTAAAGTATTTAATAAAATTCTCTTTTTGGTTTGTATCTTTCAGATGAGGGAAGTTCTTATGGATATGTTTCGAACATCCTGTCGTGTAAGGTCAAATCTCTTCAAGAAGAAATTGGAAGAAACTGTTGGAAATAATTTCACAGACAATGACTGCAAAAAGCTTTTACGGGTATATACAATGGATATTTATTTTATATACATATTTTTAAAAAATCTTGCAAATATTCATTGGACCTCCTAATAAGTACAGTAGATTTTACAACTAACGATTGTACTATATAACAAGTTTTAGGATTTGATCAATTCATGGTCGGAAACCATGAAAATCACCTATGTAAATGAGACTAGACAATTTTTAGAAATTTGGGCTGTATTTTATCTAAAATAAAATGACAAATGCTTCCTATCCTTAGATCCTGTTAGAAAAGCTTTAAGAATAAAGATCATCATAATCCTCAAGGCAGGCTGACAGCATAGGTTCCCTTGACTTTCCTTGTCTTGCCATCAGTACTTATCAGTCATCGTTCTTGTAAAGTCCTCTAGACGACATCCACTGTCCTCACAGAACTGATAAATGTAAATTTTTGCTATTCAGTCAACACTGCTTGATCGTCCTACTTGGATTTGTGAGATGGGAGGTAAGTGGCCGTACAACTGTTTTGTTGGGCGCTGCTTTAAAGATTTGTTCAAAACAGCACGTAGCATCCTTGTATAGTTCCCATCGAGCTTTTTCTCCTGGCATTTTGTTAGAGTCCAAGTTCTGCAACCATACAGTAGTACTGACATGGCTACAGCTTAGAAGACTGCCAAAGTTGTTAATGAGTATAAGAGTTATTTACTCTTATGTGACTACCTGGGAATATAGGATTATTACTGTATATATTTTTTTAAGATGATGAAATTGTAATCCTTTTTTATTAAATTTTGCCGTAGAATTTTATTGTTTAAAAATAAAACATTTTTTTTCTTAGATCTACATTTTCTTTTTCTTCTTTTTTTTTTTTAAGTAGAGGAATTATATTGCGAATTGAATTACCATGACCAGAAAATCCGACAAACACTTATGTACGACATACGGAAACATTGGACAGTTGTTTTGACCTTATCAGGTCTCATCAGCAGTGTATACCGTGACTAGTTAATTTGGCGTCACTTGTGTGCGTGATGGACTGATGGCTCAGTTGTGGAGTTTCGGCATTGCAATCTGTGGTTGCTGGTTTGATCTCCAGTGGTGGAGACCTCAGTATACACTGCTGATTTCGACCTAATAAGGTCGAAACAGCTGTCCAGTGTTTCCATATGTCATGCATAAATGTTTGCTGGATTTGCTGGTCATGGTAATTCAATTCACAATTTTTTTCTTAATGCTAACATCATAAAGAAAACTAATTTTGATGGTTCAAACATTTACTGTTACCATTCGGAAGGGGGGAAAAAAACTTTCAGAAATTGTTTATTTTAAATTATTCTTATTTGGCTTTATTTCCTATCCAATGTGTTTTGCAAGAAAAGAAGTGGTTATCAATTTTATTTCTTACTTAACTGAAATATTAGTTGTGACATTATTGAAACATTTTTGGTACTTGAGATATTACCATAATTATTCATCCCAGTTGGCTGAGAGTGTAGAATATAACTGACTGCATTTCTGCAGAGGTGTAAGACTTCTCTTAGTCCCACTTGCAACTATATGGATATGACCTGATGATAAAACTCCAGTTTGGGAGCTTTGGGGAATGTGTAGTATACCTTCATTACCATTACTCCCAGGTCCACTCTGACTTGAGTTGTAGTTCCTGTTAGGGTCCCATCTATGGGTCAAACAGAACTGTTTAATTATTTATTAAACTTAAAATGACTTAACTGCATGCAAACAAATAATTAATGCTTGAAACCATTTAACTGTATGCAAACAAATTAGCTCTGACTCATTTAAACATTGTTACCTACAAACTATTTGTTGCCAAATCCTATATTTAATATATTTGTATAAACAGGATTTGGCATTAAATAACCTACAAAGGTTGATATGCCATGCAACACAACCAACCTACCATAATTATTTGTGTATAATATGCACTTTTTACCAGATTTTAAGCCTGAAAGATAGAGGTATGTATTATACTCAAGAATTAAGTATTAATTTTTTGCCATATTTGGTCCAAACTAACTAAACTACAACAAATACTTCTGTTTTATTACACCACAGAGAAATAGCCCTAGTGTTAACTTATAATCTGTTCCTTCTATTACAAACTTATTTTCTCCGAAAGTTTATTACATTTTTGTATGAATATGTCCTTGTCTTTGGCTAAATACTATGTGAATTTTGTGTTTCAGAACATTATATAAACTATATAAATTCTTATTTTTAGTTGATAAAAACCAATTAAAAAGTTGAACAGATGTTAAATTTAGTTTAAATTAAGCTGCTACAAATTCCAAAAATGTCAATGTGTTTTATATGAGAGATGTTTTTTCCAGAATTTCATTGCCAAAGGTTATGCGTACAGATTAAACCTGACTAATTATGATAGTCACTTTATCATAACATTTATTGTTTGTTATTTTACTGAAATAGTTGTAGTTATATTATATTGAATATGTCGTTTACTTGTATTGTTTATTCTTATTTTATTGGTAAGGTTAATTAAACTTTTAACACTTAAATCTTTTCTTGAAAAATTAAAACTGACCTTTTTCTTTGTTTCAGGATTATTGCATCACAAAAGGTTCTTCATGGTATTTGAAAGGGACATATACTGAAGAGTCATGACCAATGGTTATACTTTATCGATTTGTGGATTGGGGACGGTTATTTGCTGTCTTTCTCTTTATCATTGACTCTTATTCCCGCTCTTACTCCGATGGGAGAAGCTGACATCAATTTGCTTTTCCTTGAATATTTATAGGGAATGGATTTCATATTTTCATATTGAAAAGAAGGCTTTACAATAAATTCTTTTATAAATTAACAAAAAGATGTTGACTTTTTATATATATATATATATATATATACTTAAATAAAGCAAAGAAGACAAGTCAGAACTTAATGTGTAATTTTTGATATATTTTTCAGCTAATTTTCTTTGGATATATCTTGGTAAATTCACTTAAAGTGTAGTTAGTCTAATAAGTAGTAATTTACTAAGCTTTTTGCTTAGATGTGGCACCAGGCTGTATGATTGAAGTGCCTGATGAGACTTGAACTCATTCATGAAGGTTTGCTTGTCAACCATTACACCACCTAAGCCACCCTCTAGTAATTTACTAAGCTTTTTACTTAGATGTAGTAATAGGCTATATGAATAGGGTCGGTACCCAATGAGACAGAGACTCATTCATGAAGGTTTGATCATCTAGCTTGTTAAACATTACACCACCCAAGCCACCCTCTAGTAATTTACTAAGCTTTTTACTAAGATGTGGCACTAGGGCATTCAATGCGACTCAACCTCAATCATGGAGGTTTGCTGTAGTTTTTCTAATAAGTATATTTATGACTTACAATGATCATCAAGGTGTGTCAACAGCACAGATTCCCTTGACTCTTTCTCACCATCCATCCCTGAAAGTCATCACTCTTGGCAAGTCTTTTAGATAGCATCCAGTGTCTGCACAGAGCTAATGAATATAAGCTTTTGCTGTTTGGCAAACACAGATGTGTCTCTGCCTGTCACTTAGGAGTTCATCTTTACTTTTCCAGCAGTGCCCAACATGTCTTGCTCATCTTACTTGTATGGTTCGTGAGATGGTAGGTAAACAGCCATACTGTTGCTGTTTTGTAGGGTGCTACTTACAGGATTTGTTCAAAACAGCACAGAGCATCCTTGTGTAGTTCCCATTTACCTCTTTCTCCATATGTTTTGTTTAAGTCCTAGTCCATACAGTAGTACTGAGACAGCTATAGCTTGAAAGTAAGTCATGCTGAAAGCAATGGTTCCCACTAGATCACCCAAGTTAAGCAGCATCCAGTTTTGAGTTGTGTGACCATTTAGCCACAGCAGGTACTGTAAACAATCTGAGGCCTTTGTGCCAGACTTGGTAAAGCTGAGTAAAATTTAAGAATATCAGGTGACTATATAATATATCCCTTGTTCTTCTCTCACATTATTCACCCATCTCCTCCTCCAAACTTAATGTGTCTTTTAGTTTCCAAATGAAGACTAGTAAGTAAATAAAGTTGGTGAGGGTGACCCAAAGGCTCCCTTTTCAATAGCTACTACACCAAGGTGTAGGGGAGAGTACTACTCCATTCCCTGGATTGCTTCACTTTACCCTTGATCTGTTCCTTATAATGCTGAGTGTTAAGCAAGGCAGCATCAAGTACCATTTTTTGAGTCTTTGGTATGACTCGACCTGGGGTCTCCCAGACCATTGGTGAACACTTCTCATTAGGCTAATGGTCGACTAATTTAATTAAAAATTTTGTTTAAGTGACACAAGGGGCTCTAACAAGTACATGTGGGTAAAGACAAAAATTGCCTTATTCTCTCTCTGTTGTGTATCCATAATACAACTACACGTATACATATACATGCAGAAACATAGTCAACAATAATGATGACTTCAGTGAATGAATGAACACACTTCTTTATAAAAATATATCTCACACTTTATTCTCAAAAGGGTGATGTTTCTTGTGTGTGAGAGGTGAGTTGGAGACGGGGCAGACTGCTGCATATTGACCCCAAATTCTTCTGACCATAGCAGCTTTTCTTTCGCATTCTGGCTGGGCTGCTCAACTGTGGGTCACTGAGGGCCCAAGCCCTCTGTCTGGAGCTGGTTCTCACTCCCTTGGCATCCTATCTCCAACTGACACTGACTGACCCAAGCCATCTGTGGCACCTGGTTATATTTTTGTTTGACGCCCACCTGCTTCCTGTGGGCATACGCATCTGCCACCGTCACTGAATTCAACCACGTCCACACCTCAAGGTGATATTCCAATATCTTCGACCGGATGCACCTATTTTGCTGTTCTTCCGCTTATTTACACAGGTGCATTTCTTGATTGACGGCTCGGTCGAGGGTCAATATATAATATAAGCACTTTCTTTTTGAAATGTCTCTGATATCAGGGATAGAACCTGACCCTACCACTTTAATTGCAATGGGGAGGTGAAGCTTTAATTTGTAACATACCAATTTGGCTATGAAGGCTCTATAAGCAGACATCATTCAAATAAGTTGGCCACTGACCTCCAGGCATGAATGCCCGGTGGTTATCTTCCTCCAACTAAACTTGGTCTCAGGTCTTTGCTTGATGCCTGAGGCACCCCAAAAGGGGAATGCTGATGGGGTCAAGAATTGTACCTACCATGCATGAATTGAGACACATGCACAACCCTCACTATAAAACAGCCTTGTGTCCTATTCTGACATGAGATGTCAGTTAAATATAAGCTATATAGCTAATGTATTTTTTATCCCTTTAGAGAAGGTTTTTATCTATCTCCTCACAAAGGGTAAAATGTGATAAAAGGTTGTGAGCAATCCTTATCTATATGTGTGTATAGAGACAGATCTCTTTACATTTCCCTTTTTGAATGTCTCAGGCATCATGGATTGACTCCAGACCTACTACTTAATTTTGCTACAGATGTCATCTAACTTTTAATATCCCAAAAGAAAATTATCCCTAAAATATAAAAAAATTTACATATCTCTCCACCCTAAATTACACTTTTTTTTGTCTTTTAGGGGCTTTTTTTTTCCTTAGCCAAGAGAAATTTCTTATACTTATTTCTTATGGATAAAGAAAAATAAATCCTAATTAAAGTTCTTTTATATATACAAGATTTCTCTATGCACATTTTTTTTTTTTTTTTTTTTGCCAAACCTATATTTTCTATATTTCTTTTTGTTGTTATGTTAAGTTCACTTGAATTTCCGACTCTGAACATAGCTATATATTTTTAGATGAAAACCAAAATGAATCTATTGCAAAATATACAGTAAATGTTCAAAATTAAATTCTCCCTTTTTTTTTTCCAATTATATTGAGATAAATGTAAACACATTGAGAGCTTTATCTCATTACTAAGTTAGGAGTAAATAAACAAATGAGAGAGCAGAGTTAAGAAGTTACGATTACTTCTTTCTACACTTACACCACAATGACTTCATCCTGAAAGTTATCCACAAAAAAATTGCTTTTATATGAAGAAAAAAAAAAATCAATTTAAAAATAAATAAAACAGCTCAATTATTTATTAAAACCTATTTTCAAAAATCCTTATGCAAATTACATTTCACCATTACTCTGATAAATACTGTTAGTAAATATAATACAAACTGAAAAGTTAAAGTGTTGAGGTATCATCTTATATAAAAAAAAATTTGCACTTGTGTTCTATGCGAGGAAAGTTTAGGGTCACCTACACAGATATCTATATATTACAAATTTATAATCATGACCTCTCTCGCCACCCCTCCCTATCATCCATTGCTTCTGGTAGGTCTTCAAGGCTATATCCCGTATCAGCACAGAGCTGCTGTATATAGGTTCAAGCTGGTCGTCCTGCCTTTGCTCGTCCATGTGAAGGGGTCCACAGGAGTACATCCCTAATGAGCTCGTCTCTATTTCTCCAGCAGTGTGCCACATATCTGGTTCATCTAATTTTGATAGTTTTCGTGATGGGTGGTAGGTGGCCGTACAACCGCTGCTTTGTGGGGTGCTGCCTCCAGGACTTGTTCAACATTGCTCGCAGCATTCTTGTGTAGTTGCCGTCAAGCTTTTTCTCCATATGTTTAGTTAGCGTCAATGTAGTGCATCCATATAGCAGTATTGACATGACCGCTGCTTGGAAGAAACTGCACTTCATTTTATCAATAGATTCCTTATAAGGCTACAGTGATAATTATGAGGAATATGCTCAATATTATATTGTGACAAGATCAGTGGCGGCCCGTCTAGCCTCTGTGGAACTGCAACAAACTGTTTTCTCCCAATACTGAAAAAAATATATTCATAAAAAAAATTTATGACGATTGTCAATAATCCTTAAACATAAATACCAATGGTCAACCTCTCATTCCAAGAAAATAAAAAAAAAAATCAATATATTTGGAACTGTCTACTTAACAGTTTCAATGATGGAGTATTTTCTCTGTTGTGTGCATACCCAAGAAGCAAGCAATCGCAAAGAAAGCAGATCACTGCAGTTTGATTGGCTTATCAGTGTGGGAGGTAGTGTTTTTGTGTTGTTTGCTATACGTGAACCTGTCTACTCCACAGTTCCAGTGATGTGAGTGAGAGAGAATGCTTATAGGGAAAGAGAGAGCCATCTCCCTGTCAAAGATTATCAAGAAAATGAGTAACTAACTCTGAACTTTAGATAGACACTTTCACAATGGAGTGAACAGTATGACAAAGAGAGGTTAGTCCCTATGTTGTGGCTAGTGTGCTGGACTATGACATTGTTGTGAGTGAGTTCAAATTCTAGTCACACTATTATGTTCCCCTTCAGACTAATACCCTTGGGAAAGGTATGAACTCTTTTTCCCTCCATCTATTGGTTAAATACTACAGTCATCCTAAAAGGATGGCTTTGGCATTGAATAACCCTTGAAGGCTGATCTGCTATTTAGCAAAGAAACCGAACCAAGATAGGAAGAGTGATAGACTGATCCCACCGAAAAACCAGTCTGAGCCTGAGTTTAAAACCTTTCCAGACATGACAAACAATTCCTGAAAGTTTGCTTGAAATCAAACCAAAAATGGTCAGCCTTTGCTGTACTAAAAGGAATTTGGTGAATTATAAGATTATATACTCGTTTATTCATATTAGTTTTTATAGCTACATTTCAGCTTTTGTAAATTCCTGGCTTCTTCAGGTGTCTTATCATGATCAGTAACCAATGCTGCTGCTGTGTATACATTTATTATGCTCCATAAGAGGCATCAGAACATTCTAACAATTTTTTTTAAAATCATAACTTATAGCAACATTAGACAATTATCAACAAGGTAATACAAGATATGCATAATGAATTTTGGTGTCCCTTATCCTCGCTTTACCTATACCAGGAGTCCTTAACCTTTTCATCCTGGGGGCCACAATCCTTATGCAAATTACATTTCACCATTACTCTGATAAATACTGTTAGTAAATATAATACAAACTGAAAAGTTAAAGTGTTGAGGTATCATCTTATATAAAAAAAAATTTGCACTTGTGTTCTATGCGAGGAAAGTTTAGGGTCACCTACACAGATATCTATATATTACAAATTTATAATCATGACCTCTCTCGCCACCCCTCCCTATCATCCATTGCTTCTGGTAGGTCTTCAAGGCTATATCCCGTATCAGCACAGAGCTGCTGTATGTAGGTTCGAGCTGTGAGGCAACTATCATATTGAGACATCTGATGTTGTTAGCAATTGCAAAAGATATGATATCAGAGTTAAATGAAGTGATTGACAGAAAGAGCTGATCGGACAAGTGATGATTTGATAGTTGCAAGTACAGCCTATTCTTGATGTGTTTTATTTTGGTAAACAACTGTTCACAGTAGTATATAGTGCTAAACTGATTCACTATTTACCCGGTGTGGGTGATGTGGTTGGGGAATTGTCCAGATTTAAGCACATGTTTCTTAGAGAAATCTAGTATGTGGCAAACAAGAAACTTGGTCTTCAAATTTTCTGAACTCTGAAGATCAATGAGTTCCATCTGCTGTTGTAAATGGTTCTTCTTCATAATCAACATCCAAAGGTAATGAGAAAGTTTTGAAAGGCTGCACTGATGAGTCATGTGGCCCATTAGCAATGACTTGGGGACCCCAAGTCTACACTGTGCCCTCTGCTTTGCAGGTTACCAAACGCTGCTTGTCTAATAAGACCAGGCAACAGATAATGTATATAATGAAATACAAAAACATTGGAAAAAAATGGTCCCAAAAAGTCTATAGGTTTTGGAGGCAGAGAAGAGAAAAAACTGCGGAATTATACTTGCGTTTCTTTTGCACATATGTTGATACTAATTCTTAATATTACCCTTCACCCCCATGTTAGTGTTTTCTTAGTCAGTCAGTTGAAAACTAAGGAATTTAGATCAGCTGATCTAGTTGAAACTGAGAGAAAATCTAAGTCATCATTTAAAGTAGATAGATCTAAAAATTACCGAGTTTCCGTCAGCCTACCTCCTTTTGGGAGGCGCCTCAGGCACTAAACAATAAGTTTGATCCTTGCCCTTTTAGACGAGGTGGCAAGTTCTGCCTGGCGTTCTATCAAACGTGACCATGATTTGTTATCGCTTTTTATAATTTTTTAAAACTGATCTGTTAAAGTTTATAGTTTCTTTGAGTGTAGTGTGTTCTGGACACCATCTACATAAATTTAAAAAATGCAGACAAAAAAGAAACTTATATATTCACCCAACCCTTCTGATAGGGACAGGAGGTGACACAAGGGGAGTACTGCTGGTTTGGAGTTAAAATTTTTCTTTTCCTAGATTAGTCACCTTTTCAATGCTAAAGAACCCACTCTACTTTCCTTTTTCCCATAGTTGGGAGGAGAAGAGGGAGATTCATGCCTTTCAATAATGTGAAATGTAACGTAAACAGCATCGTCCAGGATTTGAACTCAGTTCGCCTATACAATTTCCTACAACAATAACCTTTGCGCTATGCACACCTCCCATAAATAAACGCATTGCCAGTTTGAACATCAAATGTGAATGTTCTCCAGAAATTCAAAACAATTTTTCAAATATTGATATATTACATCGAGATATCATTTTGCCCAACAATCCAACCACAAACATTACTAAAAAAAATAAAATGAAATTCTTAGGAAACTTAAATTACACTTCCTCCTACCGTTCAACAAAATTAAAGAATTCTTCAATCTGATAACTAATTTTTTTTCAGCATTAATGTTAAATTTTACATTAAAAGATTTAGACTCCTCACGACCCATGCCCTTAAACTGTGTTTTAGCAGACCTCTTTATGGAATTGCTAGAAACCGACCAATTCTAAGATATCTTACTTAAAAAGTACAAATATCTCTGATACGTAGATGACGCATTATTAATATACCTACAAAGAAATTACCAAATATCACCCTAAAAATTAGATAATCTAGAACCCATTATCAAATGAACATTCAAAGATGAAACAAAACACTATCAGTGGCAAGATGGGTAGGAATCTCACTCTTGTCATATTGTTCCCCTGAGAAGCTTGACAACGGACCTCATTGTGTATAGTATAGAGATATTCGTTTTCCGTCGAAGGTAAGAAAAAAAGAAGACAGATTTAAAATACGGAGAAACTGAGTGAGAAGGAATTAAGAGGGTTGATTGGTTAAGATAAATTGATCAAGAGAAAAGTGAAAGAATCGAACCGAAATTTAACTCTAGAAATAATTGACCATAGAGAAATTCCAGGTTAATGGGTTTTAGGAAGACCATAAATTCTAGGGTTTGTAGGGTGATAATCATATAATGAAGACCAGATTTTGTCCCCCATAGTGATTAGGCTTCTTTTATCAGACTAACTAAAAATTTATATATTTTTATTTATGGTTTGTAGAGAAATTTGTTCGTATGTGTTTTTGTCGTTTAATAATTTTGTTGTTATAATGAATGGATTCCATTATGACAGCACCATCACCTTTATCAGGTGTGATGATAATATTGTTATATAAAAAAGCACCCACGGTAACGTATATGGCTCCTCAGGCCAAGAACAGTCTTTAACATTGATAATAACCCCTTGCATTCTCATGTGGCGTCTCAGACGCGCGTGCGCACTCCCCTAACATATTCATGCGTGGAGTGGTGGTGTTGTTGTTTGTTGGTTTATTATTGAAAAGCAAAGTAAAACGACGCGGGCAAAAGAACATTCAAAACAAAGCAGTACAAACAAAATTAAGTTTATATATCAACAAATGCACGAAAAAGGAAACATTACAAATATTCTAATAGAATCTGGAATATTCCTGTGCGTGTGTATGTGTGTAACTAACACGGATATTATGGAAAAAGACTAAATATTGAAAGTGTCCTGTAGACTATAAAATGTATGTTGACTGCGAGGTATCAATATACAGAAATATAGCAATGTATCCTAGGAGGAACGAGTCTTCTCCCATGTTGGTTATTTGTCTCTTTCGGGGTTTGACAAAATTTCTGAGGCTGTGTTCGAGGCCGGAAGAAGTCTAATCGAAAAAGCAAAACAGGAAAGAAAAAGGTTGCAGAATGTATACGCACCCATGTTACGCGTATTGAATTGTGTCTTTCTAACTGGCAAGATCAAGCTGTTTCTGGAAGTCGAAATGAAGAGAGAGTGCTGTGTCTGGAAGTTAAAATGTGAGAGAGAGTGTGCTGTCTCTGGCAGTCAAAATGTAAGAGAATGAGTTCTTGGAAGACGAGAGTATATATAGGCAATCCTTGTCATGCGGTCGGCTCCAAATGCTCAGAACAAAATCAAAATTGCGGACGTAGTTGTGAGCACAAATCACGTGACTTTCCTGACCAATAGGTTCTCGAGACTGATTAGTTTACCAACGTCCGCCATATTTGTTTCGGGAACAAGTGGTATCACGGCCATTTTAAAATATAGGAGTGTAAATCCTATAATGGTTCTGTTAACTGAAACATAACTCGCACTGTGTTTCATATAATGCACAACGCAGTACATTTCTTCGTATATCTAAACAGATATCTTGTAGTTTTTAAAGCATATTTCCAAGCATCGAAATTTTTTTAAAATTGCATTCCAATGAGGTGTCTTTAAAATGAAATAAAAACTAACTTAAAAGTAAATGATTGAATTTAAAGATTAGAACCTCATTCGTTCGAATAAAAAGGTTCAGTGTTGTTAAAATGTATTATGATGTCCATAAAATTTCTTCCTCTTCAAAATTACAAATTATACTAGAGTAAGTCAAAAGTTTTGCAATATTTTAGAAACATGAATCACAAGTCGGCAGCACCGGATACTTTTGCCGAGGTCGTGAAGGTGACGAGTCTCACTGGACTGTGAAATGCCGAGATTGCCTGATACTCTCCGATTGCTACTCAGTGGATTTGCCTCTGTGGCTTGGGGCATGGCCTCGGAATAGACGGTTTTAGGCTAATCTAACATTGCTTGGTCGTTGAGGTTCTTGCAACCAGAGCTTGCTGGAATTATTTTTGCAACATCTTCTTGGGAGAGAATTTTATGTTTGTCACAGCCAGAAATGACGGAATTTTTTTGGAATTGACTCCGCCTGCTGAGAGAATAAAACTTTTTGCTCAAGCCATGAAGCTGTCAAGACATCAATTTTAGTAGTCCTGTGAATTTTCGCAGAATGTGCTGTTTTGTAAACATTGCTGTTCCCTACAGTTAAGGGAAAATAGTGAATAGGGAGTGAATCCCTGAGAGAATTTTGCTGCTATGCTGGACCTCTCCTACCGATATATGCTGTTACCTATATCTGTGAATTTGTGCTGGCTTGACTTTGTCTACGAGGTGTTCCATAACTGCTCTGCCGTGCTGTATTTTTTCTAGCGAAATGTACTGTTGCCTATATCAGAGAATTTGTGCTGTCTCGACCTTAACCTCGAGGTATCCATTTGAATTTGCTGTCCCATACAAGTGCTGATGGAATTGATGAATGACCCCCCACGTGTCTGCATTATTCGATGTATTCTTGACGGAAAAAGTAAACAGGTTTTCCCCAGAGATAATTTTCGCTTAAGAGATTCTTTCAAATCTTTTTTTCCATTCATACAACAACCCCTTTTTAGCTGTAAGTATCAGCTCCTTTGTTCGTTGAAGACATATCAGTTCCTTATAATTCATAAGTGACCCATCATTTTTCTGAAAAAATTTATATCATTGTTACTTGATTCATTTTTTTTTTGACTGGTCACTATAAAAGCAATTAATTTTAGCAACTAGAATTTTTCTTCAAAACTTTGTAACTTCTTTAATTCGTTTTTAATTACTTGGCAATAAATAGTTCTTAGTTGTTGGCACGAGGTACGTTTGACTTTTTATTTTTCCTTTCTTTTTTTCAAATTGCTGTTTTATTTTTCGTGAAAGGATTCGTTTTTTTTTTAAATAAAAATTAATCCTTTAAAGCTGTCGGCTACATTGATACATTAGTGGATTTGGGGTATTCGCTCATTAAGCTGGTTATTGATGGCAAGGTCTTTTTTATAGTTATCCACTTGATTTCAGCCCGACCAAAATTCCTATTGATTGGAAAATGTGTGGGTTTGATTTTCGCTTCAAAACTGGCACCTGTGTGTCTAAAATTTCTACTCTATTCTTAGACTTGATACAAGGTTTATTTTTCATTTGTTCCATTTGTTGATATTTTTTAAAGAGCATAGCATATATCCCTTCATACGTTCCTTTTTTAAATTCAGAATTGCATTCAAAATTGAAACAGTAAATATAGATCTTACTGCCAAAATGTGTTTAATCAAAAATAAAACTTTCTTATCTCAAGATTATTTTCTAAATTATGAATTTGTAAATTCAATATGGCCATGACGGCCCAATCTTCTGTGGAAAATCAACACAAGACGACAAAAATCCCAATCTTGTATAATTTTTCACTTTGAAAACTTTATGCTTATTGAAAAGAAAGATTGGAGAAAAATCTGATTCACAAATTATTTGTGTATCGGAGATTTTTATTAAAAGACGAAAATGTAAAAAGTTGTAAATGTAGAAAGTTGTAAAAAAAAGGAAAAATACAAAAATCTATATGCGTAACTTTTTCGACGAAAAAAAACTTCTCAATTTTTTAAAAATCCACCAAAAAGTTAACTAATCATTTAATTTTAATCACATTTTCGGTATTCAAGACTTTTTTGATATTGTTGCAGGTGTTCTGCAAGGATATATATTAGCCCCATATCTGTTCATAATTTGCCTAGACTACGTACTTAGAACGTCGATAGATCAGATGAAAGAAAATGGTTTTACACTAAAAAGGCAAGAAGCAGACGATATTCCGCACAGACTATTACGGACGCAGATTACGCAGATGACATAGCGCTTCTGGCAAATACACCTACCCAAACCGAATCCCAGCTGCATAGTCTGGAGCACACAGCAGATGGCATTGGCCTCCATGTCAATACAGACAAAACGGACCACATGTGTTTTAATCAAAAAGGAGATATCTCCGCACTAAATTGCCCAGTCGGCTGGGACTGTAAAATACACCGACTGCACCTCTGTAGAGGGGTAAAACCCCCCCACCAACGAGTGTCCTGATAATATGACACTAAACAATCTGATGGTAAGGTTCCAGCAATTGCCATCGCTCCCTGGTCCACTCTGGTCCGGAGTGGTAGCACCTGATAAAGGTCCTATCTATGGGTTAAATAGAACTAAACGGTGGTTGGCGTTTACTGTTTTATACATTTAAACTGCGTATTTATACTTAACTGAATTGTTTAAAATAGAAATGTTTTGACATTGG
Source organism: Sepioteuthis lessoniana (assembly GCA_963585895.1). Classification (NCBI taxonomy): domain Eukaryota; kingdom Metazoa; phylum Mollusca; class Cephalopoda; order Myopsida; family Loliginidae; genus Sepioteuthis; species Sepioteuthis lessoniana. The sequence goes on from OY757910.1 coordinate 80,303,196, forward strand.
AACTGCGTACTTACTCTAAAATGAATTGCTCGAAATAGAACTGTTTTGACATCGAAACTGCGTACTTATGCTAAACTGAATTATCTGAAATAAAACTGTTTTGACATTAACTCTGTGTATTGCCCAGTTGGCTGGGGCTGTAGAATACACTGACTGCACCGCTGCAGAGGGGTAAGACCCCCTCCCCAACGAGTGTCCTGGATATGACACTAAACAGTCTGATGATAAGGTCCCAGTAATGCTGGGGCCTTGGGGAATACGGAGCACCCCTTCATTGCCATTGCTCCCAGATCCACTCTGGCCTGGCGTGGTAGCTCTTGATAGGGCCCTATCTATGGGTTAAAAAGAACTAACGGCATACTTCTGCAAAACTGAATTATTGATTAAACGGAACAGCTTGAAACAAATGTTTTTGACAATTAAACCGAACTTACATTTAAACTGCGTGCTTTTGCTAAACTGAATTATTTAACATAGAACTGTTTTGACATGTAACTGTGTGTAAACAAAATCTGTACTTATGCTAAACTGAATGAACTGAATTAGAACTGCTTGACTAAACTGAATAGCTCGAAATAGAAATTTTTTTCACTATTAAACTATACTTACATTTAAACTGCGTGCTTATGCTAAACTGAATTATTTGAAATTGAACTGTTTTTGACATTGAAACTGTACTTACACTAAAGTGCATTATTATATATAACTGCTTGAATAGTTTGAAATAGAAATGTTTTTGACAATTAAACTGTGTAGTCATGCTAAAGTAAATTGTTTTGAATAGAACTGATTATTTACATAAAAATGGATTTGGCGTTAAATAACTTACAAAGGTTGATATGCCATAAAACCCAACAAACCAAACTTCGCACTAAATGGTGGCTCTCTGAAATTAGTGGATAAGTTCCCATACCTCGGAAGCAGCGTCTCATCTTCTGAAAATGACATCAATATGCGACAAGCGAAGGCATGGACGGCTATCGATAGGTTGTCGATCATATGGAAGTCAGACCTATCCGGTATAATGAAACGCATTTTTTTCCAACAACATTCTACTACATGGATGCACCACATTACGCTTAGTCAGTGTCCATGTGAGAAAATGCTAGACGGGAATTGCACAAAAATGCTACGAGTCATATTGAACAAATCCAGGAAACAACATCCCGCAAAACAGCAGCTATACGGCCACCTACTTCCCATCTCTTAAACCATCCAAATAAGACGAAGAAGACATGCGGGACACTGATGGAGAAGAAAGGACGAACTCATAAGCGACGTTCTCCAATGGACCCCTTCACACGGACCTGCAAGTGTTGGACGACCAACTAGAACCTATCTACTTATCTATCTGTTCGGACACAGGATGTAGTCTAAAGGACCAGCCAGAAGCGATGCATGATAAAAACGAATGGCGAGAGAGAAATATGTGTTAGCAGCACGACATCATGATGAAGACATTTTTAGGCAGTTTCCATTTTAAGTTTCGTAGAAAATGTGTCCTCACCCCCTTGATTTACTGTACTTATAAAGGGTGTGCCAATATAATTGTTTTATCATATTTTAAAGATAATTCCCCGAAGGTATGAATTCCTTTTCTTTTGTGCAGAAAATCGTCCCACAAAATTCGTTGCAACTAACGAGAGTATTACTTCCAAATCAAAAGAGAAAAACAAACAAACTGGAAAATAATGTTAAATATTGCTTTAATAGCAGTGGTGGCCATAAGTCAATTGAACCAACTGATCCCAGCGCCTAAGGGGGTTCCGTGATTGAGTGTAATCCATTCTCAGCTTGTCATATACATATAGCGATATGTTTCAAAATGGATCCCGTACCTTTTCAGTCCGTACTTGATGGTGGATCAATGTTTTCTGGGTCCCTGGCGCTTGAACTGTTATGGGATGGTTCGCATCCTTAAAATTTAAAAAAATATTTTTATTGCCCCTAGAGCACCAAGTTTTGCCCTTTTTTGAAAATTTCCTATTTTTATAATAACAAAAATGTTTTTCCTTCCATTTTTACTTAAATATTCAAGCCAAATATTCAACCCAAATATAAGAGACAAAACAGGAAATTGCTTAAGTGCTAGTGACTGTAAATTGCTATACTTTTTTCGTCTATTATTTTTATACTGTAAAAAGTAAATAAAAATATTTTTAAAAATACTAAAACAAACAGCTCCACGTTTTTTTATTTAAAATTTATATTTTTCGATTAGAAAGATATTTCTTATTTGATAACATAAAAATTTAGCCGGTGATTCGAGAAAAGTAAGTAAAAATCAAATGCAAACTTAAGGTCCCCACCATTTTTAAGCAGAAGAAATATTGACTCAGAATTATTTCTCTAATAACCAAAAAGAAAATGCCATTTTCTACTAAATTTCAGTATTAAAAGTTCTCAAAATATTTTAGAATTAAAAAAAAAATTAACATGCAGATTTGGGGTACTATTTTCTACAAACTCGTCCCAATTTAACTTTTTTTTCTTATTTCTTGGATAGCTTCAGATTTTTGTTGTTTTATTCAATACATAAAATATATGCCATATCATATTTACCCACTGATTAAATAGCGCAACGCATATGGAGGGTAAAGTTAAGTTACCTGAAATAAATGTACCGTTTTTTTTTATAAAATGAATGATGCATTTTAAAATTCATTCATTAATAAAGGAACGCCAGAATTTTCATATAAAGCAGATTATTTCCTGATTTGTGAGAATTTTTTTTCAATCGGTGTTAATGATTTTTTACAGTTCCATATTTTTAGTTACAAATATTAATATTATATCACAATATTAACATTATATCACAAACCGTTTCAAACGGCAGTACACAATAACTAAAATGTATATATATATATATATATATATATATATATATATATATATATGTGTGTGTGTGTGTGTGTATGTGTGGATGTATGTGCATTTATATATGTTTATATATATGTATAATAAATATATACATGAATATATATATATATATATATATATATATATATATGCATATATATCTATATGTTCGTATATTAGTATATCTATATGTATATATGCATATATATGTATATATATGAATACATGTATATATACGCATATGCATGAATATGTATAAATGAATATATATACATATATTTTTTTGTATGTGTATATATAGTTGTATATATATGGATATATCTGTAGATAGGTATATACAATGATATTAATAGATGCATGTATATATATGGAAGTATACATATATATGCATTAATACAAAACTATGCATATATATGTATATTTGCATGTATGAATATATGACTGTATATGTATGCATGTAAATGAATAAGTTCGTACAAATATTGGTATGAATATATATGTATATGTATGTATATGTTGATGTATACGTCGTACATATATGTCTATGTTTATAGATGCATATATATGTATATATATCATCATCATCATCATATCGCGCTGGTAGCACGGATATCCCTGGCCCTCTCTCGCCACTCCTCCCTATCGTTCATCGCCCTAGGTAGGTCTTCAGGACAACATCCCGTATCCTCACATAGCTGTTGAATGTATGTTCGTGCTGGTCGTCCTGCTTTTGCACGGCCATCTGTATATATCTGTATATATTTACATACATGAATATGCATACATGCATATATATATATATATATATATATATATATATATATATACATGTATGAATACATATGTATGCATATATATGTATGTATATATGCATTTGTACGTATATATATGTGTTTATGGATGTGCATATATATGTGTGTATTCATATGTATGTATATATATAAGTTAGTATATTTATATATACCCTCACATATACATATAAGTTTAAATACATATATGTAATTGTGTATATATATATATGCATATACATGTATATATGTATACTTATATACTTATATATGTGTATACATATATATGTACATATATGTTAATATATATGTAAACAAACACACACGCAAATAAGTGTGTGTGTGTGTGTGTGTGTGTATTATATCAGAATTGTCTTTCTCAAAGAATAAGGGGTCTAATACTCCCAGGAATAATGCGTGTGATAGCTGTTAAGCAACAAGTTAGCGTTGTCTTATTGCTCTACGGTTGACGTGATTACTGGTTATTTTACTTCGGCTTCTCACTAGATGAAAATTATAAAGACTTTGAGAGTCTGCATCCATGTTATACAAGCGTGGGCCACTAGATGCACTAATGTTCCCTTACGATATTTTCTTGTAACAACCCACTCTCTCTCTCTCTCGAGAAGAAAAAAAAAAGAAAAAAAAAGAAAAGAAAAAGTCCCCTGGCAATGGAGGTAATACAAACTTGACTGGTTGGAAGTATGCAATAACATAACTACAAAAGGACGACTAGAGTCTTCAACTAACATTGTTTTTGCGTCATCCTGTGACAGGTACGCACCCTGCACACCCAGACGGCGGACTCTTGATGTTGGCGTGTGGGATTTTAAGGAACGGCAGACATCAGTCAAAGATTATGCAGTTCCAAAATATATATATATATATATATATATATATATGTGTGTGTGTGTGTGTGTGTGTGTGTGTGCGTGTGTGTGTGTACATACATATCTCTATATAGGTCTATATATGTGTATATATAAATGCACGTGAGCATGTATATGCATGTATATATTTATGAATATATGTCTATGTGTATGTATACATGTATATGAATATATATATATATATATATATATATATATATATATATATATATATATATATGTGTGTGTGTGTGTGTGGTTTGGTTTGATTTTATTGCATATCAACCATTGTAGGTTATTTAATGCCAAATCCTGGTTATACATGTATATCACATATGATTTAAAAACACATTTTGTTGATAACATTTTTAAATGAGCCTGAGATAATTTTTTGCATACAGTTAAACGGTTTCAAGTATTGCTATGTATCACTAGCAATTCAATTAAATATCAGCCATTTGTTTACACTCAGTTAAATGATTAAACAGTTTTGTTTTAAGCAACTCAGTTTAGCATGAGTCATTTGTTTGCCTTCAGTTTAAATGTCAAACAGTTCTATTTGACCCATAGATAAGAACCATTTCAGGTGCAACCACTTCGGGTCAGAGTGGATCTGTGAGCAATTACAATGAAGGGGTACTCCAAATTCCCCAAAGCTCGAAGACTGCAACCTCACCATCAGATTGTTTATAGTTATCTAGGAAACACTTTGGGGAGAGGTCTTTCTTACCCCTCTGCAAAGATGCAGTCGGTGTATTCTACAGCCTCAGCCTACTGGGCTACATATATATATATATATATATATATATGTGTGTGTGTGTGTGTGTGTGTGTGTGTATCTTGACTTATATATATATATATATGAGTGTGCATTTATATATATGCATTTATATGTATATATATATATATTCACAGATATGTATGTGAATGTGTACACATGTATATATATATGGATATATATGTATATATCTATGTATATATATGTGTATATATGTATATATATATATATTCATGTATGTATATATATATGTATGTGTGGATATATATTTACTCATATATATATGTGTCTATGTATATGCATTCATATGCATATATATGTATATATATAAGTGTACATATGTGTGTATATATGTATAAATATGTTTATATGGGAATAGATGTACATGTATATGTGTATATATATGTATGTGTATATATGTATGTGTATATATATATGTATGTGTGTATATATATGTATGTGTATATATATATATGTATGTGTGTATATATATGTATGTGTGTATATATATGTATGGGTGTATATACGTGTATACATCTTTACTCATATTTATATGTGTGTATGTATATGTATTTATATGCATATATATATATGAATATATATGTGTACATATGTGTGTATATGTGTATAGATATGTTTATATGTGTATAGATGTACATGTATATGTATATACATATGTATGTATGTGTGTATATGTGTATAGATATGTTTATATGTGTATAGATGTACATATATATGTATATATATATGTACAGATATATGTATGCATGTGTTCATATATGTGTGTATATATATATATACATATATATATATATATATATATATATATATATATATCTTTGTGTGTGTGTGTGTGTGAAGCTTAAACTAGCAGATTGATCAGTACAGAATTTACTCTTACAAACATGTATATTATTTAATCGACTCCATGTTATTGATAAGTTTTAAGTATTCGATAGGAAATTTCATTTCGTTTTGGACTTTAAAAATTTGTATAGGATGAATCCTCTTTTTACAGTGGTTTCACCAGAAGGATGGAAATGTGTGGGTTTTAAGGTTTTTATGTAGTCAGTGGCTAAGGGCAAGGTTGTGTTGCCGTAAGATATCTGACTCCATATTTTGGTTATATTATTTTACCCCACGTTGACTGGCCGGCGCAATGCCTTGTCCAAAGAAAGTCCAAAAGAAATATACAAAAATAAAAGATAGAAACAGATAAGAGACGAAAACATTTCTTCCATACTTTCCTTTATTTACTTGGTGAATGGACTAACCAAAGCTACGTCCCAAGAAACAGCGTGGTGCCCAAAACACCAGACAGTAAAATCGGTGTTGTCGGTTCGACGTCACTACCCGAAAAAGAGGTCGGTTCACAGAAAACCTGAGTATTTATCTCTCTTCACCGGCTCCAAATTCGCCACTCCAAAATCCTTTTAATTTTGGCGCGACCGCTTCCCATTGGCTACTTTACTTTTTATTATTTTTCTTTTTTCTGATTTTTAACCGGATGGATGCGTGGAGCCTTATGCGTGTCGACGCGTTTATACATTTTGTATCTGGCAGCCGACGAGTCAATATCCGGTTGGGAGTTTTACTATTAATTCCTAAATCCCCACAATACATCGCCACCCGAAATAGCGGAGCTATAGGAGGATTCTTAGAGAAAAATGAATATTTGTAAGGGTGTCACGGCTCCCTTTAAAATTTTTAAAATTTTTAATTTATTTTTTTTTTTTGTGTGTCCAGCCGACCCGCTTTTTTTTTGCAAAAAAACTGAATTGATTTTTAATTGTCCTATTTTCTAGGAGGATTATTTATCAAATTCTTGTATCTTATTTGCAAATTTTCAATAATTTTGGTAATTTGTTAAGGGTGGCTGGAAAACTAGGACTCGTTAGATATGATGGATTTTATTTCCATTTTTTTTCTTATGTGCATTAATTCCGGTAGTACATAGAGTTGTTGAATGTAATCGTCTGATTTGAGAGGATTATTCTTCATTAACCCTTTTGCTTTTTCTTGGAACTTCTTTTAATATCCAGGAATAATTTTTATTTATTTTTTATCTTTTATCCGTGAGTTTTTTTTTTGGTCTTTTTTTGTGTGTATGTTCGCTCGCTTGTTTAAACGTTGCATTTTCTGTAGTAGTGACTACTTTTCTTTTCTTTTTTTTTTTTTTTAGTCGCTAGTATTTGCTGGAAATCTTTTTTTGTGTGTACCTCGTGGTACGTTTTTTTTTTTTTTTTTTTTTTTTTTTTTAAATATGTCACTTTGGGAAAAAAAAAGGTTATGAGCCGAGAAGGTGGCCTACAGAAGTAGCAGTATATTTCAGAGGAGTAGTGTGAGTTTTTTTTTTTTTTGGTTCTCTGGAGTTTCTAGTGAGGTAGTGGGAGAGATAAACCATGTGGCGACAGAAACCGAAATAAAAGTAGGGTGAGTGAAAGTTTAAAAAAAAGTTACCTTATTTTGCAAGTTGGGAAGTGAAAAAGTGTGTTGACAGATAATGTTTTGCTGAAAGAAATTCTACGTGCTTGTTATTTACGTCCATTTTGTTTTCCAGAAGTTAGGTCCGCGGGAGAATTTGAAAAATTTTCAATGTTTCGCTGGCTTTTTTTTTTTTTTGTTGTTGTTGTTTTTCGTTTGTTTGGGTTTTTTTTGTTTTTTCGTTCTTTTTTAAAAAAATTTTTTTTGTTTTTGTGCCACGTGGAAAGTCGTCTGTCTCCAGTTTAGGATGTTTTTGTTGTTTTTTTTTTTCTTTTTAAAATTTCTTGTTGGGATGTCTTCTTTATTCCGGGTGTTCATTCACGTGTTCGGGGTTCACCAAAGTGGGGTTTGAAGGTTTTTAGCTCGAGGTCACCAATGTGGAGTTAAAAGGGTTTTAGGTTGTCAGGCGCTAAGGGCAAGGCTGTGTTGCCGTAAGATATCTGACTCCATATTTTGGTTATATTATTTTACCCCACGTTGACTGGCTGGCGCAATGCCTTGCCCAAAGAAGGTCCAAAAGAAATATACAAAAAGAAAAGATAGAAACAGATAAGAGACGAAAACATTTCTTCCATATTTTCCTTTATTTACTTGGTGAATGGACTAACCAAAGCTACGTCCCAAGAAACAGCGTGGTGCCCAAAACACCAGACAGTAAAATCGGTGTTGTCGGTTCGACGTCACTACCCGAAAAAAGGTCGGTTCACAGAAAACCTGAGTATTTATCTCTCTTCACCGGCTCCAAATTCGCCACTCCAAAATCCTTCTAATTTTGGCGCGACCGCTTCCCATTGGCTACTTTACTTTTTATTATTTTTCTTTTTTCTGATTTTTAACCGGATGGATGCGTGGAGCCTTATGCGTGTCGACGCGTTTATACATTTTGTATCTGGCAGCCGACGAGTCAATATCCGGTTGGGAGTTTTACTGTTAATTCCTAAATCCCCACAAATGCTCCCAATGAAGACGAATTGATCAAAACTTAAAAAGAAAAAGAAAAGAAATACAAATTGACCTAAATCTGTTTCTATAATCAGTCATGACGTGTAATAATCGACAAACGTACCAAAAACTGAATTTAAGAGTTAAATTATTCATCGACAAACGTACCAAAAACTGAATTTAAGAGTTAAATTATTCATTGTGTATAATAAAATAACTTTTCATTATTTATTGAAAAGTCAAATAGAAAAACAAATTAAAATAAATGACTTCTTAAAATCAGAAAACCTCGAATTGTTTGGTTGAATACAAAAATAAATAAATAAATAAAAATGATGATCACAACACAGATAGAATCAGCCAGAATACTTAAAAGAGTCCCGAAGACTCGAGGAGACTTACTGTCTCTCAGACTTCAGTAAAACTGGTGGGAAAAACTAGCATAAAGTGAAATAATAAATCTTAAAGAAATACCTACTTCATGCTAGATAGAATGAAAAGCTGTGGAACAAGAGAGTAACGGTGATACCAATTGTAGTTGGAGCAACTGGAACAGTTCCACTTGACCTATGGGAAATTGGAAATCAAAGGAAGAATCGAGACCATCCAACTACAGCACTGTTAAGATTAGCAAGAATAATTAGAAGAGTCTTGGAGACATGAGAAAACTAGTTGCCATTTAGAGTTCAGTGAAAAACCACCACTAATGTCACAAACTTGCAAAGAGTAGAAAAAAGAAGAAGAAGAAAAAAAATAACATGCAAGATTGTCTACAATTGATTTTGTGGTTCCCACCGAATATAATGATTCCTCCTTTATATCTAAAAAGAAAAAATTCTTTCCCACGCATCATATTCCTCGATTCTCAACAAACTGTTATTGAAAATATATATGAATTCAGGATCTGTCTTCGCCAGTGGTCCGGGAGACCGGGGTTCAATCCCAGGTCGAGTCATACCAAAGACTTAAAAATGGTACTTGATGCCTCCTTGTTTAACACTCAGCATTATAAGGCACGTATTAAGGGTAAAGTGGAGCAATCCAGGGAAAGGAGTTGCGCCTTCCCCTACACGTCAGTGTAGCAGCTATTGAAAAGGGTCGCCCTCGACTACGGTCGCCAACATGCACACATATCAGCTAAATTTATGTGACGGTCAATTTTTAAGTGGAATAAAGCTGGTTTCAATTTAGAGTTTTCCTTCTTCCAGACTGGTTGTCTAACCAAGACTAAAGAACCCAATCTGCTCTACCATTTATCCATAGCTGGTGGGAACAAAGACGGATTCATGCTTTTCCGAGGGGCATTCGCGCGAAGTGAAACGCAGTCTCGTCCAGAATGTGAACTAGCTGATTCCATTCCCAACGACAACAATAATTTCGTTAAGGGTACCTCCAAATCTGCTAAGTAACAATCTAATAATATTGCTAGCCCAAAGGTTCGGTCCGAATCTTGTTACTTTCAAATTATATTCCTTGAAATGAAGTAGACGTAAGATTGAGTTTGTTCGCTCGATCAATTTAGTCTGTTATGCCATCCCTACTTAAACCAGTTTATCCTTAAAAGAACAGAATCATCAGATAAAAATAGCGTATATAACAATAATAAGATTTTAATTTTAAAAGTCAAAAGCAGTTACACTCAGGATAGACGTAACCAGGCTATTTCAAAAACTTTGATATCATTTGAGATGTACAGGGTGTTTTTAAAAAAAATGATATAATTTCGAAATAATACCAATTCTCGTTAAAATGACCAATTCTCGTTCAAATGACCAATTCTCGTTCAAATGATCTCAAATTTTAACAGCATGTTTAGAAACAACTCAAAATATTAAGTTTAATGTTTTCTTTTCTTTTCTTTTCTTTTCTTTTCTAGGGAATGGCATTTCTCTAACTGAAAAGAAAAATAAAATAGATTAAAATAAAGCGAAAAGAAGATAAACGTTGAATTTTGAGCGGTTCCAATTCATGCTGTCAAAATTCGAGATCATTTGAACAAGAATCTGTTAATAGATTACGAAATTATATCTATTTTTCTAAACTGGTTTATTCTATTTGGTAGAAATTGGTTGTTAAATTTTGCTTTCAACTTCTCTCCCCTCACTGCGTCGTTGTAGACGGTTGGGGGCGCAAATGATACCCCATACATCTGTGACTGATACGCTGTAAAGAAATTGTTGATAAAAAGAAACGTTTTAAGTAAAAGTATAGGAGGTGGAGAATGTGAAAATGTCTGTCCTTTTCTTAATTACAAGAAGAGGGCGTGGCTTATATCTAAATATGGTTGTACAGGAGGCGTGTCAGTTTTTGGATCAAAAACAAAAAACGCGTTGGAAAGCCAAATGGACGCCGAGGGAGATATAGTACTACTAGGAAGAATTTTTTTAGGAAGAGTCTCTACAGGCGAGAGCATTGGAATAAGAAAACTGGATTTTATTTTATTTATTTGCACGGCGGAATTTATAGTTCTACTTTCATAAGGATTATTTGTTTTCAACGATGAATCCAAACAATAAATCATTGAAATAGTAGTAACTATAAATTACCGATAATCCTAATACCGTAATTTTGACCCAGCAAAACGGCACAACATAGCGAGATTTTTTATTGACTAACAAAAATTAATGAAAAAAATATATATATAAATAAGAAAAAAATTAATGAAAAAGATATATATATAAATAAGAAATAAATAAAGATAGTATAAAAGAATGAAAAATTAAATCAATTAAATTAGATTGTATTGAAAAAAATGTAACAATGACCCTGAATTGTAGAAAAAAATAATGGCCAAAAGTTGCAGTACTTGGTCCGACTGCAATCCGGAAAATTCAGAAAAGCATGGAAAACACGAAGAATTAATGGTATAATGGTTAGAGTGTTCGCCAATTGGCCAGAAGACCGAGGTTCAATCCCAAGTCGAATCATACTAAAGACTTAAAAAATGGTACTTGATGCAATAAAAGGTACGTATTAAGGGTAAAGTAGTGCAATCAAGGGAAAGGAATAGCGCCCTCTCCTACGACTCGGTGTAGTAGCTATTGAAAAGGAAGACTTCGGGTCACCCTCGACTACGGTCGGCCAACTTACTACCTACTATATGTGAAAATAATTTATATATATATATATATGTGTGTGTGTGTGTGTGTGTGTGTGTGTGTGCGTGCACGTGCACGAGAGCCATTCAATAAATAAGTGTTTTTTTTTTAAATCAAAATAACTTTCTTTAAACAATTTTTCCGTAAATGAAAAGTGCATGTTTTGGAATTAGTTTATAGCAAAAATTATATGTACGTATATATATATATATGTGTGTGTGTGCGTGTGAATAAGGAAATAAATCCCACAGTATAAGGAAAAGTTAAAAAAAACATAAAAACAAATAATACAAAATTTGATGAATTTATTATGAAAGTCGATGTTAAATGTTTCGGATATGATAACCTTCTTCAGGACTTTAAATTCATGAAAAATGTTGTTAAAATAGCGATGGATGTTTGATGAAATAACAGGAGAAAAAGAAAGTGTGTATAAAAAGAAAAATCCATAACAGTTGTTATGAATCTTTCCTTTTATACACACTTTCTTGATTTGTTAGTTGATTTGCCATAAAGGAAATCTATTCCCATGCCTGCACATCGAAATTGATTCATATATATATATATATATATATATATATATATATATATATATATAATTTTATAACTATATAACAACAACCTGATATATATATATATATATATATACACGGGCAATCATTAAATAAAGTGAATTTTGCCTAAGGAGTTGGAAATAGAAATTGCTGTTTACACCTTTTTCAAGGAAATCAATAATGATGTCACAGAAAACCGCTGCGCCCAGATCCTTTTCTTTAAAGGAGAGTCAGTGTGTTTCCACTCAGACTATATTTTCGACTCAGGCATGCGGTTGCAAACCCATGTTTTTCCTTTTTTTAATCTTTTTTTTTTTAAACTAAAACCTACTATTTAGCACACACTACACATTCTTCTGTAAATTTCATATGATTTTTTCTTTTCAGCCAGTAAAATTTGATGACAGATCTCTGTTCGAGTCTGGAGCACTCTGTTTAATTTGCTGTCATTTTGAATAGCCTCAAAAGAAATATATTTGCGAGATTAAAAAGATTTTTGCAAAAAACCAATTCCAAACAATGCATTCACTTTCGGACAATTCATACCTTGGAAAAGGTATGAACCTCCTTATCCTCCCAGCTATGGGTTAAATAGTACCACTATTATTCTTCAAGGAGAATGGCGTTAGCATTAAATAACCTACAAAGGTTGATATGCCATTAAACAAAGAAACCAAACCAAACTATGCAGAGTTTACATTTATGAAAAAAAAAAAATTGTAAAAACAAAATTTATTTTGTTTCTTTCAAAAGAATTTTTGTTGGTGCCCTAGAAACGGTCCCCAAGAGCTAGAAAAGAAACGGGCGTAACAGGAGATCAGAGGAAGAATCGGGACCCGCAAGATTCGAGTGCTGATAAGATCAGCTCGAATACTTAGAAGAGTATTGAAGACCTTAGGAGACTTGCTGTCACATAGGCCAAGAGAAAAACCACCAGTTAAAACTGGTATGAAGAACTTGCAAGGATGATAATATTACTGATGAATACAATAAAAAGATGCCTGGCAGTCCCAGCCAATATGAAATACAAAAAGTTGCACATTGCAGAACTGCACATTTCCTTTGGAGTGTACTGTCAGCGTAATGGGAAAATATAATTCAAAAGAAGCAGCAAAAAAAAACAAAAAAAAACAACCTTCCCGTGGAAAGATTGTAAGAAATAAAAGGTAAAGTTGAATAACAACAACGACAACAATAATCTGATAGTCAACAAAAACTAAAAGGAAAAAAAACAAAAAAAAAAACGAGAACCTGCCAAAGAGTGGACTTTGCCGTTGCGTCTGATCACAGAGTAAAACTGAAAGAAAGCGAAAAGAGAGATAAGTATCTAGATCTCGCTTAAAAAAACTGTGGAACATGAAAGTGACGGTGATACCAATTGTAATTGGTGCACTCAGTACGGTCACCAAAAGATTGGTACAAGGACTAAAGGAATTGGAAATTAGAGGACGAGTGGAGACCATCCAAAATACATCTTGGTTGAGGTCGGCCAGAATACTGAGGAGAGTCCTAGAAACATGAGGAGACTTGTTATCACTCAGATTTCAGTGGAAAACTCTCAGCTAATGCTGGTGTGAAAAACTCTTAAATAAGCAATAAATAAATGAATAAATAAAATAATAGAATAAATGAATAAACTGATAAATAAATAAAAATTAATAATAATAATTTTAAAGATAATAACAATAATAATAATGATTTTATTATAATAATAATTCATCTATTCTATTATCGGTTTATATTAAAGATGATAATTTTGATATGATAATTATAATATTTTTATTCTATAATAATGATAATAATAACAAAAATAATTTTAGTAAGATAGTAAAAAATTATAATTATTTTTATCGTTAGATAAAAATAATAATAATTTTTATTTTATAATAATAATCCCATTCAATGATAATAATAATAATAGTTTTTTATTATCTAATAATAATAATCATAATAATAATTGATAATTTTAATGAATAGTAATTTTGACTTGCCTCGCTAATAGGATAGCATTTGTGTTCCCGTATTCAATGGCCAATGATATGCTGGAACATCAACCCCTCCACTTTATCTGAGGTCATTTCAAAACTGTTTTGTAGAACCTTTATACACTGCTTGATTTGTTTGTAATTGTACTGAGTAACGCTAGCAACAGATTTTTCTGCTTTTTTTTTTATTAATTTTATTTTCATTTAGTAGACTTGGAAGCTTTTAAAACAAAATTATTGATTGTTCATCTTTGTGGAATACAGGGTAAAGTGAGATGAGGAAGAAGGAGCCAATAACTTATTTTCGCCCCGAGAAGCAGTCCCCATCCATAAGTCCTCACCTATCCGCTTTAAAGTTCCAGTTATTCGACAAGAAGACTGAAAGATATATTCGTTGATAATACTCAGTCGTTCTTTTTAACCAATTAGATCTCGAATAGGAAAAATGGGGCGGGACTAAAGCACAAATTTTAATCTTGAGTGTAACAGCTAACGATTTAAATATCCAATAAGAAACGTGAGTTTTAAACAAGACGGCTACGGGCGTTCACATGATTGATTGATTGATTGACTGATAACGGCATGTCAAATAGTCTTGGGCTATTTTATACCTAGAGATTAGGGAATCGCTTTCATTGTATGTTCACATTGATATTTTTTGTGTCGTTGTTTCTTAAGGGTTTTTATTTTTTTTCACTCAGTCCTATCACATATTTTTAACTGATCTATTTGACCCATAGATGGGACCCTAACAGGTACTACCACTCTAGGCCAGAGTTGATCGGGGGGTAATAGCAATGAAAAGATATTCCACACTTCTCAGTTCTCTATAAGTGGAAACTCACAATCAGATGCCCCGTCAATAGTGCATGGACGTTCACATTGCGTTTTCACGTCGCTCTAATACCCTTGGAAAAGGCATGAATCCATCTCTGCCCCAGCTAGCTATGGGTAAAAAGTAGGACTGACTGGGCTTTTTATCCTTGACAAGACAACTGGGAGAATTCAAAAACCCGCTTAAAAACTGTCGTTGTGTCACATCCTCTCCGTGGCGCAGGGATTGGGTGAAATACTCTAGTTGTAGAAATCAATCTGCTGAAATGGGAGTTAGGTTTCTGTCAAGGTTGACTGTGAGAGTAACACCTGCGTAAAACATTCTTCTATAACAACTTGCCGGACAGTTATGGGAGAGTGGTTTACCGGACTTATTAACTCAGCTACTTTCTTCTGTTCATTTAATCATCATGACTTGCCACTGACAAGATATTTTGGTAAAATATCTAGCGATAGGACGGAGAGAAATAGATTCATATTTTTCTCAACAGCATTAGTGAGAAATGGATGTAAAATTAACAGCCATCACCGAAATTCGATCTCGGTGCGCCAATTCCATTTTCCGTGCTCACGACTATCACACACACACACACACACACACACACACACACACACATGTATATAAGTAAAATTTAACGCTAAAGGTGTTTTAATGTATAAAAATAAGTGGTCTCTGAAGAAAAAAAAAGCTGACTAATATCACAGCCAGAAAATAGTGAAGCTTTTAAATTTAATATGGAGTGAAGCAATGAACACCGTATTAGCGCACCAACTACCACGCCACTACCAACCACAGCGAGTACCTATCTGCTTCAGTCACGTTTGGTTTGATTGGTTGGGTTTTATGGCATATCGACGAATGTTGGTTATTTAATGCCAAATCCTATTAATACATATATATATTAAAATATATATGATTTTTAAACACCTTTTGTTGATAACATTTTTAAACAAGCCTATTATATGAATGTAAGTGTGTGCTGTTCGAACATATCTGTGTGTACGTGTGTTCATCTTTAAGAGAGAGAGAGAGAGAGAGAGAGAGAGAGAGAGAGAATAGTAAAATCGTACTTACATATCTGTATGTGTGTATGTACGCGTGAAAACTAAAAAGTAAATAGTTGAGGAATATGTGTCTGCCAGCTGACTGAATGTGTGTGTGTCTGATTGTGTGAGGTGATGTGTACGTCCATGGAAAGTTTAGTATATTGAAGGATGATAAATGTTCTAATTTCGATAGGATTATAAATGTATTTTTGCTGGTGGTTTGTTTTCTCTTTGTCGGCTGCCTGTCTGAAACTATGTGTCGAATCTCTGAGACACTAAGGTGAGTGTGCGCGAAAGCTGTCAAGCTGAGAGTTAGAGAGCGAAAAAGCAAAAGACAAGGCTGCTTTCAGAGTTGTAAAATATATAAGTATCTTAGTTATGTCTGAACTGAATCTGCTATTGTAGTTTGAAACTTTTCTGGGTTTACAATTCCAGATGACTGTTAAAACTGAGCCTTAGCTATATAATTTTATTATTTTTCTTTATATACTTTAAATAGTTTTTAGAATGTTGTAACCGGTTATTTCACAACCTGCAAAGCGCTTAAATAACAGATTACAACATTTGAAATTTTTAGCCATTTTTCAAACCAGGAACCCAGGGTAAACGGCCAACAGTTGTGTAAGGCTCAGGGTTCTTAGGGTTAAAAACTAAATATAAAAACTATGCAAAAACATTTCTCATTGTTTTGATGTTAACTCTTATCTTCTTTTATCTCCGCACATAATTCTTTTCTTTTCTTTTTTGTATTGCTTTATAAACGCCGGCTTAGAAAATCCTACACGCTGGCAAGGAGAGAAAGTTGTTATATCCGTAATCAATCTTAATCAAAGAGAATTCAGTTCATCTCAATAGTCACCCGGATTTAAAAAAAAAAAAAGTTTTGGGAACTCATTAAAATTTTCTTTTGTTTATTTATTTATTTATTTATTTTTTTTTTTTTTTAACGAACTCGAAGTCATCTCTTGTACACCCCACCCGGAGGAAATAAGACAGTAACCAAAAATAAACAGACAATAAAAACAAATAAAACGTTATTCAAATACGAATATTTATCCAAAACTTTACCAAAAGCGACTCTGTATCATCTATTTTTATAATGAATACCTAACACTCACAATCTAATATTGTATATAATATTAGTAAGTACAGCTAGTATTTATAAAATTCTGTGGGTGTGGGTGTGGGAGTTAAAGATGACATGGTCTATAAAATAAAATAACGCTCATAACTTCAAGAAAATGTTTTTTAAAAAAATACTAGGTACTTAGATCTAAGATGGTTGAAGTGGAAGGATTTTAAAATAAGTGTGTGTTTTCTCGAGAAATTTCAAGGAAACCTTTTCTCTTCGTCTGACGATAAAAATGACCAAGAGATCAGTGGGATGTCATCAATAAGAAGTATTTCCAAGGTGAGTCGTTGATATATGTTTGTCTAGTTTGTGGTTAAAAGATGTTGTATTTAAGTTGTTTATATATATATATATATATATATATATATATATATATATATATATATATATATCAAAGAGGCGACATCTCCACACTAAAGGGTGGGCCGTTGAATCTAGTGGACAAGTTCACATACCTCGGAAGCAGTGTCTCATCAACTGAAAAAGACATCAACACACGACTAGCAAACGCATAGACAGATATCGATAGGCTATCGGTCATATGGAAATCAGATCTGAAGGTGGGTCTATCCGAAAACGTTCTCCATGGCCTCCAATGCAGATGGAGCAATTCGAAAAATCCACCTTGGTTCCCAATATTGGGGCCATTTGAAAACGTCTACACTGGTCCTTAGTGAAGGTGGGGTAATTCGAAAACGTCCTCCCTGGCCTCCAATGAAGGTAGGCCATTCTGGCTCCCAACGAAAATGAGTTCAAAAGCTTCATAAATGTAAGTTCAGCTACTGATATTTTACCAGCATTATGCACTAAATTTTGGAGGAGCTCTTTTCAAGTGAGCAATATTTCCATCCCCTACTAATACATGGGTTATACATCTACGTTACTCTGATCATATTTGCTTGATGTTCTTGCATTTCTTTTATGTTCTTGTCACAATCATATTTTTGGTTTTGCTTGTCCTAAAATTTTTGTTCGTCACAAAATTTTAAAACTTATAGTATAACTAATTGATATTCGATGATCGGCAGCAAAAAATGTGATTGGTTTTCATAATACTAGTATCTATTTGACTTCTCAAAGAGAAAGAATCATTTGAATTAAAAATTGAAATTTCAACAAAAATTGAGGCGGAGCGGAAAGGGTTTATTTCAAAACACCACCGGAGCCCCTAATTTAAATAAGTCCCCAAAACCTTAGAAAGTGGAGTTCATCTGCATTTCTACTGACATAGTGTCCTGGATATGGCACTAAATTGTATTCGATGGTGAGGCCCTAATTCTGGAACTCTGTGGAGTGTGGAAACCCCCCTTCGTTGCCTTTACTCCCAAGTTCCCACTGACTTCGGGTCAAAACTATTTAAAAGAACAATATCTGTTTAAAAAGTATTCGTATTTGATTGGACCGTGAGCGAAAAACAATTGTTATGAATAAGTGCACAAAAAATGTAAATATAAACGAGATTCCCTAACCTCTAAGCATACAATAACTAGACGGGTTGTCCATTTGTTGAAATCTATCAGTCAATCGATCTACTGACATTATTCAATAACAAATCTCACTAAGCGTTGAAGAGTGTCCCTCAAGGAGCCGAGTCCCCTCAGTCCCCAAATCTTTAGCTGAGCCTCTGACTGACACTTTATTGTTAGTAAAATATAATTGCATAAGTAACAATTGCTATTTGATAATCATCATTGTAAACAAATACAGCTTCGTGTAACTATTCATAGATCAAATAATTTGCACAAAGTTCTATGGTTTCCTGTAACTTCTCACTTAATTATTTGCCAACCATTACGTAGCTTCAATTAACAATTCCAATGTAATAATGATAATTTGTATATAATTGTATTGTTCATATATTCCCATCTAATATTAATAATTTTCAAACAATTAAATATAGTTCACTATTGTTTTTAAAAGTAACCATTTCATACTTTCAATATCAATATTTTAAGGGTCAATGTGTGAATGTAGTTTAAAATAATTTTAAATGATCTCAAAAAGATCTATTAAATTAATAAAAGGCGCCTTAACAAGTTCTACTTTTGGCGAAAATTATGAAATTAGCACATTTAAAGGATGTTCCTTTCGTCATTTTTTTAATTAGCAATAAATTAACTAATAACAGATAAGATGCAAATGATTTTTATTTGGGTTATTCCATATTATTTTCCACAGTCTAGTTTGGAAAATATTACACCATTGATTTAATTCAGTCTGTTTGAGGAATATTTTACGAAGTCAGAATGTCAGCTATTAAAGAAAAAATATTTTTCTTATCTCTTACTAGTTTATTTATAGCTAAAAAAAAAACCTAAATCTGTTGATTCCATAATTTTTATCAGGTTCCTACAACTCCGAGTCAGAGGGGACCTGGAAGCAATGGCAATAAAAGGTAATTCTACACTTTACAAAATTCCTGAACTGGGGCCTCAACAACGAATATAGTTTACTGTTATACCTTGGACACCCTTTTTTTGTGGGGATACAGTAGGTGGATACAGAGCAGGCCGATATAGTGGCTGGAGGATAATGTCCAGACGAAAAACAATGTTGTAATATAGAGTTCTTATTAAAATGATTAAACTAAAAGGCCAAATTCAGCTGAGTGACTAGTGAAAGTATCGTAACAGCTCAGTCGGTGAGCAAGAAAGAAAGAAGTCAATTCTTATTCAATACGAGGATTTTCAGATGGTAGACATTACTTTCTTTGGTTGTTAGCTAGTAAGTCTGGATGGTTGTTGGCTTTGGCGAAGAAAAGTGGGTAGAAAAGTGACAATATATAAACTTAACACAGCAAAATTTCTATCTTGAAATAAGATTTAGTAATAGAAAAACAGTTACAAAAATACAAAGCAGCGAGGAATGAATACTATTTGATATGAAACCATTACCCTGAAGCCTTGGAAAGCTTCTAACGACAAAGAAAAGAAAAATAATGAGATTTTGAAACATTGTCTTTTTTTTGTTTTGTTTTGTTTTTTCAATGAAATGTAAAGCTTTGTTGCGGTGACGGATAAATACATCGATCTTACAAACATTTATGAAAAGAAGGAGTAATAACACGGACTAATCAGAAATGAAAAATGGCGAGATGGTAAATTTTAAAAGCTATACATTTGGCAAATGATACATGAAGAAGTTGCATGCAGAGTCCCTTTTGTTGAATAAAGTCTATGCTTTGGTATAAAGTTCATGTTATATCGAAAGTGTAGACCCGGTTCAAGGCGACTGCAAGCCTAGAGGACCTGGAACAAGTCTTGATACTCGGGGCAGATTGTACGTGTAGCTGTATGTCCAGGTATCTGTAGATGGTCGGAGAGTCGGACGTGTCGGGTTGAAGAAGCTGGATGATTGATGTTCCTGTTGAATCGGCAGTTAACCGGCAGTGTGGTCGATGTTGGCATCGAAGAGCCGACGATAGTCAGACTAGTGTAGTCTGCTTGTGGACTGGTCCTTTGTTCCGAGTGTCCGTTGCGTCTGACTGACTGCTATATCATCGTCATAGTGGTGTTGATGAGACAAGAACTTCAAAATCCTTAAAAGGACTCAAAGTAAAACTTATAAACCCGGAAAACACAGTTTCAGACAAACCTGAAAAAGAGCTGGAAAATATTTTCAAGTGTTGTCTTAAAAAAGAGAGTGAAGCAGGAAAGTTGGAGAAAAAGGCATCTGGTTGTTAAGTAGGAAAAGGTTGGACTGCTGTGTTGGCTGCTGGTGGCTGGGGTAAAGCATTCGCTTGAGGTGCAAGTACCAGTGAAAGGCAACGAATTCCTGTCATCTAAGGCCACAGTCGGTCATCGAATGCCCTTATATATCCATACCTAGCACCAGACAGGATTTGACAGAAGACCATGAAATACAGGAATAAATCAGGCCGTTAAATGACCTTAATTATTCACACCTCTCACCAGGATAGATTTGACAGATAACCATGGAATACAGGGATAAATCAGGCCGTTAAATGACCTTAATTATTCACACCTCTCACCAGGATAGATTTGACAGAAGACCATGGAATACAGGGATAAATCAGGCCGTTGAATGCCTTCTAGCCGTCTATGACTGATGGTTTTCTAAAAGAGGCTAGTCGCTCATTTACCAGGTTTCCACGAGTCCGATCTTGAACAGGAAGCTCCTCTTTAATTATGTGAGATAATGAAGCAAGTCATTATCCCATTATCCGCAAAAAACAATTACCGACGCCGACTACACTGATGACATAGCGATACTGGTAAATACACCCAACTAAGCCGAAACATTACTACATAGTTTGGAACGAGCCGCCGCAGGCATTGGCCTCCATGTCAATGCACACAAAACGGAATATATGTGCTATAATCAAACAGGCGACATCTCCACACTAGATGGAACCCCTCTGAAACTAGTAGACAAATTCACCTACCTAGGAAGCAGCATCTCATCAACCGAAACAGACATCGACACACGGCTTACGAAAGCATGGGCAGCTATCGATAGGCTTTCGATCATATGGAAATCAGACCTGACCGATAAAATGAAACGCAGTTTCTTCCAGGCAGCGATCGTATCGATACTGCTATATGGATGCACTACATGGACGCTAACTAAACGGCTGGAGAAGCTAGACGGCAATTACACAAAAATGTTGAGAGCAATATTGAACAATTCCTGGCGGCAACACCCCACAAGGCACCAACTATACGGCCACCTGCCTCCCATCACGAAAACTATCCAAGCTAGACGAACCAGACATGCAGGACACTGCTGGAGAAGCAAGGACGAGTTCATAAGTGATGTACTCTTATGGACCCCCGCATATGGCCGAGCAAAAGCAGGACGAATAGCTCGTACATACCTACAGCAGCTATGTGAGGATACGGGATGTAGCCCTGAAGACCTGCCAGAGGCGATGAACGATAGGGAAAAGTGTCGAGAGAGGGTCAGGGATATCCGTGCTGGCGGCACGACACGATGATGATGATGTTCAACAGTTTGGAAATATTTTCGAGATGGTTCGCAGAATTAATTAGCGACGAAAATAGTTTGAGTTAGTAACGGCAAATTCTACTCGCAGACGAATTTGGTGATGATGTCTTATGTCGATATTAGAGTTCGCTTTCGGTTGCGGTGAAAAATTCCGTCCAATGTCGACATAGATGACATAGCATTTTTTTTTCATTCCCGATGTGAATAGGGAATGGGCTACAATAGCATCTTTGTTTCTCAAGTTGTTGACTAACACATAATACTATTACATATATACTTTACACAGACATTCATTTACACGCATACACATACATATATACGTGGTATATTCAATAAGTTTCCAGACTTTTTTTGTACAGACATTTAAAATTATCGTAGACTCTTGAAAATTCAGTATGTTATTGCTATACATCTTATGAGATGACTGACTAATTCTTCTGATTTCAGTTTCAAATGAACAGTTACAGCAGGAATTGGAATACACCCTACTAAAGCCAGATTGTCACAGCTGGCGATTTTCAAAAATGCAATATGGACGTGAGGACAGTTAGAAGAACGATATGCAATAAATTTCTGTTTTAAACTTGGAAAAAATGCCACAGAAACGTAAGGAATGCTTCAGACTGCTTTTGTAGTTTTTGAGTGGCATAAGAGATTCAAGGAAGGCAGGGATTATTAGAGGTGTGGGAGGAGTAAGGAAGTTAATACTATTTACCAACCCCTCCGCTCGGGCAGGATATGACACATGGTCAATTTTTAAGCGGAGTTTAACAGGTTTGAATTCAGAGTTTTCCCTCTCCTAGACTAGTTGCCTAACCAAGGCTGAAGAATCTAGTCTGTCCTACTATTTGCCCATAGCTGGAGGGAGAATAATTGGATTCATACCTTCCCCAAGGGTATTAGTGCTATGTGAAATGCAATCAGTCTCGTCCAGGATTTGAACTCGTGTCGCCGTGTCCATTTCCTACGACGATAACGACTACACCACGGGCAAGTAAGGAAGTTAATACACCAGAGTTGACCAAAGGGTTAGGGTTAGTATGTTGAAGTTTTAAGGGAGTTCAGGAAGAGATTCTGTCGGAAGAGGCCTGCGCTCTTCAAATCGGGTCAGTGGCATTTCCACCAGGACAATGCGCCAGTCCACAACTCCATCCTTGTCACAGACTATTTGACCAAGATGGGCATCAAGACAGTTCCTCAGCCTCCCTATAGTTCAGACGTTGGTCCCTGTGACTTTTGGTTATTCCCTAAGCTCACAGGCTGTCGTTATGAGACAATTGAGGAGATGAAAGAGGCTGTGACGAAGGTCATTGACACGCTCACACAAGAGGACTTCCATGGGGCCTTCCAGAAGTTGCTGGAACGGTAAAACAAATGCATTACAGCTGGAGGAGATTACTTCGAAGGGGACTAGAGTTTCACGTGTGTACTATTAATAAAAGTGCCCATACGAAAAAAGTCCGGAAACTTATTTAATGATCCTCGTATATATACACAGCACAAATAGGTACACTTACTCATGCATAGATAAACCTGTATACGCTCATACCTACATGCATGTGCATTATTATACTTAAATATATATATTAGCATAATGGTTCGAGTGTTTGCCAGTGGTCTGGGACACCGGGGTTCAATCCCAGGTCTAGTCATACCAAAGACTCAAAAAATGGTACTTGATGTCTCCTTGTTTAACACTCAGCATTATAAGGTAAGGATCAAGCGTGTTGTAGCTAGTGAAAAGGGAGCCTTCGCGTTTCTTCTTCACTACGGTCGGTCAGCTTATGTATATCTCGGGACAGAAGATCTTGTTGTGTCACTCAGTATTGTCAAAAATTTGTAAAAGTTTGTAAAGATGGTATTTCCAGTTAGTTTAGTGTTATCAGTGGCTGATTTGGGTTGGTTTTATGGCACATCAACTATTGTATGTTATTAATGTCAAATCCATTTTTATACATATAAATAGTTCTATTTCAAACAATAACAGTTTAGTATAAGTACATAGTTTCAATGTCAAAAAACAGTTCAATTTAAAGCAATTCAGTTTAGCATTAATACACGATTTAGTTTTATTTAACCCATTGATAGGACCCTATCAGGTGCTACCACATTGTGTCAGAGTGGACCTAGGAGCGATGGCAATAAAGGAATACTCTGCATTCCCCAAAGCTCCAGCATTACAGGAATCTCTGTAGAGAAGCAGTCGGTATATTCTACTGCTCCAACCGACTGGCAATGTTATCAGTGAGGAAATTATGACCTGTGGTCAAGATTTAATGGAGTGACCAGTGAAGGATGATGACAGAATGTAGTTGTTATTTAAATTCAGTTTTATTTTCGTGTAATTTTTCAATTAGTAGACGTTACTTTCTTTGGCTATTAGCCTATGGTTCTGGGTGTTAGTTAGCATTGGTAACCATTGATTGAAAAAGATGGTTAGGTAAATGACAAAATATATAAACACAACAAAATGTTTAATTGAAAAAAAAAATTATTTATAGATAAAACAAGAATAGATGTACAAAATAAATAAATGGATACGATATCATCATCATCATCATCATGTCGTGCTGCTAGCACGGATATCCCTGACCCTCTCTCGACACTTTTCCCTAACGTTCATCGCCTCAGGCAGATCTTCAGGGTTACATCTTGTATCCTCACATAGCTGCTGTACGTATGTTCTTGCTGGACGTCCTGCTTTTGCTCGGCCATATGTGGAGGTCCATAGGAGTACATCACTTATGAGCTCGTCCTTGCTTCTCTAGCAGTGTCCTGCATGTCTGGTTCGTCTAGCTTGGATAGTTTTCGTGATGGGAGGCAGGTGACCGTATAGTTGGTGCCTTGTGGGGTGTTGCCGCCAGGACTTGTTTAATATTGCTCTCAACATTCTTGTGTAATTGCCGTCTAGCTTCTTCTCCAGCCTTTTAGTTAGCGTCCATGTAGTGCATCCATATAGCAGTATCGATACGATCGCTGCCTGGAAGAAACTGCGTTTCATTTTATCGGTCAGGTCTGATTTCCATGTGATCGATAGCTTATCGATAGCCGTCCATGCCTTCGTTAGCCGCGTGTTGATGTATTTTTCGGTTGATGAGATGCTGCTTCCTAGGTAGGTGAATTTGTCTACCAGTTTCAGAGAGGTTCCATCTAGTGTGGAAATGTCACCTGTTTGATTTAAGCACATATATTCAGTTTTGTGTGCATTGACATGGAGGCCAATGCCTGCGGCGGCTCGTTCCAATCTATGCAGTAGTGTTTCGGCTTGGTCAGGCGTATTTACCAGTATCGCTATGTCATCGGCGTAGTCGGCGTCGGTAATTGTTTTTGCGGGGTACCTTCTGTTTCTTTTCTTTGTCAGCTCGAAGCCGTTTTCTCTGATTTTATCGATCGATGTTCTAAGCCCGTAGTCTAGGCAGATGATAAAGAGGTAAGGGGCTAGCGTGTCCCCTTGTAGTACTCCTACTACAATGTCGAAGTATTCTGAGTCTCCATCCGGTGAACGTCTTTTCACTTTCAATTTTTGTAGAGAATCGTTATTGCTGCTACGGTTTCTTTTGGTAGGCCGTATGCTAGTAGGATTTGTTCCATCTTCCCTCTGTGAATGGAATCGAAGGCCTGGGTAAAGTCGACAAATAGTAATGTCGCCTGTATAGGTAAAACATTAAAAATATTTGAAGAAAGTACATGAGAAAGTTTGACAGTTACGAACTCAAAGAATGTGACTTTACTCGCCCTAAGGGGTAAAAAGTGTGCCTGATTTTGGGTGTTATTACTTATATACCTAATGTGCCGATGTAGTTATTTACTAAGCTCAGCTTAGATGTAGCGTGTTATTCACTAAGCTTAGCTTATACATGACATAAAGGCAGAAGTATGGAGCTCTCAGTGAGAATTGAATTCACTGACAATGGTAGGCGAATTTAGCTTGCTAACAATTACACTACGTGAGGAACCTCTAATGTGCCAATGTAGTTGTAAACACCTGGTTTTAAGATCGGGTTTGCAGATTTTGGATTACAGACAGAAAAATCTCTTTTGTTGGAATTTGTAAATTCGGCAGTTAATGTCTGCTCGAATATGATTGGCCGTTTTGAAGTTGTGTCATTATACCCCGCTCCTACTATCATTTAAGTGAGACTCGCCAAGAGATCTCTTGCTTTTTTTTTTTCAACACGAGCAGAAGGCTCTGCCTGGCTCGCTCCTTTTTGTTTTGTGAGCTCTTGTTTATTCACCTTCGATTTTAGGCCGTTTTTTCTTTAGCGAGGCGGCTTGAGCAAATAGACCTATTTAGTCGCTTGGGCTTAGCCTCTTTTACAAATAGGGTTTTTATTATTGTTTGTTGAAACAATAAGCATAATGCAGGCTAATTGTGGCTTTTGGTAAGCTGCCCACTTCAAAAGAAAGCTGAGTTTAAGGTCTGCAGGTGGTATTTTTGGACTTTTTGCAGATAAAGAAAGCTCTCAGCCGGGCCAGAAGATGTAGTAAAAGCTTCCGTAGGCTCAACAGAAGAAGATTCGAGTTGAAACAGAAAGATATTCATCTCTAGGAGGAGGAAGCGGTAGTCTACTCGAAGTTTCACTTTAAGAAATAGTAAACTTTGTTTTCAACAAGTCTACAAAGGAAACAAAGAGAACGTGGTGTTCCAGGTTGATTCTGCAAGAAGAAGACGCTGAGAAGAAGAATAAACCCTAAAAAAATGACTTCAGAATTAACTTTGACATAAAATGCCAAAGAATGGTATTTTATCATAAACAAAAGTTCAAATGACAGTAGGTGTTTGACGGCATGGCTTCGAGCTAGTCAGTCGTTTATTTCTTTATACCCTTCTTTTTTTTTTTTTTGGTTATAATATTGTCGTTACTTGAATGTATGTTATTTTTGTCACCGTAAATTCAGCATTTTCGACAAGCATTGGGAAAAATATGCAAAGCCGGATTTTTTATAGTTTATTTCTCTTGAAATGAATTACTTTGTGGGAACTGGTTGTTTTTGTTTTTAAGAAATATAGACAAGCTTCTCTTTCAGGTAACAAAAGTTAGCTCCCCACTTTTTTATCTCCTTTATATTTATACGTTTCTCTCCCTCGTCGCCAAGCCGGACAGTTACTACAAGATTTCTTGGGCTAGGCATGGATAAGGTCTGCTGGGTAATTTGGGAAGAGTTGTAATGTAATTTATAGAGACTAGCATTCGGATAAATTTGTTAACTTTTCGTATGTTGGTTGTTGTAATTTAAGGCCTAAAAACCCTAGTTTATTTTTGAATTGGGCACATTTCTTTTACTATTAATCTATTTATTGTATTTAGTTTGTGTGAGATAATCAAAAAGTTTGCAATGAAGTGAACTCATGGCTCTACATCTACTAAATCTCACTGTCTACCAAAAGTGGTATTTGTATACTATCAGGATTAGGCTGACACTGATCTGCAATCTTAGGCGGCAAAAAAGGGTTATTGGATCTTTAATTCATCTTACCTTTCCATCGATGCCATGCAGATATCTAGTTTTTGTGAGTTTACTGTAGGCGCTTATCGTTACCTGCCGGCTACTCAAAGCTAAAATCCCCGTTATAAAAAATGCAAAGTTATCCGTGATGTCAGCTAACAACAACGTCATACCTATGTATCGAGGGGAATTTTTTATGCTAACACGAGGACTACTTTTCATGATAAATTGATTCTGTGAACTGACTCGGAAATGGTTTCCTATCACATAATAAAATACTTAGTATTTAAAAGCTTCTCTTGTTAGAATAATGAGATATCCTATTATTACTTACATTTAAAAGAGAGTCTCCTTGTCTTAGGCAACACAGAATTTCCTTCACTCAGAGCAAAAAGTACGCAGTCTGTTATCTTAATATAAACCCACCAGCCATTGACCAAGCAGTTTGCGGCGGGGGCATACAGGACCAGACGCGAGGGATCTACGCCCCTCAAAGCAACCAGCAACTGGCGTAGGATCCAACCAATCACAGCCACAGACACAGTTACCAACCAATCACTGTAGCTCTCTAAAAAAAGCTCTTTTGAAAGCTATTTCAGAAAGTATTTTGTGGATCACCTCTGGTCTCCTCACTACACTTCTTTGCAGATACCACGAGACGACGATGCAGCTGTCAGCCAGACTTGCAGCAGAACTGCAGCACCTGTCCCTGTATCCCCAAGCAGTAGACCAGTGCCAGCATCAGTGAATCAGCACCTGCATTTTCAGACCAGCAGTAGTCCGTTCACTTGCAGCAGAACAGATCATGCAACTACATTCTAATCTAGGAGCAACAACTCAGCTCGGACTATTATCAGCACTGCGATGCCATATTAACATACACACCCAGTTAACTAAGGAGTAATTAAACCGGGACATCGATCATCCAGCCTTTGCAAAATATGCGTCCACCTCTTCGACCGTCTCCAGATTCCTGACCCTGCAGCTACACCCACAACCTACACCGAGTACCGAGACCATCCTGATCTTCTAAACCCGCTGTCGCCAAGAACTTATAGACAGCCGAGTCTACATCTTCAACACCGCAGAGACTACACAGACTTTTTACAAAAATAGTGATTCTACCCCCATGCACACCTTTCGAGTACGATTCGCTCAATAAAGGCCTGGCGCTTAAAAGTTACCGTTTTGTCCTTGTCATTTGTTCAGACCTCTATCAATCACTCTAATATAACGAACGTTTGCAGGAGCTACTCATTTAACATCATCTGCAACACGCGAAACGTTTGTACAATCTTAATCGGCAATTTCTCTTTTTTATTCCTACGTAGATATCCAGTTGGGAGCCGTTATTTGTATTGGTTGTTGGTAAGTAGGACTCGGATGGTAGTTGGTGTTGGAATTCATCATTGAAGAAGATACTGAAGTAAAAGACAATATACGTATTTACCAATCCCTCAACAGGGCAGGATATGACAAAAGGTCAATTTTTAAGCGGGGTTTAACAGGTTTCGAATTCAGAGTTTTCCTTCTCCTAGACTAGTTGCCTTACCAAGGCTGAAGAACTCAGTCTGTCCTACTATTTATCCATAGGTGGAGGGAGAATAATTGGATTCATACCTTTCCCAAAGGTATTAGTTTTATGTGAAATACAATCAGTTTCGTCCAGGACTTAAACTCGTGTCCATTTCCTACGACGATAACCATTACACCACGGGCACCTATACATAAATTAAACATCACAAAATATTTAACTAACACTCATATTTAATTATAGGAAAAACAAACAAATAAGGATAAACATATACAACAAACACCGTATGTATAATGTATGTACGCAAGACATTAAAAACATATTTGATGAAAAAAAAAGAAGAAAAAAGAAAGCCAGAGAACCGCTACGGCATTTCACTCTTTACTCTGTAATGGTATGAGTGAAATTCTTTAAATGGTTTCAACTTGGGGCCATATGTGGTTTCACTCGCCCGATGTAGTATAATGAGGTTTGTGTGGCTTCACGCACCGTAATGGCAAAATGCACGTCAAACTGTTATCACTTATATACCTAATGTGCCAACGTAGTTGTAGACATCTGGTTTGAACATTCGGTTCAAAAATTTGCAGCAAAAGGGGTGTTCTGAATATGACACTAAATTGAGTATGGCGGTGAAGCTCCAGTTCTGGAGCTCTGGGCAGTAATCAGTACTCCTTCATTGTCATTACTTCCAGGTCCACTCTGACTCCGGAGTGGTAGTACATGTTAGGGTCCAATATAAGGACAAAATAAATCTATTTAAAAGATATTAATACTGGCAAAGAATACTTGACACCATATAACTGTGTGCAATTTGTATCAATTGTAGACTTGAAGATGTAATTGCTAAATAAGAATTATTATTATTTACTTCTTGAGAGTTTTTCACATCAGCGTTAGCTGATGGTCTTTCACTGGTTTGAGTGACAGCAAGTCTTCTCAAGTCTCCAGAACTCTTCTCATTATTCTGTCCAGTCTCAATAATGTAGTAGTTTGGATGGTCTCCACTCGTCCTCTTATTTTCAAGTCCTCCAGTCCCTTTAATAATCCTTCGATGAATGTACCAAGAGCACCAGTTATAATTAGTATAAACGTCACTTTCATGTTCCACAGTTTTTCAATTCCCTAGCAAGGTCAAGGTATTTGTCCTTTTCACTTTCTTTTAATTTTACTCTATGGTCGGCTGGGACAGCAAAGTCCACAATTTTGTAAGTTCTCTTTCTTTTTTTGGTTTGTTTGTTTGTTTGTTTTTGTTTTTTTTGGGGTTTTTTGTTTTGTTTTTTTGTTGACCGAGTACAATCATATAACTACTCGCAAATTACTGATGTTAGATAGGAATACTTGAGACTATATAACTGTGTGTAAGCAAATGATTATTATTAAATAGGAATGGTTACTTTGAACCATATAATTGTGTATAAATTAGTAGTATTTGATAGGAATAATTGAACCCATGCAACTGTGTGCAAATTATTTGTATTAGATAGGAATACTTGACTGCATATAACTGTTTTCAGACAAATAAAAAAAAGTGCAATTTAAAAAAAATCTAATGTAATATTGCAAATATAGTTATGATTCAATCAAACATTCACCAATAAATCAAATTTTGGCATTAAATAACCCAGAAGAAGCTGATATGCTGTTAAATAAATCAAGCCAATTTCTTGCGACTTTTAGTTTGAAATAAACTGGGCAAATGTGAGCTATTGATGCGAAGAAGGTCAATGATTCATGTATTAATAATTCAGAGTTACTTATAAAAGTCAGACATTTAAATATAACAATTGGAAATTATAATCGCGATATTTTTTTATCGAATACTTTTAGTATGTTGGCTGATTAGCTGGTTTTACGGCATGTGAACCCTTGTTGGTTTGTCTAATACCGTGGCGTAGTGGCTAAAGTCCTAGATAGCGGCATTGTCGTGAGCGGGTTCGAACTTCAGTTGCATAATCGGATTCACTTTCAAATTAATACTCTTGGCAAAGGTATGAACCCCTTGCAAAGAGTTGAATAGTACCACCACTGTTCCTCAACAAGAATAGCTTTGGCGTTAAATAACCCAAGAAGGTTGATATGCCAGTAAATAAAGAAAACAAACGAACAAAGTCATATTGGGCTCAATCTTTTTGTTTTTTACAAGCAATTGTATGATTTCATTTAACAAATAATAATAATCAATGGTAAATAATAATTGCTTCAAGTAACTATTCTTTATACAAATAATTTGCACACAGAAACATGGTTTCAAATATTCCTATCTGACAAGAATAATTTGAACACAATTATGTTATCAGAGATAAGACAAATACAGGCTAAGGCCGAAGAATTAAGCAATTATAACAGAGATATTTCTCATTGTAAAGACGCTCAAACATTGAGTCTTACATGTTTTCAATAAAGAAAAAGATATTTTTATATGGCATAACAACCAATCAGAATTTATAAAATTACCATATATACGAGTCTATTGGACGGCTTTTAAAGATACTCATTTTAGGTAAGAAGGACTTGTAGCAACTCATCTTCTAAAAATTAATTCCATAAATTAATGGTTTCGTGACAATAAATCAAGGATCAACCAATAAAAGCGATATACTTGAATCTAAATTACGCTAATTTTCAAAATTAAAACTACGCTGGTAATTCTACTTTTAAATTATCATAGAGAAAAAGAAAACACTTTCTTTTCCTAATTAACACACTACGATAATGGGCAACTTAAACTTAAGTTAATTTAGTGTAGAAATACCTTAAAAGCAATAATCGCTGCGAACAGGATTCGAACCTGTGAGGGCATTGCCCATTGGATTTCGAGTCCAACGCCTTAACCACTCGGCCATCGCAGCAACTGATAATCCGCTTGTCATTTTTGTCTATATAATATAGAGTTTGTTACATTTCACCTTATTTGGTGTCTCAAGTGAAATGGGTGTGTGATTACGAGAACTCTTACTGATTGAATTCTCTTCATTGAAGCTTTGATATATTGTTTATGCGATAAATATAAATTAATGTAAGTATTACTGAGGCAGAAGCGAAGAAAGTAGGTCACATTTTGCAGGAGGCTTTAGCTCTTTTTTTTTGTACTTTCTTCTTTCTAGTTCATCAAGAACAAAGTTTAAACGTTGTATGCCTTAGTGTAACAAGAAATTATAAGAAACAGTTAGAATTAAAATCAAATAGAAACAGACTTATAGTTGAGGTAAATACACAAATTTGTGCCAGCTACATTAAAAAAAAATGAAACTACGAACGAGAAAGTCAGCTGTTTACTCTACAAAAACACACGTACATACCTATGTACATACGTACGTACTTGTAATAACTGTAAGGGTCGTGATTTTCAGTCAAAAACAAAATATAGTTGGCGATAAAAGAATACTTATGAGTGTTTCCAACTATAGTTATTGATTAAAACAACAATTAATAAGAAATTATGTAATTTTCAATTGTTCGCGTGAGTGCGTCACTCACTCACAAGCACGCAAAAAACGAGTTTGTTGTGGGAGATGAAACAAAGTATTTTTCTCATAATGCATAAACAAGATGAAGATATTTGTAAAATAATATTTGAAGATTTTTATTAACATCAATGTCTCTTCATACACGAGTATGAAAGTCAGAATAAAGATGAAGAAAGTGAAAAAAAGAAACTAAAAAAAGTCACTTCAGTTGAAATTGGAATTATCTGAGAATAACTGTTTCTTCTAATGATTTTGTTGCATAGGACAGTATAATAATAATAAAAAAAATAATAATAATAACAATAATAATAATGATGATAGTAGTAGTTGAGAAGAAATCGGTATATACGGTAGAGTGCTACAATTTAGGTTTAACCTGACTAACAATAGAGACACCCATAAAAAGCCAGATCACTTGACCTATTTAAAACTACGAGAGCTCAGTATTGATAAATATATTTCTTGTCTTCGCAAATTATTCTTATTTCTTTAGTCGCAATAAAATGAACTCTTCATTTATAAATTGTGCTGAAAATTAAAAAAAAAAAAAGAATCTTTTTAATGCATGCAATCACACGCCAAAATGTTTTCGTTTAATTATTTTAAAAGTTACTTACAATAGAAAAATCACACACACAAACACACACACAAACACACACACACACACACACACACACACACACACACATATATATATATATATATATATATATATATATATATATATAAAGTTACTTAAAATGAATATTATATATATATATATATATATATATATATATATATATATATATATATATATATATACATATGTGTGTGTGTATGTATGTATATATATAATGTGCTCGTGTGTGATGATTTTAAAAGTTATAAATGTATATATCTACAAATATCTATATAATCACTTTTAAAAAGTTCCCAAGAATTATATATATATATATATATATATATATATATATATATATATATATATATATATATATATATATATATATATATATATATATGTATATATATTCTTTTAAAAGTTACTTTGAATTAACAAGTTATTCATAAATGTGAGTATTTGTGTATGCGTGTGTGTGTATAACAAACACATTGAATATATAAATATATTTCATTGATAAAATATATTTTATTCAAATTGTCCACGAACAAGTTTTTAAGATTTTCCATAGCGTAAAAATAAAACAAAAAACATAAAACATTAAAATTAATGAAATTAAAAAATGGAGATTGAAGAGGATAAAAAAAACTTATTCGTTGAACTTTGTTACCGGTTACGCCCATCCATAACTATTTTAGGGTTATCATTCAGTCGCAAACATATCGGTAGCGTTTTCTTTGTTTTGTTCCTCTGCATAAAAATTGACAACAATGAAGTTTTAAAATCTTCTTTATAATTTCAGAAGATTTATAAATTTAATTGTAGAATGCAGATGAATTTTAAAATCGTAATATCAAATGAGTACACATGATTATAAAAATTTAAAGGTGTTGAACAAAGACATGTAAAATAAAAAGATAAATAAACGTAAAAACGCGATAGATTCCCGGAGTTTGCCGAAAATTACCGAATAATGAATAGTCGGATGCATTATTTTTTATGTAATTTTTACGTAACAGCTGACAGCTGAGATTAGTCAAAATGAAGGTGGGGCATACTGAATAATATGTTGATGAAATAAGAAAATTAACGCTTTAGATCGGTAAACAAGACCCCCGTTTTGTTTAATAGTCGGAAGAAAATTAAAGCAGTTACTTGTAATTTGTGGTTGCGTAATTTACTGTAATTAAGTTGGGTTTTTTTCTTTAAATTCATTCACTTTTTCTTTGACTCATCGTCTCAAACATCTTCAAAATTTAACATCTTCCCATTTTTCCGTAAAAAATGAGAGAGTAAATAAAACCTTTCGTTTGACAGTAATTGTCAAAACTAAGGTAAGGTTGATGGTAAAATGAATTGATCCTGGAAGATAAGTTTCTTTTTTAAATTTAATTTAATAAATTAATTTGTATTCGAGAGAGATCAACACAACTTCTGAGGGGTTCTTTTACATAGTTTTTGTCAAAATGACAGGCGACTATATATATAAAAAAAGTTTTGGTAAAGGGCGCCTCTCGTGTGTGTAATAACTATTAATGTCTGCAGGCCATTGACCGTGACTTCAGTTCTCACTAGGTACCCTATATTCTTTCCCTTATGCCAAACTAAGCAAAGTTAAGAAGTAAATTATGAGAAGTCTTGAAGTTTGCTAGGAGGAGGTATGTTACAGCCACAGAAAAAAAAGCATCTACTTACAAAAAAGATGTATTTATTTATTTGTTTGTTTGTTTATTTATCTATTTTATTGTTTATTTATTTACTTTTTTGTTTATTTTTTATTCTATTGTTTATCTATTTGTTTATTTACTTACTTCAGCAATCATTATTCTCACCCTCGTTCACTGTCGTTTCTCTCATTCACGCGCACGTCTCCTCTCCCCCTCTGGTTATCTGTCTCTCTTTCTCTGTCTATCTCTACCTCTCTACATACACGCGTGTGCTCGAGGCGTGTGTTCATATTGGTCGGGTGGATGAACTGGTGAGGGAATATAAGCGGGTGAAACTTCTTTTTATTTTATTTTATTTTTTTCTGAACATGATTTTGGTAGTGTTGTGGTCTGGATGGTTTCAATTCTCCCACAAATCTCCCGTTTATTCGGTCTTCTTCTTCTTCTTCTTCTTCTTCTTCTTCTTCTTCTTCTTCTTCTTCTTCTTCTTCTTCTTCTTCTCATTATTATTATTATTATTATTAGTGGTGGTGGTGGTGGTGGAAAGTGCGTATGTACGTATGTAGATAAATAGCAGTGTTTGTGAACTTATGATAAATAGCAGTGTTTGTGTGTGTGTGTGTGTGTGTGTTCTCACGCTTCTAGAACGCTGAAGATAACTTTGCATTCGATTGTTCCATTCCATTACTGATTCTTTTTTTCCTGTGTAAGTTGACTTGCTTGTTATTTTGAATTACAAGTTACAACAAAAAAAAAAAAAAAACACATAAAAAAACAAAGAATGATAAATTGGTAAATTATTTATTTTGTTCAACTGGTTTTGAGTAAATATTTAAAAAAAGGGGGGGGGGAATTTTATTTTATTTATTTACTTTTTTGCTCGATTTCGTCCGAAAACATCGATTTTTACAAGTAAGAAAAGAAAAACTGAACATTCTGGAATGTCAGTTATTTATAGCAGTTTTTTTTTCGTTTATGATTATTGATGATGATGATAATGATGATGATGATGATGTGTATTATTATTATTATTATTATTATTATTATTGTTGTTGTTGTTCTTCTTCTTCTTCTTTTCTTTTTCTTCTTTTTTTGATCGTGGTGATCGTAAAAGTTGTGTTGATTTCGCGAATTGTGTGTCTGTGTGTGTGTGTGTGTGTGAAAGAGAGAGAGAGAGAGAGAGAGAGAGAGAGAGAGAGAGAATTTTCAGCAAAGAATATGTTGTCGTTCAATGTTCTACCACGACTCTTCATTGTATTTTTCGTTTTCATACCAGTCATATCCGGTGGTTCTCGCTGGAGATTAAGTGACAGTAAGTCTCCCAAGGATTCTAGCTCACAATACTGTCATTTGATTAATTGATTGATTGATTGATTGATTTATCTATTGCAACTATCACTCTCTGAAAAAAACTTTAAATTTACGGTAAAGTTAAATTTAGAAAAAAAAAGAAATACTTTTTACCATAACATTCCTCTCCCCCGTAAAAATAAATCAAACAGTACATTTTCAAATTATCATTATTATTATTATTATCATTATTTAACAAGTGAAAGATATTTATTATTTCATGTTCTTTGAATCTTACGTAAAATTCTCTCATAGGGTCCTCGGGTGGCGAAATGGTTTGCGAGCTAGACTAGCACACCTTTATGAGTGGGTTCGAGTTTCATTATGTGCCCCATCTAAGCAAAAAGCTTAATAAATAACTTAAAACCGAATCAAGAAGATATGATAGGGAAAATTAAAATAGTACCATCAACTGATCTAAAACAACAACAACCTGGGTATTTTTTATTTTTCAATTTTCACTCTTGGTGCTTTTTTCCACGAACTGCTTTTTACTCTGTGGGGGGAAAGTCACTGGAGACAGCACATTTATGAAAAGAAACATAGAAAAAAAAAAAGAGATGTGGTAAGCATTGCTTCGAACAGTATCTTGCAATTAGAAGATTTAAAAGTTTATGTGATCCATTTGTTACAAACTCAAAAAACAAAAAAAATATTGATTCATTTATTTTGCTTTCGCTCTAGGGCAGCCCTGGCAACAAAGAAAGGAAGAAGCAAGTTGTGTATTGAATATATTATATTGTCATGAGAAATTGTTTTTAAAAGCTCAATTACACTATCATTTTACAAAGCATAGATAAGATTTTGACGCAAAGCTACAAACATGGGACACCTAGCGAAGATCGAACTTACTATTAGTTGGACTGCGAGACTAACTTATTAAGCATTACACCACGACATGGAATCCAAACAGAACATTCATAACAGGGAAAAAAATACAAAAAATCGTTTGAGCTAATGATTTTTCTTCTTTATTTGCAAGATCTTTGATTTTTTTAAAAATCAAAATTAACGTATCGCGTGTCGCTGTGACTGATTCAACAGTCCATGATGGTTGAATCGATTTTTCCATTTACTATTTACAAAGGAGTGGAGGATTATAATTCATTAGAGGTCTCACGACGCTCTTGTAGGGCGTTTACGACCTTTACTCTCGGCCCTGGAGAGTTCCTCCGCCCCCCCCGACTTTTACTCCCTTCGTGGGGGGGGGGGTTACTGCCTGGCACCTGAGACGCCCCTAATAAGGGGAATGCCGACGGGGCCGAAGGTATCTTTGGCCTTGCCGGACGCGTGTGGGCTTCGACCCTGCGATCGGACCCACCTTAAAACGGCCTTGTGCCACATTTGTACGTTGGTAGGACGAAGGGTAAATAACGCAGGATTATAATTCATTGGCCGTTCAGAGTTTGAATGTTTGTGCTTTGTTTTTTTCTTTTTCTTTTTTCTTTTTTAATCATTGACTTCTAGTTGTAAATTGGACTGGAAATTGCTTTATTATAGCTTTTCAAATGTCTTGCTCTAATAAAAATTCGCTCTGATGTGGCTTTTTGCTGAATTACGATTAAAAAAATGTATAAATATAAAGATTAAAAAACAATGCAAATTTTTGGAATAAAGTAAAACATTGATTTTGTTGTAATTTTTTTCTTTCTCTTGAAGCTGTTTATCCTGATACTTTTTTGTTTGTTTTTTTTTGTTTTTGTTTTTTGTTTTTTGCTAAGGATCAAGTCAGCTTCAACTACGAATAATAATAATAATAATAATAATCCTTGGAACGTTCCCTAAAGGTCTTGAAAAGAAATTTGGGATGGTGGATTTCAATCGTCCTTACCACCGCACAGTACTGTTTAGATCAGGTAGAATACTTAGAAGAGTCCTGGAGACCGGATAAGACTTGCTGTCACTCTGAAAATCCACTAGTTAAAACTGGTGTGAAAAACTCTCAGTAATAATAATAATAATAATAATAATAATAATAATAATAATAATAATATCGGGTGATAATGATGTGACAGAAAATATGTTATTTCAATGTTTTAAAGTTTATAATTTTCCTCTTCTTTTTTTTCCAAATTAATATTTCCAAATTTATTGCTCTGTTTTTCCTTTTTCCTTTGTTTAAGAACCTGGCACCATCTTTTTTATAGCATTAAATAGTAAAAAATAAAAAAAAACAAGATTTGTAGTAATTTCAATTTAAAAGCGTACGTACCCGCACAAAAGAAGTTATAAAAGGCCAGGTGTTCGCTGAGAGAGAAGAAAAGGGCAAAGGAAGACTGCATACGAGTGTCGAAAGAAACGAAGGAAAGGAAAGAAGGAAGAGTGACGTAGTTACTTGGCTTGTGGAGGTGTGTCTTTAAAAAACATTGTGATATTCGAAGGCGTGATCATAGAGCTAAGGTTGTGTCAAACGCTTTTGAAAAGATTTTGCCAAGTTAAACTTGGAATCCACAGTGGGTGTCCCACAAAGGTCGTTATGTGCTAAATTCGGCCAACACACAGAACGCAAATAAAGCTTAGGTTCATCAGACAACTCAAAGATCGTATACTCATTTCTTTTATTTTACTGTATTCTTACAGTTTATTTTACAACGTCTATCCCATAAAAGTTGCTATATTTACATATATATTTCCATACCTCAGGAACCTTCCTGTGGTGTAATGGTTAGCTAGCGAGGTTAACTAAACCAGTGGTCATTAACCTGCGTCTGTACGAACCTAAAGGATTCGAGGAAATCTTTTTCGGGGTTTATGGAGAAAAAAATGGAGCTTCTTGTAAAGCTTGTGAAAAATTAATGATTTTACTCTAAACCTACACATGAAAATTTACATTAATTTGGTTTTAATGCCATATATATATAACGGTCCATTGGCATAATGGTTAGAGTGTTTGCCAATGGCCCGGGAGACCGGGGTTCGATCCCTGGTCGAGTCATACCAAAGACTCGAAAAATAGTACTTGATGCCACCTTGCTTAACACTCAGCATTATAAAGTATGGATCAAGGATATGTGGAGTAATACAGGGAAAGTAATACGCACTCTCGGTGTTGAAGCTATTGCAAAGGGATCGCCATCAACAATAGTCGACCGTCTTACTATATATTATGTAATGTTTACATTAATCATTATTAAAATAAGAGTAAGTATCAGTAATTTGTTAAATTTTCTTGTATAATCCTATTTACCCAACCCCTCCGCTCGGGCAGGATATGACACAAGGTCAATTTTTAAGCGGAGTTTAACAGGTTTGAATTCAGAGTTTTCCTTCTCCTAGACTAGTCGCCTCACCAAGGCTGAAGAACCTAGTCTGCCCTACTATTTACCCATAGCTGAAGGGAGAATATTTGGATTCATACCTTTCCCAAGGGTATTAGTGCTATGTGAAATGCAATCAGTCAGGTCCAGGATTTGAACTCGTGTCGCCGTGTCCACATCCTGCGACGATAACCATTACACCACGGGCACCTCCATATAATGATATGTATAATGAAAAGTTGCCAGAGTCGCGTGATGCAACGGTTTTCGTCTTAGGAAATGGAATCGGCGCCCAGAGTTCAAATTCTGGACAAGGTATTTAACTTTGCACTAATTCTCTTGATAAAGACATGAATCATTCATCTCTCAAGCAGGTTTGGGTAAATAGAAGCGCTGGTTAAACTCTTTAGTCTTAATATGGTAACCACTCTAGGAGAAGGAAAACTCTGTTCTCCGCTTAAAATTGACTTTGTCTCACAGTCTACCCTTGGTGGTGGAGTTGAGTAAATAGTCAAGTTCCAAAATGACAAATTGGCCATGATGTGACACCTTCCTTGTGTTTGGGGCATGGAAAGACTAAATAAATATGGCCAATGGTCAAGTTATAGCTACTTGAAAATATAATTTTGTGACTTAACCGATCAGTAAAACCAAATGTAAGTTTTCATTGGTGGACTGTTCTGCACAAATTATCAATATTAAGTGAAGGAGGGGCCGTGGTGTAATGGTTATCGTGGTAAGAAATGGACACGACGACTCACGTTCAAATCTTGAATAGGACACATCACTCAAATACTCCACGGAAAGGTATGTATCCACTTATTCTCCTCTCCAGTCATGGAAAAATAGTAAGGCAGGCTTAAATTTGGTAAAGGTCCCGTCCAGAAAATATTTAAAGTAATCATATGATTTCAAGTAATTAATGGAAATAATGATAATAGTTAATAGACTCGAAGAAGGGCCAAAGGAAAATAGATCTCGATTCATTCAGAGCAGCTCTCAAAAAAGTACCGAATTAGAAAAAAAGCAGGACATGACAGCATATATGAATTCTGGTTTTTAAAATTCACTTTGATCCATGACAGACTGGCTAACGAAATGAATAGATGCTTAGAAGAAACAGACATACCCAAATGGATGACCAAAGAAAAGACTACCCTGATCGAAAAAGACTCCCCAAAAGGAACTGCCCTCAACAACTATAGACCTATAACGTGTCTACCGACGATATGGAAATTTCTAACTGCACAAATTCGGGAGAATATCTACTACTCACTAATAAACTGCGATCTGTTCCCCGGAACAAGAAGAACAGGATATCTATTGTACATTGATCAACACATCCTCAAAGAGAGCAAAACGAGAAGAAGAAAAGTGTACCTATGGCATGGATGGAATACAAAAACGCCAACGATAGGGTCCCGCAAAGCTGGATAATAGATTATCTCAAAA
Source organism: Sepioteuthis lessoniana (assembly GCA_963585895.1). Classification (NCBI taxonomy): domain Eukaryota; kingdom Metazoa; phylum Mollusca; class Cephalopoda; order Myopsida; family Loliginidae; genus Sepioteuthis; species Sepioteuthis lessoniana. The sequence continues at coordinate 80,344,316 of OY757910.1, forward strand.
TGTACAAGATAGCCGACGAATAGGGTCCCGCAAAGCTGGATAATAGATTATCTCAAAATGTACAAGATAGCCGACGAAGTCGTGAAGTTCATCAAGGAAACCATGAAAAACTGAAGAGTGGAATTGACAGCGGGAGGAAAAAATTAGCCGAGGTGAAAATCTAGGGAGGTATATTCCAGGGAGATGAGCTATTACCATTATCATTTGTAAAAGCGATGATACCACTAAATCACATTCTTAGGAAATGTACTGGGGCTACAAACTTGCTAAATCGCTAGAAAAGATCAATCACCTGATGTACATGAACGGCATCAAAATGAAAAAAGAGCTAGAAACCCTAATACAGGCAGCGAGAATACAGTCAGAATATATGGATGGAATTTGGCATAGAAAGATGTGCCATGCTTATAATGAGACGCAGAAAACGAGAAACAACAGAAGGGATAGAACTAGCAAATCAAGAAAAAATTAAAACGCCCTGAGAAAAAGAAACTGACAAATGCTTGTGAATATTGGAAGCGGACATCATCAAACAAACGGAGACGAAAGAAAAAAATTAAAAATAGAATATCTCAGGAGAACGAGAAAACTACTCGAAACTAAACTATATAGCAGAAATCTCATCGAAGGGATAAACGCCTGGGCTGTATCCCTTGTAAGATACTTGGGACCTTTTTTAAAGTAGACGAGGGAAGAACTTCATAAATGTACCAGAGAAGAAGAAAACTAATGACGAGGCAGAAGGCCTTATATCCCAGAGATAATTGAGACTATATGTGTTAAGAAAAGAACGAGAAAGAGGACTCCTCAGCATTGAAGATAGCATAGATGCATTGATATCACGACGCAAAAAGCAAAGAAAAACTGATTACAGCGACCAGAAACAACACAAACAGCACAAGCATCAACAGAACAACAATAACTAGACAACAAAAATGGGAAGAAAAACAATTGCATTGATATTTCAAGTGAAATCTCACACGAGAAAACTTGGACATGGCTTAGAAAGAGGAAACCTTCAGAGAGAAACGGAATCTCTTCTAATAGGAGCACAAAACAACGCCATAAGGACCAATTACGTTGAAGCAAAAATAGATTAGATGCAAAAAAAAAAAAAAAAATAGCAAATGTAGATTATGTGATAATAGAGACAAAACTATCTCTCATATGATAAGTGAATGCTGCCCGTGGTGTAATGGTTATCGTCGTAGGAAATGGACAGGGCGATACGAGTTCAAATCCTGGACGAGACTGATTGCATTTCACATAGCACTAATACCCTTGGGAAAGGTATGAATCTTAATATTCTCCCTCCAGCTATGGGTAAATAGTAGGGGAGACTAGGTTCTTCAGCCTTGGTTCGGCAACTAATCTAGGAGAAGGAAAACTCTGAATTCAAACCTGTTAAACTCCGCTTAAAAAATTGACCTTGTGTCCTATCCTGCCCGAGCGGAGGGATTGGGTAAATATGATAAGTGAATGCTGCAAATTAGCATAAAAATATAAGACTAGACACGACTAGGTGGGGAATGTGATCCATTGGGAATTGTGCAAGAAATTGAAATTTGACCATGCTACCAAATGGTATATTCACAACCCAGAATCCGTCCTGGAGAATGATATACACAAACTATTCTGGGATGTTGAGATACAAACAGATCACGTACATCTCGGCCAGACGAATAGACCTAGTGATAGTCGGTAGACTACAGAGTAAAATTAAAAGAAAGTGAAAAGAAAGATACATACTAAGACCTTGCTAGAAAACTAAAAAAAAAAAAAGTATGGAAGATTAAGGTGACAGTGATACCAATTGTAATTAGTACACTCGAAACAATCCACAAAGGATTGGTGAAGGGGCTTGAAGATTTGGAAATAAAAGGACAAGCGGAGACCATCTAGACAACAATATTATTAAGAATACCGAGAAGAGTCCTGGAGACTTGAGGAGATTTGTCGTCACTCAAACCATCAACTAACGCTAGTATGAAAAACCTCTCAAAGGAGTTAAAGAATAATCCTTTGTAAACAATTATAGTTTCAAGTTACTAACCTTAATAATAACAATTTCCATACTGTTTTTTGGGGTAACTTTTCAATTTCCTAATAAGATATGTACTGCCTTTGGCTGGTCAAAAGACTCCATAACGATACACTTGTATTAATCCTAATTGAATAAACAGAGAGTTTCCCCAAAAGACGTGTGTTCATGCTTCTCAGATTGTTAATTATTCGGAGACTTTTACAACGTTCTTTATTTCTTACAGGGTCACATAGGATATATGTAGAGATCTTATACATCATTTGGCATGTTTTAATTTTACGAAATGATATTGTATTTGATTTATAAATTTTTGGCATTCTTGTCTGTTTTGCAACCAGACATATCAAGGCCATAACCCCGACGGTTTAAATGGCCCAGTCGGCTGGGGCTGTAGAATACATCAACTGCTTCTCAACAAAAAGGTAAGACACCCCCCTCAACGAGTATCCTGGATATGACACTAAACAATCTGATAGGGAGGCTTCAGTAATGCTGGAGCTTTGAGGAATGCTGAGTAACTCGTTATCGCCATCGCTCCCAAGTCTACTTAAGCCCAGAGTGGTAACACTTGATAGGGTCCTATCTATGGGTCAAATTGAACTGTTTAACATTTAAACTTTGTGCTTTGACATATAAACTGAATGCAAACAAATGACTTATGCTAAACTGAATTGCTTGAAATAGAACTTTTCATTAAACTGTGTGTAAACTAATGATTGATGTTTAATTGAATTTTAGTGACACTTGGAACCATTTAATTTTGTTAACATGTTGAACTGAATTGTATGAAATAGAACTGTTTGATCATTTAACTGTGTGGCAATAGTTGGAACCATTTAACTTTGATTTATGCTAAATTGAATGTTTGAAATAGAACTTTTTGATCATTTAACTGTGTGTAAACAAATGACTGACGTTTAATTGAATTATTAGTAATACATAATAATACTTGGAGCCATTTAACCTCACCCTTAGATGAAGTTTAGTATTATACCCAGGACAGAGAATGTGTTGTCACTTAAGCCGAGTGCGAACTCATTCACTGTTTTAGTTGCCTCAGGTAGTGAACTGCCCTCTTGACAAGGCTTAGAATATGCCAATTGTATCCTCTGTAGAGGGTTAATACCCCATAAAAGATGGGGCTGCCCTGACAATGGCACTAAAATGCATCCGATGATGTGGCTTCAGTTCTAGGACCCTAGGGAATGTAGAGTACCCTTTCATTGCTCATATTGTTGTATACAAGGAAGAACAGACAACAACGCTGTAATACAAAAATATAATCTGCTTCTTTTTTTCCCTTTTATTACCCGAAATGTTCGAAATGGTAGAGTAAGGGATGGAGTCGAAGACAGCTGAGATGTACACACTGGGTGAGATATGAATCTTCAGTGAACCGCCTTTTTTTTTGTTCTACTTTCGGGAGACTGGTACAAGGCCACCTCAAGGCATTGAATAATTTGGGTCTCAACTTGCTTCTCGACTTTCGCGCGTCTCGCCAGGGCTATCTCAAGGCGCCGAATCATCTTCGTTTCAAGTCGCTCCAAAGGAAACAGTTGTACATCCTGTTATGATACCCATGCAACTTATGCAACATATCAAAGGATCTTTCCGGTCAATATTCAACATTCCTTACCATTCTATTTTTTAAAATGCTTGCTTGTGAACATTTTCTCAGCACCTTTCTTCGATTCTCCCCATAACTCTTGAGGTCAAATGTACAAAAAAAAAAAAAAGAAAAAAAAAAAAGAAAAGAAACAACCAGATGAAACAGTCATTATAAAATCTTGAAGTCCCTACCGTTTATTTCACAATATCTCGCCCATATAACGTCGTCAAAAAAAAAAAAAAAAAAAAAAAACAGTTCCTTTTTTCCTTCCTTATGATGACAACATGCACACATTTGCACAACTTGTTATTGTTTTTCCCCTTTCTATAAGTGTTTTAGTCACCATAAGTAGACACAATAGTTCCATAATAATTCTTTTAGATATTCGTTTCCTTCAGGCCGTATTACACATGGCGAAACCACGCCTCAATTTTAGGGTAAATGACATTCGACCAATACCAAATGTTTTTCTGTCAAAGTTCATAATGACACTCATTACTGCTTAATTTCGAACATACTATATTTGAACTCTGAAAACTGTCATTTGGTACAGCGCATGTCGACCAATGTAATAGTAGAATTAAGAAAAATTGAAGGAGAGAAAGGAGGAAAAAATCACCATAGACAGGATTCTATAAGAGATTACCAAATGAGTAGACCAATGACGACCAATGTAATAGTAGAATTAAGAAAAAATGAAGGAGAGAAAGGAGGAAAAAATCACCACAGACAGGATTCTATAAGAGACGGGCTCAAACAAATTACCAAATGAGCCACATACCCTGCCCCATTTTTAAACTACCTCGCTTTTTTATAGTTTGGAAATTATTCTAAGCAACAGCCGCTGCTTCTAATAAGTACAACAAACATGAAATACAATTCATTGATTAATTAAAAAGACTATAAATGTTACCCCACCTTTTGTGTTATAAATTATACAAATTTTAATCAGTCTCCATTTAGCAGGCTCTCATACCAGGACCCACCGATTTACAATTTTTTTCATTAAGTAATTCATCTAACTACATAAAAGGGCAACATCTTTTATTGTTTAAGAAATGGATTAGCTGCATCCATTATCTGAGAGGAAGTATAAATAATCTCAAAAGAATTTAACTGTAATGTGAACTCGGTGTAATTGACAGTTAAAGATAAGTTGAAAGCTCGGCTTCTAGTTTACAATTTCTTTTCTTTTTCTTTCTTTTCTTTTGAAAAATGCACGAACACGCGGAAAAGAGCAGAAATCAAATAAGGCAAAAGCGAAATCGCCAACCTATATTTATTTATTTATTTATTTATTTTTATTTATTTATTTATTTATTTATTTGTCGGTTCAAGTCGTCTGTGCTGTTAAGCCACGATCGTCTCTTTTTGCTTGACCTCACCCGGGTATAAAAATACGTCGGTGACGTAACAGGTCGGAAAGCACCAAATCGAATATGTTGTATACTGGGAAGAACAACAGCAACGCTGAATTAGAAAAATATAATGTTTTTTTGTTTTGTTTTGTTTTGTTTTGTTTGTTTTTTCTTGCTTTTTATTACCCGAAATGCACGCATGGGTAGAGTAAGAGCGAGTGGGGGATGGCTGAAATGCACACACACAGGGGTGACGGTGCGGTGTTTCTGTGAAACTTCTTTGTCTTTCTGCTTCGTTCTGCTTTTGCGAGACTGGTACAGGGCTGTCGTCTCAAGGCAACGAATGATTTTAGTTTCTATTCGCTTCTCGACTTTCGCAAGTCTCATCAGGGCCATCTCAAAGCACCGAATCATCTTAAATTCTTCTGGCTTCTTTACTTACGCGTGTCTGATACAGCTTAGGCTTTTCTCTACATCTTGTAGCAGAAAGAATTTCAAATTATTATTTTGGCCGTTGGAGTTCGAATTTATATATTTCGCCCAATGAGAATGACTGATGCCATTCTGTCCGGGTCACCTCCCTGGGGCAACATAAAAGGCCACGCTAACCATTTCTCGCTCTCTTCTCGCTTCCCCACGAGCCGGCAGCAGGATAAGCCAGCCAACATAACAGAGCACATACCCTCTCTTCGCTTCCTTACTGGCTAGTAGCAGGACAGACCATCTTTTCTTCTCTCACCACAGCAGCAGTCCACTAAGCATTATGAGGAGAGCACAACCAATTTATGGACCATTGGTCTCTAGGAAATCATTCTTTCGTCATTCATCTTTCCTTCTAAACCAAAGGATCCTCGGAGAAACAAATTGGATATTTGCAACTTCTGCCTTTAACTTCAGCATTTTAATTCTTATTCTGACGACAGCATCTCAATTCATGCTCTGACATTTAGCTAATTTAATCCTTCGCAACTCTACAACTGTTTTTCCATCTTCCTACGACTTACAACACAAGGGTTCCTTTCGTCTCAAGCTGTTATTAAAACTTCCAAATTCAAAACTATCAATATCTTCGTCAACTCATTTATTCTTCCTTTTAATAGAACAAGAGGCAACAGAACTCTACAACCTCAACTGCCATTTTTGTATAAATGGTAATAATATCTGCCCTCTTGTTATACTCTCAACTCAGGGCAGTATGACGTAAGACCAGCGCCTAGAGCGGCGTAAAATCTAATAGCTCTTCTGCAGATCTTCGTTCTCCGCTCGTCTCAACTGGGGCCGAGATCTCCCCAGGTTTATATAATTTCCCGGACGCTAACGCATTCCTTATGGTCACACCTCCCGCCTACGCTTTGCGCGTGGACACGCTTCCTGTCAAGCATGCCACCCACGCAACTTATCTGGCACTTTCGCCGAGGAAGCAGCGTCTTGTTTACTTTAGGAAACAGGTGTAGATCCTGTTATGCCACCCACGTAACTTATGCGGCGTGTCAAAGGGATTTTTCCGGTCAAAATTCCATATTATTCTCGGATTTATTCTAACCAGGAGTGGTAGTAAGTGTTAGGGTCCTAATACGTCAAAGTGATCTATTAAAAATTATTTGGATAAGATAGAATGTGACTGCAGGCAAACACGATTATTAGATAGGAATAGTTTCTTGAAATCATACAGCCCAGTTGGCTGGGGTTGTAGAATATGCCGATTGCATCTTTGCAGAGGGACAAGACTCGATAACAACTGATGTCCTGATATGACACTAAACCATCTGATAGTGAGGCTCTAGTTCTGAAGTTTTGGGTAATGTGGAGCACCGATTCATTGCCATTACTCCCAGGTCCACTCTGACCCAGAGTGATAGTATCTGTTAAGGTCCTATCTATGGACCAAATAAAACTATTTAATCTTTTACAATGGATTATCATTAATATTAAACAATTATTAGTGATTAATATCAATACTTAATAAACCATTTAATTGTTGGCAAATAAACCATTAGTATCAAAGAGAATTATACGTGTTAATGAGCAATACTTGAAACCACTTAACTGTGTGCAAATAAGTGAGCACTTACTCGCTTCAAAACAGCGTTATCTAAAAACCACTACTACAAGCTACAAACTTCTTTCGTAAATATTTTGTTTATCTGCCTTGACAGTAGCAACAAGAAAGTTTATACTCTTATTCTCAACCTTGATCATCATCATGGCGTGCCGACAGCACCAATTGCCCGGACTCTTTCTCGCCATCTCCTTCTATCAGCCATAGCTTCTGGTAAGTCCCATAGACTGCATTGAGTGTCCGCCCAGAGTTAATGAATGTAGGTTTTTTCTGATCGATCAACAATGGTGTGTCCTTGTGTATGAGTCGATAGGAGAACGTTACTTTTGAGTTCATCCTTAATTCTCTTGCAATGCCCAGCATGTCTTGCTGATCTTTCTTGAATGGTTTATGAGATGGGAGGTAAGTGGTTATACAGTTGTTGCTTTGTAGGGTGCTACGCTAAATAGTTTGAAATAGAAATGTTTTTGACAATTAAACTGTGTACTTATGCTAAACTGAATTGTTTGAAATAGAACTGTTTATTTGTATAAAATGGATTTGGCATTAAATAACCTACAAAGGTTGATATGCCATAAAACCCCAAACAAACAAACAAAGCAATCCCCCAAACTTTGTAACTGCACATAACTTATAAAGAGTATAATGCCTCAGAATTTCTTTAAGAACTATCGGGCATTCATACAGTTTAGTTTAGAAAAAAGAATGAATCAGCTCAATTCTAGGACGAGTTGGGGGGAATCTCCTTTCCTGGCAGCACCTGGGTAAGGGCTGGGTTTATTGTCTGGTATCAAAGGTGACCCGAAAGAGGAGTCCCGACGGAACTGAGACATTTTTTAAAACAACCCCAGAAAATTCGCTTTTTGTGAAGTCCTTACTTTGAGCTGACTTTGAGTCAGATTCTAGAGGCGTCAGAGTTGAATAAATGCCGTCTTAGCCATGGAGGAGTCCCCGTGACTTAATGGATAGCATATTAGATTGCGAAGTCAGAATAAGCGAGTTCGAACTCCATACTTAAACAAACAATAATACTTGAAAAATACATTTGACGATACAATTCCATGCTCTCTTTTCACACCGAAACCATGCATTTTGGAAATTAACCTAAAGGACATCTGTAAGGAGAGGGTCACCATAGTGTAATGGCTAAAGTGCTGGACTATGGCCCCGAAGTAAGCGAGTTCGAACTTCAGTCGCGCCATTGCGTTCATTTTCGGATTAATACTCTTGGGAAAGGTATGAAACCGCTAATTCCAACAGTTATGGATTAAATAGTATTATTACTCTCCTTTCACGAGGATGGGTTTGGCATTAAAAAACCCAGGGAAGTTTAGATGCCCTTCCAACAAAGTAACTTAGCCTAAGCTAACATGAAACAATACCCACAAAAAGCGGGTTTTGTTGGCCTGGCTGTTCGTCTAATGGTGTGGATCCCGTTGTTTTTTCTCACACCCGGCCGTGTGTTGCCCTGTCGGCTGGGGCTGTAGAATGCACCGACTGCTTCTCTGCAGAGGGGTAAGACCCCCCTCCCCCCAACGAGTGTCCTGGATATGACACTAAACAATCTGATGGTGAGGTTCCAGCAGTGCTGGAGCTTTGGGGAATGCGGAGTAGCCCTTCATTGCCATCGCTCCCAGGTCCACTCTGGCCCGGAGTGGTAGCACCTGATAGGGTCCTATCTAAGGGTTAAATAGAACTAACAGCATACTAATGCTAAACTGAATTGTTTGAATAAACTGAATACCTTGAAATACAAATGTTTTTGACAATTAAACCGTACTTACATTTAAACTGCGTTCTTATGCTTAACTGAATTATTTGAAATAGAACTATTTTTCGACATTAAAACTGTATTTACACTTAAATGAATTGTTACATATAACTGCTTGAATACTTTGAAATAGAAATGTTTTCGACCATTAAACTGTGTACTTATGCTAAACTGAATTGTTTTAAAAAGAACAGATTATTTACATAAAAATAGATTTGGCGTTAAATAACCTACAAATGTGGATACGTCATAAAACCCATTAAACCAACCAACCGTACAAAAAAAAAAAAATGAAAACCAGTCGACAAACAGGGCGGAAGGAAGAAATAGACAAACACGGATTTAGAACTGCAAAACTCAGGAAGGTGAAGTCTGGCACTTTTAACCATTCGAGTAAGTATTTTTTTATGGCTAACGCGAGAACGCTGCAAAAGTCCTGCTCAGCTACCAAAAATGCTGACTCGTCTGCCATCGTCTTCATTGCTCGGTGTCTTGATTCCATGCTTCTCTGCTCTGGACTGACCGATTCAAGGTCTCGTCCCTAACTGACTTACTCTCTTCATCCTTCACTTCCGGTCTCGCAGGTTTTCGTGGGCTCAGGTATTTGTGTGGTCTTCGCTTCAAAGTAGACAAAGAAAGATCTTCTGGGCATTCCAGTGCCGCTTCAAAGATGCCGGAGATAAGATCCCCTCCTTGGCCACCCATCCACGAACACACACACAGACCCACACATACACATCCATATATATATATATATATATATATATATGAATGCCACACTAATCATAATGCCCATCTCCTGCAAGCTACAATAATTTCAGAAAAATTTATCGAGAACAGTTGCTTCATCTAATGAGTTCAACTGACTTTGTTGGATATTGACTTGAAGAACCTTTGTGACATGCCACGTAAATTGCGTCGGTGGCATGCTAGAAGGAGGAGTGTCCATGTGAAACATGTAAGTAGCAGGTTGGAGATGTAAGAGACTACAGAAGATTTGGTCGTTGTAACAAAAGTTGACTCATTATTTGTTGTCTTTCTCTGCTATGAAACAACTTTCCATTTAAAATTAAAAGACTCCAGTTTATTGTCAGAGTCAGCTTTGTCAAACCATCAACTAATCTCAAGGTCAATCATTGAAAGTTGTTGGACTGGATATTTATCCGCCCCCCCCCCCACCGGCAGGATTTGACTCAAGTTTTTTTTTTATTGTTGGGATTTAGGGGAGGTCGGGCACGAGCCGACACTCACGCGCTGCAAGTCAATGCTGGTCATTGGATCATTAGAAAAAATGTGAACTATGCTAGCCTTTGCTAAGTCTAACGGCTTGGTGACCTTGCTGGTCATAGATTCACAAGGCCCGAAGGTCTATTGTCATTGTTTGCTACGTGGCATATATGCCAGGCGGTCGTGTCGCGGCTCCGGGCATAAATGCCTGCCGCGGAAAGATGAAAGTTGTTAGACAGTATCTGATTGATTGATTGATTTTAACGGCATGTCAACCCGTCTAGAGTGATTTTATTCATAGAAGCAAAGGAATTATATCAATTCTAAATTTATATCTAGTTTTTCTTAAGATTTTTTTTTGCACACAGTTTGTATCAAGTTTTCTTATCTAATATAAATAATTTGCACACGGTAATATTGTTTCAAGTATCTATTCCTAATTAATAAAAATAAACCTTCGTTTTCACAGCTACATAGTTTCAAGTATTGTATGCAACACTGATAATTTTAAGATAGATCTATTTGGCCCATAGATGGGACCCTAACAGGTACTACCACTTATCAGAGTGGATCTGACAGTATTGGCAATGAAAATATACTCCACACTTCCCAGCATATGTGAGTTATGTTGAGATGTATTTCCTATAAAATTGACAGTTTTAACTACTATATCTATAATAACTTTTAGTTCCAACCTTTTTCTACGCAGCGTTTCTTGGTGCAGAATAAAATGGATAGCAAAGATGGAGTCGCCTAGACTGTTTAGTTTTTTCTTGACGAAGGCCAAGTTAACCTCAGCGCAATAGAAAAAATATTCAAAAACTTTTAGAGCAGCAGTTTGTTGATATGAATTGCTTGCTAAATAAGAGATACGACTAACAGCACTATTTGCTGACAAGCTTATTGCTCTCGAAAAAAAAGTTTTTTTATTAGAACAAAGGATTTCACTGGTTTTTAAGAGTGTGTGAGGAAATCATTTTCAGTAAATGGCTTTCATGATTTTTCAATCATTTCACTGAAGGCAAAACTTATTTTTACTGCATTTTCACTTGTTTGTTTGTTTGGGTTTAATGGCGTATCAACCTTTGTAGATTATTTAATGTCAAATCCGTTTTTATACTATAAACAGTTCTATTTCAAACAATTCATTTTAACAACGTACACAGTTTAATTGTCAAAAACATTTCTATTTCAAGCTATTTAGTTTAGTCAAACAGTTCTAATTCAAAAAATATAGTTTTGTATAGGTTTTTGTTTTCACACAGTTAAACAATTCTATTTCTCTTGGGTTAAACAGTTAAACAATTCTATTTCTCTTGGCCAAATCCATCCTTCTAGAAGAACAGTAGTGGTACTATTTAATCCATAGCTGGGAGGATAAAGAGTTTTATACCTTTCCCAAGGGTATTTGTCCGAAAGTGAACGTTATAGTGCGACTGGGGTTTGAACACGCTTACAACGATTCCGCACTCCAGTACTTTAACCATTACACCACGAGGACACCCACTTCACTTGTTTGAATGAGGTTTTCTAGCTTTGAAAGGGCTGTTTTAATTGGTATTTTGATTTCTGGTGTTATTTTATGCCTAAAATTAGGAAATTGCGTACATTGTATGTTTATGTTGGGGGCGACAGAAATACCTCCCACATTTTAAACTGTCATCTTTGTGGTCCTAGTGAACGTCGGCAAGTGGTAATGATGGCTACATCAAGTAAATATCTTTTAATGGTTACCATCCCACCGACAAGGTGCGATAGATATATCTCCCACATTTTAAACGGTTACCTGTGTGGTGCAAGTAAGCTTAGGCAAGGGGTAATGGTAGCTCCATCAAGCTAATGTCTTTCAATGGTTATCATCCTATCGACAAGGTGCGACAGAAATACCTCCCATATTTTAAACTGTCACCTGTGCGGCGAAAATACATTTTGGCAAATGGTAATTGTAGCTCCAGCTGGCAAATGTCTTATTTACCTATTTATTTATTTATTTATATAATCAGTTTCGACAATGGCTCTGACCAGTGCACACCGTGATGACCAGTGCACACCGTGATTTTGCTGCTGAAACTTTTTAAATACTGGTGAATCTGTAATGGCTACACTGAGCGCTTTTCGCGCTCATATTACGTTACGGTGGAATGATGCTGTCCCGGATAGGATGTTCAACTCGTAACAGTATGACTTTTCTCTCTGGAACTACATCATTACGACATAAAATGAAATGGGTGCGAAAAAGCTTTTTCTATAGACATTACAGATTCACTAATATAAAGTTTCAACAGCAAAATTACAGTGTGCACCGGTTAAAGCCATAATCTAACTAATCGTATCTACATGGAGCTATCATTACCACTTACCTAAGTTCACTCGTACTGTAGTAGTATCCTACACTTACACTATACTAACAATGGACTCGCTCAAGCTACCTATTTAATTTCTGACTTCTATTTTTCTTTTGAAACTGATTTTCGTTTAGCTGAATAAAGTTTAACACTTTTACTGTTGTTGTGAGCTCCGACTTACTACAATACTACACGTTCTATGCAGGTAATAGTATAAAAGCTAGGCGGTATTTCTTTGGTTTGGTTTTATGGCATATCAACCATTATTGGTTATTTAATGCCAAATCATGTTTTTACTTACTTATTTTTACTTACTTATTAAATATATGATTTGTAAACACATTTGTAAATACATACAGTTAAATGATCAAATAGTTCTATTTCTGAGAATTCAATTTAGCGTTAGTCAAAGTTAAACAGTTTCAAGTATTATTATGCATCACTGATAATTTTATCAAACATCAGTCATTTGTTTACGCACAGTTAAATGATCAAACAGTTCTATTTCAAGCAATTCAATTTAGCCTAAGTCATTTGTTTCCACTCAGTTTAAATTTTATATAACCATAAGGAACGAAGGAATGACAACACTTGATTATAAAAATACAACTCTCTTTATTCTTCGAAAGGGATTGAGTCTCTATAGGTGTGTGAGAGACAGAAACAAGGAAATGAAAACAGACTGCCACATTGACCGATAACTTCTTCTCATGACCATACTACGCTGTGCTATCTTCAAATTCATGCCGCACGTCTTTTCCTTCTTTACTAGACGTACTCAACCAGTCTTTGCCGGGGGGTCGCTTGGGCCTCTGCGGTCACGATTTTCTATCTACTGACTCGACTGACCACAGCAAGACTGTGCAAGACTTTTTAGCCGCTCCGTGGGACGCTGCCCCAGCGGGATGTCCAGCCACTTGCTGGCGCTCTCCGTGACTGACCGAATCTCTTCTGGCCGCAAGTTGAGACTGACCGTATCTCACATGGACATTTGCATATACCATTTCACAACGCCCATACATTTCCACTCAACCATGTGACTGCTTCCGCTTATTTACACCGGTGGGTTTTGTGCAGAGAAATCTCTGATTGACAGCTCGGTTAAGGGTCGATATGCAGCATAAATGTCAAAGTTCTATTTGACCCATATATAGGACCTCATCAGGTGTTACCACTCCGAAGCAGAGTGGACCCAGGAGCGATAGCAATCAAGGGTTACTCCGCATTCCCAAAAGCTCCAACATTATTAGAGCCTAACCATCAGATTGTTTTGTGACATCCAAAACACTCAAGGGGGGGTATTACCCCACTGCAGAGATGCAGTCAGTGTATTTTACTGCCCCCCTTCCTTGTGAGGTATTGTAACATATTGACCTTCGACCCAGCCGTCAATCAAGGAACAGGTGCATCTGGTCGAAGATATCAGGGTATAACCTTGACTGTGGACGGGTTGTATTGGGTGCAGATGCGACACTCACAGGAAGCAGGTGGATGGCAAACAATGATATAACCCGGTGCGACAGGAAGTTCAGTTAGTTGGAGTCAGTTAGTTGGGAGTCAGTCAAGTTGGAGATAAGATGCTGTAGAGAGAACCAGCAACCAGCAGAGGGCTATGGGCCCTCAGGGCCTCCGATTGAGCAGCATAGCAGAACAAGAAAGAAGTGCTGCTAAAGACAGATGAACTGGGGGTCAATATGTTGCAGTTTGTTCAGTCTCCAACTCACCTCTCACATATAACCCTTTCGCAAACATTTCGAATAAAGTGTGAGAGGTATATTTTTCTAAAGAAGTGTGTTCGTTCGTCATTATTGTTGATTTTGTTTCCGCATGTATATGTGTATAGTTGTATATGTATCATGGTTGTGACTATGCAACAGTATTTCTGTCAAACTGTATTTACATGTTTTGCTTAGTTTAAGATTTCGCCTTCTGTTATGATATCAGGTATTCTTATTGAATACCAACAATTTGCAAACAGATCTATTTAACTCATAGAAGAGATCCAAACGGGTTCTACTATTCCGGTTCAGACTCAACCTGAAATTAATGGCAATGAAAGGGTACTCCAAAGATCTCCAGAAGTGAAGCCTCGCCATCAGATTATGTTTAGTGTCATATTCAGGATAACTCTTTTTGATGATTTTACCTCTCTGCAGGGAACACAGTCAGCATATTCTATGCTCCACCGACCGGGCGTTGGACTGAATCTGACAGATCCTTTCTTTTCTTATGGTTAACTTTATGTTGCTCTTTCAAGCGTTAAGAACAGTTAGCAAAAAAAAAAAAAAAAAAAAAAAAAAAACAATGAAAACACACAAAAACACACAAAAACACACAATAATCCTATTTGTAATGTTGTTGTTTGTTTGTTGGGTTTTATGGCATATCAATCATTGTAGGTTACTTAATCGAAAATCTTGTTTATACATATTAAATATATCATTTGTAAACGAATATTTTATACATAACATTTGTAAACGAGCCTGAGCTCATTTGTTAGCTCTCAGTTTCAAGTATTATTATCTCACACTAATGATTTAATTTAACAGTCATCTGTTTATACACAGTTATCGGGTAATACTCATTTGATTTGTAAGTGAATAGTTTGTTGGTAATTCTATTTTTTTTAAAATAGAGGTAATTTGTTTGCACAAAGTTAAATGGTTTCAAATATTGCTATGTCGCACTAATGATTTAATTTAGCAGTCATCTGTTTGTACAGTTAGTTAAAGGGTAATAAAGTAAAGTTGGCGACTATAGTCGAGGGTGACCCCGAAGGCTCCCTTTTCGATAACTACTACACCAAGGTATCGGGCAAGGTGCAAATCCTTTCCCTGGATTGCTCCACTTTACCCTTTATCCGTACCTTATAATGCTGAGTGTTAAGCAAAGAAGCATCAAGTACCATTTTTTGAGTCTTTGGTATGACTTTGGCCAGCACTCTAACCATCATGCCATAAAAGTTAGAGCTAATTTGTTTGCACGAACTTAAATGTACTTAATATTAATCATTTATTTTCACACACTGAAGCAGTTTCAAGTATTATTGCTTCTGTTCAACACGTGTCATTAATTTGCACATAGTTAAATGATTCTAAGTATTGTTTTGTGATACAAATAATTCAGTTTTTGCTCACAGTTAAACAGTTTCAAGCATTCCTATCGAACACGAATACTTCAATTTAGTATTAATCATTTGTTTACACTTACGTAAATGGCTTTAAGTATAGCGATCTAACACCAATAGTTTTATTTGTACACAGTTAAATTGTTTCAAGTATTGCTACGTAACACTAATAATTCAACATCAGTCATTTGTCAATTCTATTTGATGGGACCCAAACTAGTACTACAACTCAGGCTCAGAGTGGATTTAAGAGTAATGGTAATGAAAGAGGGCTCCACATTCCCTAACTCCAAGACTGAAACCTCGCCATCAGATGCAGTTTAATGTCATATCCAGAACATAACTTTTCAGTGGTTATGAATGTTAATATATAGCATGTTTTAAAATGTTTTCCTGTCCTGCTTGCGAAGTTTATAGTACGTTTACTGTATCCCCTACAGGAAGGGTGCTTATATCTACCTAACCCCTCCGCAGAATGCGACATGTCAATTTTTAAGCGGAGTTTAATTCAAAGTTTTCCTTCTCCTAGACCGGTTATTATACCAAGAATCAAGTCTGCCCCACTATTTACTCATAGCTGGAGGGAAAATACTTGGATTCATGCCTTTCCATTTGGTATTAATTCACAATTATATGATATCAAGTATCCCTATCGAACAGTGATAATTTTTAAACACCTTTTTGACCCATAGATGAGTCACCTTAGACCTTCATATGGATAACACCTCGTCTCCTTCCCCACAGAACGGGATATGACACTAATCTGCATATGATAGTGAGGCTCCTGTTCTGGAACTCTGGAAAATGTGGAATCTCTCCTTCATTGCCATTACTCCCTGATCCACTTTGACTTGGAGTAGCAGAACTGATTAAGGTCCTATCTATGATTCAAGTAGAACTGTTTGAAAATTATTTGTATTAGATAGGAATATTTGATACCATATAACTGTTTGAGAATTATTTTATATGCACACAGTGCGATTCATTATTTTTAGGTAATTTTTATGAATTTAGAAAAAGACGCATTGCACATCAAAGAAAAGATGTATTTGAACATGAATTGGTACAAATTATGTGTCGTTGTGTAATGGTTATCGTCGTTGAAAATGGTAAAAAATTTACTTAGATATTTTACAAAGGATGGAAATGAAGGAGTTTAAATTTGATAAATATTGGTTCTGAACTTTGAGTTATTGTGTTTTACATGATTCACATGTTAACTTTAAACAGGATGTAGTTCTTCTGCAACGAGAGGGATGTTCGTTCAAATAATTTTTTTTATTTTCAAATATTCGTAATTTTTTCTATCAAATTTTTCATTCATTAGTGATTTCTTTTGGTAAATAAAATTGTCATTCATCTCCCTTACCCCTCAAAACATGTACATGAGGGATTAGGTTAGATTCTCCTGGAGGTATTGCGGCATTCTGGTGACTGTAGTTTGAAAAATTTCCAGAATAAATGTGACGTTATGGCTGAAGGAATATTTTTATATGCTTGGGTCAATAATTGCAACAAGTTAATGATAGGATGGTGAAAACCGCCCATGTTTAGGCCTTGTACCATATTTTGTCCATTTTACAAATAAATAATGAACCTGATAGTAGATTCCAAATCACTGTGAGTTTCGTGCCGTTACAAACCAAACTACAAAAAGGGAGCTACCACGTAAATTTGATGCAGTTAATCAAATTATATCATTTAAGAAATCACTAAATAAAAGGTAAGGTTATAATTTATTTATTTTGTTCCATGTCTGGGTTTTATTTTTTGTTTGTTTGTTTTTTGTTGTGTGTGTGTGTGTGTGTGTGTGTGTGTGTGTGTGTGTGTGTGTGTGTGTGTGTGTGTGTGTGTGTGTGTGTGTGTTTAGAATCTAGTCAATGACACTGTAGTCAACCCTTTTTTTAATGCGCTTAAGGAAGTTGGGAAACAGGTTGACCTGTGCATCTGACCCTTAATTCAAATTCCGAAAAAGGCATTCTCACTTATTTTCACCGTGAAGGGCGCCTCGAGTGATATAATAGTTAGCCAGCTAGACTGGCAAACCTTCACGAGTGAGCTCGAGTCTCATTGGGTGCCCCATTCATACGGCTTTGTATCATATTTTAGCAAAAAGCTTAGTAAATTACGACTTGTAAGTAAAACCTGGATTAATTTTTGGAAATATTTCTTAACACATTCACGTAATTGACTTGGTCTCGGTTTTATTTCTTCAGGTTATATATATATATATATATATATATATATATATATATATATATATATATATATATATATATATATCAGCCGATAATGAGAACGATTTTATTTTCATCTAACATTTTTTAAAAATATAGGGTCTGTTGAAATAAATATAATTACAAAAAAATATGAGTAATTTTTAAAGTTTTTTTTCTTTCTTATATATATATATATATATATATATATATATATATATATATATATATATATATATAACACCCCACGAGACACCAACTGTACGGCCACCTGCCTCCCATCACGAAAACTATACAGGTCAGACGAGCCAGACACTGCTGGAGAAGCAAAGACGAGCTCGTAAGTGACGTACTACTATGGACCCCCACATATGACCAAGCAAAAGCAGGACGACCAGCCCGAACTTACATACAGCAGCTATGTGAAGACACAGGATGTAACCCAGAAGACCTGCCGGAGACGATGAACGATAGGGAAAAGTGGCGAGAGATGGTCAAGGATATCTGTGTTGGCGGCACGACATGATGATGATGATGATATATATATATATATATATATATATATATATATATATATATATATATACACCAATTACTTTCTTGAAAAGTTACAGTTAAGTCCCAAAATTACAAATCTGCCATAACTCAAACATGAAATACTGTTACTATCTTAGGGGGTTTATTTAATGAAAGTAATCTAAAATTATTTTGTTGCAATTAGTTAATAAAAATTGGTTTCGGTTAAACTCATTCCTGTCTTTTTTTTCCAATAAAAATTGATTTTGTTACAGTATGTAACATATACGTCGTGAAAAATAGTTGCTGTTTATGTTTATCAGAATAAAAAAATAGTTGTTTTGAACTAATTACATTTATTTTTTTCAAAATAAATTTAGACAGCTTTCTTCAACTATCAAATAATTACAATAACTGCCTCTTATTATATTATTAGTATTTTTCTGATTGCGTAAATGTTCATAAACAGAGAAAAACTTATTTTTATCCGGATTGTCAATGTAATTACATTTCTATGTATTGTATACTGCGATAATATACACCAAATCATATAGTATATAATTTTGTGTATGTTGCCTCTGCCATTTTCCTAGTGTGTTATTGAAAATAAATACTTTTTTTTAATTAATTGAACACTGAATATAACTAACTAATTGCATCTTTTTTCTCTCAAATATACCAAGATATGTTTCTGTAAGAGATGCTAAGCCAACTGAATAAACGGTGTCGTATTAAAAAACATACTGATATAAAAAAAAAGGGCATCAGATACTCTATTTTTAAGCTATCAATTTATCATCTACCGAAAAAATAATCTCGTACAATTCTACATCCTTCTAATATCCAATTGGAAAAACATATATATATACTAACCTTGATACTTGTATAGAATCTGATTGTAATGTTTAATTAAATACAGTGGGAATTTATAAGTAGAAAATAATTAATGTCTTACACCGTGTTGAACCTGCATAGGTTAATTTCAACATGGCGTTTGATTTGCTCTCTTCCGAGTGAATCTTTAGAAAATCGCACAAGAATCTGAATTTGGCGAATTACTCTGAATAATTGTTTGTCTAAAACTTATTTTCATCCTTATAAAGAAATAACAGTGTAAGTTAAAATGTCTCAATTTGTGAATGACTCTATTTTAATTTTTTAAATACTTGGAAGTTATTTTAGTTTCCTCTTTGCATTGATACATTGTTTTAATTTTTCGTATTTACAGTTTATATTGTCTGTAAATCTGTATGATTTCCAATTTAAATGCATCTAAATCAGTGTTAATTAATTTTCAAAACTAAAGGAGTAGTTATCTTCACATCAAATAATTGCGTGTAAAAATAAATAAAACCTACAAAGTAGAATTCAATGCATTTGTATTATGAGAACATGTTTATTTTGTCATTACAGTGAATTGATTTAAATTTTTTGTACACCCTTTGAAAAATTAACTACTCTTGTGCCAAATTGTTTTTTGTTTTTTTTTTTCAAATAAATCACGGTATGAAAATGTCCCAAAATTTTAAGTTGAATACTTTTGCTCCGTATATCTCTCAAAAAATTCAATATTGTACTTTGGTTTTCACTGCATTTTCTTGGGCTTGTTCAGGGTAGCACAACGAATTTCTGTTATTTCCGCGGTAATCTACAAAATATTATATGGAGTTGTAATACTTACATTCACCATCAAAATAGTAATTTTCTAAGCTTTTTGCTTAGATGTGGCACCCAATGAGACTCGAACTTACTCGTGAAGATTTGCTAGTCTAGCTTGCTAACCATTACACTTCCTGAGGTGCCCAGTTTCACCATCCAAATAGGACGAAGTTTCAATTGTTGTTTTTTTTTAAATTATTTACAGTTACATTTAAATACTCAAAATCATGTATAGGACCTAAGTCAATATCTTAGTGTTTTAGGGTGATTAGTTAAAATTTAACTTCGGGATATAATTAGGTTGTTTGTTTTTTTTTTGGTTTTTTAAACAAATGACTGAAATTTACTCTTGCCTGGATGGTGAATTTGAGTATTACTTACACCCTCTTTTATTCTTAATTCCACGCAGACATTTCATCGACGTGCTATTCTGGACCAAGGCCTTTTTCCTCTTGTTTCACATTTTCTATGTATAAAATGTTCAACCTTTTTCCTGTCTCAAATAATTCCACTTCAGAGTGGAAACCTAATTATTTTTAATCTAAATAAATGAATAAAAGCTCTAAGATACTGATGAAAAAAGATATTTCGAAGAGGTATAACATTTGATAATTCCTTAGAAAATAAATTGCAGACTAAAAACCAAACTTATAAATTGATATTTATTGTAATTTTGATTATTGATATTTTACTTAAATTTAATAAATAAACTACTATTAATTTATAAAGAATAAAAATAAATTATGTACAAATTCCATGGTATAAGTGGATACCGTTTTTGGATTTCTGATTTTGACTGATTCCATCTATACAAGAAATTTTCGCGGCTAATTTTTGTTTTTCATTCATCAGGATGAAACTACTACTTTAGAACACCATTAAAACTAAATTGCCTGGTGGTTTGAAATATGATAGACAAGAAAAAATTGCCCTTTTGTTGTTGTTTTTTTTTTTGTTTTTGTTTTTTTTTGCATTTAATGTTTTATTTCAAATTTAAAAACGATTATAATTTTTTATAGATAAGTTGACATTCTTATAGTTTTATCGTACACTCTGTAGAATTCGACGAAACTAAGCGATAAAAAAGCACATACACGTGTTTGTGAAATTCGTTTCTAAACCTGTCTGAAAAATTGATACGTTGGTTTTTGTTTTCTTCCCTAATGGATGTTTTCTTGGATTCTCTGAATATAGTTTGCACTAAACCTACATTGGTGAAATCCGCTTATTTAATATGATTTCATGTTTTTAAACTTGATATAAAACAATTCTTTTTTTTTAATTTAAAATCGTTTATTTTTGGTGGCTATCATTATCTTGCCAAATGTAGGACAAAACAACCAGCAACGAAAACCCTGTGATTTCATTTTAATTGTAATTTTTAAATTTATTTAATCAGTACAAATACTAATGTCCCTTCCTCGGAGAGATGGACAAAGAAACAATCAGAAAAAGTTATATTGTTCATAAGATACATATTGATTTTTTTTTCTCAATACTCTGTCATCTGCTCTAATTTTTGTAACTGCAATATTTTGATCTATTCAATCTCTCGTGTTAGTTCTTATTGTATTTCTTTGTTGAAAAACGTTAGGTTGACTATCACTGACTTTAAGGGCAGAATTAAATACGTGGATGATACCAATTTAATGAAATTTATAATTGTTTTTAAATTTGATATAAAACATTTTTTTAATTGAAAATATTCTGCTTGATTTATCATCGTATAGAATAAATGTCTGCATAAAATATTCATCAGAATGAAAGAGAAAACCAATTTAATGTATTGTTTATGTATTTATTACGTTTTGCTCTGTATGAGAATTTTTATTTTTAGTCAAATGTTTGAACGTTACAACTGCCTATGAGGTTGTCGTAGCAACTCAATTTGGGAAGGCCGACGGTCTGTAGACAGGTCTGCTATTAACATCCACATAGTGGGGGTCTAGGTATGCCCGATCTGGAGAACCACTGGTTCATTGAAAGACTGGCTTACTTGGGCAAATCCTTGAAGGAAACGGTGTTGAGACAGAAGGCAAGCGATACCTTCCCTTGACATAAGTCAGACCCTAAAGCTGAGGGTCGATGTAAGCTTAGGGGCAAAGCAATGTTTGTCCGCAAATGCTATAAGGCCTTTCACAACCTTCCTGGATCCTGTGACCTTTCTTGGTCTCAAAAGGAACTGTATCAGGAACTAGTGGTGGGCTCCCCTTCAGATCCCCTCATCGATCAGCTTGGCTGGTTGATGGAGGAGGTTCGCTCGCATTGGAATTGGGTACCAGGTTTGGGCTTATTGAACAACTCCAAGTTCTTCCTCATCTGGTGGCTTTCCCAGAATGCATTGCCTTTTCTCAGCTTGAATTAAAAAGCTGGCTTGGCAGACATCTTGTTCTTTAGGCATCAGTTTAGTCAAAATTAGATGTGATAGAAAATGCTTGGACCCCATAACTTTCAACATTAGGTGAGTGAATGCAGCAAGCCTGGTCGTACGAAAGGGGGCAACTTTGGAGTCATCCTTCTCTCCTCTTCCTGTACATGGCGACTACAGTCTAGATCATTCGGGACCCCACCCTGAGTAGGTAGGCATTCTTTGTCCCCTACTTTCCTGTGTTAGCATGTTGGGAGTCATTTGGCCCCATCATCTAGTTGTATTGTTACTCGCCTGTAGCCAGGATTGAACTTGCAACTTCCAGATGATTGTCTCCTTAGAAGCTTAGGGAACCAATGCCTATAACCGGTATGCCATGTATCCTGCTGGACAACAAAACAGGAATACTTAACACGTGTACCCAGTTATGGCTAACGGAATCAGAACAGGTGACCCCCATGGATTCAATAACGGACGTAGTTCGAAGTTACGTGATGTTTCCTGAGTTTGACAAACACCTGAAATAGGCCGGAGGACATATCGACCAAAACACTGTGGAAATAACAATAAAGATGAAGACAATAGTCCGAAAACCGTTAATGATAAAAATCAACAAGCTTCGTCTCAGAAATTTAGACAACTAACGCTTGTTGATTTAAAACTGATTTTCATAGCAGTTAACATGCTGGATTATGAAGTTTTAGTAAGTGAGTTTGATCTCCAGTCATGCTATTACTTTCATTGTTGTTCTTTCATGAGAATGGGTTTGACATTAGATAACACAGAATGTTTGAAATTTTTATTTTGCTTATAAAGTAACATGCGAGCCCCATTTTTTAATTAATTTTTTTGTGGTTTGCTGATGTGACAAAAGTTTAAATTCTTTCTTTTTGATTTTTTTTTTTTTTTTTTTTTTTTTTTTTTTTAAGCATAATGGTATTCATATACTTGTTTTTAAGTCATGAAATTTTGTCAACAAAAATCATACCATCGTATTGCAGACTTAAGCTGAAAACATAAATATAAACCCATTGAACATTACAACTTATTCAATAAACATTCTACCATATATACTCGCATATCATGTGATTTTCTGTGACCTAAACTTTAGTCTAATATTAGGTTTGGTTTGATGACACATCAACCATTGCAGGTTATTAATGCCAAATCCTCCTCTTTTTTTTTTTTTTTTTTTTTTAAATTTTTTTAGACATAAAACTTCTATTTCAAGCAAGTCAGTTTAGCATAAGTACACTGTTTAGTTCTATTTGAATCATAGATTGGACCCTATCAGGTGCCACCACTCCAGGCCAGAGTGGATCTGGGAGTGATGGCAATAAAGAGATACTCCATATTCCCTAAAACTCCAGCATTACTGGAACTTCACCATCAGATTGTTTAGTGTCATATCAAGGACATTTGTTGGGTGGTGGGGTTTTACCCCTCTGCAGAGATGCAGTCGGTGTATTCTACAGCCCAGCTGACTGGGCAATACACAAAGTTAAATGTAAAAACAGTTTTATTTCAAACAATTCAGTTTAGTGTAAGTATGCAGTTTAAATGGTAAACAGTCTCATTTTAAACAATTCAGTTTAACGCAAGTACGCATTTTAGTTCTATTTGACCCATAGATAGGACCCTATCAGGTGCTACTTCTCCAGGCTAAAGTGAACCTGCAAGTGATGGCAATAAAGGGGTCCTCTGCATGCCTCATCATCAGATTGTTTCGTGTCATATCCAAGACACTTGGTGGGGGAGTCTTACCCCTCTGCAGAGATGCAGTTGATATATTCTACAGCCCCAGCCAACTGGGCAATCTAATATTAGGGTGTTGCATTATATGCAAGTTACAAACTAGTCCTATCCTCGGCCATGTATTTACACACAGTTTGTATCTATACAAATGTATACTGTAATTGTTTTTAAAGTTGGTATAATTCTAAAATAAAAATTATATATATATATATATATATATATATTGAAAAACAAATTTGTTTTTCAATTTTTCTCCACATTGTCAGATTCTTTCCCATTATTTACTTTATATATATATATGTAATTATTTTATCATTACAGAAATTGGACCATAATCAAAATTCACTCTACACCTGATGATATTGTTTTATTCATTGTCAAACCAATCATAATGGAAGCTGCTGCCCAGACAATAGACTATGCTGTAACTGAGAATACAGAAATACTTCTTGATCTTGGTCCTGTTGATAGTGTTAGTTGCAAAATCTCTGATAATATTGTGCTTACTTCAAACCATGCTCAAGAATCCTTACCAAAGACTATTTATGCTTGCCATATATGTGATAAGATCTTTTCAGACAACAGTGAAATGCTTGAGCATTTGAGCCTCACTCATGCAACAAACCACACTCAAACTGAACAGAATAAATCTCCTCTATCTTCCGAGTGTATTGATTCCAAAGTAGAACATGACTACTACCGTAAAGCAACATGCACAGTGACCAGTAGTCAGTGCACTCACGATGTGGGTCAGGATATTGCTAGCAAGCCATACAAATGCGCTCATTGTGGGGAACGGTTCAAGAGAGGAAGTGAAGTCTGTGCTCACATGTTTAAACATAGTAACACATTCCAGCATTACTGTGATTTTTGTGGAATGGGATGTGAACATCAATCGGACCTAGATGAACATTGTGGCCTTTTTCACTCTGCACAGAAAGAAAACCTTCAGAGCCAACATCGGTGTGGCCATTGTGGCGTCAGCTTCAGTCATCGTAACAGTCTTTACAAACATATAAAATGTCACCAGGACACACTTGCAATTGCAAATGATAAAAATGATTCAAAAGATGATAGTAATCTTGTAATATTGAGTGATGTTCAGTCATCTTTGAAAGAAAAGGAAAAGACCAGCAGGACTAGTAACTTTAGGAGACCTAAGAAATATTCCTGCAATTTCTGCTACTCAAAGTTCCAAACTAAGGAGTCCCTTACGAAACATATCTCTAACCATCCGGAGTGGAATCCGACTATTTGTGAAGTTTGTGGGGAATATTTTGCCATCGAGATTGATTTGAAAGAACATCAGAAAACACACAAACGTAAGTTCCTGCCTTGCAAAGTGTGTAGTCGAGTTTTTATGAGTCACAAAAGACTGGAGAAACACAGGAACAGTCATGTGGCTCCTAGCACGCAAATCAAAACCATTAAAGTTACACCTTCTCATAAAACTAATCAAATTTGCTCTAATAAAAAGTCGAGAACACAACTGAACCAAAACAGCAGCAAAGGCAAAATTCAGTTAGCCAAAACAAAATTAACCAGCATATCTCGAGAGAACCGGGAGCCATTACGTAAGTGCAAAATTCCTACCACCAAATTTAATGTGCCCATGTCCTGCAGCTTGGAAGCGCTTAGTTATGAAACTGCTAGAGAGGTTGCCACTGATAGAACCAATTACAAGTGTGATATGTGTACCAAATCATTTCCATTATTAAAACAACTTACAGCACACATGAATAAATGGCACTGTGCCATCCAACAGAAATTTGACTGCGAATATTGCGACAGTACCTTCAGTCAACGTATGACTTATTTCAATCACTTGCTCAAGCACTACAAAAAAAACAACTATGCTTGTCGGCATTGCTCTTTGGATTTTAAGGATGCCCGTTTGTTTAAGGAGCACATGCAGACGGAACACAAGAGGAAATATGCCTGTTCTCTCTGTCCGGAGGTTTTTGAAGATCAACTTAGCCGCAAATGCCATAGAGAGACTGCACACCCGAGGGCAATGGTCTTCAAATGTAAGATCTGCTCCTGCCAGTTTGTATCCGAGAATGAAGTAAAAAAGCATGTGAAGCTGCACAAAGTACGACAATATAAATGTGATATCTGTGCTCAAGCCTTCAGTCGACTATCATTGTTATTCCAGCATTTGGTGATCCATGCACAAAAGCTTATGTACAAATGTCAGTATTGTTCTAAGTTATTACCTAATCAGCTGACCATGCACAAACATCTCTCCATGCACACAAGACCCACAAACGTTTGTATTGTTTGCCAAAAGACATTTCAAAAATCAGAAAATCTCTCTAAACATCTGCAAACACACCTGCACAATGGTGAAAAACCTTTCATCTGCTGCAACAAGACATTTACAGATGTGCAACAAATTTGCAATCATTTAAAGCTCAAATCTCACACTCGTTGAAAAAAAACAAAAACACTTTTTTACAGATACTGGATCATTTATTTTATTTGTCAAGCTTACAACCAAAGTTGATTAAGAGTTTTGGATTTTCCAATTTTCTGGACCCAAAGCTTAATAAACATTTGCGCTATGAAATAAACAGTGAAAAGTAAAAACCAGAATTGGATTTTATATACAAAATTAATACAAATTGATCTTATTTTAAAAATTCATTGATTTGGTTTCTTTATTTAATGGCATATCAACCTTTGTAGGTTATTTAATGCCAAAACCATTCTCCTAGAAGAACAGTAGTGGTACTATTTAACCCATAACTGGGAGGATAAGAGGGTTCATACCTTTCCCAAGGGTATTTGCCTGAAAGTGATTGATTTGTAATATAAATGTGTGTGTGTAATATGTGTATGTATAATTTCTAAGCCAGGATCAGTTTGATTAATTCACTTAAAAATTTTAAAATATGCAATGAAAAGTAATTGAAGGAAAGTAAAGATTTCTAGATATTGCATAAGATGGGCTTCCATATTCTCTGATTGTATAATATATATGAATTTAAAAAATAACAATTTTTTTTTTTTTTTGTATATCTTGGATTACTTCATGAGTTAATTCATATATTCCTAAACTATTGTTATTATTACTTTATTATATGAAACCACATTTCAGATGTATTGGATGAATATAAATATTTTTAAAAGATTTCAAAAATAATTTCAAAATTTTCTTCTGAATTTTCAATTTAAAAAGCACTTTTTTTTTTTTTTTTTTTTATTGCTGTAAGTCTAAAATACTTTTAGTTTTTATTTTAAAGTGTAAGTTATCAAAGCATTACTTTATTTAATTGTTTTAAATTTTCAAATTCCAGAGCCTCAATTAATCCTCATTGGACTAATTTAAAAAAAAAAATATTTGATGATTTAAATTCTTCTTTTTAATGTTAAATCTTTTGGTTCCGATTGATATTTGAGATTCCATGAAATTAGAATCATTATTATGGGTACATATATATATATATATATATATATATATATATATATATATATATATATATATATATATGCATGCATATATAGATCTAAAACTTCATTCGACATTATGTGAACATCTTCCTGGCAACAGTCTTCTATGATGGCAGTGGTATCTTCCAACTGAATAATATACCCTTCCACATTCAAGAGTTTTAGGAACCTGTGTTTTCCAGGTTACCAAATTCTTCAGACTTCAGAACTCATTGAGCACTTATGTAATTTGTTACACAGGTTTGCCTCAAATAACCTCCACATAACTTGCAGTAGTTAAGGTACCTATTGTTACCATAATATCCAGGAACCAGATCCCAAATGAAATCTTAATATTCCATGCCTAATAGGTAGAAGACAAACACCTTATTACCACAATACAATAGTTGCATCAGTGGATCATATTGCATTGTGTGTGTGTTAAAAAATTCTCTTTTTTTTTTTTTTTTTTTTTTTTTTTACACATTACCCTTTTTAAAACGAAAGTAATTACTGGACATTTTAAATGTCAATGATCATTTGAATTTCAGTAGATTTTTCAAATACAGATGTATATTGGTCATTGAAATTTTCCTAATTGCTTTTCTAATTTTTTGTGAATGTAAATTTTAAGCAAATGCCTTCATTTCTGCATAATAGAAGAAAATTTTTATGTCAAAATTTTTTTTTTTTTTTTTTTCAATTCTTCTTTTTAATTTTTATGAATATCTATTAAACATTATGTTATTGATGTTTTTTTTTTTTTTTTTTGTCAATTTTGCAACAGTTCAATCTGACATTGTGGCCAATCAGTGAATTGATTCTGGAAGTCAAATAAATGATCTGGTATCTGTAAATTGTGTTTGAGCTCAAAAGACAAAGCAGACAACTAAAGTGACTGAATTAAGAAGTGACTAAAGATATTTAAGGTACACAAATCAGTGTTTGGTTTAGTGGAACAAAAAATTTTCAACTTAGTCTCTTTTATGTTGGTGAAAATCTTTTTAAAAAAATTGAAATTGTAATGTTTAAATTTTAAATAAAATTTACATACAAAAAATGTGCATGATTATTCTTATTACATTTTTTTCCTCATCATTTTCAGTACTTAGATTTCATATCTTCTACCAATGTGAGCAACATTTCCTTTAAATTTAGAAACGTTCTACTTAAATGTGTTAGTAACTGAGGTGTCTTATGCTGGTTTAGAGAATCTCTGACATGGCTAGACAAATGTCAAAAATACCTTCTACTTATTTCATTATTCTAAATGACTTGAAAATCAGTTGTACTGTTTTTGAATCTATAAAACACAAACACTTCATTTTTATACAAAGGTAGATTGAAAATTTCATATGATGCCCTCATATTTGCTGTTAACTTTTTTGTCTAATGGAATCCAAGTACTGCAACACCAATGGAAGAAGTGTGTGGATTTTAAGAGGAACTGTTAAAAAATAAATTGTATTTGGTCATATTCCCTGAGAGTATTATGGTCAGCCTATAAACTTTTCAGACAACTGTAATTATATAAATTATTTAAAATCATGTTTATGTGCCTCATAGTAACTTTTAATAAAATTAGAAATGTTAATGCTATAAAAAGTCTTTTAAAACTGTGAATCATGAAATTTAACCCATTTTTACCTAGAATTTTAAGTCAAGTTGAAAATTTGTGTTTGACAATGATATTATTTGGTCAGATCACTGTATATTTTTTTTTTTTTTTTTTTTTTAATATTGTCTGATATATTCGTTAAATGTTTTTGAATAATTCTAATATTAAGATATTTGCTTCTTTTTTTTTTTTTTTCCTCTTCTTAATCATTACACTACTTAATCCAATGAGGATATCTTTGAATTACATAAACCTGAGCAGTCTGAATTTTGGCCTGGGATTCTCCACTTCTACATCACTATTCCCAATGAAATGTTACAATTTTATATATAATTTTATCATTTAAAAAAAAAAAAAATTTAAATTGTCTACAGAATGTTATGTGTTATTTAACAGCTTGTAAGGCAGTCAGATAACTATTGTGACATTTTACATTTTCAGCTCTTTTTCAAGGCCAAGGAAGAGAGGCCTACAGTCTTGGAAGGCTCAGGGTCCTAAGGATTCAGTTTCTCTCTTGAATTTGTTTCCCAAACATTAACGAGACATGACACTTGCTTAAAGAATTATTGATTATCAATTTTATTGATAATAGAAATTGTGGAAATGAAATTTTAGTGCATTGGTAATGTGTGAATTTTTTTTCTCTTTTAATTATATGGTTCCGTATATGTGTAGACAGCCCTTAAACATCCAAGACTCCTGTATATACAAGGTGATAAAAAAAATATCAACATCTTTGTAGGATTCCCTTTATGGTATGGGGCAAGTCCCCGTAGTGTAATGATTTATGTACTTATCTGCAAGATCGTGTGAATTTAAACTCCACTCATGCTGTTATATTCACTTTCAGATGAATACCTATGAGAAATCAATGGGTTAAATGTTACCATTATTGGTTTTCTACAATGGCTTTGACATTTGTTGTATTGTGGTAAGGAAGAGATACAAAGTGATATAGTTAATTATTTATTAAATGAAGTGGTACAGTCCGACAAGTATTATAAGTCTCGCGCTGTTAGTGTTACGTCTGAAGTTGGTCTTAGTACTGAAAGATCTCGGTCAGTAGTGACTCATGCTTAATGAACATGTCTTTTATACCTCCGAGAATACCAGAAGTAATGTGGTATGAACCACTATAAAACAACATTAAATAACCAATGAGAATCTTGCAATATCTTGGTTGAGTGAAAGACTGGAGTCGGACTAAATAATCAATGAAGGTTGATGTACCATTAAACAAAGTCTCCACATGTTCACCATCTCTGTCAACATGTTCTTGGAATCTCCTACTTGTGATTTAAAAAGATGTTAATATTTCTATGGGAGTATCTTTATTAGAAAAGCAGAACTGATATTACAGAGAATAGTTGGGAAATTTTAATTTGTTGACAGAGATGGTGAAGACTTTAAGATTATATCATAAAGTCTATCCCATATAAATGTTAATAATTATTTTATTTTATTTTTTTTTTTTTTTTTAAGCATTCTTTATGTATGCTTGTTATCATTGCATTTATGGAAGATTTATAAATAAATCTGCTAAATTTCTATTTATTGCTTTTACAAGGAGTATAATAAAAAATTGCAAACAAATCTAGTTTTAAACACCTTCATGACTTTTGCAATAATCTTGTGCTAATACATAATCTTTCATTAAAACACAGAATTTTCGAGAAATCCTATTTACTGACAAAATATGAAATTTATATTTAAAATAAATGTATTTTGAAAATGAGAGAATTATGAATTTAACTTTTTTAAAGAGATTTTTGCCTTTCAAGGTCAATTATTTTTTTATTTCTTTTTTCAAAACAGATAAAAAAAACTCCCTAACAAAAATGCTATTTGCATAATTTATTGGCTTTTTAATGTTAAAATAAGCCTTAATTTGATTTTGAAATAATTAAATTTTTAAGGGGTCATTTTACATGATAAAATGTCATGTTATATGAAATCCTTTTACAAACATTTAAAATGGGAACTCTTCTTAAGTGTGACTGTGTCAGTGCTACTGTATGGTTGCACCACTTGAAATTTAATGAAACACCAGGAGAAAAAGTTGGAGAACAACACGAAGATGCTGCATACTATCTTGAATAAATCCTGGAAGCAGCACTCTACAAAACAGCAGTTGTATGGCTACTTATGCCCTATCTAACAAACCATCCAAGCAAGACATACTGGACAGTGCTGGTGAAGTAAGGACGAACTCGGAAACGACGTTTTCCTCGGGACATATCTGTGTTGGTCTACTCGCAAAAACTTTACACATCATCAAGGATGTGGATTTGCCAAGAACGATGATCGAGAGGGACGGATGGCGAGTGAGAGGGTTAGGGTTAGGAATCAGTGCTGTTCGCACGCCTTGATGATGATATCTCTTTTCAGATAGTCGGAAAAAAAGTAAAAGAAAAAAAATATTGGTATTTATTGATTAAACAATTAGTGTATCAAAAAGCTCAGTGGTTTGCTGTGTATCATAAAAAAGAATCGAGACTGAAATATTTTTACACATATTCAAGGCCAACATTTATCAGCTGATTTTCAATTATGGTTGCCCACCAGAAAAATAAAATAATCACTATCATTACTTTCTAGACCGACCTAAATAAATGCAATGTGAATTTTTATACCCTACAGGCGGAGTTTTAAGTTATTTACTAAGGCTAGCTTAATTTTAACACAATCACAACTATGAGACACTCAGTGTGAATCAAACACGCTAATGATCACTTGGACCAGTTTCCTAACCACAGTACCAGAACGAGGCGTTCACGCGGTGGTGAAGTACAGTGTAACCCGGATGTAAGAGATTTTCTCTGGTCCCAAATTAGAGCCTGTGTTACGTCAACAAAATAGACCAAACCCGGATATAAGAGACTTGATCTCTCTTATATCCGGGTTACACTGTATTAACATTATCAAGGAATAGATGATCTATTCAAATATTTTCTAATAATACAACTATTCTCGTAAAAATATCAATATTATCATGGCCTCAATTTTTGAGTGTTAATGTTACCATAACGGCAAAAATGGCACATCGTAGCAGGACTTTCGAGAGTGCAACATGTGAAAAACTCGTAAGGAGAGGATCAACTGAACAAAAATGGGAAGAAAAAACAACTGTATGAACATTTCAAGCGACAAACAAAATCTCACACGAGAAAACTTGGGCGTGGCTAAAAAAGGGAAACCTTCAGAAAGAAACTGAATCTCTTCTAATAGTAGAACAAAACAACGCCATAAGGACCAACTATATCAAAACAAGAATAGATAAGACGCAACAGAATAGCAAATGTAGGTTATGTGGTAATAGAGACGAAACTACTTATCGCATAATAAACGAATGCAACAAATTTGCACAGAAAGAGTGTAAGACTAGACACAACTGGATGGGGAAGGAGATCCACTGTGATTTGAGCAAGAAATTGAAATTTGACCATACTACCAAATGGTATATGTGCAAACCAGAATCTATCTTGGAGAATGAGACGCACAGACTCCAGTGGGATTTTGAGATGCAAACAGATCATCTTATCTCGGCCAGACGACCAGACCTTGAGATAGTCAAAAAAAAAAAAAAAAAAAAAAGAAGGGAACATGCCGAATTGTGGACTTTGCTGTCCCGACAGACCACAGAATAAAACTGAAAGAAAGCGTAAAGAAAGATAAGTACCTCGAACTTGCTAAGGAACGGCAAAAACTGTGGAACATGTAAGTGATGGTGACACCAAAGGATTGGTACTGGGACTGAAGGACTTGGAAATAAGAAGATGAGTAGAGACCACCCAAACAACAGCATTGTTGAGATCGGCAAGAATACTGAGAAGAATCCTGGAGACTTGAGGAGACTTGCTGCCACTCAAACTCCAGTGAGAAACTATTGGCTAATGCTGGTATGAAAAACTTTCAAAAGAATAAAATAATAATTTTCTTTGAAAACAAAATTCGTTTAATATTTCATGTGAGCATATTCGACTGACCGTGTTTACAAATCAGTCAGAAACATGACAAAACAAACTACTGAAAATATTTTGTGTTTTCTACAAGAACTGTGACTAAATAAATCTGTGCCTCCGCCAAGTAACCAAATTTTTCAACAGCATCTCTTATATCCTTCCTCAGTTCGCTAAACAAATAGGTAATATGACCATCATCTTTCTATCTTTATTTCTTCCACAATCGCCAGGTTACCCTTCCCTCAGCAGCCGACATCATTTTGCCAATATTCCAAGAGGCTGCTTACCACAACTGTTAAGAAAGAAAGTGTTGTGAAAGAGAGAAAGAAAGAAAAAATCAAAAGGAAACAAATAAATAAATGATAAAAGGATAAGAGAGGATGGATGAGAAAGAAAGAGAGAGAGCGAGAGAGAAAGAGAGAGAATGGGTAAAAGTAGAAAAGAAAAAATGAAAAAAAGAAAGAAATGTAGGGTGAAGGAAATGAAGAAGAAAGAAAAAGAAAGAATGGGTAAAGAAGAAAAAAAGATGAAAGAAAGAAAGAGAGAGAGAAAGAAATTAATGTAAGGCGAAGGAATTGATGAATGAAAGAAAGAAAGAAAGAGAAAAACGGGTTAAAGAAGAAAAGAAAAAGATGAAAAAAAGACAGAGAAATTAATGTAGGGTGAAGGAAATGAAGAAGAATGAAAGAGAGAATTGGGAAAGAAAGAAAGAAAGAAAGAAAGAAAGAAATGATGTAAGGGTGAAAGAAAAGAACAAAAAAGATGAAAGAGAGGGGAGGAAAAATAAGAGAAGTCAGTAAGCCATAAAACACGTACTCAACAGAAAATCGGGAAATTTAGGCACTTTGCCAAAGAAACTGGATTTACCCGCTTTCGTTGCATCACATGTGTACAGCATAATTGACTACACACAGTCATTACAGCAGTACCAACAGAGAGAGAGAGAGAGAGAGAGAGAGAGAGAGGAGTCTGCCTACTTATATAGTGCGGGGAGGAGATATAGAATTGGGCCGCTTCCTTAGTGTGAAGTTGGTAAGGATTGTCACCTTACAGTGGAAGAGAAACTCGCCATTTAGTCTAGATTAGTGAGTCCTTCACCCAACCTGTCAATATGATACCAGTGCGATACTATACTTTTTTGTAAGTATTGAAATGGCGAGTGCGAGAGAGAGAGAGAGAGAGAGAGAGAGAGGTCGTATATGATACAAAGTAGTCGACGTGATGTGAAAATAAAGTCAAAATCGCAATGATTATACTGACAGTAGCTGAGGGTAAAACGATCACGATAGTTCCTCCGCATGTTATAGCAAGATAAGGCTGTTCCTACCGACGAAAGACCGGAGAACGAACAGACATTATATTTTTATGACGGACTCTGCACATCTCCGTTCAAACTCCGACAATAAGTTTTTAACTCAGTACCTACCAACCTATCTATTCATCTATCTATCAATCAATTACAAAAATTATCAATATGTTTTAATATAACTGTAACCAAACAATCATGGCACATCATAGTGATACTTTTATTCGACATCCTAATTAGTTTAATTAAGTGAATAAAGCAGTTGTTAATCCAATTTGCCGCTGAATAATAATATTCTGGGGTCTGCATTTGCGCTAAACGTCACTTGTCATATCTATCTATCTATTTATCTATCTATCTCAATGTATATATGTATACATTTATGCATGTGTGTGTGTGTTTGAGTGTATGTGTGTGTATGTGTGTGTGTGCATTCATGTTGAACGTCGTTTTTCATCTATCTACCGATCTATCTATCTAATACAAAAATGCACAGAATATCCCTCTCTCTCGCGCTGAACATCATTTTTTCACCAATCTAAAGCGAAAATGTGTGTGTGTCCATGCATTGAACGTCATTTATACTAAAATACTCTCTCTCTCTCTCTCTCTCTCTCTCTCTCTCTATATATATATATATATATATATATATATATATTCATACAATGGAGGCGTTTGTGATGTGATGGTTACCGTCGTCACCTTACAAAACACGCAGTGGGCCGAGTTCAAATCCTGCACGAGACTGCAAGTCTGTCCCCATTTCACATAGCGCTAATACTTTTGGAAAAGGTATGACGCCAACTATTCTCCCTCCAGCGAAGAGTAAATAGAAGGGCAAACAGGGCTCTTTAACCTTGGAATGGCAACCGGTGTGGAAGAAGGAAAACTTTGAATTCAAACCCGAGGTTTGGTATATATATATATACATATATATAATCCTAAGAAAATAAACCAAGGGGTAGGAATATCCAGTTTGAGTGCTCAATGCTAACGGCTATCGACTGTATAATTAATTTGTAATTCAAAATACATCAAAACTCACGTGCAGAGCAAAAATATTTTTATATAAAATTAGACCCCCCAACGAGTGTCCCAGATATGACACGAAAAAATCTGATGGTGAGGTTCCAGTAATGCTGGAGCTTTGCGATATGCGGACTACCCCTTCATTGCCATAGCTTCCAGGGCCACTATGGCCCCGAGTGGAAGCATCTGATAGGGTCCTATCTATGGGTCAAATAGAACTAAACTGTGTACTTTAGCTAAAATGAATTTCTTGAAATAGATACTGTTTTGACGTTTAAACTGTGTACTTATGCTAAACTGAATTGTTTTAAATGGAGCTTTTTTCGTATCCTAAACTGAATTGTTTGAAATAGAACTGTTTATAGTATAAAAATGGATTTGGCATTAAATAACCTACAAAGGTTGATATGCAATAAAATCCAAACAAACAAAATTCCAATTCAGAGTATTACACGATCACCAACTTAAGATAAACAAGAAAATACAAATACAAGGAGAGCTCCAAACAAATAAGAGGGATTCTTTTATTATTCTCGCAAAACAAAAACAGATACAGACAACAATAACGTCGATAGATAAAGCAACGTTTCAGTTATAAAACACTGTTAGGAGTCACTTAATGCTAATGTATCTGGGAAAGACATGAATTCATCTGTTCTCCCCTTAGCTAAAGGTAAATAGTTGTGCTTATTGGGTCCTTTAGCCTTGGTCAAATGAGAAGGGAAAACTCTGAATTCAAAACCAGCAGAACTCTGCTTAAAAATTGACCTTGTGTCACATTTTTTCCGTGGTAGAAAGGTTAGAGGAATACATATAGATAGTGGAAGAACAAATTTTGCTTTCAGATTTGATTGACATCCAGTTAACCGTGAGCAGGTAGCTGCTGTGTGCGGTATCTGTGCGAGATGGTTAGCTTATGCGTTCTAGATTGCATTTTTTTAAAGTTTGTTTTTATCAGCTAATAATGATTAATCTCTCTCTCTCTCTCTCTCTCTCTCTCTCTCTCTCTCTCTCTCTCTCTCTCTCTCTCTTTTACAATTGCTGAACATATCAATACAAAATTTAAGAAATTTGGTTAGTATCAAGCGACAGCCTTTAAACAATTGGCCCTGTTGTGGGTGGGGAGCTTGGGATAGGCTGAATGTTTCCCCTGTAGAGGGATAAGAACCCCCCCCACACACACAACAGGGCCGTCGTCGATATGACACTAAACTGCATCCAATGGTGAGGCTCCAGTTTTGGAAATCTGGGGAATGTGCAGAATCTCTTCATTGCCATTACTCACAAGTTCACTCTGACCCTAAGTGATAGCACCTGTTATGGTCCCATCTATGTGTCAAATTGATCTGTTTTGAAATCATTCGTATTCGATAGGATCCTGTGTATAAAAAAACTCTTAACAAAAAATGTAAGTAGGAACGTACAGTGAACGCGATTCCCTAACCTCTAAAGATAAAATAATTCTAGTCGGGCTGAAATATCGTGACAATCAATCAATCTTAAGAAATGGCAACACAAAAAAATGTAAATAGGAATGTACAGTGAACGTGATTCCCTAACCTCTTTGACAAACTAGATTAATCGACCAAATAAATTGAAGCTGATTCATCCACAAATAATGACACTGCAGTGTTTCCCAACGGGCTCCTTGACCCCACCCCAACCACGTCAGCGTTAGGTGTGATGGGACGGTAACTTACATGAGAGTATAATCTGGGGATGGTAGAAGGCATTCAAATTTTGGGTGAACATTCCTTAAAAAGGATAGGAAACATTGGTCTATCGTGACCCAAAAAGTAAAGTTGGCGACCTCAGTCGAGGGCGGACAGAAGGCTCCCTTTTCAAGGTGTAGGGGAGGGCGCTACTTCTTTCCCTGGATTACTCCACTTTACCCTTGATACGTACCTTATATTGTTGAGTGTTAAGGAGATATCAAGTACCATTTTAAAAATCTTTGGTATGACGCGACCTGGGATTGAAACCAGCTCTCCCGGATCATTGGCAAACACTGAATTGTTCAAGATAAATATATTTATTATTATTAACTGACTTTCAGGCTCCCAGTGGTCGCCTTTAAATTCAATGTCAGTTCACATCCTATTTATAGAATTTATATCCTAATTGTAAATAAATTAGGGAAGTACTCTGTAATAATAGTATTTGATAGTCATTTCCCTAGAGAAATATGTAAAAAGACATGGTTTTGTTTTTAAAGAAAGCAGTTAAAATATCAAGCTGATAACAAAATGGGTCAGATAACTTGAACAGGTGGACTTGAAAATGTTTGGAAGCTAGCTGCCTGCAGAAGTATTTGGATTTTGTCGACTAACATCCGTGAAAAGAGAAAACAACAACTACTACAAAAATGTTGATATTGTTCAGGATGCCTAACGAAAAACCAAAAGTTACATTAACTTGCCATTGTTCTAAATGGCATAGTGGTGAACATGCTGGACTTCAATGGGTTAAATAATACCACTATTGTTTTTTCCACAAGGATGGCTATTGAAGTAGTTAACCCAGAAAGTTTGACACGCCATTAAAGCAAAGAAACCCAAACCAAACACACTCGTATATAGTTTTCTCACAGTGAATTTGACATCCAGGAAGTGAGGAATTAAATATCCAGTTCAAGTTTTGTAGATGCTAATGTGCGAGACTACGACATCGTTGTAAGCGAGTTCGAACTCCAGTCGAGGTATGACGTTCACTATCGGATTAATTCCCTAGGGAAAGGTATGAACTCTCTTATCCCCTCACCCAGCTATGGTTTAAATAGTACCACTACTGTTCTTCTACAAGGATAGCTTTGGCATTTGATAAAGCACAAGATAAAGAGGTGCCCGTGGTGTAATGGTTATCGTCGTAGGAAATGGACATGGCGACTCGAGTTCAAATCCTGGACGAGACTGATTGCATTTCACATAGCACCAATACCCTTGGGAAAGGTATGAATCCATTTATTCTCCCTCCAGCTATGGGTAAATAGTAGGATAGACTGATTTCTTCAGCCTTGGTGAGGCAACTAGTCTAGGAGAAGGACAACTCTGAATTCAGACCTGTTAAACTCCGCTTAAAAATTGACCTTGTGTCATATCCTGCCCGAGCGGAGGGGTTGGTAAATAGGATTAGATAAGGCACAAAAGTTAATATGCCATTAAACAAATAAATAAACCCAATACGACAATATTTTCTGCTTAGCTTTTTGTTGTTCGGTTTCTTTATTTAATAGGCATATAAACCTTCGTGGATTATTTAATGCCAAAGCCATCTTTGTTGAAGAGCAGTAGTGGTACTATACTAGAGGGTATTAAGTCTGAAAGTGAACTCGATAGCGAGATTGGAGTTCGAACTCGTTTACTACGATGCCACTGTCCAACACGTTAGCCACTACGCAACCATGACTCGCGCTTTTATCGATTTTTATCGAGTAAATAAAACACAACCTAAAATAAATTTTTTTGTTAGCCGCCTACCCCAGAAGTTATATCCTGTACAAATCTAAAGGTCATGATTTCATTATTATTACTATCATCATAATCAAGACGCACTGTCAGTACGGATCTTCTCTCTCTCTCTCTCTCTCTCTCTCTCTCTCTCTCTCTCTCTCTCTCTCAACCATCACTCTTGGTAAGTCAGTATCAAGTAAGTAAGACAGTATCAAGTGTCTGCACAGAACGAGTGTGTGTAAGTCATCGCTGGTCGGAAAACGCTGGTGTGTCCACGTGTAAGAGTCCATAGAACGTCGCTAAAGAGTTCGTCCTTACTTCTTCAGCAATGCCCCGCATGTCTTGCTCATCTTACTAGGATGGTTTGTGAAATGGGAGGTTAGTGGTTATAAACTTGTTGTTTTGTAGGATGCTGCTTCTAGGCTCCCCAGTAAACAGCAAACCTCTGAAATAAGTAAACCAGTTCATATACCTCGATAGCAATATCTCACGTACTGAAAACAATGTTAACACACGCATAGGGAAAGCTGCAGACTAGTTAACGACCATATTACTGGCAGGATTCACCTTTATTTCATACGGGTTGTAAAATAATCATTATCT
The DNA here is from genome assembly GCA_963585895.1 of Sepioteuthis lessoniana. Classification (NCBI taxonomy): domain Eukaryota; kingdom Metazoa; phylum Mollusca; class Cephalopoda; order Myopsida; family Loliginidae; genus Sepioteuthis; species Sepioteuthis lessoniana. The sequence goes on from OY757910.1 coordinate 80,383,769, forward strand.
AAAAAAAAATGAATAAATGATTGATTAATAGATTGGTTGATTTCAATGATATGTCAACTCGTTTAGAGTTATTTTATGCCTAGAGGTTAGGAAATCATGTTCTTTGTACCATCTTATTGTTATATAATAGCCGAGGGATTTCGGTTCATGCCATTGAGATTAGTTAGGCTGAGAACCTTTCGGCTCAGCACATGGGTTAGTTGGGCGCAACAGTGAGGCAGGTGTTAACGCGGGCGCGCTGGCGGATGGAGGTGTCACTCAGATGTCATAATTGTCCGAGACGAAACGGGGTGACTGGGTGCGGGTGACGTCACGCACCGGAAGCGCGCGAAGGTTTGTGTGAGAATCTGAAGAAAGTCAGACCGTCTTCGTCCAATGTCTAATCTAGGCATTGGACGAAGACGGTCGATTTTGGAGCTCGCAGACGCGAGGCGAACTTGCACCTATGGGGGCCGCTCGAGTTGGGGGCCAAATGAATAATACAGCATAGAAGATTGTGTCTCTCCTCCTTACGACGAAACCTTTAGCTCAAAGTTAATAAAAAGGTTTCGTACCAGAACAAGAAGTCGTTACATGTTTTCGAATTTCGAGATTCCTATGTTCCATCGTTATGAACATTATATGTCTATTTCGCACATAGCGTTAATTGCGAATATGGTACATTATACCCATGGCACCTCTTTTTTGCTGGTGGTTGGAAAAACAGGAGAAACACTCCGTGCATAGGTTTCATCGCCAGTGTATTTAAAAGATAAATGACATAGATTCGCTTTTATTAAAGTTTCGGAACACACACACACACACACACACACACACACACACACACACACACACACACACATATTGGACGTTTTATTTGTTTTTATCGGTTATTTAAAACAGGTTACTGACTTGTTTACACCGGGTGTGAAGTGCAGAAGATGGCTTCGGGTTTGTTTGTTAATCACAGATATCTTCTAGCCCAGTCGAAACTCTAGAAAACACTGACTGCATCTCTGCAAAGAAGTAAGCCTTCGTCCCATGCCCACCAAACAAGTGTCCTAAATATTACATTAAACAATCTAATGGTGAGGCTCCAGTAATGCTGGAACTTTGGAAAATGTGGAGTATCCCTTCATTGCCATCGCTCCCAGGTACACCCTGGCCCGGAATGGTAGCACCTGACATGGTCCTATCTATTGGTCAAATAAAACTGCTTGACATTTAAACATGTAAACAAATGATTTATGCTAAATTAAATTGTTTGAAATGGAACTGTTCAATAATTTAACTGTATGTAAACAAATGATTGATGTTAGATTGAATTGTTCGTGATACCAAGCAATAATTGGAGCCATTTGACTTGTGCTAAATTGAATTGTTAGAAATAGAACTGTTTAATCATTGAACGGTGTGTATCTACAAAATGTGTTCACAAATCATATATTTAATATATATATATATATATATGTGTGTGTGTGTGTGTGTGTGTGTGTGTGTGTAAAAACAAGATTTTGCATTGAATAACCTTCAATGGTTGATATGTCATAAACCAAACCAATCAGATATACTCGAAAACCCTTTAACATTAACAAAATATTTCAAATAGATATTCAATTTTATTATTTTCTAAACTTGGAGAAATTTAAAAAAGGAAAAATTTTAAATAAAACAATTTCTTTGACCTGAAGATCGTTGAGATGAAATGAATTCCCTCCTAGCAATTCAACATCTGGCTGTGACCAAGTGAGTCTAAGAGCATATACGAAAAGAAAGAGATATCTGTCTCTCGTAACGATTTCAAAGAGAGTGAGCATAGCACTATGAGACGAATATCCTTTTATAGTGAGGCGGACAATAAGACATTAAGAATGATTGACAGTTCCCACCAAAAAATCGATCTGTTTCGGATCTTCGAGTTTAATTTAAAACCTTTTTAAGCATGGCCAATAATTTCTGAAAGTTCGGTCGAAGTCAGGTCAAAAAATGGCTGGGCCTTAGGAAGACGAACGTACAGACGGACATTTATTTAATTTTACGCCTTTGAAGTTTTGACACCAGTAGAGCTGTTAGACTCCACTGGAGTCTGAGTGACAAGAAGCCTGGTAAGTTCCCCAGAACTCTTCTCGGTATTCAAGTCGATTTAACCCGGGCAGAAGTCTGAACAGTACATGTCACCTTCATGTTTCGTCGATTTTCAGTTCTCTGGCAAGGTCATTGAATTCATCTAGTTTTTCGCTTTCCCTTAATTTCACTCAGTGGTCTATTGGAACGGCAAGTTCCATTAGTTGATAAATTCTTTCCTTCTTGAATTAGATGATCTATCTTTATTTTAAAATCCCAGATAATCTCATATGTCTCGTTTTTTAAGATCGATTCTGGTCTGTGCATATAGGATCTGGTTTGATTAGGTTATTTGGTTTGATGCCAAATCAAACCTTAATGGTTTTTAATGACAAATCCTATATCACATATGATCTGTTAGCAAACAGTTTGTAGGTAACATTATTTTCTAACGAGCCAGAGTTCATTTGTTATATGGTTTCAAGTATTGTTATCCAACACTAATGAAAGAAAATGGTTTCAAGCTGGCAAAACAAGAAGCAGAAGACACCCTGCACAAACAATTACGGACGCCGACTACGTCGATGATATAGCGCTTCTACACCCGCCCAAGCTGAATACCTGCTACATAGTCTGGAACGAGCAGCTAGTGGCATAGGCCTCCATTTCAACGCAGATGGAATACATGTGCTTTAATCAACGAGGCGACATCTCCACACGAAAGGGTGGGCCTTTGAATCTAGTGGACAAGTTCACCTACCTCGGAAGCAGTTTCCAAGCAGCAGTCGTGTGGATACTGCTATATGGATGCACCACATGGACGCTAACCAAACGTATGGAGAAAAAGCTTGATGGCAATTACACAAGAATGCTGCGAGAAATATTGAACAAGTCCTGGAGGCAACACCCCACAAAGCAGTAACTGTACGGCCACCGACTATCCATCACGAAAACTATCCAAGTTAGACGAACCAGACATGCAGGACACTGCTGAAGAAGTGGGGAGGAACTCATAAGCAATATACTCCTGTGGATCCCTTAACAAGGACGGGCAAAGGCAGTACGACCAGCTAGAACCTATATACAACACCTCTGTGCCGATACAGGATATAGCCTGAAAGACCCGGTAGCGATGGACGATAAAGACGGAGGGCGAGAGAGGGTCAGGGAGATCCATGCTGGCAGAGTGACATGATGATGATGATGATGATTAACCATTTGATTAGATTAGATTGTTTCAAGTATTGCTATCTCAGCGCAATTGACCTTCAGCCACCGCTTCTAGTACCTTTAAGATAAAATTGTTTTGGGTACTTTTTTGCCATTAGAACGATTTGAAGAATACAGACGGAACAATCCTATTAGGTGCAATGGCTTGAATTGACCTGCCAATTAACAGGATCTCTCCGATCACCCGTTCAGCTCTGTAAGGGCCAAAGTAGAGTGTTGCAAGTCACCTGACCACTTCGGTTGCAGGGTCAAGGACTGCTCAGCCACTAGGACCCCGTTCTCAATCATTGCGGGTCGCCATCCACAACCACAGTTGGGGGTGGGGGAAGGTGTCGTATTCGGCGTATTCTACAGCCCCAACCGACAGGGTGGGGACATCATCTGATCAAAATCCAGCTGTTCGCACTGTTTTGAGTGGATCTCCTTCCTCACCCAGACATGCCTGTTTTTGTACTCTTGTGTTATTTTGCTGTACTACTACTACTACAACAACTCAGCTGTACTTTTTTCTTCAGCTATAATTGTGGTTTGTATTCACGCTGAAGGCCATTTTTTAATCATCCAAATTCCCACTGAATCAGAGATAAATTGGAAGTACTAATTAGAATCCTTCTCTCCTTTCTAAATAATTATTTTGCTGCCAACAATAGAGTCAAACAACACATTACTAACGCAGTAACATCGAAATTTTTTGATCAAAGCAATATACTTAATATGTGGTAACTTGTAGCAAAGAGCAATTTCATATCAAATTTGCAAGTAAATAATTATGTTGTGGCGTCTACATTTGCGCTGAATGTAATTTTTTGAATCATCCAAATTCTCAGTATGACGAAGATAACTAAAATACTGTTAAGAATCTTTCACTCCTTCCTGACTTGAGGTATCAATATCATCATGGACCGCAGCTACAACGGCAACCCAAAATGTTCATGGGTCGTCAAGAATATAGACATTTTCTTAAATTTATAAACAAAACCTATTTCAGATATTAATGCTCAAGATTCAGTTTATATATAACCGGCTCATTAGCCGAGTTGGTAGAGTGTTTACCAATGATCCGGGAGACCTAGGTTCAATCCCTAGCCGCGTCATACCAAAGACTTTTAAAATGGTACTTGATACCTCCTTGCTCAACACTCTGCAATATAAGTTACGTAACAAGGGTAAAGTGGAGTAATCCAGGGAAAGGAGTAGCGCCCTCCCCTACACCTCGGCGCAGTAGCTATTGAAAAGAGAGCTTTCTGGTCGCCTTCGTCAATGGTCGCCAACTTATATATATATATATATATATATATATAATGATGATGATGGCTGTCTTTACCACCAAAATTACAACTCAAAAACCCTGATTAATAACTATTTCAACTTGTGAAAAATATTCAAGATGCGTAAGATGTTGGGGTAGTAAGAGAGTATGTCCGTCGTTGGATAAATGTGACATTCGCTAGTACGCCACCAATGTCACTCTCTTGGTCTCCATAGCTCCAGTCTAGTGACAAGCATATGGAGATAATTGGTTACTGCAGTAAGTATAATGTACAAACATCTAGACATAATATAACCCTAGACGGCTTGACATACCGTAAAAATCAATCAACCAAATTAAATGGTTACCTACTTAAGTACTAAGCAGACCCATAATCTCTGCTTAACTTTCGTTACAGGAACCGGTCTTTTTAGTCGGACTTGATTGTCAGACAATGATGTACTGTTACTTGAAATAAACCCCCCAAAATAAACGACCATCAGTTGTTTATTTATAACAGAAATAAGCTCTGAATTCCAGCAATGAAAAACTTTCAGATCTAAGAACATCGAAATATACTCGGGTGGGTCAAAAGGTTTGCAATATTTTAGTTTGTGCTAGTTTCCGGTGCATATATCACGTGATCAAAGCAATTCAAGCTGTGGTAGGTCCCCGCTATGGTTGGTAGTAGTGTGGTACTTAATGCGCTGACATGTGCATTGCTTCACTTCGTGTGTGACTTGAAAGCCGTATAGATGAACGTGTAACGTAATCTAATTCGGGAACTTATGATTTATAAGTTCAAACTGAGCCATAACGCTGCGGAAGCAAGGTGAAGGTGTAGCTAATCGCAATACAGTGACTAGATGGTTGAAGAAATTTCGCTTGGGTTGCAAGAACCTCGACGATCAGACAAGGTTAGGTAGGCTTAAAACCTGAATTCCAAGACCCTGCTCAAAGCCATAGAAGCAAATCTGACGAGTAGCACTCAGAGAGTATCAGGCGTGTTCGGTATCTCACAGTCCAGTATGGCTTGTCACATTCACGACTTAGGTGAAAAAATCAGGAGCTGCGGAATTGTGCCTCAGTTTACAAAATAATAGCAAAGCTTTTGACTCACTCTTGTACTATATATAGAGCATTACATAAGCTTAAACACATGTACAGGAACCCTCGAGTAGTCCTCCATGAACTCTTAGCTGATTACAAAACGAGGTTTCGTCTGCCACCAGCCACAAGTGTAAAACATCCAGGAAAGATCAAACTTTCTATGTTAGTAACAGTCGAGCTTTGCGACCAGATTTCAACAGCAATCTCCTGGGGTTTTACCAACAGCTCATATATATATAATACCAATTTATCAAAAAATATCTTTCTTTTCTTTTTCAGAATGAATCGTTGAGAACTTAATATTAGTTACACACTTAACTATAAAAAGATATGACGATAATTCATTAGGTGAGTAGAGAATGCTACAAACAAAACCTTCTAGATTTCTTCAGTACACGACTGACAATTGGACGAAAGACAAACTAATTATAAACTCATGACTAAATTTCAGTTTTCTTTCTTTCTTACTACTCATTATTCTTTTTAAAAGAAAAGAATCTTGTTATGAATCCAATGATTAAAAAGCCTACTTATATGTAAAATACAGAGATTTTATATATATGTACTGTATATAAGAAGTGCAGCATAGAAATTAAAACCACATATTGAAATTAATGCGTTCCCAACAATAAAGCAATACTCAATTCGGAAGAATTGTGATTATCACGGGAGAATGGTAAATGAAAAGAACGGAATATAAAACTTAATTTAAATTATATTACAGAATATTCGAAAAGTAAATAGAACAAGAAACTTAATAAAAGATATATATTTTTAAAATTCCCAACGTTGGTTATATGTACATAATATACTAAAATGGCTAGAATTCCTTAAATTTTTTACATACATACATATATATACAGTAGCGTCCAAAACTAAGGGATAAAATCTTAAAACCTAATATTTGTTAGAAATAAGAACTGTGAAAAGCTGAAATTTTGACAACTGGTAGTCGTTATCATCCATAATAACATACTAAAATTTGAATCATTTGCAAAGGATAGAAAAAGTATTATAACAATTATTTATTTATTTTCAAAATAGGATCGTCCAAAAGTAAGGGACAAAATTAAGAAAAACAATGTAAACAGTATTCTATATTCAAATGTTTTGATTTCCTCTAAAGAATAAGTCTTACTTAGTCATTTGTAAACATTGCATCAGCCGGCACTATGGCGAAACACCAAAAACTTGATTACTCTGTGGGACAAGCTATTGTGAAGCTACACAAGGAAAAGCACACCATTAGAGAGATTTCAGAGAAAGTGAAACGTTCCAAGAGTGTTGTAGGCAGGGTTGTTAAATCCTACAATGATACTGGCAAAATAGTTAGTGCTTTTAAAACCGGCAGACCCTGCAAAACTTCGGCAAGAGAAGATCGAATAATGCAGCGTATGTCATTAAAGGACCGTTTTAAGTCTAGCACAGAAATTAAAAGGGTCATGAATAGTACCTCATGTGTTAATGTGTCAAGACAAGCTGTTTCTAGACGACTGCAAGAAATAGGGCTGTTTAATCGAACCCCAAGGTTGTTAGTTCGAAGAATAAGAAGAAGAGATTAGAGTTTGCAAACAGGTATGTAATTTGGACATATGAAAATTGGGCAAAAGTATTTTTCAGTGATGAAAGCAAGTTTAATTTATTTGGAAATGATGGAAAAAACAATGTAAAGAGACGTATTGGTGAAAGATTAAGTGCAAAGTGTACTAAGAAAACTGTCAAGTTTGGGGGCGGAAGCGTCATGGTATTTGGAATGTTTTCTAGCCAAGGTACAACGCCTCTTGTCCGGTTACAAACTCGTGTAAACGCGCAGATCTATAAAAACATTGTTCAAGATCATGTTGTGCCAATCATACAGAATTCAGGTTTCGATAGGGCTATCTTTATGCAAGATAATGCCTCATGTAACAAGGCAAAGGTGGTAATGAGTTATCTTAGCGAGCAAGATTTCGAAATTATGGATTGGCCACCGCAAAGTCCTGACTTAAATCCAATAGAAAATCTTTGGAAGACCTTAGGAGTGAAAGTTATGGAAAGAAATCCCACTAACACGGAGGATTTGTGGGTGAAGCTACAAGAATAATGGTCTAAAATTAGTATCCAGGATTGTCAAGAACTGATTCGTTCTTGTAGTCGAAGATGTGCAGCTGTCATTGAGAGCAAGGGCTCATTTACTAAATATTGATTGTACATGTATTTCTATTGTTTTTTGGCTGTTTACATTGTTTTTCTCAATTTTGTCCCTTACTTTGGGACGTTCCAAATTTGAAAATAAATAAATAATTGTTATAATTCTTTTTCTATACTTTGCAAATGATTCAAATTTTAGTATGTTATTATGGATGATAACGACTACCAGTTGTCAAAATTTCAGCTTTTCACAGTTGTATTTCTAACAAATTTCAGCTTTTCACAGTTGTATTTCTAACAAATATTAGGTTTTAAAATTGTGTCCCTTAGTTTTGGACGCTACTGTATATATATATATATATATATAGAGAGAGAGAGAGAGAGATGAACAAAAGTTATAAGATAAATAGCAATATTTCTTTGTTGTTATTTTTTCTTAATCTTCTCAACTCGGTTCGATCTTTGGTCATTGCCAGAAGAAAAGTTTTTTGAAGAAAAGTTTTTTTGAAGAAAGGTTTTATAATAGTTTTAAAAGAGTTGATACGCCAAAAAGAGGCGACAAAAATGTACGCGTAACATAGCATATCAATTCGTTGAAGAGTTAATATATTCATTTATTCTTGGAATGGCTTCATGAAACCAAGATCAAGAAGGGGTCGGTCCACGCCAACTGCAAGCATGTTCGTGATTGATAAGACCGTTTCGGGACAGGCATGTACGGTCACTGCAACTGAAGGTCTGGTCAGAGATTGATGACATAGTGTTGAGGTTCCTCCTCCTCCTCCTGCACATTTTGTCCTTGAGAGCGGCCCTGCGGGTGTTTCAAAGGAGAAGACAACATGGTTGGTGGTGAAATGCCATACGTCACAGTTCTCAGTAAGAGTGCACCATCAACGATGGTCGACGTGACAACACCAAATGATTTTTAAGCAGTCCTTAAATCGCTTCTTTGGTGCCTGTCTGTCTCAATGACCAGTGGAGAGTTCATCATACACTATGATCCTGAGCAGGCGATGATTCCCTATCCTGGGGATGTGTCTAACTTAGCATAGATGGGATTTCAGTTGCATGACCTCGATATTTGTGATATTTGTCTCTTAAAGGGCTTTGATACTGGTGACGAAGGATGGTACAGAGGCAGCGCTGGTGGAACTGTTCAAGTAGTCCTTGGTGGTGCTGATTAATGATCTACGACTCTGACCCATATAAGAGGGTGGCGAAGACGATGAGTCTATAGACGCTGGTCTTTGCGTCCTTCTTCAAGTATTTGTTGTACCACACGTGTATATATAGTCTGCCAAATGCACTGCTAGCCTGTTGTCGACTTCCTTGTTGATCTTAGGATCTGACATAATGGTGCACCCCAAGTAGGTAAACTGATAGACCGCCTTCAACTCACTTGTACAAATGGTAATGTGGGGAAGGCAGTACTTTTCCTGACGTGCGGGCTATTGGAGTACTTTTGTATTATTCAGAGCGACTTATAGACCATTACTTCTTTCTTCTGTGAAGAAGGAAGTAATGCACTGCAAAGTTTATGTGTTGGCAACAAGGGTAGCATCGTGGATCAGTTACTCCAGGAACTTTGTGTGGGCTTGTAATCGTCAGAATTTAAACAGGCTGCCATCAAGACAGTATCTGATGTAGACTTCGTTCTCATCATCAAGCTATTTCGTGGCCTGCTTGAGTATCATAATGTAGAAGACGTTGAAGAAAGTCGGTGCCAAGACGTAATCCTGCTTAACAAAGTCGGTGATCTCGAAGGGCTCTGAGAGGTCACTGTTGCGTCTGGGCTGAACGAAGGGAATCAAACAATTGAAAGTCTTATATATGAAAAGAGTTGTGTTTTTATATTTTTCCATATGCACCAGGAGATTACCATCACTGACATAGGAATTGTCTGTGACTATGCTACAATAATAAGGCAGATTGTACTTTTGAAACTAGGAGAAAAAAAAACTCTGAATTCAAAGCTTAAGAAGTGTTGCTCCCAGAATGTTACACACTGGTGCACTAATCTTTGATTACCTGCTCATCCAAAAAGTGTGGCATATCCTATTCAAGCCTTCACCATTAGAAGCAACATTACTTATGTTATAAGCAGTCCAGCAGTTTACATTTATAACTAAACTTGGCTATTTATACGTGCGTGACGAGTTATATCAATATACGTGGTGTATTCAATAGGTTTCCAGACTTTTTTGTACGGGCATTTAATATTGTCGTAGACTCTTGAAAATTCAATATGTTATTGCTATATATCTAATGAGATGACGGACCAATTTTTATGATTTCAGGTTTAAATGAACAGCTACAGCAGGAATTGGAATACACCCTACTAAAGTCTGATTGTCACAGCTGGTGAATTTCTAAAATGCAATCTGGACGTGAGGACACTTTAGAAGAACGATATGCAATAAAATTCTGTTTTAAACTTGGAAAAATGCCACAGAAACGTATGGAATGCTTCAGACTGCTTTTGGAGCATCTTGCATGAATCGAGCATCAGTTTTTGAGGGGCATAAGAGATTCAAGGAAGGCAGGGAGTCTGTGAGGGATGATGAGAGGTGTGGAAGGAGTAAGGAAGTCAATACACTACAGTTGATTGGCCAAAGGGTTAGGGTTAGGGTTACTATGTTGAGGTTTTAAGGGAGTTCAGGAAGAGATTCCTTGGGAAGAGGCTAGCACTCTTCAAATCGGGTCAGTGGCATTTCCACCAGCACAATGCACCAGTCCACAACTCCATCCTTGTCACACATTATTTGACCAAGTTGGGCATCAAGACAGTTCCTCACCCTCCATATAGTCCAGATGTTGGTCCTTGTGACTTTTGGTTATTCTCTAAGCTCACAGGCTGTCGTTATGAGACAGTTGAGGAGATGAAAGAGGCTGTGACGAAGGTCATTGACACGCTCACACAAGAGGACTTCAATGGGGCCTTCCAGAAGTTGTTGGAACAATACAAGTGCATTGCAGCCGGAGGAGATTACTTCGAAGGGGACTAGAGTTTCATGTGTGTACTATCAATAAAAGTGCCCATACGAAAAAAGTCTGGAAACTTATTTAATGATCTTTGTATATACCTAATCCCTCTTCACAAGAAGGCGGTAACACAAAGTCAATTTTTAAGCGGAGTTTAACAGGTTTGAATTCAGAGTTTTCCTTCTCCTAAACCAGCTTCCATACCAAGTTTGCCCTATTACTTACCCTGGGGAGAAAATAATTGGACTCATATATTTCCCTAGCGTACTAGTTCTATGTGAAATGCAATCCTCGTCCAGGATTTGAACTCGGGTCGCCGTGTCCATTTCCTACGTCGGTAATCATTACACCACCGATACCACACTCAAGCAGAAGCACACACACGCGCGCACATACGCGCATATACACAAATGTTATATATATAAATACATACACACACACACACACACACACATACATATATATATATATTACTTCCCGTAATACAAATGTTTAAAATAAATTACCTCTACTGTTTAGCCTCCACCTGGGTGATATAGACAAGCCTCACTTTGGCGATAAAAACAAAAACAAAACAATAGTTTAGTTTAAATATTAAACAGTTTTAATTTTGAAATTCAAATACACAATAGATAATGGTTTGGATACGAACCAAAAGTACTCAGCTTACCATAAAAAGCTTTTTTTGAGAAATCATTAATGCCTTTCAAAAATGGTTGGTTAGTGGGGTTGGTTGTTTGGGTTTTATGGCATATCAACATCTGTTGTTTATTTAATGCCAAATCCCTTTTTATACAAATAATCAGTTTTATTTCAAACAATTCAGTTTAGCATGAGTCCACAGTTTAATTGTCAAAACATCTCTATTTCAAGCTATTCAGTTTAGTCAAACAGTTCTAATTCAACCAATTCAGTTTAGTATAAGTATAGATTTTGTTTACACACAGTTAATATCAAAACAGTTCAATTTCAAACAATTCAGATTACTGTAAGTACAGTTTCAAGGTCAAAAACGTCTTTCTTTTTTCAATTTAGTTTAGTATAAGTATAGTTTTTGTTTAAATGTCAAAAACAGTTCTATTTCAAACAATTCAGTTTAGCATAAGTACGCGGTTTAGTTCTATTTAACCCATAGATAGGGCCCTATCAGGTGCTACCACTCCAAGCAAGAGTGGATCTGGGAGTGATGGCAATAAAGGGGTACTCCGCATTCTCCAAAGCTCCAGCATTACTGGAACCTCACCATAGCTTCATATCCAGGACACTCTTTAGCGATGGGGTCTTACCCCTCTGCAAAGAAGCAGTCGGTGTATTCAACAGTCCTTTCAAGATCGTAACATCAATTGAAATATTAGGACGCTTGAAAGAAAAAATAAGATACTTCAAAATAATAAATATTCCATTTTATTTAAACAAACTTGTATGGATATATATATATATATATATATAAATTCGACGGTCGTTAGAAAATTTTTTAATGCGTCCTCGAGACAAAAATCATAGCTGAATATTTTGTTGTGGCAACATATTACCACTTCTTAACAAACTAGAACAAATTCAGATTTTACTAGTTTTAAATGAAGTGATAGTTTATTGCCGCAACAAAAATGTTTAGCTATCGTCCTCGTTTGGGGTAAGGCTTAGAACTTTTTGAACGTCCATCTCTCTCTCTCTCTCTCTCTCTCTCTCTCTCTCTCTCTCACACACACACACACACACACATTCACATACGCACATATATATACCAGCCCATTGGCCTAGAGGGAAGAGTCTTCGCCAATGGCCCGACAGATCGGGGTTCAACCCAGATCGAGTCATACCAATGGCTCAAAAATGGTACTTGACGCCTCTTTGCTTAACACTCGGCATTATAAGGTATGGATCAAAGATAAAGTGGAGCAATCCAGGAAAAGGAGTAGCGCCCTCTCCTAAACCTCAGTGTAGCAGCAACTGAAAAGAGCCTTCGGGTCGCCTTTGACTAAGGTCGGCCAACAAGTATATATATATATATATATATATAAACGGGATTTGACATTGATATATATATATAAACGGGATTTGGAATTAAATAACCCACTAATGTTGATATGCCATAATACACCAACTAATCTATGAAACTCATCTCATGTATGTTTTTCTCCAGGTCACTTTGACTTTGCAATAATTAAAGTTTGTTAGCAAAACGCCAGATTTTCCACACTTTTCCTTGTGGAATTCTATGATCTGAGCCGGTAATTAGCACGAACATGCTTCACTTGTTTTTCGGATACTAATAGTGTCCAAAGACTTTTACATTTACATACTTCCCGTTGTTTCAAATTTCAAGTACCAATCAGAGATGGATTTCCTCGTCGGGTTGGTTCTCCGAAAATCTTTTCTAAAATGACCGTTGCCAGACAGTTACAGAATTCGTTTAAACTAATTCAAGTTTTTGGTAACATGGGTGACAATGGAATACTCGGCGCTGCCCAAGACTTGAAGTATATCATTAGATAAACTTCAAGTTTCTCTACAAAACTGTGTATCGTAAGTGGCAATATCTGAAATATTTTATTGATCCTATTTACCCAACCCCTCCGCTCGGGCAGGATATGACACAAGGTCAATTTTTAAGCGGAGTTTAACAGGTTTGAATTCAGAGTTTTCCTTCAGCTAGACTAGTTGCCTCACCTAGGCTGAAGAACCCAGTCTTTCCTACTATTTACCCATAGCTGGAGGGAGAATAAATGGATTCATACCTTTCCCAAGGGTATTAGTGCTATGTAAAATGCAATCAGTCTCGTCCAGGATTTGAACTCGTGACGCCGTGTCCATTCCCTCCAACGATAACCATTACACTACGGGCACCTCCGAAATATTTTATTGATAAATTTTTGAAACTATTTCTTTTGTAGGCGACTCTTGTGTGTTCCCGTTGTAGTTGCGATCCATGTTGATATTGATGCTTCTATTTAAGAAAGAGTAAAGGATTCTTATTTGTATTCTATTGCTATCTCCATTACATCGACAAATTGGATGGCTAAAAAATGACATTCAATACAATCAAAAAGTCCACAAATTAAAATTCAGTTGCCTAGTGAACTGGAAATTGCTTGATTATCTTGAAAGATTTTAGGTGGACTGCTCTGATAAGAATATTTTGTTGGCTAATGGTTTTATACATACAAAGGAAACGTTTATATATATATATATATATATATATATATATATATATATATATATATATATATATAATAGTTAACATGCCATAAAACCAAACTAAACCAAACTCTATGTATACAAGGGTGGTCTAAAACGTTCATTTGATTACGTCATATCTACTGTTTATGACTTTTTACTAATAAGATCTAAGTACTGCAGCACCGATGGAAGAAGTGAGTGGACCGCAAGGAGAACTATATTAAAACCTTATTTGGTCACATTTCATGAGAATATCTTTTCAACCGACCCTGAAAACATACGCCTGGCGAAGGCATGAACTCCAATCGACAGTTCTGTGCGGACACTAAATGTAGTTTGGAGGACCTATCAGGAACGATCGACGATCGGGACGGATGGAGAAAGAGGGAGAGAGAGAGAGTCAGGGAAATCCATGCTGTCAGTTCGACTTGATTATATATATATATATATATATATGATTATATATATATATATATATATATATGATGATTATATAAATATATATGATTATATATATATATATATATATGGTGTGTTCAAAAAGTACTCATTTCCGTATAAAATGGGCAGTTTTAACAACTATGTCTATAACAGCTTTTGGCTCCCACCATTTCCTCCGCGGTGTTTCTTGGTGCAGAATACAAAGGATAGCAAGGATGGAGTCACCTAGACTGTTTCTGTTTTTTTTTTTTTGTTTTGTTTTTTTGTTGTTGTTTTTGTTTTGTGTGTTTTTTTACGAAGGCCAAGTTAACCTCTGTTACAATAGGAAAAAAAAAAACTCAAAATCTATTACATCAGCAGTTAGTTGTTGTTATGAATTGCTTGTTTCATCAGAGATACAACTAACAGCAGTATTTGCTGACAAGCTTCATCACCATCAAGTCATGTTGATAGCATGTTCCTCTTCCCTCTCTCTCTCACGCTCTCCCTCTCCCCCCTCTCTCTTTCCTTCATCATCATCATCACCTGACCCTATCGTCTATCGCTTCTGGTAGGTCCTCTACACTGAATCCAGTTCCTGCACAGAACTGATTTATGTAAGTCTTTACTGGTTGGCCAACAGGGGCACATTCATGTGTAGAAGTCCATTAGACAATGTCACTAACAAGTTTGTCTTTATTCCCCAGCAGTTTCCAGCATGTCTTGTTTGTCTTACTTGAATGGTTTGTGAGATGGAAGGTGGGTGGACGTATAACTGCTGTTTTATGGGTGTCTTCATTCTAGAATTTGTTCAAAACAGCACGTAGCATTCTTGTGAAGTCATCTAGCTTATTCGTTTCGTAAGTGTTCATGTAGTGCATCCATATAGTAGTATTGTCACAGTCACAGCTTGGAAGAAATACCGTTTTATTTTATCAGAAAGATTAGATTTCCATAAGATCGAAAACCTGTCAAGCAGTTCAAAAATAAGTACTTCCTTCATATCTATTCATTGAACTTTTGGTGAGAGAGGTGTTGCAATTTTCTTTTGGGTCTGCTGTTATGAGGGATGTTGCTCCCAGCATTTGTTAAAAAAAGTACGTAGCATTCTGGTGTAGTTGCCATCTAGTTTTGTTTTTTTTATCTATGCGTTTCGTTAGAATCCAGATGGTGATCCATACAGTACAGTGTGCAAAAGCAGAATTAGAAATATTCTAGTATAATAATAAACGACTCTATTATAAAACAAGATTAATCTTAATTTAAAAAAATGAACAACAAAATAAGAATATAGACACAAAACAGTAAATTTACTCAATATGGCTGCCATTTTTTTTTTTCAACTATTGTATCAACACACCGTCGAAACGATTTGCATGCCTTCAAAATAAATTCTTCAAACATTTCATTCCATTCCTCCTCAATAGCAGTCTTAAGCGAACCAATATTTGGATGGGCAGTTGCATTTGTTTTGTTTTCTAAAACGCTCCATATAGCGTAGTCAATAGAGTTAAGGTCTGGGCTTGATGGAGGTCATAAATTTGAAAAATAGAGAAAAATTTTCCAGACAAATTTTTTATGTTTTTTGCACCTTGTGAGCCTTTTTTCTTTCGTCTTCAGACTCAAAAAATGTCAGGGAGTCTTGGCAAACGATTTCAGTTTTAAATCTTGTTCAATTGCTGTATTTACAGTTTTCTCGCGGACTTTCTATTCATTAACATACTTTCTTATTTGACGTTGGGGTCCTTCTTAATCGCTGTAGCGGGAGCAGTTAAAACGTCTTCTTTTCGTTTTTTGCTAAATCCCCCTTCCTATTTTCCTTAAAAAATTCTGTAAAAAGTTTTCTTTGCTTAGTATACCTTAGACAAAGAAACTCCAATTATTTCGGATTTTTTTTTTTTTTGGCTTTTTTTTTTTTTTTTTTTTGGCGTTAAGCAAATCATTGATTGTTTGATGTTTCTTTCTTGTTCACTCATATTGATTGAGCTGAATTTTAATGAAAAAGTGCTTGAATAATAGAGCTAATCCTTAAAATTCAGATTTATCGTGTTTTTTTTTTTTTTTAAATTGGACTGATCAGAGAAAAAAGTTTTAAAATTTATTTCATATTTTGCTTCCGCGCACTGTTGTACTAACACAGCTACTGCTTGGAAGAAACCCCGTTTCCATATGAGCGATAACCTGTCAACTGCAGTCCACCTGTATCCTATAGGTATGCTGACATCACTTTCAGTGGATGAGATATTGCTACCGAGGAATGTGAACAGCGGATCTGATTGGTTTCTTTGGTTTAATGGCATATCAACTCTTTGTAAGTTATTTAATGCCAAAGCCATTCTCCTAGAAGAACAGTAGTGGTACTATTTAACCCATAGCTGGGAGGATTAGGGGGTTCATACCTTTCCCAAGGGTATTTGTCCGAAAGTGAAGGTAATAGCGCGACTGGAGTTCGAACTCGCTTACTACGGTTCCGCAGTCAATCGCTTTAACCATTACACCACGAGGATTTCACTAGTTTTTAAGAGTCTTTGATAAAATTACTTTTAGTGAATACCTTAATGATTTTTCGAACATTTCACTGTGAGAAAAATTACTTGTACAGCATTTTCGCTTATCAAAGTTTGATAAAAAGACTTGTTGCTTTGAAAGGGCAGTTTTATACTGATCAACCTTTTCTTCTCAGATCTTTCCAGTGAATTGTGTGTTATGCAAAAGGCTTGTGAAATGCACAAGGAAACGATAAAAGATAAATAAGATAGAAACAATTTTGTTTCTCTTGGTAGTGGATATGTCTTGAGTCATGTTGAATTAGCGATGTCATACGCAGAATATAAAACACCTTTGGATCAGTGGCCCAGTCGGCTGGGGTTATAGAATACACCGACTGCATCTCTGCAGAGGGCTAAGACTCTCCCCCTCCCACACACAAAACGAGTGTCCTGGATGTTGCTTTAAGCAATCTGATGGTGAGGTTCCAGTAATGATGCAGATTTGTGAAATGCGGAGTACCTTTTCATTGCTATCGCTCCCAGGTCCACTCTGACCCGGAGTGGTAGCACCTGACAGTGTACTATCCATAGGTCAAATAGAACTGTTTGACATTTTAACTGAGTGGGAAAATGACTAATACTTAATTGAATTGCTTGAAATAAAACTGTTTGATCATTTAACTGTATGTAAAGAAATGACTGATCTTCAATTGAACTGTTAGTGATACGTAGCAATACTTGGAACCATTTAACTTTGTTGATTTATGCTAAATTGAACTGTTTGATCATTTCAGTGTGTGTATTACAAAATGTGTTTATAAACCATATATTTAATATATATGTAAAAACAGAATTTGGCATTAAATAACCAACAATAGTTAATATGCCATAAAACCAAAGTAAACCAAACCTTACATATCATGTATGTCTATTTGAATGTGTCCAAACAAATGGCTGATATTAAATTGTTACTGATCATATCCGCTCAAGGATAATATCAACAAGGTGATTGCCGAAATGTCACCATGCCCAGAGTCATTATGTTGAAAACAGGTGCATCCGGTCGAAGATATCGGAAAATCACCGAACAGTGGGCGACGTTGAATTCGGTGATAGTGGCAGATGCGTACGCCCACAGAACCGGGCTTGGGCAAGTAGCCAATGGGAAGCAGACAACATAACCAATGAAAAGCAAAGAAGTGATATGTGGGCATAACCATGGTTAACGAAAAAGAGGAATTGCTGCAGGTCACACGAGAGTTGTAGACTATGTAAGTTCCCGAATTTCGGCTAAAGTCAGTTGTTCACTGGCTCGTCCGTCTCCCGACAACCCCCCCCCCGTGTGCGCGAACTCTCTAAGATTGCTCTCTGCTCTACACAAGTATCATAATCGAAAATAAAGATATAATCTTATATTTTTATATACATACGTGTTCCTCGTTGTTAATAACGACACAGTGTACTATACAACACAGGATTTGGCATTAAATAACTGACAATGGTTGATATGCCATAAAACCAAACCAAACCAAACCAAATCCTTGGATCAGCTCCCATTAAGTTTTCTGTCTCTTCCTTCCTCCTGCCTGTTCTCAGTTACGAATAGAATATGTGTTGTAAAGATTTTTTCTAGCTTACAAACAACTTTTACGCATCTCAATTTCCATGAAATATTGTTTTTATTAAATAGCCGACAGTTGTGACCGTGTTCCTAAATGCATATTTCATGGTAGTCCATGCGTTTTAGTTACTGTTTTATCTGTCTTATATATATATATATATATATATATATATATATATATATATATATATATATATCATTATTATTAGCAAATATCTTCTAAAGGGAGAGATCGGTGTTAGATGTCTACGATACCCGCAACCATATAATGGTCAGTTGGTAACCAAAAGATAATTTTCATCCAACGAATTGATATGCTATTTCATTTTTCGTCGCTTATTTTATAGCATATCAACTCTTTTAAAAACTATTCTAAAAACTTTCTAAAAAGAATATATTTCTACACAAAATTTTTCTCTTCTAATCATAACCCAAGATCAAAACTAGTTGTGAACATCGAAGAAATAAATAACTACAAAGAAGTATTCGTATCTGTCTTATTACTTTTGTTCACATCTCTCTCCTCTCTCTCTCTCTCTCTCTCTCTCTCTCTCTCTCTCTCTGTCTGTCTGTCTCTCTCTCTCTCTCTCTATATATATATATATATATATTTGGTGAGTGTGTGTGTGTGTGTGTGTTCACGTGTGTTTGTGTTTTGTTTCGGTATTTTCTTTTGTTATCCCCTAGTGTTTACCATTTAACACATTTTTTGAGTAATTATCTAAAAAAAAAGAAACTTGGTACTACGTGTCCCATTAAAATAACACCTTTTTGAATGAAATTCTTAAATGATTGGTTGGTTTTACGGCATGTCAAACCGTGTTGGGTTATTTAATGCCAAAGTCATCCTTTTTTTTCTGGCGCGCACTTATACGGTTTCAATTTACTAATAATCATCATTTATAAATTATTAGTTTCATTGCGAATAGTTCATACACAGTTATACGGTTGTAAGTATTCCAGTCTAATATTAATAATTTGTAAGGGCTTATATAGTGTCATGTAAATATTTCAGTTTATGATAATAATCCTTTGTTTGCATACAGTTATTGGATATCAACTATTCTTATCTAATATCAATAACTTTCCAACAGATCTATTGTCCCATAGATAAGATCCTAATATGTACTACCACTCTGGGTCAAAGTGACCCTAGGAGTAATGACAACGAAGGAGTGACATCAACCCCACTCCTAGAATCACACAACTAAAATTTCACCACCGGTGTAATATAGAGTCATTACAGGACACTCTCTTTAGGAGGAGGGGTAAAACCATTTTGCAGGAGTTACCGTCAGCGTATTTTAAGGCCCCACTAACATGACGTGCTTGAATGAGATACGTGTAAAGATTTGGTTGGTAGTGGGGAATAAACCGAAACACCCTCAACTCTTTCACTTGATAAGGAAGGTTGATTAGTAATAACTCATCGTAAAAGCATCTGTAGCGACAAGATGCGTAGATAGGACTTACCGGAAGTACGTTAGCATTCAAATATTTAAACAGGCGAAATCTGCGTCTGACAAATGTTCCCATTAAAAAAAAAGTACTGCAAATGTTTTAAAGAAAGTAAACAATTTAATCTCAGTTTATAACCGAATCAACGAATATTTTTCAAACAATATTTTCAGAACCTTAATCTCTTATCATTCTCTTACTTTTCTTTATATCTGTGTGTATTCATGCGTCCTGTCTTATCAAACATAGACACCAACTCAATTTTTTTGCTTCTTGCGCATGGGCAAAAGACTCGCTAGAATATTTTTTCTTCTTACAAATAGCCTTGACACTATCTTTAAAGACTTTACCAGATAGACCTTATTAAGATAAACAATGATCGAAGTCGTTGAGTATATATATATATATATATATATATATATATATATAACTCCTTCTTCACGTGCAGGATGTGACACAAGGTCAATTTTAAGCGGAGTTTAATTGGTTGAATTCTAACTTTTCTTTCTCCAAGACCGGTTGCCATACCAAGGTTAAAGAGTCTAGATAGCTGGAGAGAGAATAAGTGGAGTCATGCCTTTCCCAAGGATATTACTGCTATGTGAAATGCCAACAGTCTCGTTCTAGATTTGAACTCGGGTCGTCGTGTTCATTTCCTAAGACGGTGACCATTACACCACGAACGTTTGTTATATAGACGAGGTGGATTAACAACAATTTTATTAGACATAGAAGTCTTGTTTTATTTAGTGAGCAGTCATTTTAAAGATTCTTGGAAATATGGAATCCGAGCCACTTGAGATAATGATATAAACCAATATCTTAAATTTGAAACTTCATATTCTTGGTTCTCTTTTAACTTTAGAAAATCAGATTGTGACAAATCGCTGTTTCATAATTACTTTTAAATCCGGTTGTTTTGTGATGTTTATAAATAAGAGGTTGTTGTGTTGATTGGTTTTTTTTAATGAGAATACTTCTAAATGTATTATTATTTTTCTCTGTGCAAATTTTTTACACCAGGTTTAAATGGTGGTTTTTCGCTGAAAGCTGCTTGACAGTAAATCTCCTCAGGTCTCCTGGACTTTACGGTGTATTCTTGCTCATTTCTGCAGTGCTGTGGTTTAGATGGTCTCGGCTCTGCTTCTGATCTCTTATTCATCCAGCCTCCTTTTCACATCATTCGGGACTGTTACAAGCGCACCAACCACAATTAATTTCATCGTTACTTTCACGTTCCATAACTTTTTTCAGCTCTCTGTTAAGGTTCAGGCATTTGTCTACCTTTTCGCCTTCTTTTACTTTCATTTTCATTCCGTGGTTTGCTAGGACAATAAAATCCACTAGATGACAAGATCTTTTGTCGCTAATTAAAATTAAGTCTGGTCTTCTGACTTGGATTCGATTATTCGTTTTTATCTGAAATTCCTAGAGAATTCTATGCGTTACATTTTTAAGGACAGTTTCTGGTTTGTGCATGTACCATTCGTAAGGATGATGAAATTTCAGTTTCTGGCACAATTCCTAGTCAATCATCTTTCCTACCCAATTGTGCCTTGTATTTCCTTTTTGATTATAATTATTATTATTATAATTATTTGCTGATCTCACTTACTTACTATTATTCTCTACACATTGCGGATTGCTATACTCATCCCGGTTACTCGATTCACTATATTTCGCCCGTCATACTCTGCAGCCTTCTTCGTATGCCTTTTGTCGTACTTTGTAACCCTCCTTAAACTTTTCATTTGTATCTTGGGGTAGACTGTTCTCATTTCGCCGTCCATACCTCGTGCTAAGTCTCCTCAGGTCTCCACGACAATTTTAAGTATCCTAGTGGATTTTAGTAATGGCGTGGTGTAGATGGTTTCTGTTCTTCCTCTAATCTCCAGCTTCTCGAGTCTCTTTTCAAGATTCATGGAGACTGTTCCAAGTGCCGCAACAACGATTGGTATCACTGTCACATTATCATTTTATGATATTGTTAAGATTATTTTATAATAGAAATACTTATGTACTTTTATAATTAAGAAATACTCAGTTATTCAAAAAACGCAATTTTCTACTCTGAAACAAATAAAGACTTTGACATTTTGAAAACTAAGCATCGGATAATAAAGGTGAGTCGGCAACTCTGGAAAAAAATTATTTCTACATTTTGAAAATTTAACAAATCTAAAATTTCATTCATGAAATATTTTTATTTCTCTAGTTTTCATGAAAATAGTTATGACAATCTAACTTAGTCGATCTCTTTTGTTTAATAATGGATTCGTTTATTCGATGTATTTCTTATTTTGTTCCAGGCAATGCCGGGAAGTTTTGCTAGTTTCAAATAAATGCTGATGATGGAACGAGGTTTATATTACTGAACGATTGATTCCCGCTTGAAGAGGACGGCTGCGATGTGCGAAATTAGATTAAACGAAAGTGGAAATATGAAACGATATTTCAGGTTAAGGGATTGCAAGCACCGATTCAGCCGCTAAATATACTCGCTGGAATTCTTTGTATCTACAGCAAAAAAGCAAAGACCTTGTTTCCATTGGAAGTTATCTATAGTTAGCGCAGCACTGACATTTCCACACACGGTTTTGACGTCGATCATAAACAGAATAACATGCCTAACACTTTCTTGAGCCGTCTGGTAACAATCACAGAAAATAGTAAAGACGGAGTTGGGGACTCTAGACAATTTTATATTCCTTGTTGTCGATAACAATTAAAGTGTTTATTTGTGAAGGAGGTTCGTGGTTCGGTTCTCGTGGTAGAAAAAAGACAGTAACCAGAGTTCAAACCTGGACGGGGCTGTTTGCATTTCACATAACGTTAATACCCTTCAAATTCAACTATTCTCCCTCCAGCAACGGATAAATCGTAGAGTAGACTGGCTACCGGTCTAGGAGAAGGAAAACCCTGTATTCAAACTTGTTAAACTCCGCTTAAAATCGGCCACGTGTCTCATCCTACTCGTGGGGTTGGGTAAATATATATTTAGGATAAATGACTTATGTAGAAATGTTCAAGTTACCTAATCCATTCAAAACACAGAACGATATGCATTATAGCATCAATAATTTCTCCCTTTCCATTTTTTTTACAAAAATAGTTAATTTTCTCTCCTTCCGTTCATCCATACATTCATATTCCCATTTTAATTCATGATCCATTTTCTATTCTTCGTATGTATCTATTATTTATCATGTTAACCCTTTTGCTGGTTGATTTTTAACGGCATGCCAACCCACTTATGGCTATTTTATGCCTAGAGGTTAGGGAATCACGTTCATTGTACGTTCATATTTTCATTTTTTTTTGTAGGTATTTCTAAAGAGATTTTTCTTTTCTTTTTTCTTTTTCTTTTTTTTTTTTTCTCAGTTCTCACGAATAAGAACAATCTTAAACAGAATCTATTTTACTCATAGATTGAACCCTAACTGGTAATGCTATTCCGGAACAAAGTAAACTTGGAAGCAAAAGTTCTTCACACTTCCCAGATATCCAGGACTTGAGGCTTATAATCAGATGTAGTTTAATGTCACATCAGGATATTCCTGGGCATCCTTATCCTTCTGCAGAAGATACAGTTAGCTTATTCTAAGCCCGACAAATAGGGTCACTCTTTGCTGAGTAGTACCCAATCTGTCTTTATTTAAAATGACTCTTAATAAATAAAATAAAATAAAGGAAACAGGAACAAACAAATCATCAACTGGCCCAGATTACTCCGACTGCATTTCTGCAGAGGGGTAAGACTTCACCAACGAGTGTCCTAGTTATGACACAAAACAATCTGATGGTGAGGTTCGAGTAATGCTGGAGCTTTGGGGAATGCAGAGTATTCCTTTATTGCCATTGCTCCTAAGTCCACTCTGGCCCGTAGTGGTAGCACTTGATAGGGTCCTTTCTATGGGTTAGATAGAACTAAACAGTTTACTTATGCAAAACTGAATTGTTTGAAATAGAACTGTTTATATGTATAAAAAGGAATTTGACATAAAATCACCTACAATGATTGATATGCCATAAAACCCAATCAACCTACCAACCAACTAAATGATCAACGAACTTATCTTTATACAAATGACCAGTTCAACTTTGTTCAGTTTGGTTGGCTTTGTTTAATGGCATATCAACACATTTATGGGTTATTTAATGCTTCAATTTTATTCATCTGTTTGTTTGGTTTGATTTGATTTGGCTTTATGCCAAATCCTGTTTTTACATATATATTAAATATACGATTTGTAAACAAATTTTTAGATACAAATGGTTAAAAGATGAAACAGTTCTATTTCTAATAATTCAATTTAGTATAAGCCAACAAATTTAAATGGTTCCAAGTATTGCTACCGATCACTAACAATTCAATTAAACATCAGTTATTTGTTTACACACAATTCCATGATCCAACAGTTCTATTTCTAATGATTCAATTTCGCATAAGTCAACAAATTTATATTGTTCTAAGTATTGCTATCTGTCACTAACAATTCAATTAAACATCTATCATTTATTTACACACAGATAAATGATCAGTTCTATATTAAACAATTCAATTTAGCATTAGTTATTTGTTTGCACTCAGTTTAAAAGTCAAACAGTTCTATTTGATCAATAGATAGGACCCTATCAGTGGCTACCACTTCGGACCAGAGTGGACCCGGGAGCGATGGCAATGAAGTATTACTCTGCATTCCCGAAAGCTCCAGCATTACTTGAGCTTCACTCTCAGATCGTTTAATGTCATATTAGGACACTCATTGAGGAAGGGATCTTACCCCTCTGCAGTGATGCAGTCGGTGTATTCTACAGCCCGCTTTCAGCTGACTGGACTATATTCAATGATTAGTTATAACTATTTTTAACGTTATATTTCAATAATTCTTTAAATCATTTTATTTTATCTATAATCTTGTTCGCAGTTATATGTTTTTAAGTATTACAACGTTATATTCATACTTGATACAGAATTATTTGGTTTAAATTATTTGGAAGTTTTTTTAATAGAAATTATTTGCTTGCACAGTTATATGGTTTCAAGTAACTAAAAGTAAAGTAAAAAGCAAAGCTGGCGACCGTAGTCGAGAGTGACCCGAAGGCTCCTTTTCGATAGCTACTACACCAAGGTGTAGGGGAAGGTACTGCTCCTTTACTTGGATTGCTCCTCTTTACCCTTGATCCGTACCTTATAATACTGAGTGTTTAGCAAGGAGGGATCAAGTACCATTTTTTGAGTCTTTAGTATGACTCGACCTGGGATTGAACCCAGGTCTCCCGGGCCATTGGCGAACACACTAACCATCATGCCAATAGCTTCGAATAATACAAGTAATTTGCACACATTTGTATGTTATCAACTATTCCTCTTTCATACTGATGATTTTCAAACAGTTTGTTCATTATTTTATGGCATATCAACTTTCTCAGGTTATCTAATGCCAAATCCATCGTTTTTTTAGAAGGACAGTAGTGGTACTATTTAACCCATAGATAGGAGGATAAGGGGGTACATACCTTTCCCAAGTGTACGAAATAGTGCGACTGGAGCTCGAACTTGCGTACTACGATTCCGCAATCCAGCGCTTTAACCATTACACTACAGGGGCACCCCTCAATTTTCAAACAGACAAATAGATGGGACGCTAACAGGTACTACTACTCCGAGTCACATTGGATGTGGGAGTAATGCCAATGAAGGGGTGACTCGAAACACCCCCAAAACCTCAGAAGCGGAGTTGCATCACAGGATGCAGCTTAATGTCACACCCTCGACACGCAACTAAGTGTAGTATTGCTCTCAAATTAATTATACCATAAGTAATTTTTTAATAAAAAGTTAATTTCTTTCGAAAACAAAAATACCAAGATTTTCTGTAAATTTCAAATGGAACATTATACAACTAGTTATTTATCCTTTGGTATTACTTATTTAAAAGAAACTAAAAAAATTGCAGTATTAAAACTCGGTAGCACAAAATAGGAATTTGTCATCATTATCTTCATCATCAAGTCGAGTTAACAGCACGGAATTCCTCGACTTTCTCTCCATCCATCCTTAGCATCCATCTTCTAGGTCTTCGAGAACGTGTCCAGTGTCCTCACAGGTTTGGTCTGGTTTGGGTTGGTTTGGTTTTATGGCATATCAACCATTGTAGTGAGGTGCCAGTGGTGTAATGGTTATCGTCGTAGGAAATGGTCACGGCGACACGAGTTCATTTCCTGGACGAGACTGATTACATTTCACATAGCACTAATACCCTTGGGAAAGGTATGAATCCAATTATTCTCCCTCCAGCTATGGGTAAATAGTAGGGTAGAATACGTTCTTCAGCCTTGGTGAGGCAACAAGTCTAGGAGAAGGACAACTCTGAATTCAGACCTGTTAAACTCCGCTTAAAAATTGGCCTTGTGTCATATCCTGTCCGAGCGGAGGGGTTGGTAAATATGATATCAACCATTGTAGGTTATTTAATGCCAAATCCAGTTTATTCATATATATTAGATACGATTTGTAAACATAAGTTAACAAAATTAAATAGTTCAAAGTTCACTAACAATTCAATCATACATTAAACATTTGTTTACACACAGTTAAATGATCAAGAAGTTCTATTTCAAACAATTCAGTTCGGAATAAGTCAAAGTTAAATGGTTCCTAGTATTGCTATGTATCACTAACATTAGTCATTTCTTTACACACAGTTCAATGATCAAACAGTACTATTTCAAACAATTCAATTTAGTAAAAGTCAAAGTTAAAAGGTTCCAAGAATTGCTATGTATCACTAACAATTCAATTAAATACCGGTCATTTTACGCACAGTTAAATGATCAAACAGTTCCATTTCGAACAATTCAAAGTTAAAGTTAAAAGTTAAAAGGTTCTTAGTATTGCTTGGACGTTGTCCGTACAAAGCAGTCTTTGCTGGTCAACCAACACTGGGGCGTTCATGTGTAGGAGTCCATTCGAGAAGGTTCATCCTAACTTCTCCAGCAGTTTCCAACATGTCTTGTTCGTCTTGCTTGAATGGTTTGTGAGATGGAAGGTGGTGGACGTATAACTGCTGTTTTATGGGTGTCTTCATTCTAGAATTTGTTCAAAACAGCACGTAGCATTCTTGTGAAGTCATCTAGCTTATTCGTTTCGTAAGTGTTCATGTGGTGCATCCATATAGTAGTATTGTCACAGTCACAGCTTGGAAGAAATACCGTTTATTTTTATCAGAGAGACCAGACTTCCATAAGATCGATAACCTATTAAGTAGTTTAAAAATAAGTACACTCCTCATATAAATTCATGCAATTTTATTTTTGATGAGAGAGGTGTGGCAATTTTATTTTGGGTCACTGAGCTCCAATGATGTTGAGTTTGATAATATATATTTATATATATATATATATATAGGATTTCTGAACACATTTTGTGGATAAATCAATCATTTCTTTAGACACACTTAAATGTAAAATCAGTTCTATTTCAAGATATTCAGTTTAGCATCGGTACACAGTTTAAATATCAAACAGTTCTATTTGATCCATAGATAGGACCCTGTCAGATGCTACCACTTTGGGCCAGAATGAACCTGGTAGCAATGGCAATAAAGGGGTACTCCGCATTCCCCAAAGCTCCAGTATTACTGAAGCCTCTCCTCCAGATTGATTAGGACATTCGTTGAGGAGTCTTACCCCTCTGCAGATAAGCAGTCGATGTATTCTGCAGCCCCAGCCGACTGGGCTAGAGTTTGATAAATAATACCAAATAATATTCGTTTTTATTGCATGTTTCACTAGAAATAATGAAATCTTGATTTTGAGGAAAATGAACATTTTATATAAGAAAATCTTAATGGTGTATTTATTTATCAACGATACTCTGTTTAGAATAAGTCACTATGGTAAAAAAAATGTTTACATTAACAAATCAATTCACAAAAGCAGTGTATTTCTTTAGCATTTAGAACCCTGAGTACTCCTCCTCATACACACGACCGTAACCTCCCCCTCTGGAGTCTTGGCTGAAAAATAGCAGAAAATATAAAATGTTGTAATCTATTATTTAACAGACTGCTTGGCTGTGTTTGTTGCTAGGCAATAGCAACGTTGAAATGGTAATCCTCCGAGCGGATTTCAAGTCACCCGGATATATGTCCTTCGAGCTAACGGTACACATACCAACCACTCGAGTTTTAAGGTTTATTGATTGGTTGAATGATTGTATTGTTGATTGATTTTAATGTCATATCAAATCGTCAAGGGTTATTTCACGCATGTAAGTTAAGAAATCGCGTTCATTGTACATTCATATTCATATTTCTTAAGATTTTTTTTTTTTTTTTGTTCGCGGTCCTATCGAATACAAATAATTTTAAAATAGATCTATTTGACACATAGATGGGACCCTAACAGGTACTACCATTGCAGGTTAGAGTGGAGCTGGGAGTAATGATAATGAAATGGTACTTGGCACTCCCCAAATCTGCAGAACTGGAGCAGCAGCATCGGTAGCAGTTTGATTCCATAACTAGAGCAGCTCCTTTTGGGGAGGCCTGCAAGGGAATACAGTTAGGGTATTCTAAGCCATTTCACAAGGACAATCGAGTTAAAGATCCTAAGAAATGGAAATAAATGAATACATTTTGCTTTTCTGTAAAATAATCTTTATCCCTCGTCTTAGATTTTTTTTTTTTCGTCAAAATAACCCGAGTAAATATCATATATTTATCTAGATAGATCTTCTTTCCTTTGTCAGCTTGAAACTGTTATCTTTCATTTTATCAATAGACGTTCTAAGCACGTAGTCTAGGCAGATGATAAAGTGGTATGGGGCTAATGTGTCTCCTTGCAGCACACCTGCTACAATGTCGTAGTAGTCTGTGTCTCCATCCGGGGAGCAGACTTTTAAAAAGAAAGCAAATACATATTTTAGTATTAATGTTTTTATTGAAAAAGAAACATGAATCGAGTTTCTAGTAAGCGGAAAAAAGAAAATACAACTTAATGTTATTGTTTTTACAGGTTGATAACAGATTACAACATTTTATAGGCAATAGTGATATAGAAATGAGAACTTGCCGGTCGAAATTCAGTCTACTTCTAGGTAGCGGCACAAATACCAGCTGATCAGGTCTATCTACTTCTAAGTCCCAACACAAATACCGGCCGCTCGGGTACATGTACTTCTAAGTAGGAGTATAAATACCAGCCGCTCGGATTCTGAGGGTTAATATGTACAACTGGTATACTCACTTTTCTCAATTATTTTCACTAATCAATGACCAATGCTAAAATTAAAAGGGGTCTATACTAATAATGCATGAAAATCCTGTCATGTATACTGACTGAACACATGCTACTCATAAAAATAGACAACCTTATACTAGACGATCAATATACAATATAAATAATTCGTTTTTTAACACGAAATTTTGGGTTTTATCATATTCCAGTTGTATATAGATAAAACTAATGTCAGTGTTGGATAAATTGGTATAAGCCATAACCAACTTCTTGTCCGAAATAAATAATCATCGACGTTGCATTCTGGGGAAAATGAATCTTCTAATTTCTATTAAAAAATCTAACTGATTTAAGTCATTTAATGCAATGTCTCCAACAGGAAAAAAGGATATCTTGTCGATATTGAATATTTACTATTTAGATTTACCTACTTGGAACTTTACCCTTTCTCGATTTTATAAAAACTGAATTATATAATCTTTATTGACAAGGAACTTAATATCAATCATTGGTGACTAATCTAGAACTTGTAGGGGTAGTGAGTGAATGTATTTATATAGTATTTAGCGTTTCCCACAATATTATGTTTTCCCCACAAGTTTAATGTTGAGGTTTGATATAGAGTGTTTAGTTTAAAATTAAGGTAGAATAAGCACATGGATAAAACAAATGAATGAATAAAGCATATGAAACAAATGAGTAAAAGATATGAAACAAATAAAGGTTGTAAAACGGCGCGGACAAAATGAACATTTAAAACAAGGCGACGAACAAAAACAAATTTATATTCTACAACAAATAAACTTACATTGATACATAAAAATATTACTAACTCTACTAACAAAATAATAGTGTGTGTATATGTGTGAGCTCGTGTGTGTGTGTGTGTGTGTGTGTGTGTAACACAACTAAGCTACAAAAGAATTACATGTTAAAATGTCCTTTTTTATGGTTAGAAACGGGCAGTTTCACTGAGACTGGAAAGCGTCTCATAGTCATTGTATATGAATATCTACGAGGCCCATCCATGGTGTTGCTTTTCTCTACTGTTGATTCACGCTGAAGGGAGTGTGTTGCTGCTGCGAAGAAATTTGGTCAAAGAGAACAAGGGTGTTTGAAGACGACGTATTTATAGAAAATACGCGTCTTGTAGGTGGCTCAAAAACGCAGGACTTGAATTTACGCGCGGACCTAGTTTTAAACATGTCACGTGGTCCTCCTGGCCAATGGTTTCCCGAGACAGAATATTGAGCGTCCGCCATCTTTGTGGGAACAAGTGGCATACCGCCCAAAATAATTTATAGGAGTGTAGAGTCCTATAAACTAAACACTTCACAAGTTTATTCTCTATATTACTGTTTAACATGACACATCTTCCAAGAATTTATCAAAATACTATTTAGCTATTTCTAAAAACATAAATATATTTAATAGCAATTAATTACATTAATCATAAAGTGATATGAATTGTGCTATGGCCAACGTGAAAAACAAGCTTATCAGTGGAGACTCCGAAGTTGGACTTTTTGGGATCAGCCTGTAGAACTAGTCTCTCAAGTCTATCTATTTCGAAGCAATAAAACTTTTCTCATAACAAGTCATTTGTCCCGAATTTTGGTAAGACTCAACATCCTGAATCCAACCATTATGAATAATTACTTCTAACTCGCTTTAATCACTTTGCTTTCATGCCTCTGAATGTTGATTTGGATCAATTTTGCTGACAGCGTTCATAATATTACATAAAGAAAAAAAAAAAAACGTGTCTAGTTATTTTGGACATAAAAATCAACCATAAAAATCAAAAGAAATCCTTCAAATAACATGAGTCAGATAAATAGATTTTTGACTAAAAAGATAAAAATATTCTTTAGCAAATCACGGTTTTTCAAATAATATATTTTTTATTTCAACTTAACAGCTAAATTTAGACTAATTCTTTTTTTTTTCGGTTTATTATATCATATAAGGGAAATTTAGTAATAAAACATCGAGACCAAAAAGTGCCAGCCTCATCATGCACGCTTTTGTGTGTGTGTGTGTGTGTGTGTGACAGACAGGCAGACAGAGAGGGTCTATGCTCTATTCCATTAATCTATACATTGAGTAGTGAGCACGAAAGATTCTAACGGCAACTGGGATAGGAGTTTAATCTGAGTCACAGACATTCGTTTTGGAAATTACAACTGATAGAGAAAATATACTTTTTGTAGAATGGGCAGTTGTCAAGTATCAGCTGTGCAAACCTGTTCAAGCACAGAGATTTGACGAATTGAACTGTGTAAAGAAAACATTTAGTTGGATGCTAAAGTTTTCTTTTATTCTAAATTAGGCGTTTGTGGTAGGAAATGGACACGGCGACCTGTGTTTAAATCCTGGACGAGGGTGTTTGCATTTTACATTGCCCTAATACTCTAATATGTTTGAGCTCGTGTGTGTGTGTGTGTGTAACACAACTAAGCTACAAAAGAATTACATGTTAAAATGTCCTTTTTTATGGTTAGAAACGGGCAGTTTCACTGAGACTGGAAAGCGTCTCATAGTCATTGTATATGAATATCTGCGAGGCCCATCCATGGTGTTGCTTTTCTCTACTGTTGATTCACGCTGAAGGGAGTGTGTTGCTGCTGCGAAGAAATTTGGTCAAAGAGAACAAGGGAACTATTCTCTCTCCAGTTATGGGTAAATAGTAGAGCAGCCTGAGCTCTTCTGTCAATGTATGGCAACCAGTGTAGGAGAAGGAAAACTGAATTCAAACCTATTAGACTCCCCTTAAAATTGACCTCGTGTCACATCCCGCGCAAGCGGAGGGGTTGGTATATATATATATATATATATATATATATATTATAAATTATATATACTGTAAATTATGTTAGAAATAAGAGCCTAAGTAAAATTAATGACCAAGCGTCGCCACTGAAGCATTCATCTACGTTCATATGTACTTATTTCCCAGTTTTTCCAATTGTACAACTTGAGCTCAAGTCAAAAATTGACAAGTATTCCATTTGTCCCTAAACACTTCCCCGTATGTCCATATGTTGCATAGCTCTTACCCGAACGATAACCATTCTGGGTATGCATTAATATGTGCCGGTTCTATTTCTCTGTCTCACTTTTATGTTGGTCAGCATCCATCTTCTCACTTTGTCCTTTCGTTGTGTCGTCTGTGTTTTTCTTTATTAATCTCGTCACCATTTTGGCGTCTCCCTGTTCGCTTGTTGTTAGTTCTTCACTACTGGGGTGACTAACAACTCGAACACCATCTTATATGTGCACATCTTATTTCATTTTATCGACGACAGTCATTTTACGTCACTCGTCGTTGACCGAACAGGGAATTAGTGATGGAAATTATAGTCTATCCATTCAAGCGCTCCTCACCAATAGAAATTTCTATTTAGGTTCTTTCAATGATTATATGATCACTCGCATCCAGTGAGGACCAAGCTTTCATTTGATCTCGAGGTCGCCACACATCACTCCAACAGTTAGGATTTATTCAAACCTGTACCTCATGTCCATAATAGATGTCGCCAATCTATTATGAAACACATATATTCATATTCCCATCTTCTCTCGTATTCCACGCTCTTATCATTCTTTCTATTCATATACCATATTTCATAACTATGTCTTCGTAATACTTTGCAGAGTAATGATCAGCTTGGCCTTGCTAAGGGTAAATTTTACTAAAAAAAAAAGACTATCCTCTTGCAAATAGAAAAAAAACAAATTATCAACAAACTTGTCTCTATATAACCAACCATTCCAACTATATGTTAGTTGTTTTTAATGGCATATCAACACCTTTATGGGTTATTTAATGACAAATTTTATTCATTTGTAAATGATTACAATCATAACTATTTTTCAACTTTCCATTGAAATCGCTATTTAAATCATTTTATTTCATCTATCATATAAAACATAGGGTCTTATATTTTCAAATATTCCTATCTAGTACGAATAATCTATACAAAATTAAATGGTTTAAATGGACTACTCTTATTTAATAATTGTTAGCTGTTCATTCAATTATATGGTTTCAAGTAACTGATAATAATTCTTAGACTATTATTATTATTTACTCATTAGAGTTTTTCACATCAACGTTAGATGATTGTTTTTCACTGGAGTTTGAGTGACAGCGAGTCTCCTCAAGTCTCCAGGACTCTTCTCAGTATTCCGACCGTTCTTAACAATGCTGTAGTCTGGATGGTCTCCACCCGTTCTCCAACATCCAAGTCCTTCAGTCCCTTTAATAGTCCTTTTGTTACTGTACCGAATGCACCAATCACGATTGGTATAATCGTCACCTTCATGTTCCATATTTTTTTAATTCTCTGGCAAGGTCTAGGTACTTATCCTTCTTTTCACTTTCTTTCAGTTTTATTCTGTGGTCAGCCGGTACAGCAAAGTCAACAATTTTGCAAGTTCTCTTTTTTTTCTTTTTTTTTTTTTTTTTTGTTGATTACTATATTGTCTGGTCTTCTGGCCGTGATAAGATAATTCGCTTGTATGTCAAAGTCCCATAGGACTGCTGTTGGGTTGTGCATATACCATTTGTTCGTATGGTCAAATTTAAATTTCTTGCACATCTCCCTGTGGATCACCTTCTCCACCCAGTCGTGTCTAGTCTTATACTCCTTCTGTGCTAATTTGCTGCATTCGCTTATCATGTGATCGATTGTTTCATCACTATCACCACATAATCTACATTTGCTATTTTGTTGCGTCTTATCTATTCTCACTTTGATTTAATTGGTTCTTATGGCATTGTTTTGTGCTATTATTATAACTTCACGTAATATAATCATTATATGATTCCAATAAATTAATAATAATCTTTACATTATTATTAGTTACTTATAATTACTTGTATTACTTAAAGCTATAATATAACTCATAAGAATTTAAAGTTTATAATAAGTTATATGAACCTATACGATATAATATATCGAAACTATAATATAACTAATAATAATCTAAAGAGTATTATTAGCTATAGTTTTTATGGGAAACAAGAAGGTTTGTAATTCTTGGCAGTAGTGGATAGTTGTCGTCGGTGAACTGTTGGGTTCTGTTGGGATGATTCTGAGTTTCGTATCTGTCACCGTTTTTTTTTTCTTTATTAATTTTTACCCGATTCACTTGTTGTCCTGCAAGATAGTTAAGGACGGAAGGAAAGAGACAGAGATATTTTTATAACTCAAACTTTATTTTAGGGTTTAATGATTATTCTATAGTGTGAAACGTTTTCCTGTATCTGTAGAAATAGTCGCGTCCCCCTGGCAAGGCATTGAAACATATTAGAGTATTTTTTGTGTGAGTTGTGAGATTGAAGGTTTGTCGAGTGTCTAGTTGGTGTATTCAGCCCAGGCAGCGACTGGCGGAAGAACTAACAGGCCGTTAAGCTGTGACATCAGCAGCGGAGTGGAATAGATCCTTCCAGTTGAAGTGGTACAGTTTACCGAGAAAGAATTTCTCCTTGGTTCCAGGAAGCCCATCCCTCCAAGCATGTTTCGCTTCCTGTTTGAGGCCACCTGGAAAACTGCTTTTTTTATTTATATATTTATTCTTTTTTTAATTTAATATTTTTTATCCCCACACTTCAAGTAATACAAGTAATTTACACATAGTAATATGGTATAAAAAAGGCTATCCTGTTCGCAGATAGGAACAAACGAATTACCAATAAAACTGTTTCTATACAAACGACCATTTGAACCAAAGCATGTAAATGAGAACACCCCCACAATTTTTTTATTAAAAAGAAAATATACTAAACTCTTTAGTCGATTTTTTTTTCTTTATCGCATGACCGTGAAAGAGTTTTATTGACTCATTACTTCATAAGACAAACGTCTCTTTTTAAAAAAATTTGTCACAATCTCTTGTAATATGTTGGTGTCCGCTTGCATCTCGGGAACGAAGCAAACTTTGACGTCATAACCTCCTCACAGACCTCTTCACTGATGCTCGATGGTCCCTAGGAGTTTTATCATTTTCCATACCTCAAATCATAATCGTTATCAAGCTTCTAGTGTCTTTGTTTAATGGCATATCAATCTTCGTGGGTTATTTAATGACAAAACGTTCTTGGTAGAAGACCAGTACTACTATTTAACCCATAGTTGGGAGAATAAGGAGATTCATACCCTACCCAATTTCGAAAGTAAATGTATTAGCGCGACTGGAATTCGAACTCACTTATTATGATTCCATAATCCAGCGGTTTAACAGTTACGCCAAGATAGTTATCGGTACGGTTTCTCATTCTTGTCGACCTGTTTCTTTCTTGGAATACAGACTTGGTTTTTTATTCGTCAATTTTCTTATTTCAATTTAAAATCTCGCAACACCCCTAACTTCTCTCAGTGACATGACATTTTTTTTACATTATCACATTGATGCCACTCGAAGCGAGAGAGACAGAGACAGTGAGAGGAACAGAGAAAGAGAGAGAGACTTTCATAAAGCTTTAACTGTAAATAGATAAAACCTAAATTTCCACATCGGTAACTTTATTACTAGCATAGAATCCTGCTACTTGGTTACAAAACAGAAAGAGTCTAGATTACACTATTTAATCACTCCTTCTCTCTCTCTCTCTCTCTCTCAGTTTTTTTCTACTTTTTCCTCTCTCATTATAACTAAAACTTACTCTATTTTAGTCCTCTTTATTCTCTGTGTCGCTTCGTGTTTTTTTTGTGATTTTTCAATTTTTCTTTCCAATCGACTTATTTTCTCTTCGCTTTCTTTCTTTCTTTCTTTCTTTCGTCAAGTGATTTGAAAGGATTTCAATCATCTGATGGTTGGATGGTTGGTTGGTTGTGTTTTATTACGTATTAATCCTTTTTGGATATTTAATGCCAAGGCCTTTTTATACATAAATATCAAATATATATGATTTGTAAACAAATAGTTTGGAGATAACATTTTAAAACGAGCCTGAGTTCATTTGTTTGCACCAAGTTAAATGGTTTCAAATATTGCTAGCTAAAACTAATAGATTTATCTGCGCACAGTTAAATGGTTTCAAATATTGCTATTTAAAACTAATAGTTTTATTTGCACACAGTTAACTGGTTTCAAGTATTGCTATCTAAAACTAATAGATTTATCTGCGCACAGTTAAATGGTTTCAAATATTGCTATTTAAAACTAATGGTTTTATTTGCACACAGTTAACTGGTTTCAAGTATTGCTATCTAAAACTAATAGTTTTATTTGCACACAGTTAAATGGTTTCAAATATTGCTATTTAAAACTTATCTTAATTCTATTCAACATTATTCATTCGTTTGCACACAGTTCAATAATCCCAAGTATTGCCGTGTAATACTAATAATTAATTTGTTTGCACACAGTTAAATGATTTAAAGTATAGAAAATTACTAAATATTTCTATTTGACTCATAGATGGGACCCTAAAAAGTACTACCACTCTGGGTCAGATTGGACCTGGGAGCAAAGGCAATGAACGAGTACTCCACATCCTCAAAGCTCTTGGATTAGAGCCTCATAAACAGACGGTCTAGTGTCCTATCTAGGACACTCGGTGGGTCTTACTCCTCAATGGAGATGCTGACGGCGTATTCTCCAGCCCTAGCCGACTGGACTTTCAGTCAACTGATGCCTCCGCGTTCTCAACTGACGTCTTCATCTCGAACATACAAACAAGCAGAAGTGCTGATCCAGCTTTCTTTACATTACTAGAATTTTCATTGTCGGTAACAATGTATCTAGCATGATGTAATGGTTAATGAGTTGGATTAACAGTCCATTATTCGTGATTTCGATTCTCGTTTGGCACAACAGACTTCTTAGTCGAATTTTTATTCATTTAACACATAAAAAATGCTACAAAAGTTATATATTATTAACTGCTCGTTTAAAGAGGTCAGCAAACACACATGTATCCCATTAGCTGGCTGGCACTGAAAGAGAGTGATTCCTCCTTTTTAGCAATTAAAGTAAAACTTTCGCTAGAAGAGAAATTGCGTGATTTTTTTTTTTATCTTATTTTCGTATTTCATTATTTGTTTTATTTTATTTATTATCCCCAAATCATGCCATACTTCTGGCCTCGTGCTAAACTAATATCCCTCTGGCGTATTGGGTTACGTGCTGGACTGCAACATCGTCGAAAGTAAACTAAAGTTAAGCTTAGTAAGTAAAATTGGCGACCTCTGTCGTGGGTGACTCAAAGGCTCCCTTTTTAATAGCTACTATACCGCGGTGTAAGGGGGGGCGCTACTTCATTCGCTGGATTGCTCCACATTAACCTCACAATGCTGAATGTTAAGCAAGGTGGCATCAAGTACCATTTTTTGAATCTTTGGTATGACTCGAGCCGAGATTGAAACCAAATCTCCCGGGCCATTGGCGAACACTCTACTCATTAAGCCAATGGCCCGGATTAAGTTTAGCATATGATGATTAATGTATGCAACAATAATAGCAAAATGACACACCATAACGAGATTTTTTAATAAGAGTGATATACTTAAAATGGTCTAACAATAATAAAGAATAAAGCAATTTTCAGTCCAGTTTGGAATCGAATAATATATTTCGGTGGGGGGTCCCGTCGAACGTATTTAACATCATTGTTTAATTATCCAAATTCTTGAAATAAGATATCTATGAAATGGCAATTATAACCATTTACTCCTTAAATTGGAATATCAGTATCATTCGTGGCCGCTATCATAACGGTTTGCTAATAGATTCATCGGTCGTCTAGTATGTAAGTAATTCTCTCATTTACATCAGGAACTATGTCGATTTATATACTAAATGAACAGTAGTTCTCAACGAGACAATGATAGTAGTAATTACTGAGCTTGGCTTATTTTGTTTTGACTTGGTTCCTTTGTTCGATGGCATATCAACCTTTGCGGGTTATTTGATGCTAAAGTCATCTTTGTAGAAGTAATAGTAGTGGTACTATTTGTCCCGTAACTAGAGGTCAGGAGGCTCATGCCTTTCCTATAGGTATTGGTCCAAAAGTGAATGTAATAGCGTAACTGGAACTTGCTTACGACGATGTCACAGTCTAACACATTAGCCACTACACCAGGGAGACTCCCTAGCTTACTTTGGCATAAGGTCAGAGGTATGAGGCTTCCAGTGAGAATTGAACCAATACCATTGATGTTTCATTAAACATTATACTTCTCAGTAGTAATTGGTCTGTAAGACTTGCTTGTTAACCATTACACTACACCGGAGTGCCCCGGAAAAATTACATCTTTGTCAAAAATTTATGCAATTAAGTACACAGTAATTGTTTTAAAATTTGCCAAGTTTTGCTTAGTCTGGCACATGGATCTCGAGATGCTTACAGTACTTACTATTGGCCACTCATTCAAGTCACGAGCAGCTCATCATTGCTTAACTTTTATAATCGGGCTGTAACAAACACATTCAGCGTGACATGATCGTAAACCAGTAGATATTTACTAAGCTTTGCTTAGTTTACCACAAGACCAGAACTATGCTGAACTCAGTGAGGTGCAAACTCACCATCGATGGAACGTTACTCACTAACCATTATAAAACCGAGAGGTCCTCAGGCAACAGTTATATACCAAGTTTAAATTAGCTTAGCACTAGGCCAAAAGTTTAGAGGCACACAATGAGAATCAAACTCACAATAAATGGAACCTTGCTTACGGGGCATCTTAACGAGACAAAGGAAGTTGGGTTTTTTTTGTATCAAGCTTAGCTCAGCACAAGGTTAAAAGTATGAAGGCACTCAGTGAGAATCGTTCTCATTACCAATGGCTTGCTAGTCTAGTTTGCTAAACAATACACCATTCGAGGCGGCCCAGCTAGACAAAGGATATAATCTATCAAAAATTTCGTCTTTGCTACCTCCCCCTCTTTCTCTCTCACTCACACACATACACACTTTCTCTCTCCGTCACCTGGTCGGTAGTTTATTAGAAACAAAACAAATATAGGCAATTTCAAGAGTAAGGAGTTTTCGCTTTCTTCACTGACATAGATTTGCAGTTATGAGTGACATTTCCAACGACGACTTCCCACATCAGGTAGATTGTTGCTTGTACAGTTCACTCGGTCGGCAAGGAAAATCAAGTTATATTCAATTACAAAGCTAAATGCATGTTGTTGTTTTTTTTCTTCTCGTTTTTGTTTTTAGGTTTTTTTCTTTAATTTTTTTCTTTTCTTTTTTACTTTACTGCATCAGTAAACATTGTTAGTTGACGGTATTGTGTGAACGTATATTTATATTGTACCTCTCAATTTGCCTCGGCACGGGCTAGTTTTTCTTGCTACTATACTTGTCGGTCTATTGCCTGCCACCACTAACTAGTAAATTTGGTCGACTGCTAACAGTTTTTTTTTTTTTACCTCCATATTTACCGATCGGAAAGCTCAAGCAATGCATTAGAATTTTTTTTTTTAAGTCTATTAGGTTTTCTCTATATCAAAGGTTCTTAATCTGTGCCCCACAAGACCAGCATCAGGAGGGCGTGGAAGAAAAATCACTTGAAAAAGAAAAGGTAAAAAATAATCATTCAACTGCAGTCAATTTTAGAGGAGTCCGTATTTTTATCCAACCACTTTGTCTCGAACAGGTCGCAACACATTGTCAATTTTAAAGAAGTGTTCATCCGATTTAAATTCGGAGTTTTCATTCCCTCAGGCTAAATAGCCCCTTCTAGCTTACAATATCTTCCCTTTTTGCTGAAATGGGGTAAAAAGTGATGAATTCATATTATTCTCAAGGGCGTTAGCTTAAAGTGAAACACAAACAGCTGAGTCCAGGATTCCCTTTCCCACGACGATTTATAGTTTAAAGTAACTATTCCAATTTAATAATGATAAGCATTTGTTTTCACACTTTTATATGGTTTCAATCATTGCTATCCAAAAGTTATCATTTTCAAACAAATATGTTTGACCTATAGACAGGATTTTAATAGGTACTATCACTCCGGGTTATGGTGGACGGGGAGTGCTGGCATATAAGGGGGTACTCCACACTCCACTAAGCTCCAGGACTGGTTTGAATTCAGAGTTTTCCTTTTCTTCGTCTGGTTACCATACTAAGGCTAGCCAAGTCTACCCTACAATTTTAGCCATGGCAGGGGTGGGGAAAAAGAGATGGAGTTATGTTATTCCCGAGAGCGTTAGCTGGAAGTGAAACGAAAAAATAACTTTGTCTAGAATTTGAATTTCCTTCGACTATAATCATTACAATACGCACATGTATCTATCTATCTATCTATCTATCTATCTATTTTCGGAGAAGTTAGTTATTTACATTGTTGTATTATAGCGTAAAAGAATTTCCTCAGTTACAAGAAAAATTTTTTTTAAATTATTCTTTTTTTTCCAATTAAGCAAATTTGTCAAAACATTATGGATCAATATCGCTCATCCAATTGATCTTTTTTTCATTACCTACACTTAAAATGTAATTTACTGAGTTTTTGATTCGTTTGATACATGGGCAGAAGTGTGAGGCACCCACTGAGAATCGAACTCACAAGCAATGGTCACTTGTTAACCAGTACACTAAGTATAGCCTCGATTTGGCACAAGTATGGAGCACTTGATGGGGATCAAACTCACTACTTAGTCGTAATTGGTCTGCCAGACAAGTTCCTAACCACAAGAGGATGTCCCATGACTATATATATATATATATTGTTTACGCACAAAACAGTTCTATTTCAAACAATTCGGTTTAGCATATCAACAAAGTTAAATAGTTCAAAATATTGCTATATTCATCATCATCATCATATCGCGCTGGTAGCACGGATATCCCTGACCCTCTCTCGCCACTCCTCCCTATCGTTCATCGCCCTAGGTAGGTCTTCAGGACAACATCCCGTATCATCACATAGCTGCTGAATGTATGTTCGTGCTGGTCGTCCTGCTCTTGCATGTGTGGGGGTCCATAAGAGTATATCACTTATGAGTTCGTTCCTGCTTTTCCAGCAGTGTCCTGCATGTCTGGCTCGTCTAACTTGAATAGTTTTCGTGATAGGTGGTAGGTGGCCGTACAGTTGGTGTCTTGTGGGGTGTTGCCGCCAGGACTTGTTTAAGATTGCACGTAGCATTCTTGTGTAATTGCCGTCTAGCTTCTTCTCCGGCCGTTTTGTTAGCGTCCATGTAGTGCAGCCATATAGCAGTATCGATGTGACCGCTGCCTGGAAGAAACTGCGTTTCATTTTATCGGTTAGGTCTGATTTCCAAATAATCGATAACCTATAGATAGCTGTCCATGCTTTCGCTAACCTCATTTCGATGTCCTTTTCGGTTGATTCGACGCTGCTTCCTAGGTAAGTGAATTTGTCTACAAGTTTAAGAGGGATTCCTTCTAGAGTGGAGATGTCCCCCGTTTGGTTATAGCACATATATTCCGTTTTGTGTGCATTAACATAGAGGCCTATGTTTGCTGCTGCTCGTTCCAGACTATGCAGTAGTGTTTCGGCTTGGTCAGGTGTATTTGCCAGTATCGCTATGTCATCGGCGTAGTCGGCGTCGGTAATTGTTGTTGCGGGGTACCTTCTGCTTCTTTTCTTCGTCAGTTCGAAGCCATTCTCTTTGATTTTGTCAATCGATATTCTAAGTACGTAGTCTAGACAAATGATAAAGAGGTACGGAGCCAGCGTGTCCCCTTGTAGTACTCCTGCTACAATGTCGAAGTATTCTGTGTCTCCATCTGGTGATCGTACTTTTACTTCAGTGTTTCTATAGAGAATCGTTATTGCCGCTACGGTTTCTTTAGGTATGCCGTACACTAGTAGGATTTGTTCCATCTTTCCTCTGTGAATGGAATCGAAAGCAATGGTAAAGTCAACAAAAATTAATGTCGCTTGTAGGTTTTTTGCCCGTACACCTTCAAGGATTCTACGGATGGTTAATATTTGTGAGGTCGTGGATCTGTTTCTTCGGAAGCCATTTTGGTTTTTTCTAAGTATGTTGTCGATTTCGGGTTCTATGCGGTTTCGTAGTAGGACATTGTAGATTTTGGCTGCTATGGATGTAAGTGTTATGCCTCGGTAGTTTTTGGCTAATCCTATGTCCCCCTTTTTAGGGAAGGGGAGTATGCATCCTTTCATCCATCTATCTATCGGATTTTGATTGTATACTGCGTTGCAGTGTCGGAGCAGTATGTCATCGAATTGTCTGGTCTTCCATACTTCCGGGGGAATTTCGTCCAGCCCTGCAGCTTTCCTATTTTTAATTTTTCTGAGAACCGAGTCGAGTTCTTCTTGTGTGAACGGCCCTAGTTTAATGTCTAATTGTTTGCTATTTATTCTGGTGATTGGTTCATGTGTTATTTTCGGTGGGTTTCCTAGTAAGTTTTCGAAGTGCTGTTTCCACAGTTTTATTCTTTCTTGTTGGTTTGCTGCTTTCAGTTTTGCTTTGGCTGTGTTCTTTCTTCTACTCATTTCGTTTATTGTTTGCCAGGCTATCCTAGATTGTCTATCTTCCACCGAGTCTCTAATCTTATCTATCTGATTTTGAATGTATTCTGTCTGTTCCTTTATATATACGCCTGCTAATTGATATTGTGCCGTTTTTAGTTTTAAGGCATTTGTGTTTGTTGGGATTTTTCGATAGTTTTTGGAGGTTGTTTTCACTAGTGCACGTTTTTCTCTCACCGCTAATGTTTCCCAAGGGACTCTATATTTAGTTTTGAGTTTTGTTGGAATGTATTTCGCTGCTGCCTCGAGGTGTGCATTGACGAAATTTTCATATTCGTCGTTTGGTGTACTTTTTTCCGTCTTTTCTTGTAGTGTTTCGAATCTGTTTCTTAATTCTAATACGTATTTATCTCTTATATCTCTGTTTTTCAATAGGGCCCAGTCATAGTGTTTGGTGGTTGCTGTTCGTTTGGCGTTTTTTCGTAGGCTTAACCGTATTTTCGCCGTGACTATTCGGTGATCGGTGGACACACCCTCAAAAGAGGAGTATGCCTCGCAATTCATTGCACTATTTTTCCATTTCTTGTTTATAAGGACGTAGTCTATCTGAGCTTTAGTATTGTTTGCGTACGTGTATGTCCATAGTTTTTCCTCCCTTTTTTGGTAGTTTGTATTGAGGCATGCTAATCTATTTTCTATCATGAAATCTGTTAGATGTTGCCCATTCCTATTTGACGTGTTGTGGAGGCTGTATTTGTTGTTTCCGTTTTTCCCGATTTGGGCATTCATGTCTCCGCCAATGACTAACATGTTGTGTTTCGGGATGCTACGCACTAATGAGGATAACTCATCGTAGAAGGTGACTAGTTCAGTTTCTTCACTAACATTGGTGGGGCTGTAGCATGAGATGATTGTTGCTCTGGGGTTGCCGTTAAAAGTAGCTGCCATCATTCTAGATTGTATTTTCTCAACGCTATTTATCGTTTTTAATGCTCTTGGTCCTATAAGTAATCATACCCCTCTTACTGCGGCGTTGACAGAGTTTTTCCATGCGGATACAGTGACGAGCGACCACCCATTGCCAGTTTCGTGATATTTGATATCTTCGGTGTGCGTGTATCAGTGTTCTTGTATGCATATTATGTCAATCTTATGTTCTTCGGCCGATGCGATTAGCTCTGGTAGTTGTCCTATTCTATTTAAGGTTCTTACGTTAAATGTGGCTATTTGTAGTATTTGCTTGCATTTTAGTAGTTTTGATTGTTTGAGCTCTGTAGCTGATTTTTCGAACACTGAGGCCAGGGCTCCAACCTCAGCAGGACGCGCCCCTTTTTTACCCGC
This sequence comes from Sepioteuthis lessoniana, assembly GCA_963585895.1. NCBI lineage: Eukaryota > Metazoa > Mollusca > Cephalopoda > Myopsida > Loliginidae > Sepioteuthis > Sepioteuthis lessoniana. Next base: position 80,427,689 of record OY757910.1, read on the forward strand.
GCGAAGAGCGATGCGGTTTGTGTATGTGGTTTGAGTGTGGGTCATGGTTATCTTTCGATGGCTGTTTTATTCTCTTCTATAGAAGCCACTCTTATAGAGGAGCAGCAGTAGTTCCCCGATCGAACTAACGATCCTGAGCGTAAAGTCGTCAAACTCACGTCCAGGACCCGTTTAGGTATTGAGTTTGGTCGCCCATGGGTTTATTCAAATACCTTTACGTACATCATGCTGCTTTCCATGTGTACGTATATATAAAAAAAAAAAGAAAAGAAAAGAAAAGAAAAAAAGGGGGGTAAATATGATTGAAGTTTGTTTTTTTTATAAGTTTTAACTTAATTTCATTTTTTTTCTTTTCTCTTGGGGTGGCATTCGGTGTTTTAGGCTTTTACTTTTTATAAACTACTGTTAGGGCTTTCTTTACCAATCTTTAAATTATATTATAGAAGAGATTCAAAAACATTCTGCCGTTTTCGCTGACATTAGGACAGAGAGAGTCTTTAAAATCAATTTGGGTTTACAGTAGAGTAAGCGTGTCTTTACATTTAAAACGCATAGTTTAAGCATTATTTTACAAACAAAATACAGCATAAGATTTTGTAAAAATTCAGCATTTTAAATTAATAGGACTTAAAGACATACTGACCAATATTGATACATTTCTTTCTCTGTTGACTCGTGTGTTCCAATGTTTCTTCTTCATTTAATGTTTACTTACTACTGAATTTTAGGGACGGTCTGTTCTATTCGGGGGGGGGTTAATTTCATTTTTTTTTCCTTTTCTCTTGGGGGGGCTGGGGTGGCATTAAGTGTTTTAGGCTTTTACTTTTTATAAACTACTGTTAGGGCTTTCTTTACCAATTTTTAAATTATATTATAGAAGAGATTCAAAAACATTTAAAATTCAGTAGTAAGTAAACATTAAATGAAGAAGAAACATTGGAACACACGAGTCAACAGAGAAAGAAATGTATCAATATTGGTCAGTATGTCTTTAAGTCCTATTAATTTAAAATGCTGAATTTTTACAAAATCTTATGCTGTATTTTGTTTGTAAAATAATGCTTAAACTATGCGTTTTAAATGTAAAGACACGCTTACTCTACTGTAAACCCAAATTGATTTTAAAGACTCTCTCTCTGTCCTAATGTCAACGAAAAATTGCTATATATCAATAACAATTCAATCAAACATCAGTCATTTGTTTAAGTGATCAAACACTTCTATTTCAAACAATTCAATTTTGCATAAATATACAGTTTAAATGTCAAACAGTTCTATTTGTACTATAGATAGAACACTATTAAGTTCTTCGCCCAGTCGGCTGGGCCTGTAGAATACACCGACTGCTTCTCTGCAGAGAGGTAAGACCCCCCCCCCAACGAGTGTCCTGGATATGACACTAAACAATCTGATGGTGAGGTTCCAGCAATGCTGGAGTTTTGGGGAATGCGGAGTACCCCTTCATTGCCATCGCTCCCAGGTCCACTCTGGCCCGGAGTGGTAGCACCTGATAAGGGTCCTATCTATGGGTTAAATAGAACTAAACAGTGCTTCTTTCACTATACTTATTTTTGCATTTAAACTGCGTATTTGTGCTAAATTGAATTGTTTAAAATAGAACTGTTTTGACATTGGAACTGCATACAAGTGCTGAACTGAATTACTCGAAATAGAACTGTTTTGACGTCTAAACTGTGTACTTATGCTGAACTGCATTATCTGAAATAAAACTGCCTGACATTTAACTCTGATAGGGCCCCATCTATGGGTTAAATAGAACTAACGGCATACTTATGCTAAACTGAATTGTTTGAGTAAACTGAATAGCTTGAAATAAAAATGGTTTTGACAATTAAACTGGACTTACATTTAAACTGCGTGCTTATGCTTAACGGAATTATTTGAAATAGAACTGTTTTTAGACATTAATGTTTACACTTAACTGAATAGTTACATGTAACTGCTTGAATAGTTTGAAATGGAAATGTTTTTGACAATTGAACTGTGTACTTATGCTAAACTGAACTGTTTTAAATAGAACAGATTATTTACATAAAAAATGGATTTGGCGTTAAATAACCTACAAGGGTTCATATGCCATAAAACCCAACAAACCAAACAAACCAAACTATTAAGTTCTACTACTCTGAGCCAGATTGGACCTGGTAGCAATGACAATGAAGAGGTACTCCTTGTTCCCCAGAGCTCCATCATTACTTAAGCCTCACTATTAGATTGCTTAGTGTCGCATCCAAGACACTTGTTGGAGCAGTCTTACCCCTCTGCATGGATGCAGTCGGCGTATTCTGCAGCCCTCGCCGACTGGATCATTACCACATATCATATATAGCGGCACATTATTTTTGTAGGAAATTGTTACGACGAACTTAGTTCAAATCCTGGTGTTAATGCCCTTGAAAATGGAATTAACCTGTATTCTCCCCACTCGAGCTATGGATAAATGGTAGGAGAAAGTGGTTTCTTTAGTCTTGATTAGACAACCGGTCTAGAAGAAAAAATGGAAATGGAATCAGCGATCTCAGTTCAAATCCAGAATGAGGTTGTTTGCGTTTCACTTGGCGCTAATACCCTCATGAAAGATATGAATCTATCTCTTCTCCCCAGCTATGGATAAATAGAAGAGTAGACTGGTTCTGTAAGCTTGTTAAAGCAACCAATCTTGGAGAAGGTAAATTCAAATCAGATGTACTCCGCTTAGAAACATCCTGACCGTGGCAAAGGGCTTCGGTAAATTCACTTCAGTAGAGAGTAGACAAAAGAAGCAAGTTCACAACAGAACCCCAAGGCCGGAAAGGGTGCATCGGCGTGACATTTTGGTAAAGTTTGACAGACGATTGGTTTGATTTGGTTTTATGGTGTATATCAATCATTGTAGGTTATTTGATGCAAAATCTTCTTTATATATATATTAAATATATGCTTGGTAAACACATTTTGTCGATAATATCTTTAGACAAGCCTGAGCTCTTTTTCTTTTTTGCACACAGTAAGTTGGTTTCAAGTATTTCTATCTAATACGAATGATTCTAGTAACTATTAATCATTTGTTTGCACAAAGTTAAATAGTTTCGTGTATTGCTATGTAACAGTAACAATTTAACTGCCATTTATTAATGGTTCCAAGTATCGCTATCAAACAATTCAATGAAACATCAGTCATTTGTTTACGCAGAGTTAAGTGATAAAACACTTCTATTTCAAACAATTCAATTTAACATAAGTTATTTGTTTGCACTAAGTTTAAATGTCAGTTTTATTTGACCAATAGATAGGACACTGTCAGGGGCTACCACTTCAGGCCCGAGTGGACCTGAGAGTGATGGCAATGAAGAGGTACTCCGCATTCCCTAAAGCTCCAGCATTACCGGATTCTCATCATCAGATGGTTTTGTGTCATATCCAGGACACTCGTTGGGGGACTCTTACCCCTCTGTAGAGATGCAGTCGGTGTATTCTACAGCCACAGCCGATTGGGCTCTTGACAGAAGATATTTTTATCCTCGGAAAAGAGACGGCCTGCAGAGGCAGCAGACACAGTTTGGAGTTTAAATCAGATTGTCGTGGGGATCCAAAACTGGCTTAAAAGCTACGGGATACAAAAACTGACAGAGAAAAATAAGAAACATTACTGACCTTGGTTACTTGCTGAGCGGTTGCTTGAATTAACAGTGAAGACACCAAGAGAAACAAATGTTAAAATAAGTGACCCTTCGTCTCCTCGGAGCTCTTTTGGTTTCTGTAGTCCAGGAGATATCCTGTTAATTTCATCCTTTTAAGTAGTTTTTTGTTTGTTTTTGTTTTTGTTTTTATAAACGTTTGTGTCTCCAATTTGGCTGGTTTGTATTTTGCCACATGCCTGCTGTGATCTGTTGTTTCGTCTATTTAATAAAGGTAGGCTATTCTTAATTTTTCCTCGACTAAAATTCTTCTGGTCTCTGGTTTGTTGCTATTCTATGTATATTTCTGTTATTTTGCGTTTGCTGAACTCGGTAAAAAGAAATAACGGAGGTGATTGTGGGATACGCCTGGAAGTTAGTAGTAACAGATTTTGTAACAATATATTTCACTTTACGCGATATAAAAGGTGCAGGTAACATAGCTATAGGTAAATGATTACCAATAGAAGTCAATTTATGCGCAGGTCCAAGCAGTTTTTAGACATTGTATTAATACTCCGCCTGTTTTGGGCGTTGGCACAGGCTGATGCTCTTGCATGCATATACAGACGAAGCACTGGTATGAGTATTACCACGTCACAAGATGACCAAAAAGATTGAAAATTTTATCTCAGTATCTTTTTCCCACAAACTGTATCCAGGTCAAAATTGGCATCATTCTTCGGGGCATTACAATTTTATTTTCCATTGATGTAGCTAAATCCATTGATAAAAAAAATGTGTCCTGCAAACTTTAACAATGAGAAAGAATTATTCTCATGACTTGTTATTTACTAAGCTTTGCTTACTCCAACAAATAGACCATTGGTTGCTCAAAGTACCCTCTGCTCATCAGTGGTCACCCATATAAATGTTGAATAGGCTAATCGTTGCTTAATGCTGGTGATCTGACGAGAACTAGTGTTTTCGGCGTGTCTTGACCATAAATTTAAGGTACCAAAATTGACAGCAGATAAAACTGAATTTATAATTATTTTTTAACTACCTTTCCTCATGAGCAGTCTCGACTCCTGATCAGTTTAACTAGGGGAATCCATAAGTGTAGGTACGGGGTAAAAATAGCTCCGGTCCCTACAACCAGCGTCACGAGTTCTTTTTTTGTTTGTTTGTTTGTTTTTCTTTCTTTTTTCATAATCTTTAGAGAGAGGAAGATAGAAAGAAAAAAAGACAAGAGAGAAAGAGAGAACGATGGAGTTATATCGGAAAAAAACATAGACAGAGTGTGTCAAAGTATGAAAAAAGGATATAAAAAGTTACACATAGAGTAGTTTTAGAGAGAGGAAAATAGGAGACAGAGAGAGGAGACGAGGAAAAATATATAAAGGAGAAAAAGAAAAATGAGAGAGAGAGAGAGAGAGAGAGAGAGAGAGAGAGAGAGAGAAATAGAAAGTGAGACGTAGAAATAGACTAACAAAACAGTGAAGGGAAAAACATAAAGAGAGAAAAAAGAGAGAGTGGCGGGGAGTAGTCTTTGAAAGAGAAAAGAAGATGACAGAAAGGAAAAGAGAAAAAGAAATACATATGTGGATGCGGAAGAGAAAAGAGAAATATAGAAGGAGGAAAAGAGAAAAAAGAGAAAAAGGTTGAAAGTTATATTGAGAAAAAGAGAAAGAAAAGTCTAAAGAGAGATAGATAAACAAATTGAGAAAGGGAAAGACATAAAGAGAGAAAAAGAAAGAAGGTGAGAAGTAGTTTTGAAGAGATAAAGAGAGAAGGTGATAGAAATCAAGAGAGAGAGAGAGAGAGAGAGAGAGTTGAAAGAAGAAAAAGGATTACATCGAGGAAGGGAGAAAAAATGAGAACCATGGAAAGAGGAAAGGATAGAGATACATTGAAAAAAGGACAAAAGGAAGGAAAGGTTAGCAAAGAGAGAGAGAGAGAGAGAGAGAGAGAGAGAAAGAGAAAGAGAGAGAAAGAGATGTAAAAAAAGGGGGAAGCAAAAATCCTTTTCTTTGAAGAACCTAAAAAATGCAACACCTAGACAACAACCTGGAAACTAAAACATACAAGATCTCCACTACAAATGTTAAACCTTTTGTAAACAGCATATGTCATTGTTAACAAATGAAAATTCACCAACACATTAATAAAGTGCGTATCATCGACCGATAAGTCAGTGTGTGGATTTATTTAAAACTACATTCAGGTCATGACTCGTAAAATTCAGACGATTGAAACAAGTTCATATATAATAGAGCAATGATTACGATTCAACCTACCTTCTTATTGACGGCTTGTGCTTAGTACTATTTCCAAGTAGTCAATATCGTTGTCTTTTACTGACTTTTTTTCATTGATGCTGATTTAACAGTAAGTAGTCTTTCTTTCTTTTTGCATTTTTCATTTATACTACGAAAGTGAGTTATACCACGATCTAAGTTCAAATCCTGGGCTAAGTTATTTTCGTCTCACCAAGCACTAATGCTCTTCGGAAAAGCATAAATCTACTTCCTTTTCCTAACTTAAGGCAAATTGTTGAGCTGACGGGGTTCTCAAGCCTTATAAATAAAATGGTCTGAGAATAGGAAAAATCCTGAATTTAAATCCAGTGGGCGTGGAACAAGCAACTTTACCCATAAAAATTTCTTGCTACTGGAAACGCAGCATTATCACTGATGTGATGTGACTGCGGTCTTATACTCTGCAAAGGTGTCTATCGGATCAGCAGAGTGAGGCAATAGTTAATGGCCCCTTTTTTCATAATCATTTCTTTCTTGTGCAATATAACAATATCCCAATATACCAATATTCTAATATACCAAAACTGTGTATTATTATACTATGTAATGGTTTATGTGTTTATGTATATGTCCAAAGGTCAGAGCCAAACGGGACATCCCTGGGCCGTGACATTTTGCATGTATATTGATTTAACCTCGCATCCACTCCACATTTTGCTGAAACGAGAATTAAACGGAACATTTACGGCACCGTGTCTACCTCGGGCTCCGACATAAACAATAGTTTAGTTTCTGGGGTCATTTGGGGGTCACAGGAGGTCATCAGATGGCAAAATATGCCGAATAGAGTGATATGATTTGGAGATGAAATCAATACGGAAAAAAAAGAAAAAAAGAGAATGAGTCAATATTTATCTCCACGTTTGTTCTATTCTTCTTTATTTTATCAATGTACTAATATTTTATAAAAAGTGTGAACGATTATTGAGTCACGCACGTACAATGACGAGGCTTTCATTGTCATTCTCTTACTATGTGGAGGTTGTCGAACCGAGGTAAGTTTGGCACAGGGGCAGAAGTCTGGGACACCCAGTAAGAATAAAACTCAATAATCAAGATTTGTTATCATAGTTTGCAAACCTTTAAATCACGCGAAGCACCTTCGTACTATATTGATCTTTGTGTGCTTGTACGAAGATCATGGCCAAATAGAAATTCACAAGGACCTGCTTATTTACATTGATATTGACCTCAAGATCCAATATAGATTATCCAAGGTGGAATTCTGAGATTATCACTGGAGGTCATCAAATGTCAATATATACCTTTTCTGGCCGAACGGGGTGTAATAGAATTTTTGGTATGAAGTATGAAAATGCTTTTGATTTCACAAAAAGTGGGACGAATGTGGTCTAATCGAGGTATTTTTCCTTACATGGCCACCAGTGTGTTATATGTTCATTAGTAAGCGGTAGAAAAGGACTCTTAATATATGCAATGGATGAGAGAATAAATGTACACTGAGTCTCGCAGAAACTGATCAGAGTTTTCTTTTTATTTACGTTTACAACATTTTTATTACATACTAATGTGATGTTCTTAGCCTAAGAACGAAAAAAATCTAGAATAAGAAGGCAACGACTTAATTGTGACACAAGGCCAAACGTATCAGAGCACCTAATGAGGATAAAATCTACAAGTAATTGGCTGCTAGTCTAGCTTGTTAAGCATTACACTTCAGGTGACGAGGGTATGACATTAAACGGTATCTGGTGGTAAGGCTCCAATTTTGGAGATTTAAGGGCATGTAGAGTCACACATTGCCATTACTCGAAGTTCTACCCCGACCCAAAGTGTTATTATCTGTTAGGGTACCATATATGGGTCAAATAGATCTTTTTGTGATAGTGATTAAAATGATTTTGAACTATATTAATAGATTGGCTCTTAAAACATAAATACTGTGAATATTTCAGGTTTTTTCTGTTATATTATTACCTTTAACCCTACAGATGAGACTCTAACAAGGACAACAATTTTGCGTTAAATTGAACCTGAAAGTAATCGCAATGAAGAGATGTCATACCCAACACACGCATTTCTCATAGTCATTTATGAAATAATTTTATTTGGTACAAAGTTAGAAGAATAGGGTATCCACTGAGAATAGAACTAACATAATGAGCCTCCATTTAGCGTAGCGTCCTGGGCATGGCATAAACTGCATAAGATTCCAGGTCTGAAATTCTAGAAAGTGTAGAGTACTCCTTCACTGACTTAATTGCCATTACTTCCAGGTCCATTCTACTCGGAGTGGTAATATTTTCGTTAAAATTACTCCTTGGTTCAGACTGATTGTAAGTGTTAGGGTCACATTTATAGAAAATGAAATTGATCCGTTTGAAATAATTAAGTGTTTACCTTTTTAAAATGATTGTGAAGATATATTTTTGTATCTATATGAATGGAAACCATAATTGTTGCACTGATTTCGGCATAAGCTAACTCAAATAAGGTTTGACATACAGTAAATCCAACAAACTAACTAACCAACTAACAAACCACTGAGGCACTCAAAACTAAGCGTAATTTATAGTTGATACAAGGTTAGAAGCATGTATTACATAGAAAGGATCGAACTTTCAACTTACTTGTAATTGGTTTGCAAGCCTGGCTTGTTAACCATTACGATTTGATGCTCGTAACGGTTTAGGGTTTGGAACGACCCCGTAAAGCTTCACAAAAAGACAGAACGAATTAGAAATCGGCGGAAGAATCGAACTCATATAAAATACAGCTCTATTGAAATAAGCAAGAATCAAGAGGAGAGTGATTGAAGAGAAAAAAGACTTACCGGCACTTGATTCCCAGCAAGAGCAACTTAATTCTACTTGTGTTATAATTCAACATAAGGATAATGATAAACAATATTCCAAATAAATGATCTTTTGTGGTTCGTCGGAATAAATAACAAAGTAGTCATTTGCAATAAAGTTGAAACAAAGAAAATCGTGTCAAGATCCAATCCTTAAAGTCCCGACCAAAACGAATTCGACCAAGAAAAAATGTTCATTTCTGTGTTTCGTTGAATTTTAAGGGAATGTTTTTATTATAAACTTGCAGAAGTACCCTATGAAGCCTGGAATCAAAGAACAAACAAACAAATGAATAAATAGATTAAACAAATCATGTAACAATTACGACCCGAGGGCCACATCCGGTTCGCAACAAGATATTATCTGGTCCACTTTGACTTGAAATATTTTACGAATGAATCATATACTGATTACAAAATTTATCCAAATAAAACTTCATATATAAAAACTGGTTTCTTTTCCCTAAAAATATGTAAAAGTAAAAATCCAAAGATTTAGATTATTGTTTTTTATGAACACTAATTGAAAATGAATTTTTTTAAAATTAATTTAGTTTTTAATTTTTTTAAATTTGTTAAATTTCTTAGTTATGATAATAGTGAATTCTCAACAACTGCTAAAACCCCATTATCAATTGAAGTTTTGATATAAAAGCTCAAACTATTTACCATTTTCAGTGGTATTATTTGAATAAGTTAGCTTTATTTATAAAAGTTATAAACGGAACGAGTGCTTATTTATAAAAATCACAAAATACCTGATTGGAAATTAATAACAAAACGCAGTTATTTGTCAGAATTTATTTTTAAAAGTTACATATGCAAATCAAGAACTTCCGTTATTCAAAAGTTCGCTAAGATGGTACTTGATACCTCCTTGCTTAACACTCAGCATTACAAGGTGTGTGTCAAGAGTTAAGTGGAGCAATCCAAGGAATGGAGTAGCACTCTTCCCAAAACACCTCGGTGTAGTAGCTATTGAAAAGGGAGCCTTCGGATCACCCTCTACTACGGTCACAAACTTTACTTTTCTTATATATATATATATATATATATGTGTGTGTGTATGTGTGTGTGTGTGTGTGTATGTGCAGCTGATAAATAGGAATATTTCTTGAGACATTAATTTTTTATTATTCTCAACTAGTTTTGACCTCAGGTTATCGTCAGAAGAATAGCTTTTGTGGAAAAAGTTTTTTTAGAAAGCTATTTTTAAACATTTCTTTTTAAAGCTGATAGGCTATAAAAGAAGAGACGAAAAATGTGCTGGTGACGTCACTTATCCAATTGAAGAATGAAAATGAGTTTCTGGTATCCAAATGTCTTCAACTCACCTTTATATATCTGTTGTCGGGACACCTAGCAAATGAGCTTGTCATATGTTAAGCATGGGAGTTGGGTTCAAATTATTTATGGCTGCTTTATTCATTTCTTTGTTTATTTAGGTGTCTATGTGTCACCCCAAATCTGCCCATGCTATTTCAAAGCTGCACCATTCAGTTTAACGTTAAATTCACTTGGAGTCTTGGGAAACGTCTCACACACACACACACACACACACACACACACACACATGCAGACACACACACACACACACACACACACACACACACATATATATATATATATAAAGAAAGGAAAAGACAAAGAGAGAGAGAGAGAGTAGCAAAGAAAAACAAGTATACCAAAAACATGATTTGTAAAAATGAGACCTTGGTATGCCAGGTGGGAAAATCAATACTCTCTCTTCCTCATACACACACGCACACACATAAACACGCACATGCACGCAAATATATATACATAGAGAGAGAGAGAGAGATAGTTGAATATTGCCCATGAATAAAAATACACTCCTAAAAAATTTTTTATAAAAAGTTCTTCTTGACCAAACACGCCAGTACTTTTTTTTTTTATTTCAAGTAGGTCATAATATCAAAACAGATGTTATTAGGTAATATATATTACCAAAATCTTCATCATTGAAATCCTGTAACCAAATATATATATTTAGCGTTCGTCGTCCAATGGATACGGTTTTAGGAAATGGACATATTGAGACGAGTTCAAATCCTTGGTGTCTATATGTCACTGCACGTGTTTGCTTTTTACATTGCGCTAATACTCTGGGGGAAAAAGCATGAATCCCCTTATTCTCCATGCAGCTATAATTAAATTGTCGGGTAGACTGGGCTCTTTAAGCTTAGTATGGCAACCGGTCTAGGAGAAGGAAAACTTTGAATTCAAACCTATTAAACACTGCTTAAAATTACCTTGTGTCGCATCCTGTTCGTGCAGAGGGGTTGGTATATATATATATATATATATATATATATTGCTCGAACCTGGACAAGTTGTTAATGACCAATGTAATAGTAAGCAATCTGCTGGTTTGAATGGAAAAGAAAAATAAATCTTTTTCTTTGAGATGAATCTTCCGGTAGTTGTTGCTTAATAAAGGCCTCAGCCCAGTCTGCTGGGGCTATAGAATACACTGACATCATCTCTGTAGAGGGATAAGACCCCCACCTCCCAAGCAAGTGTCCTGGGTATGACACTTAACTGCATCCAGTCCTGGACCGTTAGACAATGTTGAGTACCCCTTTATTGCCATTATTCCCAGATCCTCTCAGTACCGAAGTGGTAGTACCTATTAGAGTACAATATATGGGTCAAATACAACTGTTTAATTATTTACTAGACTTGAAACCATTTATATTGAATAGAATTACTAGTCTGAGATAGCAATACTTGAAAGTATTTTACTGTGTGCAAACAAATGATTGGTATCAAATTAAATCATTAGTATTTGATAATAATGCTTGAAGCCATTTACCTGCGTGCAAATAAAACTATTAGTGTTGGATTGTAATATTTTAAATTATTTTATTGTGTGCAAACCTAAAATCATTTAACAGTGTGCAAACAATAAATAGCAATACTTGAAACTATTTAAATGTGTGCAAATATAACAATCAGTGTTAGATAGCAATGCTTGAAACCATTCAATTGTATGCAAATATAACGATTAGTTTTATCAATACTTGAAATCATCTACCTGTGTGCAAACAAACTCTCTTGAAGATATTGTTAAAGACAAACTAATCGTTTACAATAAATTCATATTTAATTTCCATCTATTTATGAACCCCACCGCGCAAGCAGGATATGAACATAATATGACACAAACGAACCTTAACAGGTTTGAATTCAGAGTTTTCCTTCTCCTAGACCGCTGGTCATGCCAAGGTTAAAGAACCCAGTCTACCCTACAATTTACCAATAATCTGCCTATTTGTCTATAGCTGGAGGGATAATAGTTGGATTCATACCTTTCCCAAGGGTATGAGCGCAATGTGATATGCAAACAGCATCGTGCGAGATTTGAACTAGAGTCGCTGTGTCCATTTCCAGTGACGCTAACCATTGCATCACAGGATATATTTAATATGTATGCATGGACAAGATTTGGCATTAAATAATTTACAAGGGTTGATATACCATAAAACACAACGACCAACACGATAAAGACCATTTCTGTGTTAAAAATCTAGCCAGTGATTATGGAATTGGAATGGGAAGATCTTCAATTGGTGACATTTTCTCCATGTATGTTACCTTTAGATTATCACTCGTTTCACGCAAGAGAGAAAAAACATTAGCTTAGGTCGGCGCCTAAAAAAATTCAAGACACCGAAAAATTCATCGAATGAAAACCAGAATTCTTTTTCTACAATGGATAGACCAACGGTTCTCAACTAGACATCGTATTTCTCAAAGTCAAATCACTTCTAATGAATGAATGCCCACGTGTTTCTCAGACTTTCTTTTAGCAATCATGAACTCTGGCCTATCACCTCGTAATCATGCATTCACAAATTTCCGACACATCTACAATCAAAAGTGCCGAGATTGGTAGGAGACATTACATCTCAATTGGTTCAGTCAATTAAGCCTCGAATTAAAAAAAAAACCCTTGTCTAAAAATAATCTCACAAACAAGTAAGCAATATTTAATTTTATAAAAAATGAATGTTTTGTTGAAATATGGTTCTAAATGTTTGAGTTAGAGATGAGATTTTGGAGCAAGATTTTCTCCAACGACATTGATTGATTGATTGATTGATTTAAACGGCACGTCAACCTGTCTAGGGATTTTATGCCTAGAAATTAGGGATTAACCTTCGTAGTTTGTTTATATTTGCATTTTTTTGTGTAGTGTCTTAAATTCTTTTGCATACGGTTATATGATATCAGATTTTCCTATCAAGCAAATAATTTTCAAACAGATCTATTTAACCTATAGGTGAGACTCTAACATTACTTCGGATCAAAGTGAACCTGGGAATAATGGCAATGAAAGGATTTTCCACTCTCCCCAAACCCCTAGAACTAGAGTCGCACTATAATATGCAATTCAGTGTCATACTCAGAACATCTGGTTAACGTTAGGCTATTTGGTTTAATGGCATATCAACTCTTGATGGTTATGTAATGCAAAATTTTGCTTACATATGCGATTTTTAAGTGAATAGTTTGTATAAAACATTTCAAAATCAGCCAACGCTCATTTGTTTGCACACAGTCAAATGGTTTAAAGTATTGCTATCTAGTACTAATAGTTCTGTTTGCACAATAAAACGGTTTCAATTTAATATTGATAAACAGATCTATTTCGGATTGATGGGGCCCTAACGAGTACTAATACTTTGGGTCAGAGTGTACTTGGGGGTAATGGTAAGGTAGGGGCACTCTTCATTTCACAAAAATTCAGGACTGGAGCCTCACCATCAGATGCAGTTGAGTGTCATATCCAAGACACTTGTTTGCTGGGAGAAGTTTTACCCCTCTACCAAGGTGGAGTAGGCTGTATTCGACAGCCCCAGTCGACTGGGCTGCCAAGACATTCCTCTTTCGGCCGGGGAGATCTTACTCCTCTGCAGGGAAGACAGAGTATTCTAACCGCCACTTAAACTACAAGATGCCACAAAATCGAAGAAGACCGGGAAAATTATCACAGTAATTATCTGTGTATTACATGCTATCATATATAACACGCACTCCTGACTTTTAGACAGCGAAATTAAGGGAAAAGAAATTCTTGTGTATAGAACGCACTGACTTTTTAGAGTTTGTAGCCGGTTAAATTTAGTGTTTGTTCAGCTTTTTATCGGTTCGTACTGACAAAATTAAGAATTGTTTGCGCAAAAATGCGACAAGCATTAGGAGAAACAAAATTATAAACAAACTCACATTCCAGTGGATATCTGTCTGAGACAACGTAAAACATTAGTTTGGATTAACTTACTTTCTGTCATACCGTTCTGAATATGATGAGGCAAGTAACCGGAATGAAGTCAATTACATAGTTCTCGTGTATGATACATACCACTAACTTTTGGACTGACGTAACCAGTCGGAACTCCCTTTTAGAACCCACCCGGAAGTGTTCCTTTTGACTGTCACCGAACAAATGGCTAAAACAAGCCGAAATCGTAACCGGCACCATGCTCTCGCTTCCGAGACAAACGAGTTATAAAAAAGGGTAATAAGATATATGTTCCAACCAACCGATGTCGGTTTTTCAGCTTTCAAGGCGGACGATTTATGGGAGCGATTTTGACCGAACCTCCTGTACATAAACAGCTCAGATTTCAACCAGAATAATTTTTACCTCTGATGGCGACCCATGAAAGTCGAGAAAAACTAGCTGCGGCAGCGGGATGCAATGAACTAAGCAACAGCAGAGCCCTTAGTGATGACTAAGCAGCAGCATTTCGAAGAAATCCAGACGTGACAATCAAATGATAATAAAGTCTTTTCTTAATTCATCTTATACACGTCTCGTCTCCATTTGTGTTACCTCTCACTCTTGTACTGTTAGTGTGAGTTACGGTTGTCAAAGACAACAACCGACTAAGGCCGACCTTCAGTCGTCGGGACAACAGCTCCCGTTATATGACTGAAAAAAATCTTGAAAAATAGTACACCTTATACAATAATAACTTTATATAATTTCTATGAGTAAAAGATCTTGTATCAAAAAGGTTGGAAACTTTTTCATTGATGTAATCTTTCCAAGGTGGGAGAAGGTCTTAACAATCTATATTACCAATGGATTATAAGAAAAAAATGTTTCGAAAAAACACAACGGGACCTTTTTCCTTAAGCTAACAATGTAAAAATTTATTAAATCAATTATATCCAGAGTATATAAATATTTACTTAGTGCACGTCTGTGCTTGTTTTGATTTAGTTTTTTTGTTTTTGTTTTTACTTTTTTTTGTTTCTTTGTTTTGTTTTGTTTTTTGCTTTTTTGTTTTTGTTTTTTGTGTTATTTATTTTTTTCTTTGAGTTTGTTTGTTTGTTATGCGTTTATTTATTTTTTTTTGTTTTTTTTTTTTTTTTGTTTACGAAACCCGTTCCTCTACTGCAGATTAGATGTAAACAGAAACCGCCAATCCACCCACCCGGGAGTTATAAATTAAAGTGATAAATATTCAAAGTTTTCGATATCTGATCTCATTTGAATGAATTGAAAACTAATTTTATATGCGTCTCTTGTTGAGTATGCGTCGTGTTTTGTTTTGTTTTATGTTTGTTAGTTAGTTTTTGTGTTGCATACACACTACAAATAGAGACAAGGTTGTTTTTTTTTTTAACCACGTGACGTTTTCTACTCTGTGCAAATATCTGTATTTTGTCTCAGTACAAGGTCTTGTGTCCATCAGTATGTGTTTTTGCACGCATATGTAAGTATGTATCTCTCTATTTCTTTCTTTCTTTCTTTCTTTCTAATATATATATATATATATATCAAACAGTTAAAAGCCAAGCTCTGCGCACCTGTACAGGCATGTACACTCTTCAGCTCTTCTAAGAAATATAACCATAGCCGTTTGGTTGGTTTGTTGGTTAATATTCTCATTTACTCCTCGTGTGCATATAGAAGTTGATATCAGGGGTCACCGAAGTAATCGACATCCACCTCTGGGAGTCGATTGAACCACCCAAGCGTTCAGAAAATGCGTAGGCATCGCAAAGATAGAGTATTTGATTTAAACGGCACATCAACCCGTCTGAGGTTATTTTATGTCTGTAGGTTAGAGAATTGCGTTCATTGTATGTTCATATTTACGTTTTTCATGTAATT
Organism: Sepioteuthis lessoniana; assembly: GCA_963585895.1. NCBI lineage: Eukaryota > Metazoa > Mollusca > Cephalopoda > Myopsida > Loliginidae > Sepioteuthis > Sepioteuthis lessoniana. The sequence continues at coordinate 80,443,595 of OY757910.1, forward strand.
GTTACTTAAGAGGGGTTTCTTTGTGTATCTGTGTGTGTGTGTGTGTGTGTATACAGGACAATCAAATACGAATAATCAGCAAACAGATATATTTGACCCATACTAATAACAGATACATCCATTCCTAGTCAAAGTCAACCTGGGAGTAGTGGAAATGAAGGGTTACACCTCATTCCACAGTTTCACTCTCTGATGCATATGAAAATTGCACTTCTACCTATTTATTTATCATAAACACTACAAATAAAGACTAGGTTGTTTGCATTTCAAATAGCGCTAATAAACTAGGGAAAGGTATGAATCCAACGATTAGAACCTTGAATAAGTTTCCGCAGATTTTTCATGAAAAGTAATTTTTCATTTTCAAAAACTAGTAAAAAACATGTCACTGAAAGTATTGTCCGTCGCTAGCCACTACTTTTTCCCATCTTACTGGCTGCATTTACATTCCACGTCAGATAAACGACACGTCTATTGAGGTTAACCACGAGTCGACCCAGTTTTTGGAATCTTCATAAAAATGAAGCCAGGCCATGTCCCATCGATCGGAACTAGTGATAAGCGGATGGATGAATACGCAGGTGAGGTAAGACTTTCCATTTAATCGTTTCCAAATAGGTTTTCACCCGTTTTGCAACATGTGACCTAGCGTTGTCAAGTTGCAAAATCACTTTGTCGTGTCTCTGCTCGTATAGCGGCTGTTCACACGTGATAAGACGCTTGGCTTCAGTCTCTTGGCTTCAATTCGTACGGTACTTGCTTTCCTTATACTTTCAAAAAGTTTGGAAACTGTAGTGAGATCAACTCCTAATGATTCTGCCAGCTCAGCTTGCGCCTGACATGAGTCTTCATGAAGTAATGCCTCCAATTTTTCATTTACAAACTTTTTCGGTACACCAGCACGTTCTTCATCTTCGACATCAAAATCGTTATTTTTGCAGCGTCTAAACCAATCTCTGCATGCTGTTTCCGACTGAGGATGGTCCCTGTAAACCTATACAAGAATTCAATGTGCTTCAGCTGCATATTTCTTTTGAATAAAGTAGTGCAGTAAAATTTCCCCGTAAATACACTTTGTTTACGCCTCGGCGAAATGGCATTTGCTGAATTTTAAGCATGCTTATAGTACTTTCTTATAGATGCGTTACCATCTGAAACTACACGCACGCATTTCTGGGAACGCCATCTGTTGAAAAACAACGAGAACTTATTCAAGGTCTAAATATTTTCCTTCCGGCTATGGGTAAATAGTAGGGCAGACTGGGTTCTTCAACCTTAGTATGGCAACCGGTCTAGGAGAAGAAAAACTCTTAATCTAAACCTGTTGAAACCCGCTTTAAAATTGACCTTGTCTTGTATCCCGCTCGTGTAGAGGGGTTGTGTAAAAACAGACAATAAATGGTTCACTGGTATGGAGTTTTCTTCACTGAAAGTTTCTCGCTACGTATCTATTTCTCTATTTATTCATTCCTGGATGTTGATGAGGGATCAGAGATTCTATGAAGGTGTCAATGATTTTTTTTTTAAATTGGCGAACTCTGTTTAATTGGTCAAAGCCAACTTGATGCTAGACGGAGTTGCATAATTTCTAAGAAGTGTCAAGTCCCAGAAAGAACAAAAGACTTGGCTAATTTCAAAGACAGAGAAGCTCTTTCCATGTCAAAGACCAAGGCAACACATTCTTCTTTCTATCCAGGTGTCGGACTAAGCTGAATAATATACCCATATTAGCAAAGAAAAGAGGAATAGAAGAACCACTGAATTCCAACTGGATACGAAAATTAACGAACGGAATTATTCATAAGGTTTACATAATTAAGTGTCGTTAAATGTTTGTATCTTTAGTAGCAAACGTGATTGAAAGTGACAAAATGTTGCTCTCAGTTTAGTTTCTTATGCTCGTTGTTGGTTTGGCTTAGTTTATTTGTTCAACTCCGTATGAATTATTTAATGCCGATATCAGTTAATGATATATATATATATATATATTGTTAAGGGGACATATCCTACCATACCCCAAAAATGGACTCGTCCAACCAAAACAACTTCTCGTTTCTTACGAGACATTTGACAAACAGACTGCAAGCCTAGAACGGCTAGTACTTCTTTTGTATGACTTCCTTTTTTCTGCTAATACAATAACGTTCACCTACCACCCGTTCTTTGAGTTGTTCTTCCACCGGTATTATCTGAAGATCACAATATATATATATATATATATGCAGACAAACTGACAGACAGACAGAGATTAAATAGAGACGCACTCTCAGACGTAGAAACACATGCTGATACACACTCTAGACGTTGTACTGATATAGAATACAGACATTGTATTGTAATCATGATTGTATTCATTCGATTGTAATCAAAACCATATTTTCAACGTTCTATTGCATTTTTATTACACTTTCTTATATCTTTAAATCATTTGTTTGCACATAGTTGGATGGTTTCAAGCATTCCTATATAATACTAATCATTCATCCACGATAAATGGCTTAAAGTAACTAAAAAAAAAATTGTTTCCACACTGTCATCGCTTCAATTTTTCCCATCTCATCCGAATAATTTCCAAACAGATCGATATGACCCATATATGAGACCCTAATCAGTATTATCACTCCGGGTTAGAGTTAACCTGAGAGTAAAGGCAATTAGGTTACTTCACACCTTCCAGGGCTCCAGAAACTGATCCTCACCGCCAGATGTACTTTAGAGTCATAACTAGGATACTTTTTTAAGGGTGTTTGGCATAATTCACTTTCGAAGAGTGCGGTCAACCTATTCTGTGTAATTTCTTCTCGGTATTGGGTTATTCTATATTTTCCGTCGTCTGAGTTAGAAAAATATATCATTAATTTAAATAATTCAATCTCGTTTGTTTAAACCAGAATTTCATGAAGCAAGAACTTTCAGCTATTTAACAAAAATGTTTTGCGTCTTATCTGTATTTACCGCTAAATAAAGGTGGACATTCTCTAAACGTGTTAATTCCATCATTTTTTCAGGGGTTGTACACCTATATTACCTGTAAGCTAAATATTGATTAAATTGAGGTATATTCAGGGTGCTGCAATTTTATTTTCTGCTCATGAATGTATTATTTACGTAGCCTTTCCCCGACCCCTATTAAAGGTTTGATATAAGGTTAAAATAGCTCAATTTGATTTAGTTTGGTTTTATGGCATATCAATCATTGTTAGTTATTTAAAGACAAATCCTGTTTTTACATATATATTAAATATATATGATTTATGAACACATTTTTTTATACACACAGTTAAATAATCAAACAGTTCTATTTCAAACAATTCAATTTAGTATGTCATTTGTTTGCACTCAGTTTAAATGTCAAACAGTTCTATTTAAATGTCAAACAGTTCTCCTGGGAGCAATGGTAATGAAGAGGCACTTAATACTCCCCAGATCACTAGTACTGGAGCTTCACCATCAGATTGTTTAGTGTCATACCCAAGATACCCTTTTTGTTGTGTGTTGGAGAGTTTTATTCTTCAGCAGGAGATACAATCAATATATTCTAAGCCCCGCCGTCAGGATTCAAAAAACTTTTTTTTGATAAATTTACGTCATACACAATAACTTTTGGATGATTTGCTTAATGCATCAAGCATTCATACATATTTTTTTGATAATTTAAATATTTACATATATATTTGTTCAACTTATTAACTATTTACCTATATACTTGTTTAATATATTAATTATTTACAAATATATTTGCTTAATATATTAACAATTTACATGTATATTTGTTTAATATATTAACGATGTACATGTATATTTATTCAATATGTATATTTTCACATGTATATTTGCTTAATATATTAACTATTTACTAACATATTTATTTAATATATTAACCATTCACATGTATATTTGTTTAATACTTTAACCATTCAGATGTATATTTGTCTAATATATTAACAATTTACATGTATATTTGTCTAATATATTAACATGTATATTTTAGGTCTCGATGCATTGAAATAAGAAAAAGATGAGCGTTAGAGACATTAGGCCAGATCGTGAAAAGGGACACGATGACGGCCTGACGAAGACAAAACTGTGTAAAAAAGTTGCAGAACTGGCCCAAGTTATTCACTTGCTTTTCACGAGCAATCACGAAAAACAAATGGAGATCGATTATTTGATCGACGCCTATGAAAACGAAATTTCGAAAACTATTGACGAGGCACAACAGTGGGTAATGTCAAGTGCAAACACAATTGCCGAGCACAAGAAAAACGCCGAAGAGAGTGTCGCCGAACTCGGAAACGCTCGACACCAACTAATGCTTCTGACGGAACGGTACGACCAGCTTACGGAAAAAGAGAAGCAGCAGGGTGACGAGTTGTCAGAAGTTAAAGAAGAGTGCCAAAAGCTGAGAGATCTGCTAATCAACGACCAGAGCGACCTGCAACGCCTCAAAGCAAATTTAGAGAGCGAACTGAAGGAGAAAGAACAGTTGTTGAGTAAACGGAACGAGGATCTTGAACGAATGGGTCAGAAAATGACCCGGCTTGAAACCACGTTGCTGGATATGCAGAGAAACGCCGACCGGGCCGTGAAAATGGCCCAGAAACGGGTGCGGAGTGTTGAGCTGGAGTTGGACAAAATGCGACTTGAAGTGAAGAGCGCTCACAGAAATAGAGACGCCATGCTTGAAAAACAGAAAAGTCTGGAAAAAGAACTGAAAGATTACCAGAAGACAGCTGGAAATCGGATTGCAGAACTTCTTGCTTCTTACAATTCAGCAAAATCAGAAGAGAAGTTGGTGAGTAAAAACGCTTCACTTTGATATCCATAAAAGAAAAAAAAAATTGTTCATTTATTACCTAAAGTTTAAATAATAATCAACTAGATTCCCGTATTTTTACCCTTTCTCAGGCTCGTGTACAAAAACAATCGTTTAATAAATATTTTTTTTTACTATGCTTTGGTCTCACGTAGATCAAAATACCAGTTGTTAACTTAAGTGATCAGCTAAGTAGTGAATAGTCTCATCGCTGCTCAACTTCGGCTGTCTAGCTGGAATCAATACTTTCCGCGTAACTTGTCCGTAAATAAATAATTACATTACAAATACGACGAATGAAAATTCTTCCTTTCCCATTTTCTCACATTGACGAGAACTGTTATTCTGACAGAAGGAGAGAGCCGTTTGACTTGGTGTCGTTCAAAGAAAGTGGACGATTCACTGGGAAACGCCGGGGAAAAGGCGTGTTTTAGAAACAGTACGAAAGAGCTGGCCATTGAGGCCAGACATAGAAGAGATGGCTCTACGAAAAAAACATTTTTAGACCCGAGGATATTTCCCCCTTTTTGTCATATATTACTGAACTTTGTTGGGATTTGTTCTGCCGTCTTTTTTTTATTTATTTATTTTTTATTTATTTATTTTTTTTTGTTTTTGCTTTTTTGTTTTTGGCAGGGGGAGGGCAGTTCTTGTTCCAAGCTTTCGAATTCCTGCCGCCAATAGCCTTTGAAGTGTTGGACAGTGTTCATCCACTTTTTAAAAAAGGCACGGAGGTTTCTTTCCTTCCTGTTCTGAAACTTTATTTTCTGTTACTATTGATTTTGCCCTTTTTGCCTGTTACTATTTTGCCCTTTTTGCCTGTTACTATTGATTTTGCCCTTTTACTGAACTTTGTTGGGATTTGTTCTGCCGTCTTTTTTTTATTTATTTATTTTTTATTTATTTATTTTTTTTTTGTTTTTGCTTTTTTGTTTTTGCTTTGTTTTTGGCAGGGGGAGGGCAGTTCTTGTTCCAAGCTTTCGAATTCCTGCCGCCAATAGCCTTTGAAGTGTTGGACAGTGTTCATCCACTTTTTAAAAAAGGCACGGAGGTTTCTTTCCTTCCTGTTCTGAAACTTTATTTTCTGTTACTATTGATTTTGCCTGTCCAGTTTTTTTATGACGAAATTCGGCCACAAGTATAGTCATCACCTCGCTTGGAATGTTAATAAGCAGCGTGGCTTTAAATGACGGCTTATAACAATCTTTCATAACAATATTTACACTGACGATAGAATAAATGCAGAAGTACGATTCCAGCAAGTTGTAGATGTTTGGCTACAGTAGAAAACTTACATAACATGAATATTAAAAAAAAAAATAAAGCAAAAAAGTACATAAATTTCTGACCGAATCTGTAATGCAATCTGTGAAGCTAGAAGTCGAATTAAACGTCTGTTCATTAGGTAACGTTACCCAGATTAATACCCACTTTACTATTACTTCAATTTCTTTACAAAAGTAATTGGCATGCCCTGTATATTTCTAAACATGACACAAATGAACAACAGTCATAAACAATTATATTGATTTGTAGATGCTTTTCATGTATATGACTGTAAACAAGCAAAAACCAGCATTATTTGTCTATATTTCTGAGCTGAAGCTTGATAATTTTTATCTCTTTAAATATTTGGATTACTGTCTTCATTTTCATTATTATACTCACACGTTTCGATTGACACATCCTTCGGCTGTCTTCAGGTGTTTCATGTTGAACTCAGGAGCCCATACAGGACTTTCAACTGAACCCTTTATTTAACCTACGAGGGTAGACTGTTCTAATTCCGTTAACCATGACTGGGTACAAGTGTTACGTTTCGCTCTGGCCAAACAAACGACAACACGTAATATATCTAACCATATATATTTATTTTCTCGACGGACGCTTGTGTGAAGTTGGAGCAATCAGGAGAGATATTAGAATCGTTCGTCTATGAGGCCTGGACTCTTCGATGTAAGTAGACGATGGCCGAGAAAACCCACACGGGGCAACGACAGGACAAGCTTGCATGAACAGCGGGATTTTTTCACTGTCTTCCGTTCAATTCGTCGGCCTTATATTACCATCAAACTCCCACGTGGAGATATGGACACGCCTCCACGCCCCTGCGATTTCTTATCATAACTGGCCATCGGAATATGCACTTCCACCGTCTTTGGAATGGCATGTTTGATCGTCATCGAGCGGAAATAACTGTCATGCAGTTCCCAGGTCACTCTCTTCCGGTGCATCACTTTGTGACTGCACGGTGGGATTTTTACCTTGTCCCATATTGTCAGCCAAGCTGTATTTTACACAAGTGTTAAGTAATTGTTTGTATTCCTTCTTATTTACCAGTTGTCAAGATTGATCCTGCAACTCCTTGATGATTTCACTTAGAAGGACTTTTCAGCCAAATGCCTATATCCGTTGCGCCACGTGTCCGTGGATTAAATAAAGGGTTCAGTTCGAAGTTCTGTATGTGCTCTTGAGGTCGACATGAAACACCCAGAAGATGGCCGAAGGACGCATCATATTTACCCAAACCCTCCGCTCGGGTAGGATATGACACAAAGGTCAATTTTTTAAGCGGAGTTTAACAGGTTTGAATTCAGAGTTTTCCTTCCCCTAGACTAGTTGCCTCACCAAGGCTGAAGAACCTAGTCTGCCCTACTATTTACCCATATCCCAAGGATATTAGTGCTATGTGAAATGCAATCAGTCTCGTCCAGGATTTGAACTCCTGTCGCCATGTCCATTTCCTATGACGATAACCATTAAACCACGGGCACAGAAGGACGTATCGGCTGAAACGTTGTGAGAATAATAATGAAGAAGAAGACAATAGTCCGAATATTTTAAACGATAAAAAACGGCATATTGTATCGATATCTTTATAAGCGCAATATACATGAAATTTATTTACTTAGAGAATAAGGCAATCTCCAGTACAATTTGATGCAGATCGAAAATCTTGTTGGGTCTCCATTCACACTTAATGATAATACTCCAAGCCCACCATCTATGTGAAATGCCATGAGCAGAGATTAATCTCGTACGCGTCCTGTTTTTAATTTTCAGTAGCTCTAACTCAGAGAACAAGTGATTTTAGCGCCAATGTTCAACGGAATAGTAATGTTGTGGGTTCTATATCTGCGCTGAATGTAATTTTTTAATCATTCAAATTTTCGATGTAGTGTTGATAACTACGAAACGCTTATTACAATCCTTCGCTCCTTTCTAAAGAGAAGCATCCATATCCCCAGATCACCGTTACAACGAGAACGCAACAGGTTCAGAGATCGTCTCGTAGATTTATAAGTATGGCTCTCCTTTTGTTAAACCAAGTTTAGCGTCATCTTTTGACCACCTTGTGAGGATCAAACTCGATATCATTTCATTAGCAGGAGTGAAATAATGCATCTACTTTATGAAGGACTTGATCTGTTGGCGAATAATTTTCTTCAGAATATGGTTTTAAGTATTTAAATAAAGATTAATCATTTATTCAAAATTATAAATAGATATGAATGTGAAGTCAGTTATTATAGATGAGGTAGTTACGTATGTTCTATTATTGGTATTAATTGAAAATCGAGTTCAAGGAAAACTAAGACATCCCATACTGATGTTCAAAGCAAGGTAAATCTCCCTCACTTGCTAGATAGAAGCGAGAAACTTTTCCATTGAATCATATACCTTGTTCTTAAAGGGCATCGATAAGATCAAGTTGAACAATGATAATGCTAAGACAAAGTTAGAACAATGATAATGCTAAGACAAAGTCAGAACAAATACGTTAAGATCAATATAGAAGAAAGGCAACTTTAAGATCAAACTAAGACAAAGTAGATGTCAAGAAAAAGCTAGAACAAAGATTATACTAAGATCAAGCTTGAACATCGGCAAAGATATGATTCAGTTAAAACAAAAGCAACTTTAAGATCAAGCTAAAGATAATGTTAAAATGAAGCAAGAACAAAGGTAATTTTAAGATCAAGCTAGAATAGAGGTGATGTTAAGATCAAACGAAACTAATGACAATCCTAAGATCGAGATAGAACATGGATAGTATCAAGATATAGCTGAAACAAAAGCAATATTAAGATCAAATTAGAATAGACATCAGTATCAAGCTAAAACTAAGATAATGATAACATCATGGTAGGACATAGGCAAATTTAAGATCTAGCTAAAACAAACGCAATATTAAGATCAAACTAAAGCAAAGATAATGTTATGATCACTATAGAATAAAGACAATATTACAATCAAGCTAAAACAAAGTTAACGTTAAGATCAAACTTGAACAAAGGCAATGTTATGACTAGGCTAATTGAATTATAATGCTAAAATCAAGGTAGAACATGGGTAATATAAAGATCTAACAAAAGCAAAGGCAATGTTATGATCAACTTAGAACAAAGGCAATGATAAGATCAAGTAAAAAACAGATAATGTTAAGATCATTATAGAACATAAGTAACTTTAAGATCCAGCTAAAACAAAGATAATGTTATGATAAAGCTAAAACAAAAGCAATGTTAAGATCAAAGTAAAACAGAGATAATATTAAGATCATTAAAAAACATTGGTAACTCTAATATCTAACACAAACGTAATGTTAAGAACAAATTAAAACTAACTTTATCATAAGATCTAGTTATGATAAAGTTAATACCATTGTCATGCAAAAAAAAGGTAACTGTAGGATCATATTGAATTAATATAATCATATCTTTAACTATTAATCTACAATACTTCACTAAATGCAAGGCGTCACGGGTGGTTTGAAAAATAGACTGGCAAAAATTCACGAGTGAGTTCGAGGCTCATTGGGTTCCTCATTTATATGGCTTCGTCCCACATCAAAGCAAAAAAAAAAAAAGCTTAGTAAATTACTATTTCAATGTACGCGTAAAAATCCTTTACCATTATAATAAAAACATATAAAATTTTATTTCACGTCTTTAAAATCTAAAGCTGTTGCCATTTCAGTCATGCAAATAAAACATCTGCATTTATTCTAGTTATACTATATTAGTTCATCAACTTTTATTTCTTTTTCTTTTTTCTTTTTTTTTTTTCTTTTGTTTTTTTTTTTTTTTTTTTTTGATATTTAGGATTCCAGCAACAACACTAAAGATTCGGAAATGGACCTTTTGAAAAAAGAACTGCAACGCTATCGTTTAGAAATGTCCAATCGTGATAAAAACTTCAGCCAAATGTTCGTCCCTATTTCACACTGTACTGCTGACATAACCCAGCGGGGGACATTGATCGTTGATAGGCGGGCGGGACTTCTAGCCAGACATTTTACAGTATCTCAAGAAGAGGGAAATGAAATGCTTGGATATGCAGGCAAAATACCGCCGTTACATGGTGAACGCAGACTGTCGTTTGCTTATAACAACAATTACAGAAACAATCAAGTGAGTAGGGTGCATTAAGTAACATCTGATGCATAGTAGTTTGGTTTTGTTTTTTTTGGGTTTGATTTATTTATTTATTTTCATGATTTTTAAACTATCAAATAAAAATATCTTTAAATTTGTTTTGTGTTAATGAAATAGCAGTGATCCTACCAGAAATATCGGGCGAGTGTATTGATATATTTGCGTTTATTTATTCACAAGCAGAATGCCTATAAAAATGACGATGTTATTTGTGTATGGATCGGAACTTTTGCTTAAGATAAGAGTACTGCTCCTCAGTCTGGGACCCGAGAGTAGTATCTGTTTCTCATTTATATGAATACACACACACACACACACACACACAATAAAAAGAAAGAAAGGAAGGAGGGAGAGTCTCTGTGGCGTAATGGTTAAAACGCTGGGCGCGAAGTAAGCGAGTTCGAACTCCAGTCCCCCTATTAGGTTTACTTTTGGACTAATACCCTTGGGAAATATATACTCCCACTTGTCCCCCAGTTATAGGTTAAATACTATCATTGTTATTTTTCTACAGCTTTAGCATTAAATAACCAACCAAGGTTGATATGCCATCCAACAAAGAAATTAAACTGAACCAACACACACACACACACACACACATACACAAGTGAATGAAATTAACAAATTATTAGTATGACACGTTTCGCTTATACAACTTTAACAGATACTATGAAATTGTTCCTTTTAAAATGAAAACGGAGTCTGTTTACATAAATTGTCATCCAAACAGACACTTATTGTCAGTTGATTAAGAGCCTTTACATTTCAAATTAGAAAGTATTTGAAAATCTGTGATTATTATTATTATTATTATTATTATTATTTTACTCCTTTTCGAGTTTTCAACGCCATCGTTAACCGATAGTTTCTCGCTGGAGTTTGAATGACAGAAAGTCTCTTCAAGTCTGCAAGACTCTCCTCAGTATTCTGGCCGATCTTAATAATGCTGTAGTTTGGATGGTCTCCACTCATCCTCTTATTTCCGAGTTCTCCAGTCCCTGTATCAACCCTTTGGTGACTATACCAAGAGCACCACTTAAAATTGGTATCACCGTCACTTTCATGTTCCACAGTTTTTTTCAGTTCCCTGGCAAGGTCAAGGTACTTATCCTTCTTTTCCCTTTCTTTCAATTTTACTGTGGTCAGCCAGGACTTCAAAGTCCACAATTCTATAAGTTCTCTTTTTTTTTTTTTGTTGACTATTACAAGGTCTGGTCATTTGGCCAAGATTAGGTTATCCGTTTGTATGTCAAAACTTCAATTTCAGGGGAGTTTATGAGTCCCATTTTCCAGCACAGATGCTGGGTTGTGCATATACCATATATTCGTATGGTCAGATTTCAATTTCTTGTACAATTTCTAGTAGATCACCTTGCCCACCCAGTCGTGTCTAGTTTTATACTTTTTCTCTGCTGACTTGCTGCATTCGCTTATTATGTGTTTGATTGTTTCGTCTATCACCACATAACCTACATCTGCTGTTTTGTTGCATCTTATCTATTCTTACTTCGATATGATTGGTTCTTATTTATTTTGTGCTGCTATTAGAAGAGATTCAGTTTCTATCTTAAGGTTTCCCTTTCTTAGCCACGCCTAAGTTTTCTCGTGTAATATGTTGCTTATTAGTCGCTTAAAACGTCTATCGAATTGTTTTCTGGTTATTGTCGTTCTGTTAATCTTCGTGTTGTCAGTATTGTTTCTGGTGACTGTAATCTGTCTTCCCCCTGCACTTCTCTATGTAGTCTTCAAGTCATTGTATTGATGCGTCAACGCTATCTTCAATGCTAGCAAGTCATCTTCCACCTTATTTTCTTGACACATATAGTCTGTCAACGTCATGTTTGGGATGTAATGACATGGTCATTAGTTTTCTTGTTCTCTGGTTCATTTGTTTAAGTTCTTCTCTGACCCACTTCAAGAATGGTCCCGATGGGAACAGCCTTTGATAAGGTTTCTACTATATAGTTCTGTCTTGAGTATCTTTGTTTCTCCTGAGATGCTCTTAATTTTTTCTTTCATCTCCATTTGTTTGACGGTGTCAGCTTCCAATATTTCCAAGTATTTGTAGGTTTCCTTTTCTCCGACCGTGCTAATTTTGTCTTGATTTGGTAGTTTTCATCCCGTCAGTCAGGTGTCGTTTCCCGCTTTTCATAACTCGCATGGTGCCTTTTTCTATGCCAAATTCCATCCCTATGTTCTGACTGCGAGTATATCCACTTAGTCTGCTTTTCTTAATCTATTTGAGTTTATTAGATTAAAGCAGACTGGGATACAGCAACATCTTGTTTTTCAATAAGGATTTTTGCTTGGTTTGGTCTTATGGCATATGAATCATTGATACTTATTTAATGCCAAATCCGCTTTCTACATATATATTAAATATATGATTTGTAAACACATTTTTAGATACACACAGTTAAAAAATTAAACAGTTCTATTTTAACACTTCAATTTAGTTAAAGTTAAATGGTTCCAAGTATTGCTATGAATCACTAACAATTCAATTAAACATCAGTCATTTGTTTAAACGCTGTTAAATGATCAAACCGATCTATTTCAAACATTTTAATTTATCCAAAGTCATTTGTTAGCACAGTTTAAAAGTAAAACAGTTCTATTTGACCAATAGATAGGACCCTATCAGGTACTACCACTTCGGGTCAGAGTAGACCTGGGAGCGATGGCAATGAAGGGGTACTCCGCATCCCCGAAAGCTTCAGCATTACTGGAGCCTCACCATCAGATTGTTTAGTGTCAAATCAGGACACTCTTTGGCGGAAGTGGGTTTTACTCCTCTATAGAGATGAAGTCGGTGTATTCTACAGATCCACCCAACTAGGCTGTTTCAATACTGATACTCAGTTATATTTTATAGTATGATTAATGAATCATAAACTATATTAGTTTTTAATAATAATCTTTAGTTATATGCTGCAGTTGTAATATTAAGCACAAACAGTTTTTCGAATAGTTTTCTACTTTAAAATTTCAATAGCTCTTAAACAACTCACGTCAACATACGTTAATCTTCAATATATATATATATATATATATATATATATATATATATATATATATATATATATATATATATATATTCCTGCAACTAAAACAATGTTCGTAACTTCTAAATTTCTTTGGACTCCTTAACGTCATGACGATTGGATCTGAGTTGCCCCTGGCGAAATTTAAAGACTGTCACTGCCAAAATAATAATAAATAAATGAAAAATAAAGAATTTTAAAAAATTGTCAGAATTTAAAACGTTTTGCTAGAGTCTAAAGTGACACAAGTGATACAAGATCCAATTTTCTCAAATGTGAATATCCGTTCGCTTGGTCTTAAACGCTGATGATATGAATATGGAGTACTCTGTGAGACTAGCGAATTTCCTTAGTTTGGCCTCCTCGCCTTTGTTAGCAGAGCATGGAGTCGTGGCCGACATCAGCAGACTGGAAAGGAGTGAGAGCATCTACAAATGCAGCGTCCCATAAAAGGCATTTGCAGTGATTGAATGGGAACACCGTTATTCTATTAGAGTGCTCTCCGTCGCTGCGATCAAATTCTGCAGATTCAAAAACCGCCGATAAGCCCAATTAGGTTTCTAACCTTCCTGATGGTTTCGCTGAGACTGGTAAGACAGAGAAATCGATCAGAGTTTTTAAAAGAGGAAAGAGTGTGGCATCTCTAACAGTCGAATAAATAGATTTTTTAGTTATATACTTTCGAATTATCATATTATAAATGTCATTAATAAATTATATCATTATTATATGATAAATGTATTGTCCGATTATTATACAATCAAATTATTGTTATAAATATTATTATATAATCTAATATATCGTCATATAAATACATTGTCATATTTTGTTTAAATCCATTGTCAATTTATACTTTTAATAATAATATAATATATATTATAATATAATAAATTATACGATCATTATATAATAAATAAATTGATAAAAAGTCATACTGTCGAATTATTAAGTAATTAATGTATAAAATTACATAAGTTCAGACACTAAAGAAATTTATAAGGCATTTTATTCTTTCCTCGTTCCTGAAATACATGAAAACATAACAGAATCAACATCAACCATGTAACAAATTTCTTTCTTTTTTCAGAGTTTATTAACGAATTTCCCGCCAAAGAAATCAGCAGAGGAAAAAATACGTGGAACACGTTTTGTGAAACATACGCAAACGGTGGCATCCTTTCGAGGCAAATGAATTTTTTCTGCTGATACAATTCCTATTTAAAGAAAGAGCAACTTGCCCAAAAAGATTTTAATGGAGCTGTGACCAAAAAGACTATTATTAGACACAGAGGCAGTAAACTGCGGCCCGTGGATCAAATCCAGCCACCGGTCGTTTTTCATTCAACCAACACTATATAATATGCTATTATTTTGAAATGATATTTTTATATATATATTTTTTTTTTCTTTTATTAAACTATTTCATTACCGTTAAAATTCAGTAAGAAATTCTGTCTAGTAGAGCAGGGGTCGACAAATTACCACAAGCCCGTTAAAAAATGAACTCAATAGGCCACAACTATGAAGCACCTTTTAAGGATCGAATTCATTACACAGTAGTGATTGGTCTGTGAGACTAGCTTTTTTACTATTTGTTATACCAGAACTATACACTCAGTGACTCTTTTTAGTATGACACCGGTAAAGATATAAATGGACGGTGTCTGACTACTTCAGGAAAAAAAAAGCGTTAATCGCTCTCTGATAAACTTGCCAACTCTTCGGCTTGTACCTATGGAATACCTTTAATGAACCAACGATAAAATTACAACGCAGTGCCCAACAATATTTACCATTTAATTGAAATTTTACTCGCAAGAATTGCCTTAGAATTCACTTAGCTTTTCCTAGTCTAGCACATGAGACCTTCTGTTCCTTAATAATTACCCATCCAAGCAGTGAACAGCTCATTGCTCCTTAACTTAGGTGAGCTGACGGAAACAAGTATTTTCAGCGTGACTTGATAGAAAGCATCGTTATTTAGAAAGCTTAGTGTAGTTGTGACACCTTGTGAGAATCGAAATCACTAGTAATGATCTGGTAATTTAGCTCACTAACCATTAAACCGCGTAAAGGCGCCCAGCATTTATATTCTTTACTAAGCTTCAGTTTGGCACCAAGGTTTTTGATTGCTTTCAGTTCTTGTTACTAAATGGTTACCCACTCAACTACTGAAAAGACTCATTTCTCCTTAACTTCGGCGATCTGACGAAACCTAATGCTTTAAGCGTGACTTACTGGAAATCTGGAAACTGTCTTCTTGGGTGCTTTTGTAACATAATCTATATCATCGTAATGATGGTATCCGCTAACAGTGCACACGTGCTTAACAAGGGACATAATCCAATCTTTACTGTTCTAAGGCGCTATGAATTTCCTTTTCGAGAGTGCCTGCAGAAATAAGTAAGTATAAAGTTGGCGACTGCAGTCGAGGGCGACCCGAAGGCTACTTTTTCAATAGCTATTTCATCATCAAAATGTAGGGGAGGGCGCTATTCCTTTCTCTGGATTGCTCCACTTTAACCTTATACGTACTTTTATAAAACTGAGTGTTAGACAAGGAGGAATCAAGTACCATTTTTGAGTCTTTGATATGACTTGACCTGGAATTGAAGCCCGGGCTCCCGGGCCATTGGCGAACACTCTACCCATTGGATCGTTTGTCAACAAAATGAGTGGCTTGTTTGCATAATCAAGTCGTATAAAACCTTTTTATGTATAAAGGTCACATTGAAATTTATTGTTAACTACTGAGGCCGCATCTTATAAAGTTTTAGTATGTTTAAAATTAAATTGAATGTATGTATTGACCAAATTCTTCCGCCTCGAGCAGGATGTGACTCATGGTTAATCTTTAACCGGAGTAAAGCTTGTCTGAATTCAGAGTGTTTCTTCTTGACTTGTTGTCAAACCAAGATTAAAGAACCAAGTCTACTCTACAAAATCAAACGTATCTGTCAATAATATAGTCCAAATTTAGTTGATATTTGCAACTTGATAGAAATGAAAAACTTTATTAATTTTTAATGACATTTTGATTCTTTTTTTCAAGAAAGTATTGTGATACCAGATTCTAAAGTGGAGGAGACAAGACCACGGATGGTCACACTCGGTGGTTTAGAAGAACGCATATAGCCTTAAGGCCGCAGGTTCTCCTCTCTAGCCTTGTGTATGAAAGCTATGGGTCAAAAAAGATGTTTATAGTTAAGACCTTGTGATCATTAACAAAAAAAAAAAAAAAGAGAATTTGTCATATAGCAGATTTTATTGTCTCGGCGGACCACAGCGTGAAAACCAAAGATAGCGAAAAGAGGGACAAGTGTCTAGACTTTGCCAGAGAACAAAGCAAAATATGAAACATAAAGATGACAGTGATACCAATTGTAACTGACACGCTTGGAACGGTCCCCAAAGTCTTGGCTAGGGGGATGGAAGAGTTGGAAATCGGAGGACGAATCAAGACCATGCAGACTACAGCATTGCTAAGACAAGCCAGAATACTGAAAAGACTCCAGAGATCTAAAGAGACTTGATGTCACTCAGATGCCAGACAAAGACCACCATCTAAGGATGGTGTAAAAAACTCTCAAGAAGTTTAATGTATTGAGCAAATTCGCTGTTGCTTAAGTTTAGTGATATTTTGCTTCTTTTGTTTTTTTAATAGCATATCGACCTACGTGGGCTATTTTATGCCAAAGCCATCTTTGTAAAAAAAAAAAAAAAAAAAAAAAAAAGAAGTAGTGGTGCTGTTTAATCCATAGATCGGAGAATAATGGGATTTATATATTTCCAAAGGGTATTAATCTAAAAGTGAACGTAATAGCGTGACTTGAGTTCGAACTGGTACAGCTCTGCTGTGGCAGTCCAGCCCGATAGCCATTACGCCACTGGGACTCCGCTTTCAGTAATCTGAACCGGTGCTTTCAAAGTAACTTAACCGTAAAGAGTATGCGTTAATCTTAGTCTTTCATTTTTGAGATTGTTGAATTGGACCACAAAAACAGATATCTGTTAAAGTGCCATTATTTTAGAAAAAAATCCCCTATATCGCATAATTATAGGATTTCAATAAAATTTTCAGTATTTCAAGCAATAAAATTTACTTGAAAATTTAAAAAACGAAACAATCTGCGGTATTCAACCAAACCTATTTAGATAATGATTTGCTGCTCAAGTATACGATATTTTTATATTCTTTAAAGAAAAAAACAAAGACCGGTTATTTTAGGAGTATAAATTTATTTCCATCCTGTTTTGTGTTTCTGATGTAAACCAAAAACACGAAGAAAAATATAACAGGACTTCTTCAGATCTTATTTAAATTTAAATGTTCAGCTTTTGAATGATTTTCTTGTCCTGAAGGAATTACTCCCAATTCTGGTTTAACTGGGCCGAATAATACTATATATATATATATATATATAATGAAAAGAATTCATCCTGATTTTCAACATCTTGTATATCAATTCAAGATTATGATGATTTGCTTCCAAAGTAGACAATATTTAGGGGTTGGTTTATTCTGTTAGGATAGTTTGTTAGTTATTGAATACGTTTAACATGTTTATACTTGTGGTGAATGCTATTTTATTTGTAGTTGTTTTTTTTTAATTTTTTATTGTTAGTGCTTCGAGGATTTGTAAATGGTTTTTATTGCCACACCATCCCACGACGAAATTAACAAACTAAAACAAACCCTTGAAAAGAACTTTGGCCTAAAGTTCACTACCGAACTCAACATTAATAAAAAAAAAATTCCCTTCCAATACGTTCTTACTGATTCCAGCAACAACAACAAATTTATTACATTCCTATACAAAAATCAACCAGTCCCAAATCTACTATACATAACTATCATAGCAATGCCAAACCAAATATAAAATAGCCGTTATAAAAAACTTACTCCGTAGAGCTTATCACTTATCCTCCTCCAAGTCAATATTTTATAAAGAATTAAAGAACATAAAACAAACTTTAGTCAATAATAACTTCCCTAATAAACTAATCGATCAACAAATAAAACATCTCTATAACATCCACAAAAATACCAATAACAACAACAATAACAATACTAACAGAATATACCTATACTACAAGAATCAAATGCATAAAATCTATAAAGTAGACGAGCAAGTAATAACTAACATTATACACAGACACATTAAACCAACCGAACCTTAAAAACAAATAAAACTCATTATCTAATACACTTAATTTAAAACATCCAACCATTTCGTTAAGAATAACACAAACTCTCCCCAAACTCCCAAACTCAAACTAATATAGTATAAAAATTTACTTGTCTATTTCGAGAATGTTTATCGGAAAATAACATAACACCTAATATCTACATTGGCCATACAACAACCACGCTCTCTCGTCGCCTTACCTACCACCTTTCCGGCATAAGTGCCATAAAACAGCATATGATGACAAAGCATAACAAAGTCACTGACAAACTCAAATCCCCAGACATGAGAAAGATCGTAATTAACAATACAAAAATCATATATGAAAATAACAATAAAAACCGTTTACAAATCCTCGAAGCTCTATGAAAAATTTAAAAACACAATAAATAAAATAGCATTCACCACAAGCATAGACGTATTAAATTAAATAACTAACCACCCATCTTAACAGAATGAGCCAATCCCATCTATAATTTATATATATAATAATAAATAAATGACAAAAAGCCACTCCGAATAAATACAAAACTCATTGCAACAAACGATCGAACATGATGACCAGCGAAATGGTCGAAAGCGTTTGGGCTAATATAGGATTCTTTCTTTACCAACTTGACCCAGAAGTAAGAAGACTAGTGAGAAGACTTAAACGTCTTCACTTGAAGATTTTAAAAAAAGAAGCAATCCGCGGTATTCAAGCAAACCTGCTTAGATAATGATTTGCTGTCTAAGTATACAAGTATATATATATATATATATATAATGAAAAGAATTATTTTGGATTTTCAATATTTTGTATATTAATTTAAGTTTCAAAAATGGTTTAGTGCATCTGCATTGGGAGGAAAGACATTCGATCTACTAAACAAACTTTTGCCGTCCGTGTTTCTATATTTATCGTGTTACTTGAGCTTCGAGTAATGAGTTGTTTTCGCTTTTCGTTATTTACTTTTTTCTATCTTTATTTTTATTTATCAATTTATTCTTCAATTAGAAATCTGGATGATTTTACTGATATGAAATATGAAAATTGAAAATATTTTTGGCTCCGGATAATGTAAAGTAATATTTAACCGGGCTCAAGGCCAAAACGAAATATTTATACAAGGATAGTTGCTGAAAAGTTCTTGACTCAACTAAGAAAGGAAACAACTTCTTTTTACTTAATTATTTATTTATTGAAGGGTAAAAGAAACTTAGGAATGATATATCAAGTGTATTAAACTGCGAATGAATATGACAGATAGAACATACGTTTCATAACTCGAAGTCATTCCTTTTTTGTTTTTTTGTTTTTATTTTGGTTAAACTGAGAACTTTTCAGTGCATCCTTGTATTATTCTGAGAGTATGTACAACGATCAGGCTTTTCTACTGCAGAGAAGAGAATTGTATCAACACAGTCTCCAGTCCTTATGGGATGAAATCACTTACGCTTTCTGACAGAGAAACTTACCAAATAATACTGAGCGGGAATGAATTGAGAAAAAACGATTATATAAAGGAGGAAATGTAGAAGGAGAATTCAAAAGAAAACCAAGGGGAAAAAAGAATAAATAATATACGAGATGTATTCAAGAAGTATCGAGACTGAAGCTTTCATGACCAAAACAGAGACGAACTATGAACGAAACGTAAAGTATCTTTAAAATAGTCCACTTGATGTTCAACAACACTTACCCCAGTGAGTTTTCCGTTAGTCGAAGCACTTTTGAAAAAATAATGACAATCCAAACCCCAGGAAAATTGAGATCGGTTATAATACTGAGAAAAAGAGCAAAAGAGACGTTTTACTTAGACCTCAGTGGGGGCCATAAGTTACTAAAAAAAGCTCGCGTAAAGAAATAATAATAATAATAATAATAATAATAATAATAATAATAATAATAAGAAGAAGAAGAAGAAGAAGAAGAAGAAGAAGAAGAAGAATGATAATAATATAAAAGAAAAAATTAAAGAAGAGTATCTCAGGAGAATGAGGAAAGTACTCGAGATCAAACTGTATAGGAAAAATCTCATCAAAGAGATTAACACCTGGGTTGTTCCACTTTTAAGATACTCGGGACCATTCTTAAAGTGGACGAGGGAAGAACTTCAGCAAATGTACCAGAAAACCCATGACAATGTATAAGGCCTTACACCCGAGAAATGACACAGACAAAGTATATGTGTCAAGAAAAGAAGGAGGAAGTTGACTCGCCACTATTGAAGAAAGCGTCGATGCATCGACACGACGACCAAAAGCCCATATAAAAAAGCAAAGAAAAACTAATTACAGCTACCAGAAACAATACAAACAACATAAGGACCAACGGAATAACAATGACTAAAAACACAAATGAGGGGAAAACCCTAATGTATGGATATTTTAAGCAATAAACAAGTGAAGTCTCACACGAGAAGACTTGGGCATGGATAAGAAAGGGAAACCTTATGAGAGAAATTCAATCTCTTCTAATAGCAGCAGAAAAATAAACGCCATAAGGACCAACTATTTTTAGCAAAAATAGACAAGATGCAACAAAATAGCAAATGTAGGTTTTAAGATTTTAGAGACGAAGCAATCAATCATATAATAAGTGAATGTAGCAAATTAGCAAAAAAGAGTATAAGACTAGTCACGACTGGATGGGGAAGGTGATCCATTTGGAATTGGGTAAGAATTTGAAATTTAACCATACGAACAAATGGTATATGCACAAACCAGAATCCTGGTGAATGAAACGTACAAAGTTATCAGGGATTTCGCAACACAAACAGATCACCGAATCTCGGCCAGACGACCAGACCTAGTGATAGTCAACAAAAATGGGAAAAAAAAGGTAGAACCAGCCAAATAGTGAACTTTACCATCCCGGCAGACTAGAGTAAAATTTAAAGAAAGGGAAAAGACAGATAAATACCAAGACCTTGCAAGAGAGGTAAAAAATATGGAACAAAAAAGTGACGGTAATGACAGTTGTAATTGGTGCACTTGGGACAATCCCCAAAGGCTTGGTAAGAAGGATGGAAGATTTAAAAAACGGAGGACGAGCGGACACCACCCAGACTACAGCATTGTTAAGATCGACCAGAATACCGTGAAGAGTCCTGGAGACCTGAGGAGACTTGCAATCTCTCAGACTCCAGTGAAAGACCATCAGCTAGCGCTGGTGTGAAAAACTCGTTATGAGTTATGTAATAATAATAAACAACGTTTTTATCTCTAAAGAGGATGTAGAAGAAAATATCTGTACTTCGCTTGTTCTTTTTTCATATGTAAAGCTAATCAATGCTTGTATAAATATTCGATAAGAACACGGATAAAAGATAAAGGAAGAGCAGAGGCAAAAGATAATAGATAATTGTCAACACCCATAAAATTTTCATGGATCTTACTAATCATTTTTCGTTTTATTTCTTAGGTAAAGCCTTTTCAAGCATCATTAATTTTTCGTCTGGTATTTCTTTCATCTTTATTTTCATTTTTTGTTTTGTTTTGTTTTTTTAAGGTTTATTTTATGGCAAGTCGTAATCATACGACCGTTCATAAGCAGTGCAGATCGGATATAAGGAACTAGTCTCCTTCTAGCGGAACTCAAACTCACAACCACTTTCCTCAGGAAATGTGTCTTAATGCGACAGCCTCCTGACATTCTTTATTGTTACCGACAGTCATCTTTATTTACATGCGCGGGTAATATCATCAATAACACCTTTAAAAATTTTTTTTTTGCCGAAGCATTATCAGTCAGCAGTTTATCTAATTAAACCAGTCACACCAATATTCCTAATGGAGAGGATCTACGTATCTTGAAAATCAGGATTCAAAACTAGCTTTTATTGAGGTCTGACCACTAACGTCCATGTCAAGGACTCAACGATCTTAGCCATAACACAAAAACCCGGGCTTCAGATACTGTATTGTTGTTATGCAGGGCAGATCTACTTAAAAACTTAAACTTCATTCCGTTTAATCCCGGTCGGACTTAATTTAATTCACACTACTTAAAATTTTAGGATCTTCTTCGTTTTCCTTCTCCTAGACCGATTGCCTAAGTTTGAACCATATTTTTGATAGTGTTAACGCAACGTTTTATCCGATCAATTATCCGGCCCTCTTTAGGTATATCATATTTACCCAACCCCTCCGCTCGGGCAGGACATGAGACAGGGTCAATTTTTAAGCGGAGTTTAACAGGTTTGAATTCAGAGTTTTCCTTCCCCTAGGCTAGTTGCCTCACCAAGGCAACTACTATTTACCCATAGCTGGAGAGAGAATAATTGGATTAATACCTTTCCCAAGGGTAATAGTGCTATGTGAAATGAAGTCAGCCTCGTCCAGGATTTGAACCCGTGTCGCCGTGTCCATTTCCTACGACGATAACCATTACACCACGGCACCTCCTCTTTAGGTATATAATCTGAAAGAAAAATACGAAACTAGTCCAGTCGGCTGGGACTGTAGAATACACTTACTGCATCTCTACAGAGGGGTAACACCATCACCTCCATCCCATGAGTGTCCTGAATATGAGATTAAATAATCTGACGGTAAGGCTCAAATCTTGGAGCTTTGAAGAATGTGGAGTACTCCTTCATTACCATCATTCCCTGGTCCACTCTGGCCCGGAACGGTAGCACCTATCTATCGGTCAAATAGAACTGTTTGACTGTAGCGCAAACAAATGTCTGATGTCTTATTGAATTGTTTGTGATGCATAGCAATACTTGAAACCTCTTAACTGTATGCAAACGAATGAATAATGTAGAACAGAATTATTAGTGTTGAAAAACAATGATTGTAACCACTTCTCTGTGTTCAAATAAATGATTAATATTAAATAGAATTATTAGTGTTAAATAGCAATACTTGAAACTCTTTAACTCTGTGCCTAAATTGAATTATTGGTATTAATAGCAATAATACCACTTCACTGTCTGCAAATAAATGATTAATATTGAATAGAATTATTGTTTGACAGCAATAATTGAAATCATTCAATTGTCTAGAAACAAGAGGAATATTAATGTGCAAACAAATTAATTCTCATTTTAAAATGAAATTACCTACAGACTATTCTCTTACAAATCATAAGTATATCCATTAAATGTGGCCAAATAAATGACTGATGTTAAATTGTTACTGTCGCATAGCAATACTTGAAACCATTTAACTGTGTTCAAAATAAATAAATAAATAAATAAATAAATAAATAAGCTCAGGTTTGTTTAAAAATCTTATCAAAAAAATGTGTTTACAAATCATAGATATTCAATATATATGTATAAACAGGATTTGGCATTAAATAACCTACTAGGGTTGATATGCCATAAAACCCAAACAAACAAAAATACGAAACATCTTCGAAATACGAAAACAATCAAAATATTTTTTCCGAAGAACGTTGCCTCTCTTTTTCTCAGGGATTGACCTAAACTTGGTGATAGTTGAAAAATCGATCGGCTGGAAAAAAAACCGAAAAGAATGCGGACAAGTGGTTCAATTGACCGAATGATTTTTAGTATGATCTTGACTATTCTCAAAGTTAATTACAAGAGATTTACAGTCTGTCAAATGTTCCGCCAATTTCTCAGATAGGTGTCTTCTTTGAAAATCAGTATTCAAAATCCTGGGTTTTATCTAGTTTCGAATACTAATGAGAAGTGCATAACTGCATCAGCCACCAAACAGGTCTATTTTGGCAAAGGCAATGATATATGAGAAAGGTCAACATTATTCTTATGTGCTGACCTTTCTAATCAAATATACGTCATACTGACTGACCAATATACGAATATGAATATTTATATACACGCGTGCGTGCGTGTGTGTGTGCGTGAGTGTGTATGTGTGTGTGTGTGCGCGCACGCGCGACTGTGTGAGGTGGGGGATTGAAAGATATTCGAAAAAGAATTTCTTCGCTAAGAAGAATGGGAAAAGCGATCACTGAGACTTTTCATCATATTGCCAAAAATTCGCTCGCTTATAGCTGAACTCTTATTGAGAACTAGGAAGAAATGGCAGATATGTTCTCTAAGTTCATATATTATGTATGTTTTAATCCGTGAAAAATCATCGACAAAGAAGGGTTTTTGGTCACACACACGTACACACATATTGTACCACAGTCGTATAAACAAGCTCATCATTATACCAACTCCCACTAAAGTTCTGCGAATGTCGGCTCTGTAAAGAAAAACATTCAAACAGAAGCTGAAATACCCATTTACGTTGATTAGGGTAATGGTTATCGTTGTATGAAATGGAATCGGCCTTCCCCCACCGGAACTGTGCGACGCTCAGCATTTGTTATGGGTAGGAGGTTATTTTACGTTGTCTTTTATTGGGGGCGGGGAATTTTGTTTGTTTTTTTAATCAGATAGTTAAACCGGCGCTTGAATTATAATGAACACATGGAGTCAGTTACTTGAAGTTTCATGTGATGTGCACGATCATCATCCGGAAATGTCTTATATATATATATATATATATATATATATATATATATATATATATATATATATATATGGAGTGGAGAAGTTTCAGAGGGGAAATTAACAGGAGATAACTGATAACTGACATCCATTAAACATGGCTAATGGAACAGTCTACTCCGGTAAGTTAAATAAAGGGTTGAATTCGACATTCCAACCACCTGAAGAAGGCCGGAGCGTACAACGGCCGAAACGTTGTGATAAACATGGCGACAAAGATGAGGACAATAGTCCGAAAAATGTAAATAATATATATATATATATATATATATATGTTTGTGTGTGTGTGTGTGTGTGTGTGTGTGTGTGTGGTTTTAAGAAGGTAAAATATTAAAAATGAAAGTTTGCAAGTACTTACCACGAGGCGACAGGACCCCTAAAATTGCGGGACCCACAGCATTTAGCTTTTTCTTATTATACATTTAACTTAGCACGGAGAGAGCGTAAATATGAACTGTCAAAACAGACCCAAGTCCAACACACATCACGCCCAAGAAGTTAAAAAGTGGAAGAGTCTTCACCTTATATAGTCTCATATATCGAGGAAAAAGATAGAAAACCAAAATCAGCTATTTGTCACCTGCTTTGCGACACCCTTCAGATGGGAAAACAGATCTATAATATTCTCTCTCTCTCTCTCTCTAAGAGAGAGAGAGAGAGAGAGAGAGAGAGGAGACAGAAGGATTAGTTGTTTGGGTTTCATGGCATATCAACCTTTGTAGATTATTTAATGCCAAATCCATTTTTATACAAATAAGCAGTTCTATTTCAAACAATTCAGTTTAGGATGAGTACACAGTTTAACTGTCAAAAACATTTCTATTTCAAGCTATTCAATTTATTCAAACAGTTTTAATTCAGCCAATTCAGTTTAGTATAAGTATAGATTTTGTTTACACAGTTAAATGTCAAAACAGTTCGTTATTATAGTTTTAATGTCAAAAGCAGTTCAATTTCAAGCAATTCAGTTTAGCATAAGTATGCAGTTTAGATTTAAGTACACAGTTTATTTGTCAAAATCATTGTTATTTCAAGCTGTTCAATTTAGTCAAACAGTTCTAATTCAAACAATTCAGTTTAGCGCAAGTATGCAGTTTAGTTCTATTTAACCCATGGATAGGGCCCTATCAGGTGCTACCATTCCGGGCCAAAGTGGATAGAGGTAAGACACCCCGATGAGAGTCTTGAGAATCGCATTAAACTGGATCTGATGGTGAGGCACCAGTTTTGGAGATCTGGAAAGTGTAGATTACCCCTTCATTACCATTACTTCAAGATCCACTCTGACCCTGAGAGGTTGTTCCGGTTAGGTTTCCATTTATGGGTCAAATAAATCTGTTTAAAATAATTTTTAAACAGATAGAACCGTGCGAAAAACATACTCTGAAAAAAAAACAACTACACCAAAATGTAAATACCAGGGTATAATGAATGCATGAATGCGATTATCTAACCTCTTGGTATTAAATAACTCAATTGGGTTTGACATGCGGATTAGATAATTTCTTTTACAACGATATGATGCCACAGACTTAAAGTCATGTTACCTCGTAATACCGATTTCTATCAATTCACTGGAGTCAGACAGCGATGTTCAGTATTTAGATAGAAGATCACTTTGTAATAACAGATACTGTAAGCAACCTGAAGCTCCGGTGCCAGACTAAGCAAATGACTATTATAGTTCTCAGGACTTACGACCAAGTCACGTTAAAGAGTAGCACTTTCAATTTTGTATGATCAAAATATATCAAAACCTAAGCTTTAAATCTTATTAGAACTGATAAATAATTTGTCCGTCCATATAGCTAAGGCGCCGCCATATTTATTTCAGTTTTATTCCAAACTTTCAGGGGTTGTTAGACTCATGCCGGGAAAGATTTTAAATGATACTTGGAAATCCAACTAACTGTCTTTTCCACTGTCAAATGCTATATGTCTCGCATTGTTTACCAACTTTCTTGGCAATCGATACGAGAGGCAGACTTTCCCTGTTGTTGAGCAGCTCATAGTAAATCTATTTCAACTCAACAATCTCCTGATCGAAAGAAAAACTGGTTTAGAAATTTGATTAAAAAAGTTTAAGTAGTACCTTTCCATGACTAGAAAAAATAATAGGATTTATTCGATTTTTAAAGGGTTTTCGCGAATATCTGATATCTCCGTCTTCCGCACGTTACGTATAAACAAGTCGTAAATGAATTATGAAATCTTAAAAGTCTTTTGCACATGGTTTTACGATATCAAGTATTCCTATCAAATAAAAATAATTTGCAAAAATTTAGTCGATATATGAGACCCTAACAGGTACTACCATCCTAGTTAGAGTGGACCTGCGAAAAATGGCAATAAAGGGGTACTCCACATTCCTTGGATCTCCAGAGACTCACCACCAGTATCATACTCAGGACACCCATTTTTAGCGGGGAATCTTACCCTTCTGCAGAGGAAACGGCCAGAACATTCTAATCACCACCTAAAACACGGTACTTTTAATAATGATCTTCTTACAACCCCTATGTAATATGAATAAGTATTGTTATTTAAAAAAAAACTTTTTTTCAATAAATGAATGAAATAAAAATCCCATAATTTCCGTAAAGTTCGTAGCTCTTCCTCCAGTAAGATTTTCGTCCAACATTGTAGACTACTGAACATTCTTTTACTGAACTAAGTAAGTAAAGTTGGCGACCGTAGTCGAGGATGACCCCAAGTCTCCCTTTTCGATAGCTACTACACCAAGGTGTAGTGGAGGGCGCAGCTTCTTTCCCTGGATTACTCCACTTTACCTTTGATCCCTACCTTATAATGTTGAGTGTTAAGCAAGGAGGCACCAAGTACCATTTTTTGAGTCTTTGGTATGACTCGACCTGGGATTGAACCCAAGTCTCCCGGGCCATTGGTGAACACTCTAACCATTATGCCAATCTACTGAACTAACTAACCAAAAGATGCAACCGATTTTATAAATACAGGTGTGAATGCAATCATAGCGAATTTACTCTAGCTAGTCTGATTGGGGTTTTTAGGCCAGATAACAAACTACTGCATTGTCGAAACGGCACAGGTTTATGCATCAGTCATTCATGAAACCTTATAATCTGACTGTAGTTGATATCAATACTTGAATTAGCTAGTATGTTGTTTTTTGACGTTATCATCTTACGATCCGTGACTTAGGTGGTTTAAAAGTTACAGGTGTGTCTTAGGTTGCCATAGCATTTTTGGGGCGCCTCACGAGTGAAATGGTTAGCAAGCTGAGCAAACAGATCATTGTTAGTGAGTTCGATTCTCATTGGATCTCATGTTACTAGCCTTGTGCCAACCTAAGCAAAGCTTAGTAAATGACTAACAGTATCCGTGAATGCGTTTCAAAGTACCGATAACATTCGGTATCGTAATAATTATCTTTGTTGTTTTGCTTGCTTGTTACCAATAGACTTCTAGGCTAATCAATGAATCTTGATTAAACATGGCAAGTAAACCTCCCTTGACCTCAAAGAGTGCTTTGAGAACACTTGTCGAGGGCCTTTGAAATACTTTGGAAGCAAATAGAATTATTGTCTGAGAACTTTTACAATAGAATCAACCTGAAAGGTCCCATTTGTACAGAAAATAAATAAAAATGGTGTCCGCAGATACGGAAGTCTAAATTAATCCTGGAAACAAAATCTTAAAAGTCAAGCACTTTTTAGCGGTCTATTATATCATAAAACATTGATAGATAAATAGATAGATAGATAGATTGATAGCCTTGATTAGGTTGGTTGGTTTAGTTTTATGGCATATCAATCTTTGTAGATTATTTAATCCCAAATTCTACTTATATATATATATATATATATATATATATATATATGTATATACAATAGTAATAATAAATAAATATATATTAAATTATATGTATTTATTTATCATTATATAATAGCTCGATCACAGATATTGGGCACACTCCAAATTATATCACACTTGGTTCGCCACAAATCCACAAAGTGATTTTGTGACAACACTGATACTATATATATATATATATATATATATATATATTGTCATCCACAGACAGACTGTTTCGTTCTATCAGAACTCTTCAGTGTGGCTAGACACGCAGGACGCTCGATGCTTCCGCTCTACATGTGAGTTTCAATATCTTTTTATTCTGAAATTAATTATGTATTCGATAGCCGTTGACATTGAGCACTCAACTGGAGATTCCAATCCACCTTTGATTAAACCTTAACAGTCTAAACCTAGACTATTTTCCTTGAATCATAAATACTTATATATATATATATATATATATATTACAGATGGACAAAGTGATGCATCCTCCCCTTCCCTAAGAAGGGTGACCTCTGATTGGCCAACAACTACCGAGGTATAACTCTTATATCCATAGCGGCCAAGATCTACCATGCTCTAGTACGCAATCGTATAGAACACAAAATTGACAAAATACTTTGGAAGAACCAAAATGGCTTTCGGAGAAATAGATCCATAAGATCCCAAATTTTGACAATCCGTTGAATTCTAGAAAGTGTACATGCAAAAAACCTAGTGGCAACAATATTATTTGTCAACTTCTCCGAGGCCTTTGACTCCATATACCGAGGGAAGATGGAGTAAATTCTCTCGCCTACGGCCTACCAAAAGAAACTGTTGTAGCCATAATGATGCAATATAAAAACACCAAAGTAAAAGTCCGCTCTCCGGATGGAGACACAGACTACTTCGACATTGTAGCAGGTGTGCTGCAAGGAGACACATTGCCCCATACCACTTTATCATCTGTCTAGACTACGTGCTTAGAACATCTATTGATAAAATGAAAGACAACGGTTTCAAGCTGACAAAAGAAAGAAGCCCTATCAGCACGGATATCCATGATCCTCTCTCACCACCCCTCCCTATTGTCCATTGCTTCCAGTAGGTCCTCAGGGCTACATGCTGTATGTAAGTTCGAGCTGATCATCCTGCCTTTGCTCGGCCATGTGAAGGGGTCCACAGGAGCATATTGCTTATAAGCTCGTCCCTACATCTCCAGCAGAGTCCCGCATGTCTGGTTCGTCTAATCTTGATAGCTTTCGTGATGGGTGGTAGGTGGCCATACAGCTGCTGCATTGTGGGTGCTGCCTCCAGGGCTTGTTCAATATTGCTCGCATTCTTGTGTAGTTGCCGTCAAGCTCTTTCTCCATACGTTTTGTTAGCGTCCATGTAGTGTATCCATATAGCAGTATCGATACGACCGCTGCTTGGAAGAAACTGCACTTCATTTTATCGGCCAGGTCTGACTTCCATATGACCGCCAGCTTATCGGTAGCTGTCCATGCCTTTGCTAGTTGCGTGTTGATGTCTGTCTCGGTTGATGAGACACTGCTCCCTCGCAAGGTGAACTTGTCAACTAGTTTCAGAGAGTTACTGTTTAGTGTGGAGATGTCGCCTGTTTGATTAAAGCACACATATTCCGTCTTGTGTACATTGACATAGAGGCCTATGCCAGCGGCTACTCGTTCCAGATTATGTGGCAGGGTTTCGGCTTGGTTGGTGCATCTGCCAGAAGCGCTATATCATCGGCGTAGTCCTTTGCGGGGTACCTTCTGCTTCTTTCTTTTGTTAGCTTAAAACCGTTTTCTTTGATTTTATCGATAGATGTTCTAAGCATGTAGTCTAGACAGATGATAAAGAGGTATGGGGCTAATATGTCTCCTTGCAGTACACCTGATACAATGTCGAAGTAGTCTATGTCTCCATCCGGAGAACTGACTTTTACTTTGGTGTTTCTAAAGAGCATCATTATGGCTGCCACGGTTTCTTTTGGTAGGCCGTAAGCGAGAGAATTTGCTCCATCTTTCGTCTGTGAATGGAGTCAAAGGCCTTGGTAAAGTCGACAAATAATATTGTTGCCTCTAGGTTTTTTGCACGTACACCTTTAAGAATTCGACGGATAGTCAAAATTTGTGAGGTTGTGGATCTATTTCTTCGGAAGCCATTTTGGTTCTTCTTCTTGCTGTCAATTTTGGGTTCTATGCGGTTGCGTAGTAGGGCATTGTATATCTTGTCCGCTAAGGGCGTAAGTGTTATACCTCGGTAGTTCTTGGCTAATCTGAGGTCGCCCTTCTTAGGGAAGGGGAAGATACATCCCTTATCCACTACGCCGATGACAGCGCTTCTGGCAAATACATCCGCCCAAGCCGGAGCCTTGCTACATATTCTGGAACGAGTAGCTGCTGGTATAGGCCTCCATGTCAACGCACACAAGACGGAATACATGTGCTTTAATCAAAGAGGTGACATCTCCACATTAAATGGTAGTTCTCTGAAATTAGTGGACAAGTTTACCTACCTAGGAAGCGGCGTCTCATCAACCGAGATAAACATCAACACGTGACTAACAAAGGCATGGACAGCTACCGATAGGCTACCGGTCATATGGAAGTCAGAACTGACCGATAAAATAAAATGTATTTTTTCCGAGCAGTAGTCGTATCGATACTGCTATATGGATTCACTACATGGACGCTAACTAAACGTCTGGAGAAAAAAATTGACGGCAATTACACAAGAATGCTGCGAGCAATGTTAAACAAGTCTAGGAGGCAGCACCCTACAGAGCAGCTGCTGTACGGCCACCGACCACCCATCACAAAAACTATCCAAGTTAGACGAACCAGACATGCAGACACTGCTGGAGAAGTAGGAAGAGCTCATAAGTAATGTACTCCAGTGGACACAGGGACGAGCAAAGGCAGGATTACTAGCTAGAACCTATATACAACAACTCTGTGACAATACAGGATGTAGCCCTGAAGACCTACTGGGAGCGATAGACGATAGAGACGGGTGTCGGGAGAGTGTCAGGGGGCGTGACATGATATATATATATATATATATATATATATATATATATATATATGAACTCTGGGTCGTTTAAAAATGATATTACCAACAAACTATTTCGTTTAATAGTTTGGAGATAACATTATTTTTAAATGAACCAGAATTAATTTGTTTGCACACAGTTAAATTATCTTAATTATTGATATTTAACATTAGTAATTCTATTCATCAAGTATTCATATCTAATTAGATACGAATAATTTGTTTGCACACAGTTAAATAATTTAAAGTATTGCTATGTAATACTAACAATTCCATCAGTAATTTGTTTGCACACAGTTAAATGGTTTCAAGTATGCAAAATGATTACAAAGTTCCATTTAACCCATAGATGTGATCCTAACAGGTACTACCGCTACGGATCAAAGTGAACTTGGGTGTAAGGGCAATGAAGAGGCATCACATTTTTCCTAGTGCTTCACCATCAGACACTCGTTGTAGAAATGTAATCGGCGTATTCTACGGCCCCAGCCGATTGGGCTGGGCTCAATTAGATACCATTACCTAATAGATAATAGTCATTACAAAATAAAAAAACAATTTTTTTCTATCATTTTTAATCAACCTTAAAAAAAAGAGTACTGCCTAAATACACAATACTTCATGAACGAGGCATTTCTAATATATGTATTTATACAATCCTCCCACTATGGGTAGGATGTGTCAAAAGACCAGTCTTTAAGAGATACAGCTGGTTTGAATTCAGTTTTCCTTCCTCAAGACCCAGTTTGCCCTATTATTCAACCATACTTGGCGGTGGGGAGAAGAGATGGATTCTTGCTTTTCAGAGGGGATTAGCGCGATGTGAAACGCAAACAGCCTCAACCAGGTTTCGAACTAGAGTCACCGATTCCATTTACTACGGTGATAAACATCGTGCCATGGACAAATATGCTTGAATATTTTATTCATGATAATTTCTGTAAACTTTCTTTTCGATGTACAATTTCAAATATATATATATATATGAGGGTCATTCAAACAGTTCTGAACACACCCAGATTTTAGATTTGGTGCATACCTCTTATCTTTGCATGGGCCTTACCTGCATAAAATTTAAGAGAGGAATCTGAATTGTTTTTTATTTTGGTTTTTTTTTTTGGTTTTTTTGTTGTTTTTTTTAGTTTACTAAGAAGTGGTAGTGTGTTGGTACGATAAAAATATTCAGCGATTGCTATTTTTTTTCTAAGTGAAGCTTAGAACATTTTGAACGATTCTTATATACATGTATATAGTAGTAAGTAAGTTAGCCGACTATTATCGACGGCGACCCTATGGTGAAATTAGCTCAAACGAACAAGGGTTTTTGCGTGGTGTGTTGCTGAAGGTTAAATATGTGATGGTGAGTGCGTAGGACCAGTAAGCGAGCCATTACTTCTCGCCTGGTCCGTATGGAAAATCTGGATCATTGATTTGCGCTGAGGTGCCAATTTTGGATATTTCTTCTGTTGCTGCGACGTGGACGTGGACATGGGGAGGTTGTCGATATGGGCAGTTGCGCCCGTGGAAGCAATTGAAGCACCTTGCGTAGTTCCTGCAAATTGCCTGACTTTGAACCTTGTCTTTGTATGTCTGATTGGATGTGGATCTGCTACTGAATGGCGTGTTAATTTTTATCTGAGTTCTCCACTAGGGTAGCTACTTGTTTGCAATTGATCACTGCTCTGGCGTGTTCTTGGGCTGTTGAGACCATCGTAGCTTGTTACAGTATGCAGTGGCATTGTGTTCAGTTGTGTCGTCCGTTTTAACGCCACAGTCGAGATATCCTTGGGCCTCACTTGCTATGCCACCTGCTGTGTAGTGGTTGTCCATCGTTTTCACGAGATGGGGGAATATATTAGGTGTTCAAGTCTTGATCATCTCACTCGTTAGCATTGCGCCCACCAGTGAGATGGCTGTATCAACGGTCAGCTCTATAGAATTGTCCTTTTTGAATTTATTTTTTATATGGACGGTCGCCTCTCTAAGGGTGTTTTCGAGCCGACCAGCGAAATCGATTGTCATCTCGCCATTTAATCTTTGTAGGTCCCAGGATCGACTGGGCTGTAGGAAGTTGGACATCTGTTTGTTTTGGGTTGCTATGAGGTACGATTTCAGTTGCTCGAAACCAGATATGTCTAGCTGTGAATCCACCATTTGTTGAAAAATGCATCGATCAAGCAATCATTTGGCGGTTTTCATGAGTTCCTCTTTTATTTCAGCGTATCTAGAGAGGTCTGCTTTGATGTTGATTGTGTAGACCTGGTTCAAATCGGTAATAAAACGATGTACGCCGTTATTCGGATTAATACTTTACGTCCCTCGTGGCATCCCGTAAGGACTGTTGTCGCTTCATAAGTCTGTGGTGTATTTGTGTGCGTGGGAGACGATGTTGTTGTGGTGGCCAGACTCAGAGCAGCGAGCATGTCGTTTATGTCTTTTTGCGCCACGGCAATCGTCGCCTCGTCAGGACGTGTTGGACTGTATAAACTGGCACTACTCAATTTTATATTGAGTTGTGCCAGTTTATGTTTTTCTCTGATGCTGGACAGTTCGGCACGTGTAAGACTTGAATAAGTCATTTTCTTTATTGCACGCTTCTGACACCAGTTGTTATATCAAGTGTATGGTTGCAGGGAAAGAACAAAACGCAGAGTTGTAAATCAAAGAAGACAAGCGAAAAAATTCAACAATTATCTTAACAAAAAAAAAAAAATGTTTAAATAATTGTGTTGGTGAATATGAAAATCTGTGTGAAATGGAGAAGTAAAATGTTCGGTAGTTGTATAAGTAGGAATGAATGAATTTTTGGAATTTTAGCGTGTGTTGAGGGTAGTAGAATTAATAAAAATGTTTCAGTATTTGTGTTGGTAAGAGGGAATTACAGACTTACGCGGTCAACCAGGGAAGAAGAATGCCGGCGTTGAAGAAGTGGAATGTATGTTGGGTGGTGATTCTCGGGTCACGCGGCTTCCATCAAAAGCCACAGTAGAAAGGTTAAGACAACTGTTGTGTGATGTTGAAAGTTGTAGGTGTCGGCAGTCGATGTTTAAGCGTCTGGCTCTCACCTTTCTTTTTGGACCTCGAAAGAATCTCGTCTTTTATAGTTCTCCCATCCTTGATCCCGGATCAACTTTGGTTTTTCTTTCTCTTTTTTTTTTTTTTACTGCAAAGTTTATCGATTGATCAAAAAATTACTTTTAATTTTATTTTTGAGATTAATTCCATCAAAATTTCACCGTGCGCGGAGCCTATGTGCAGAGACGCATTTTTTTTTTTCATTTTGAAAAAAATCTCGGCCTCGGCAACATCCGGCGAGTGCTCTCCTGTACTGTTAATTGGAATTGCTATTATTTTGTTTATACGATAAATCAGAAGAGATCTCTATCAGTCATATAAGAAAGCCCCCCACAATTATTATTATAATTGATAATGATAAATTTCGTTTGGGTCAACCCTCTTTAGTCAGAATTATCCTGAAGATCCGTTAGGTGAAAACTAGTTAGAAAGTTTCTGACTCTTTTAGGCATTCTTGTTTTGCTCTACTTAGTGTAATAAAGTACTTTTACGTATTAGCTTAGGTAACTTTGTCAATGTTTTTTTCTTTTGGCTTGGTATTGCGGCACGGATAGATTATTTTCAAGCAGTATGGATGTTTTGGTCTTTTCTTTTTTTATTAAATTTTTCCCAGATATCCATATTTATCAACCCCTCTGCTCGGGCAGGATATGACATAAGGTCAATTTTTAAGCGGAGTTTAACAGGTTTGAATTCAGAGTTTTCCTTCACCTAGACTAGTTGCCTCACCAAGGCTGAAGAACCCAGTGTGCCCTACTATTTACCCATAGCTGGGGGGAGAATAATTGGATTCATACCTCTTGAAAATTCACTATGTTATTGCTATACATCTTATGAGATGACTGACCAATTTTTAGGATTTCTGATTCAAATGAACAGCTATAGCAGCAATTGGAATACACCCTACTAAAGCCTGATTGTCACAGCTGGTGATTTTCAAAAATACAATACGACACTTTAGAAGAACGATATGCTATAAAATTCTGTTTTAAACTTGGAAAAAATGCCACAGAAACGTATGGAATGCTTCAGACTGCTTTTCGGCCATTTTGCATGGATCGAGCCTCAGTTTTTGAGTGGTATAAGAGATTCAACGAAGGCAGGGAGTCTGTGATGAGAGGGATGATGAGAGGTGTTGGAGGAGTAAGGAAGTCAATACACCACAGTTGATTGGCCAAAGGGTTAGGGTTACTATGTTGAGGTTTTAAGGGAGTTCAGGAAGAGATTCGGTCGGAAGAGGCCAGCACTCTTCAAATCGAGTCAATGGCATTTCCACCAGGACAATGCACCAGTCCACAACTCCATCCTTGTCACAGACTATATGACCAAGATGGGAATCAAGAAAGTTCCTCACCCTTCCTATAGTCCAGACCTTGCTCCTTGCTCCTTGACTTTTGGTTATTCCCTAAGCTCACAGGCTGTCGTTATGAGACAATCAAGGAGATGAAAGAGGCTGTGACGAAGGTCATTGATACGCTCACACAAGAGAACTTCCATGGGGCCTTCCAGAAGTTGTTGGAACGGTACAACAAGTGCATTGCAGCCGGAGGAGATTACTTCGAAGGGGACTAGAGTTTCATATGTGTATTATCAATAAAAGTGCCCATACGAAAAAAGTCTGGAAACTTATTTAATGATCCTCGTATGTATTCTTCAATCCAGTAAATCCGGAGTAGGGAACAATTCCGTCAGGACAAATAAATTATTCAAATTTCGAATATTTAAATATTCCTGGTAAAGAGCTCAGTGTAAATAAAATTCACAGAGCAAATAATAAGAAAAGGACCGGAACTAGCCTTACATGGGTGAAGGCTACACCAAGCTGAAATGGATTACTTTTCTCCTTCTCCTTCCTTCCTTTGACTATCCCTCCTATCTAGTTGTAATTTATTTTATTTTCTTATTCGGCCTGATGAAGTCCTGTTAAAAACTATTTTAGAGTCTTTGGTTCATATCAATGCTCTTAACAGGATGGAAATAAATTTATTATCCTAATGTGACCGAATATTGTTTTTTCTTAAAATAATATATATATATATATAAATATATATATATATATATATATATATATATATAGTTTGCTATATTTATGTATGAGAAGTATACAATATTGGTGATAGAGGTAACATATCAAAGCTTGGATAGTATAGATACCGTGTCAAAGGCGCTTTATGACGGTCAGTTTCTCACCGATATGATCGAACCAATTTTGGTAATGATGGTCAGATGGTTGTATAGGCAGTCATCAAGCGTTGTTGATTCCTTGTTTATGCTATCTAGATTTATATATATAGAATAGAAAAAATAGAAAAATACATTGGGCAATATAACAGCGGTCTTTTGATTTTAAATCAAAATAGACCATTTATTTATCTATTTATTTATTTATTTTTCATTTACCTACAGACACTGATACTGTGTTCTTTGGTAATTAAGATTTGATAATATCCGTTTTGTTTGTATAGAAATAATAAAATCATAGTATCTTTGATTATAAAGAAAATTAACCTTTCATAGATAATTAGTAAGCTATACTTATTTTTAAGGGATACTGTACATATATCAACATAATGATAATTCTAATCAGAGATAGATAGAACTTGAACTGAGTCGAAATGAATAATTTTTTTTTATATAAATTTCACATTAACAACATTTCAAGGATTATTTACTGTTCAATAAAGATAAACTATGTCTTTTTAGTTGGAACGCTGTTGTTTTTGTTTTCGTTTGTGTTTTTGTTTGTTGTCTGGGGTATTTTGTTTTTTGTTTTTTGTTTTTGTTTTTTTTTTTTTTGTTTTTTCTGTTTTTGGGGGGTGTTTTGGGGGGGGTTGTCTTGTTTTTCTTTTCCATTCATTTACAAAAAAAAGATTTTGTGATCTGTCTACCAGCAGTTTTTGTTATTGTATCTCTCTTGCAAAAATTTCATTGACCCACTTTTTCTGTCAGACCGGCTGACCCAGTGAACAGAGCGGAACGTTACACATGCTCAGTCATTTTTCCGTTGCACCTGTCATCACTAACAACAATCAGCTCTTGGTTCGATTTACATTACTTTCTTATTCTCCAGGCATCATTATTTCAGTGTCTTTCTTTCCTGAGTTCATATTGGTTGCTATTGTATTCTCCCCGCAGTGTCAGAGGCGTTATGAAACGAGATTGAATGCTATAGTGATCAGTGAGTGGAGCCATATTATAATCAACTTCATTCACAAAATATATATAATCGTTGTCTTCCTTCATCTTATCTATCTATCTATCTATCTATCTATCTATCTATCTATCTGTTTAAGAGTTCTTCCTAACATATTCATGGAGCTTAAGCTACGAAATGACTTCTTCAATGAAAGAACGATAGAAATGTTCCTTTGTCTTTTTGGTAAATTTGATGTAATAAAATCAACTACACTAACAAAATATATATAGTCATTATCACAGTTTATTCTATCTATCTATCTATCTATCTATCTATCTATCTATCTGCGAGTTTTTACTCAAATATTCATGAAACTTTAGCCACGAAATGGATACTTAAAAAAAAAACAAAAACGGCAAATTTAATTTACTGTTAAGACAGGCAGAAAATGCAAGTTTCAGTCAGATCTCTTTGTTGAATATCGATGAGTCTGTCCAGTACTTAGATGGATGACCATTTAGGAACAATAGGTAACATAAGCAACCCAAAACTTGTCTGCTTGCCTGTCAGCCAGACAAAACAAAGTTTCGTAAATAATAGCTATCACCAACAACAGATTACAGTTAAGCATTGTTCATCTTGTTCAGTACTTAGATGAGTGACCATTTAGGAACAGTAATTACCGTGAATAACTTTATGACCGACCAGATAAAACAATGCTAAGCAAATAACAGCCATCACAAATAAAAATTTATGATCGAGTATTGATGAGTCTGTTCAGTACTTAGATGGCAGATTAGTAATGAACAAGCCGAAACCTGGCTGCCAGACAAAGCAGTTCTTATTAAATAACAGCTATCGCCAACAGCAACTTACAGTCAAGCATTGATGAGTCTGTTCAGAACTTAGTTGAATGACCAGTAATGAACAGTAAGCAAGCTGAAGACTGCCTGCCAGACAAAGCAGTTCTTATTAAATAACAGCTATCGCCGACAGCAACTTACAGTCAAGCATTGATGAGTCTGTTCAGTACACAGATGAATGACCAGTAATGAACAGTAAGCAAGCTGAAGACTACCTGCCAGACAAAGCAGTTCTTATTAAATAACAGCTATCGCCGACAGCAACTTACAGTCAAGCATTGATGCGTCTGTTCAGAACTTAGTTGAATGACCAGTAATGAACAGTAAGCAAGCTGAAGCGAGCCAGTCAGACAAAGCAATCTTATCAAATAACAGCTATTGCCAACAGCAACTTAGTCAAGCATTGATGGGCTTGTTCACTACTTAGATGAATGACCCGTAATGAACAGTAAACCTACCGAAGCTTGCCTGCCTGCCTGCCAGACAAAGCAATTCTTATCAAATAACAGCTATCGTCGACAGCAACTTACAATCAAGCAGTGATGTGACTGTTCAGTATTTATATGAGTGACCATTAAGGAACTAGTTACATTACGTGACCAGAGACCAGTCTTCTAGACAGAGCAAAACTTAATAAATAACAGGTACACTATTTTTTTACTTGCTGCACGGATTCAGATCACCAAGGCTAAGCAAATCTCCTCATTACTTAGATGAGTGGCTCAACTCCTCTCAACCAAACTATTAATTTTGGTACTTTTTCATCAAAGAATATGAACATATAATGAATGCTATTCTCTAACCTTTAGGCATAAAATAACCCTAGACGAGCTGACATGCAGTTAAAATCAATCAATCAAACTGATTACCCTAATGCAATTTTTTTCGGTGAGTCCTTGGGGCGTAGTGGCTAAAGTACCGGACTGAGGTATTCATATTTACCCAACCCCTCCGCTCGGGCAGGATATGACACAAGGTCGATTTTTTTAAGCGAAGTCTAACAAGTTTGAATTCAGAGTTTTCCTTCTAGACTAGTTGCCTCACCAAGGCTGAAGAACCTAGTCTGCCCTACTATTGACCCATAGCTGGAGGGAGAATAATTGGATTCATACCTTTCCCAAGGGTATTAGTGCTATGTGAAATGCAATCAGTCTCGGCCAGGATTTGAACTCGTTTTGCCGTGTCCATTTCCTACGACGATAACCATTACACCACGGACACCTCCTACTGGACTGAGGTATTGTAGCAAGCGAGTTCGAACTCCTGTCTGGCTATTGCATTTAATCTCTGACAGATATCCTTGGTAGTGGTATGAACCACCCTATTTACCTAATTATGAGTTAAATAGTACCGTAACTGTCCTTCAACGAGGATGACTTTGGCATTAAGTATCCTACAAAGGTAAGAATAAGAAACTGAAACTGCATTACTTTTTCATGAGTAAGAAACCAAAGTTGAGCGCCTTGCTGTGGCGTCAGGGTTTGTAATCTAGTCTTGTAGACTATAGTACTGAGTTCGAACCGCACTGCTTGCTCCACAATTGTAATCCTGTGTTGTAGTTAGCTAAACTTAGCAACTACTACGAAACAAAATTAGAGTCAGGTTTTCTTGGTATGTCAGCCGTGAGCTAATTGCTTTCAACACCAATTATAGATGTTTGAATCTACTCAACGGATTTGCATTGCACAGTCTCCAAAATTAAATAGTTCTTTTTTTCTAAGCTACGGCAGAGGCATGTTAACATCTTGGCACTCGTTTGTGATCCACAAGAAAGCAGTCTTGTAAGTTCTATGTGTTATAGACATAATCTTATAGACGTAATCTTAAAACAAAAACAAAAAAAAAAGAATGCCAAATGGCATCTGTCAATTTCTTAAAACTTCAAATCTGCGCCTGGAAAATCACGCTGCTTCTCCAGGCTGCAATCCTGGTCAAAGATGTTCAATCTCCAATTCATTACATATTGTTTAAAGAAAAAGTGAAAGTGTATACTACTTTGCACCATTGTCCTCGTTGGAGTTTCTAGAACGAAGTTGGAAGCAGCATCAGACTAATTTAAGAATTCCAGCACCAGAAATTTCGTCAGAGTTTATTCTCGAAGTTTTTACTATGTGTAGGTACAGCTTCAAGGCAGCGGAAATGAGAATTCAGAGTCGTCTTTCTCCTCAGCTGGCTCACAACCAAGGTTAGAAGAACCAGTCTGCCTTTTCATAACCAGTAAACTACCATATGATGTGAGTAAATACGAATTCTATTATTGATTGTAAATGTAAGAACAATAAAAAAATATCTCAAAACTAAAGTCACAATAAAGTACTCAACATTTATTACTGTTGAAACTTCCAATGTCCTTATGAACGTTTCGGAATTAAATGTTTCGGCCAATTCAATCTATAGCCGCCTTCGTTACACACCAAAAAAAAAAAAAAAGGCGCTTTAAACGCTAGTTGATTGTAAGTTACTTACAGATTTAAGTGTATGGATTTACCCAAACCTTCCCTCACAGGCAGGATGTGACAAAAAGTCAATTTTCATTCGGAGCATCGCTGGATTCCTTCTCTAACCAAGGCTAAAGAAGCCAGTCTGCCCTGCTATTAACCCTTAGGTGGAGGTAACAGACGGATTCATGCTTTTATCAAGGGCATTAGCACGAAGTGGAATGCAAGTAGCTTCGTCTGTGATTTGATCTCGGGTTGCTGGTCTATCTACAGGTCTATATATCATAGTATATCAACCATTACTTTCTGGTTCACTCAGATCCGTAGATTTTGGGTGTAATCTATGGGCCGAATAGAACTTTGAAAATTATTTGTATTAGATGGAATATTTTATACTATATAACTGGAAATTATATGCATTACGAATTGGGAATTAAAGCTATAACTGTTTTTTAGTTTGGTTTGGTTTGGTTTGGTGTGCCGCTTAGAAAATCTAAGTATATCTTAAATTTGCCACAAGGAAGAAGAATCTAATGAGGATTGAACTCACTACTAATAATGATTTACTTAGCGTAGATTTGTTTGGCACATGAACTGATGTATGGAACACCGAGTAAGAATCAAACTCAAAAACAACAGTCTGATAGTCTAACCTGCCAACTATTATACCACGTGAGACAGACCAAAGTAGAATATAGATTTGACAAAGGACAAATGAGGATTGAAATCACTACTCATAAGTTATTGGTTTGCGAGATTTACTGAGAAGTCAGGAAGTTTTATTTAGTTTTTGGTTCAATGAGCTCAGAAGATTGTTTATGATACTTTCTATTCCGAAGTGGTCACCCATCTAAATACTGACCAGGATCATAGCTGTTTAACTTGAGTGATCTGTCGGGAACTGATGCATTCAACATGATTTGACGGTAAATTTAAAAAACGAAGGTTCACTTAGATAAGGCATAAGGTCGCAAGTAAAAGGTACACATAAGATTGACATGGGTAATATTAATAATAATGACGATGGAGTTTCGTAACGGTTATCGACGCAGAAAGCGAAATAGACGAACCGAGTGAGGTACAGGTGCTTTATTTTGCGTTGACTTTATTACTGTTAGGAATTATTAAGCTTTGGGAGAGTCTCCGTGGCATAATGGTTGAAGTGTTAGACTGCGGCCTTGAAGTAAGCGAGTTCAAACTCCAGTCACACTATTACGCCCACTTTAGGATTAATACCTTCAGGAAAGACAAGAATTCCCTTATCTCCCCAGTTATGGGTTAATCAGTATCACTGTTGTTCTTCAACAAGGATGACTTTGGCATTTAATAAACCAATAAGGCGTGGGCGTATTCTCCGACCCGTAAGTATAAGTTGGCGACCGTAGCCGAGGGCGACCAGAAGGCTCCCTTTTCAATAGCTACTACACCGAGGTGTAGGAAAAGGCGCAACTCCTTTCCCTGGATTGCTCTACTTTACCCTTGATACGTATCTTATACTGCTGAGTGTTACGCAAGGAGGTATCAAGTACTATTTTCAAAGTCTTCGGTATGATGCGACCAGGGACTGAACCCAGGTCTCCCGGACCATTGGCGAGCACTCTACCCACTAGTGGGTAGAGTGGAAATGGGAAAACTATTTATATTAGATAGATAAGTAATTAATATATATATTATATTAGATAGATTAGTAATTAATATGCCATTA
The DNA here is from genome assembly GCA_963585895.1 of Sepioteuthis lessoniana. Classification (NCBI taxonomy): domain Eukaryota; kingdom Metazoa; phylum Mollusca; class Cephalopoda; order Myopsida; family Loliginidae; genus Sepioteuthis; species Sepioteuthis lessoniana. The sequence goes on from OY757910.1 coordinate 80,486,654, forward strand.
AACAAAGAAACCAAATCCAATCATTAAGCTTTGCTTAGTTAGGACGCAGGCCTCAGGTTGCTAGCTATTACTTAGGGATGAGTTACTTGAACTCTATAAATGCTTGCGTCTCCTGTCGATAAGGTTTAGAATATACTTATTGTATCTCCTACAGATGGAAAGGAACACTCAAAAAAGTGGTGTCCTGTGTATGACATTAAACTACATCTGATAGTGAGGTTTGAGTTCTGGGGATTGTGGAGCACCCCTTCCTTAACATTACTTCCTGGTCCAATCTGATCCGTGAAGTTAGGGTCTAATCTATGGGCCGAATAGAACTTTGAAAATTACTTATATTTGATAGAATATTTCATACCATATAACTGTAAATTATATGCATTACGAATTGTGAATTAAAGCTATAACTGTTTTCTAGTTTGGTTTGGTTTTATAGCATATCAACCATTGTAGATTATTTCATGCCAAATTTGGTTTATACGTATATATTAGATATATATACATTTATCAACCCCTCCGCTCGGGCAGGATATGACACAAGGTCAATTTTTAAGCGGAGTTTAACAGGTTTGATTTCAGAGTTTTCCTTCTCCTATATCAGTTGCCTAACCAAGGCTGAAGAACCTAGTCTGCCCTACTATTTACCCATAGCTGGAGAACAATTGGATTCATACCTTTTCCGAGGGTATGTGAAATACAATCAGTCTCGTCCAGGATTTGAACTCGTGTCGCCATGTCCATTTCCTACGACAATAACCATTACACCACGGGCCCCACACACACACACACATATATATATATATATATTAGATATATATGATTTGTAAACATAAGTCAACTAAGTTAATTAGTTTCAAGTATAGCTATGTATCCCGAACAATTCAATTAAACATCAGTCATTTGTTTACATACAGTTAAATGACCAAACTGTTCAATTTCAAAAAATTCAATTTAGCATAAGTCATTAGTTTGCGCTCAGTTTAGATATCAAACAGTTCTATTTGACCCATTGATAGGACACTGTCAGGTGCTACCACTCTGGATCAGAGTGGACGCAGGAGCGATGGCAATGAATAGGTACTCCATATTCCTGAAAGCTCCAGCATTACTGAAGCCTCACCATCAGATTGTTTAAAGTCATATCTAGGACACGCATTGCAGAGATGCAATCGGTGTATTCTACACCCCGACCGAGCTAATTGTTTTATAAGATCTATTATTATTATTATTATAGTGACTTAACCATCTTGTCGGTGTAGCTTAGAATACACCAACTGTATCCCCAGCAGTGAGGCAAGACCCTCCCCTCAAAAGAGGTGTCCTGGGTATGACACTAAACTGTATTGGATTGTGAGACTCCAGTTCTGAAGATCTAGGGAGTCTCACGCTAAAGCATTCATGTCACGTGAGATCACTAAAGTTAAAACAATTCAGTATATATATTTGACCACTTAGGAACAGCAGGTACTGTAAGCTACCTGCGTGCCAGACAGAATAAAGCTTTATAAATAGCAGCTTGCTGCTTATTTACACGACATCGGTATAAAGTGGCTGTTGCACGAAGTAAGCAGAGATAAGGTCAGGAATCACCGACGTCCGCGTATCCCTTATCATGAAATCTTCCCACAAATATGAACAACTTTTACATATATTCTACTTATTGGAGGCGCTCATCGTGTAATGGTTATCGTCCTTGAAAAAAGACCCGAGTTCAAATTCTGGACGAGGCAGTTTGCATTTCACATAACGCTTATACCCTTGGGAAAAGCATTGCATCCAATTATTCTCCTTCCGGCTGTGAGTAAATAGTTGGGCTGAAAGGGCCTCTGACCCTTGGGTGGCAACCGGTCTAGGAGAAGGAAAACACTGAATTCAAACCTGTTAAACTCTGCTTAAAAAATTTACCTAGTATCACATCCTGCTCATTGAGAACGAGTTGGGCAAATACTTGCTGTTCTCACTTCGGTCGTAAGTACGGTTCATAGTAACTCGAGGATCATCCGTGGTATTTCTGTTAGTCTCGCCGACCAATTGCGAGTAGAGAGTGCGATCCTTGCTAGATGCAGCCTTGTGCCAAATCCAAGCAATGCAAAGTTTTTAGGTGCATCATAACCCATAATGATATACCGTTAAACAGTTAAACCAAACCAAACCTTTACAAATGAATCAAATATCGGTATTAAATAACCTATAAATGTGAGTAGACTCTTTACTGTTTGTTTGGCGCTCTTGTTACCTCGTTTCCTTCTACATATATTTCTAGGCCCCCTCTCCAAAAGGCTGAACACCCCCATACATACACATACTTTGAGAACCACGGGGAGGTAATCAAACATCAACACTTGGCAAAAGGAATAGAACAGCGGTAGATTCACCTCATTCGTTTGTCCTCCTGTACGCTTACCACTAAGCTTACCACTCCGTCTATACCAATTCAATAAAAACCCGCAAAAACCAGTTCACTGATCTTTACGCAAATACCCCCCAGCATCCTCAATAACGCACGGTTTGTGTACAATGTGCCTTATTATTCTTTCTTACTTTTTCTTTTTTTTCTTTTTCTTTTTCTTTCTTTCTTTTTTTTCCTCACTTTTTTATTTTATTTTTTTTTTTTTCTTCTACCCGCTTTAACTCCCTAACTCGACTGCCTGCCCCACTTCTGTTATCGCTCCCTACTGAACAATGAGCGTACACACCCTCAAACTTAGCATAAAATACAGGAACATGTCACTCCCACTTTTAATAACCAGGCTTGCCGCTGACAACACGACGCTTATTTTACTCGCACGAGAAACAGCCGCGCGTGTGCTCCTAATGTCACGCTCGTGTCCATATCTGAGAAGGTGTGACCGACGTGGCTAAGCTGGTAACCCTCCCCCTGTTTTTCTCCCTCTCTCTCTCTCTCTCTCTCTCTCTCTCTCTCTCTCTCTAATATAATAAAAACTCCATTACGATCTTCCCAAGCGTTCTTACAACGAAGATGAATATTTTACAGCCTATTGTGACTGTTCGGCCTACTCGACCTCGAATGGGGGTGTCCTGGGGTGTAATGGTTAAAGCGATGGACTGCGGAATCGTAGTACACGAGTTCGTATTCCAGTCGCGCTATTACGTTCACTTTCGGGCAAATACCCTTGGGAAAGGTATGAACCCCCTTATCCTCCCAGCTATGGGTTAAATAGTACCACTACTGTTCTTCTCGGAGAATGGCTTTGGCATTAAATAACCTAAAAAGAGTTGATATGCCATTAAACAAAGAAAGACCAAGAAAGACCAAGTCGACCTCGAATCCACTATATGTGACTGCATAAAAATACATTTCAGTATCCTATAAAAACTCTAATGAATTAACCGCCTTGTCGGTGAGGCTTAGAAGACACTGACTGTATCTCCTGTAGAATGGTAAGACTCTCTCCTAAAAGAAGAGGTGTCTTGGGTATGACACAGCTGTATCTGAAGGTGAGACTCCACTTCTGGAGATCTGGGGAGTGCAGAACACTTCTTCATTGTTATTACGATCAGATCTAGTCTCACTCAATGTAGTACCTGTTAGGGTCCCGTCTAGATGTCAAATAGATCTGTTTAAAAATTATTCGTATTCGATAGGATCGTGTGCAAAAAAGAAAAAAGACCTCTTAAGAAAGAACTGCACAAAATATGTAAATATGAACGTGATTCCGACACCACTATGTATAAATAGCCCCAGACGGGTCGACATTAGTTCTGGGGAGTGTGGAGTACTCCCAGGTCAACTCTGATCTTAGGTGGTACTACTTGTCAAGCTCCCATATATGGGTCAAATAGATCTGTTTAAAAATCATCCATATTCGATAGGAATACCTGATGCCATATAACTATAAATCGTTTTTTATCAAGAATGATAACTTCAAGCAATAATTGTATTTACAAAGGATTATTATTGATATTATTATTAATATTATTATTATTATTATTTTGAGAGTTTTCACACCAGCGTTAGCCAATAGTTTCTCACTGGACAGCAAGTCTCTTCAAGTCTCCAAGACTCTCCTCAGTATTCTGGTCGATTTTAATAATGCTGTAGTTTGGATGGTCTCCACTCGCCCTCTTATTTCCGAGTCCTCCAGTCCCTGAATCAATCCTTTGGTGACTGTACCAAGAGCACCAATTACAACTGGTATCACCGTCAATTTCATGTTACGGATTTTTTTCAGTTCCCAAGCAAGGTCGAGGTACTTATCCTTCTTTTCCCTTTCTTTCAATTTTACTCTGTGGTCAGCCGAGACAGCAAAGTCCACAATTCGGCAAGTTCCCTTTTTTCTTATTGTTTTTTTGTTTTTTGTTAACTATTATTAGGTCTGTTCGTCTGGTCGTCAGGCCGAGAATCGGTGATCCGTTTGTATTTCAAAGTCCCAGAAGAGTTTATACGTTTCATTTTCCAGGGCGGGTTCTGAGTTGTGGATAAAACATTTGTTCGTATGGTCAAATTTCTATTTCTTGCACAATTTCAAATGGATCACCTTCCCCACCCAGTCGTGTCTAGTCTTATACTCTTTCTATGCTAGTTTGCTGCATTCACTTATTATGTGATTGATCGTTTCGTTTCTATCACTACATTTGCTATTTTGTTGCGTCTTACCAATTCTTGCTTTGATATAATTGGCCCTTATGGCGTTGTTTTGTGCTGCTATTAGAAGAGATTCCGTTTCTCTCTTAAGATTTCCCTTTCTTGGCTGCATCCAAGTTTTCTCAGGTAAGATGTCACTTGTTTGTTGCTTAAAATGTCCATACAGTTGTTTTTCTTCCCATTTTTGTTTTCTAGTTATTTTTGTTCTGTTGATCCTCGTGTTGTCAGTATTGTTTCTGGTGGTTGTAATCAGTCTTTCTCTGCGCTTTTCTATGTAGTCTTCGAGTATTATTATCATTATCATAATTATTTTACTCTTTTGAGATCGGCCCTAATACTAAGAAGAGTCCTGGATACTTGAGAAGACTTGCTGTCACTCAAACTCCAGGGAGAAAGCATCAGCTAACGCTGGTGTGAAAAACTCTCAAAAGAGTAAAATAATAATAATCATCACTGTTAATTATCATTATTATTATTATTATTATTATTATTATTATTATTTACGTGAAACCATATAACTGTGACCAAAGAAATGACTGTCATTAAATGAAAAAATTACTTGGAACCATATAATTATATAAGATATGATTTCTTTGGTTTAATGGCATATCAACCTTCGTGGATTATTTTATGCAAAATCCATCCTTATAGAAGAACAGCAGTGGCCCTATTTAACCCATCACTGGGTGGATAAGGGGTTTCATACCTTTTTTCAAGTCTATTTGTCAGAAAGTGAACGTTATAGTGAGACTGGAGTTCAAACTCGCTTACTACGCTTTCGCGGGCCATCGATTTAACCATTATACCACGAGGACACCCCTTTGTTAGATATGAATACTTGAAACCATACAAAAGTGTACAAAATATTTGTATTAGAAAGGAATGCTTGATGTCATATAACTGCGGGAAAAACTCTTGAGAAACAACTAAACAAAAATGTAGATATGAATGTATTATGAACGCGAGTCCCTAATCCCTAGATATAAAATGACCTTCGATGGATTGACATGCCGTTAAAATCAATCAAACCAACAAACTCTCAATTAATCTTGTGAATTAATAAGTACTAGTTAAAATACCCTGTCACTCCTGGGTAAAAAGTTCAAGACCTGGATCACAATTTATTTTACACTCTTTATTGTCAAATTAAAAAACTTATACCTAACATTTCCTTCTGTAATTATTACAATAAACTGTAAAATAAATGTTCATTATAGAAAAAAGTAAGTAAAGTTGATGACCTTAGTTGGTGACCCGAAGGCTCCTTTTTCAATAGTTACAACATCGAGGTGTAGGAGAGGGTGCCACTCCATTCCCTGGATTGCTCCACTTTACCCTTGATCCGTACCGCTCGCCAATGCTCCAGGAGACCGGGGTTCAATCCCAGGTCGAGTCATACCAAATACTGAAAATATGGTACTTGATGCTGCCTTGCTTAACACTCAGCATTATAAGGTAAGGATCAAGGGTAAAGTGGAGCAATCCAGGGAATGGAGTAGCGCCATTCCCTGCTCCTTGATGTAGTAACTATTGAAAAGGGAGCCTTCGGGTTACCAACTAAGGTCGCCAACTTTACTTATAGAAAAAAATTACCGATTATATTTTATATCATCCGACTAGCAAAATAACCGAGTATTGGCTGGGATTTAAAAAATAATTTGAAAAACATTGAAGCACAAACAAAAATTAATTCAATTTATTTTCCCTACAAATGAATCTTGTCTTAATGATTTTATTGTAAAAAGTCCCAATCCTCCAACGAAATTTGCTTTCTCGATGAATTGGATTTCCTTGATCAATTCAAACTAAAATATCCCAGGCAGCCCCAGTGAAGGAAGATTTACCCACGAGCCGAGGAGACTCTGAGTAGAATCAGTCGTTTTTCGCGAAAGTTGCAAGGAAAATGATAATAATTTTTTTCCTACAGATGTCAATTTTATTTGCTTCCTGGATGAATTAGGCTTTTTGGTGTGCTTGGAACAATCTCCAAAGGCCTGGATACGAGATTGAGAGAACTAGAGATCAGAGGAAGAATCGACACTTAGCAAATCACAGCACAGTTAAGATCAGCTAGAATACTTAGAAGTGTCCTGGAGACCTAAGGAGACATGCTTACTCAGACTTCTGTGAAAAACCATCAACAAACGCTGGTACGAAAAAATCACAAAGAGTAAAATAATATCATTAAGGGTTTTCGGGCTATTGTCTTCATCGTTATTGTTATTTCCACAACGTTTCGGCCGATATGTCCTCCAGAGGTTGCAGGTTCAATCCTGACTGCAGGCGAGTAACAATACAGAAATACTTAACACTTGTACCCGGTTATGGCTAAAAAACAAAAACGTAAAGTTCAAGATTGATTTCAAAAATTTTGTAACGAGGGCGAGAGGCTTGAAGATAAGGAGAGTGTATTTTTATTTGATCTTTTGGTGGGGATAGGCAGTCCTTCAGAATTTCTAACTCTGAAGTCACATTCTAGGTACATATTTACCCAACCTCTCCGCTATTGGCAGGATGTGACACAAGGTCAAATTCTAAACAGAGTACAGCTGTTTTTTTCTTTCTTGTAGACTGGTAATCTAACTAAGGCTAAAGAACCCAGTCTGCTCTACTATTCACCCATAGTAGGAGCAAAAACAGATGGATTCATGCTTTTCTAAAGGGCATTGACGCAAAATGAATCGCCAACAGCCACGTCCAGGATAGTCAATTACATTTCCTTCAACATCATATTTTTGGTAGACGCTGATCTGGGACACAGGTTGTAATTTTACTGTAAGCTTCGAAAATTCTTTCTTATCTTGTCAAAAATTTCAAAATTTTTCAAAAAATTACATACTCTTCTCATTATGAGTTAAAACATATAATCATCCATTAAATCAAAATATCATTTCATGCGAAAACGCTATTATTTTTCCCGCCAGAAAAATGAAAGTTCTGAAACTTTTTGACACTGATAAAAAAGGAATGAATTCAAGATGCTATAACTCACTTAAAAGCAGAGCTTCTTAAAATGGTTTATATATATCGCTGGAGCGGAGGAAAAATCTTAATCGGATGAATAAAGGCATAAGGGGTCAACAGGGGGGGGGATTTACTAGTTTGAATTCATAAATCCTTTTATAACCGAAGAAAAAAATTACTGGCTCATGTAGATTAGTTTTTAGACATCGTACTCTGAACAGAAAAGCTAAATGGTGACCACTAGTGACGTGTCAATCGCATACGAACCGGTCAAATGAACCGGTTTACATAAACGAACAATGTTGAAGTGAAAAGTGCAAGTTTAGACGCCTTTCTTGTAGAAGAATTTATTGAAATGACTCTCGATCTTGAAGTGAAGTCTATTTAATGGAATATAACAGGATGAGCAAAAAAGACAACCAAAAAGAGGGGAAATTTGCTTGTTTGTGTTTATAAATCACTTTATAACAAAACAAAAACAACTGGATCATCTAAACTAGCTGCCAGGAATGGAAAACTGCAGAAAAATATCCCAAACTTTCTTCAATTGTTGAGCCTATTTCACTAACTTTTCCAAGTTCCTATATAGTGGAATTTGGATTTAGCCATGTGCATTATTTACTCAGCAAAAAAAAAAAAAAAAAAAAGAAGTACTTTGAACATAGAATGTGAGGATTTGTAATTTAAACTCCCAAACCTGCCATCTAATATTCATGATCTCCTCTATACCCACCAATATTCTTCCCATTTAAAATAATTCGAGGAATAAAAAGCGCGTTATGGTTTACATATTCTTTTCTCATATAAATAGTTTTAAACATTAATAAATTAGTTATGTTTTGTAATTTAATATTCATTTAATTCATTTGGGTAAGAAGAGAAATTAAATTTGGTGCATCAAATAAAAAGTTTTAGAAGTCCTAATCTAGAGCATGGAATTTCTGGAGAATTAAACAATGGTAAAAAAAAACTGTTGACTACTTCTATGGCTAATAATAAATATTCACAAAAATTTAATTTATTTAACATTTTTCAAGTTGGACAGTATTATAAATAATCCGGACTTAAACAAAAATCTAAATATGAATCTCTTAAAGTTACAGTCACATAAATATATATCTATTGGCTAGAAAAACGTCTTTACATTTAATCGACAAACTTTATAAGTTGATTCGTCTAAAATTTGGTTGCCCAGTCGGCTGGGGCTGTAGAATACACTGACTGCTTCTCTGCCGAGGGGTAAGACCTTCCACAAACGATTGTCCGGGATATGACACTGGAGCTTTGGAGAATGCAGAGTACCTCTTCGTTGCCATTACTCCCAGGTCCACTCTGGATCGGAGTGGTAGAACCTGTTAGATTCATATCTATGGGTCGAATATGACTAAACCGTACTCATGCTAAACTGAATTGCTTGAAATAGAACTGTTTTGACATTCAACCGTGTGTAAACAAAAAACAATTCTAAACCGAGTTGTTTGAAATTTAAATGACCCGAAAAGGGTTGATACCCCGTAAAACAACCAACCAACCAACCAAAATTTTGTCAAATTTACACAAGGTTACATGCTGTTTGCAAATGTATACAAATCTTCAGCTGAAAATATTTGCTCCAGGAAAATGGGACAAAGTTGAAGATTCTCATCTGATCTAATCAAAGTTTGACGATAAGAATGATAGGTGATGAAATAACATTAACTAGCTGATTTTCAATCAAGGTTACCCTCCGGAAAAATAAAATTCTCATTAATTTCTAAACTATAAAATCAGTTTTCTTACTTTCTTGACACACAAGATTTTAAACAAGATTTTAAACCAGAATACTCCCAGTAACCCCTTATTTATTTGATTTGAGTCCCTATGTCTATTTCCTGTTCCAGTAAATCGAAAGCTAATTCTTTAGCCACCTTTTGGGAACATGCAACAGTTTGTAATAAACCAACTAAAAGCAGTGTCAGTTAAAGACTTCCAGTTCATGAGAGACCTATTTTGAAGAGAATAATCTTTTTTCCACAAGGTCCAATTGAGTATGAATGATTTTTAAATAGGTGTATTTGACCCATAGATGGGGCCCTAACAAGTACTACTTCACTGGTTCAGAGTGGACCTGGGAGTAATTGCAACGCAAGGGTACTCCTCACTTCCTCGAATTCCAAATATTATAAGCGCATAATGAACGACATACATAAAGGACGACATTTAAGTAGGTACAGGGATGGCACATCATTTAAGATTGTTTCAATGATGGAAACATTCTTTACGAATGGTGGAGAAAAAATTACCCTGAACCTGTGTTTGATTATGTAAGAACTTTCAATAAAGGCAACTAACACTTTCAGCCGAACAGAAGTGGCAAAAGAAGGCGTATAGTAATTTACTAACCTTTACTTAGTTATAACAGGGGGCCGGGTGTATTAGGCATTCAATGAGACTCGAACTCACTAGGAATGGTTTGATCGTTTACTTTGCAAACATTTCACAACGGGAAGCCCGTAAATGATCGATAGTTGAATGAGGTCTGTGTGATTTGATTTGGTTTGATTTGGTTTTATGGCATATCAATTATTTTAGGCTGTTTGATACCAAATCCATTTTTATACATATAAACAGTTATTTTTCAAATAATTCAGTTTAGCATAAGCACACAGTTTAAATGTCAAAAACAGTTCTATTTCAAACAATTCTATTTAGCATAAGTATACTGTTTAGTTCTATTCAGCCCATAGATAGAAACCTCCCAGGTCCAACCACTCTGGGCCAAAGTGGATCTGCGAACGATGGCACTAAAGTGGTACTCTGCATTCCCCAAAGCTCCAGCATTACAGGAGCCTCACTATTAAATTGTTTAGTGTCATATTCAGGACACTCGTTGGGGGTCTTATTCCTCTGCACCGAAGCCATCTGTGTGTTCTGCAGCCTCAGCTGACTGGGACAGAGTTGAGAACAAGTGTGCCTATTCATGCATAAATAACGTAAGTACTCGTAGATAAGTCGATTGCCTGTTTTGGTTGACCCTTGAGTTATTATTCATAAATCATTGATTTATGAAATTAATTTTTAAGCCACAGTTACTCCTTGTTACAATTAGCCATGTTAGAATTTCAACCCGACGAAATTATTACTTATGTATAAGGCTTGGCCTCCAAATTAGGTCTTCGAAATTCGACGAATACATGAGTATTGCAAAGCAATGCTTCAGAATACGTTGATTGATTTGTTACAGGAAAATCTTGATAATGCCAACAAAGGCAAACACATAACGATCTCAGCCACTACGCAAAAACCATGGCTTTAGACACCGTATAGTTGATATGTAGGGCCAGATCTACTAAGAAACTTAAGCTTCAAGGCCCCTAATCCCTGTGGGGACCCAAGAAGTGACTTTAATCTGGATTAAATATTGGATATGATTTTAGCCAAACCCTCCGATACGAGTAAGATTGTACACGAGATCAATTTCTAAGCGAAGTACGGCTGGTTTGAATTCAGAATTTTTCTTTTCCAAGTAAGGTTGCCTAACCAAGACTAAAGATTCCAGTTTGCCATACTATTTACCCATAGGTGAAAAGATGGAGAAGAGTTGGATTCATACCTTTCACAAGGCCATTAACGCCAAGTGAAATGCAAACAGCCTCGTCCGGGATTTGAAATCGGGACTGCGATTTTATTTTGAAAGATCATAACCGTAACATTTATCTTGCCTTCACAAATGGGAGATGTTGTTGTTTATATCATATTTCTCACCACAATGGATATTATGGTGCCACTTACCGTATGTACTTGCGAATCCTGTGACCTAAATTTTAGCCTGATATCTGTGAGTGTCTCTATACACAAGATGCTACTCTAAGTGTGTAAATAGTTGGCCAGGTCTAGGCCTGGGCCAAGGCCAACTGGCACGCCTCGAATTTCCTGCGGCAAAAGTCAACAAATGGTCCCGAATGATAATCATATATATACGGCATAAATGTCTTATATCACTGCGTATTTTTAGATACACTTTGTGTCTAAACATATGCAGGACTCACGGGCTTTTCGTTCTTTTCAAATCAACACTCAGTAATAGTAAACTTTTAATTTAGATGATAAATACTAAAAAAAAAAAAAAGCTGAGATTAATAGTATTTCAACCTTTGTGGATTATTTAAAGCTATCCTTGTAAAAGAACGGCAGTTGTACGATTTAACCCTTAGATGGGGTATAAGGAAGTTCATATCTTTCCCAAGAAAATTTATCTAAAAGTGAACGTAATAGTTTGAACTCGCCTACTTCTTGTCTGCAGGGCAGTGTTTTAGTCATTACGCCAGGAGGACTCACTGCGAAGTGACTGCGTAAGATACTTTATATATAATTATTGGTTGGTTTTGCATGTCAACTCTGGTTCCGTTATTTAATTCCGAAATCAGAATTTTTATGCAAGCAACTGCATAGTTTCAAATAACTAATGATAATCATTCGAGAACAAATATAAGTTCAAGTAACTATTCTTAATACAAATAATTTACACACAACGATATGGTTTCAAGTATTTCAGGCAATTTTAGGATTTTAAGTAATCCTTAATAAACAATTATAGCTTCAAGCAACTAATCAGGTTTCCCAAAGACATTAATTCGATGTGAACGCAAATTTTCTTCAGAACTTTTTCTGAGCTGGTAACCATCCCCACCCTGCTTATAAAATTACCTGAGGAATATTTATGAAATGCAATTTTACCTGATATACACATAAGTAAAAGTACATATGCTTACCATTTTTATCTATCTATCTATCTATCTATCTATCATTAAAAATATCAAGCCGTTTGACATCAGAAGTCTCTATGATTCTCCCAAGTATATTCCTATCTATCAATTGCTAAAAATATCCAGCATTAACAACATCAGAATTCTTTAATACTCATCCATCTGTTCATACATATATATAGGAGTCGGGTCTGTTTTCGTATGTACATGTCGACATAGCTCAGAAAAGAAACGTCAGTGAGCATTAAAATCGTGCATACTCTTTATTTTGTTTATGATAAGTATTAGCACTAAATTCAGTTTTTGCTTTTTTTACTGATTAAATGATATAATCCAATAATTAGAAATCAATCGATTCACGGAACTCTTCACTAGTCTTTATGTGTATGTACAAAAAGCACGTTTAACTCTTCAGTTATTCCTAAGACCCACCATGTTTAAATATCACAGTGATTCCATAGGCGAAATTTGAATTTAATGCTTTTTCGAAAATTGTTGCTTGGAAATATAATGCTAATTGTGAAAATAAAAGATTCTTAATTTTTTTTTAAGAACTACTAAAAATACTTTTTTAAGGAAACTAAAAAAGTGTAATACGAAAAATTTTACATTTTCAATTTTTAGATTCTTATTATTGTAAGGATACGTTTTTATTTCGTATCTTCTTTATACAGTACCAACCTATAAGGTAACATTTTCAAAGGGTTAAAAAGGAAAAAAATAACAAAAGTAAAACGAAAGCATTGTTTATCGATGACTCAAAAACCTATCTTTTCAAACGAATACTTTTCATATATCTTAAAATAAAATACATCAATTTTTACTCAAAAAAAAACTTTTTCTTCATAAAAAAGAAATAAACTATTTATGGAATAAAGGAATACTCTTCATTGGAATTAATACGCGAAATTTTCCAACAAAAAATAAAGACACAATTTTAATTTCTAGTTTCTTTTTATTGTTACAATTTTATTGGGTAAAAAAGAAAATAAATTTAAATTCTTATCACTGTAACACAACGGGCAATTTAGAATAGATTTTTGTCATATTTTTTTAAGTATTTAGAAAAATAGAATTATAAAAATGTTTAGGTTACATTTTTTAAAATAATCTTTTAAATGTAAACAAAAAAATCCTAAAATAAAAGAATATTGTCAGATGTGAATTCGTACATAAATTTTATCGTAGAGGGCAAATAAGAATTTGAATTAAAACCATACTCCTGTTTCAAAAATTATTAACTAAAAGTTGTTCTGTAACTGAACACTTATTGTAAATAAGAAAAATTTATTGGAGACAAAAAAATTACGAAAATGTTTTAAACCTTTCCTCAGTGCTGGGTGACATTTTTGTTTATATATTATTTTAAATGTAAACTAAATAGAAAAAAAAGAAGAAAAAGCAACTCATAAAATAAAAGAATATATATAGTATGTGTGTATGCGCGCGAATGTGTTTACTCAGTAGATTTTCTTGTAGGTATATTTTAATAAAGATTTGATAATCCTTGTCTGTCATTACGACACTTTTTATCCGTAGCTTTTGGCGAAACAGTGGATTTTGCGAGAGAAACACCCACTATACTTATCACAAATGAGCCAAGTCGGCAAGAGCTGTAGGATATTCCTTCATCTCAGCAGAGATGAACCCCTTGCCATAAACGAGGGTCCTGTTTATGACACTAAACAGCATCTGATAATAAGGGTCCAGTCCGGGAGCTTTGGGGGATTCAGAGTTCCCCTTCATTACCATTACTCCTGGTGCACTCTGATCTGAAGTGATAGTACTTGCTTGGGTCCTAACTATAAATCAAATGGAACTGTCTAACTATTTAATTGTGTCCAAACAAATGACTAACGCTAGATTGAATTGTTTGTATCACGTAGCAATACTGGAAACCATTTAACTGTGTGCGAATAAGTGTTCGTGTTAGATTACAATACTAAGAACCATGTAACTATGTGCAAACAGATAATTAATATCAAACAGATTTATAAGTGTTAGATAGGAATGCTTCTTTAAAATATTACTATTCGTTTACAAATACATATATAATGAGTAGAGTGTTCGCCAACGGTCCGGGAGACCTAGGTTCAATCTCAAGTCGAGATATACTAAAGACTAAAAAAAAAAATGGTACTTGATGCCTCCTTGCTTAACACTCATCACTATAAGTTAAGGATCAAGAATAAAGTGGAGCAATCCAGGGAATATAGTTGTGCCATCCCCGACACCTCGATGTAGTAGCTATAGAAAAGGGAGCCTTCGGGTCACCCTTGACTAAGGTTGCCAACTTTACTTTATATATATATATATATATATATATATATATATATATAAACTACCTTGTAGGTAGTTTAATACCAAACTACCAAGTAGGTATTTTAATACCAAATCCTATATATATATATATATATATATATATATATATATATATAGGATTTGGCATTAAACTACCTACATGGGTTGATATGCCATAAAACCTAACTAATCAATAAAATAAATAAATCATTATTGCTATCATTAATTTGGAATGGTGACTTGATAAAATATTGGGTGAATCTCAATGGTATAGTGGCTAACATGCCTCGAAGTAAGTGAGTTCGAATTCCAGTCGCGCTGTTCGCTTTCAGACTAATACCTTTGCGAAAGGTAGGAAACTCTAGATGAATTGAAACACTTGCTCAACTAAAACTTGCCCAATTGAAACACTCCCCAAGCCTAGTTCCGTGTCGCTTTTTCTTGTTTCCAAAGCCGAGAATTCAAGAGTAAAATTTGAAGATATTAACAGATATGTGAGAGCAGAGCTTCACATCATATCAAAGAGTTTTAGAGATGCTTAGACCAATAGAAAACTCACTGGAATAACTGAGTTAAATACCTCAAGGGGGACTATTTTGAAGAAAAGTCGCTTCATTTCGTGTCCATTTCTCTCTTTGTAAATACACATTCAGTCTTGATACTTTTTAACATTATTCCTTCGAGTTGCACTTAGAGTAACGGTTATCGTCGTAGAAAAGAAATTGGTGACCTAAGTTCAAATCCTGGACGAGGTTGTTTGTATTTAACTTCGTGCTTATTCTTTTGGGAATGGCATGAAAAAGGCATGAATCAGTACGTTCTCCCCAGCCACATAGTGCATAAAAGAAATTGGTGACCTAAGTTCAAATCCATGACGAGGCTGTTTGTATTTAACTAGTTCCGTGTTAAAAGCCGAAACTAACATTACTAAATGCATATATATAATTTGGAATGGTGACTTGATAAAATATTGGGAGAATCTCAATGGTATAGTGGCTAACATGCCTCGAAGTAAGTGAGTTCGAATTCCAGTCGCGCTGTTCACTTTCAGACAAATACCTTTGGGAAAGGTAGGAAACTCTGGATCAATTGAAACTTGCTCAATTGAAACACTTGCTCAACTAATATAGTAATATACGTATTCCATTGTAGGAGAAGGAATACACTTAATTCAAACCAGCTTCACCCCGTTTAGAAATTGATCTTGTGTCACATTATGTTCATGGTGGAGTGGCTAGATAAATACATATCTCGTATGTAGATATTTACCAATCATTCCGTACGGGCAGGATGTGACACGGAGTCAATTTTTTAGTGGAGTTTAACAGGTTTGAATTCAAAGTCTTCATTTTCCTAAACCAGTTGCCTGATCAAGGTTAAAGAAGCCAGCCTGTCCTCCTATTTACCCACAACTGGAGGGAAAATAATTGGATTCATACCTTTCCCAGTGGTATTAGCGTTATGTGAAATGCACACAGTCACATCGAGGATTTGAACTCGTGTCATCGTGTTCATTTCCTACAACGTTTACCATTACACCACAGAACATCCATTCGTATGTTAAGTATATCTATATTCTTTCTAATGGGTTTGAACTAAAAATGATATAATAATTCGATCAATGCTGAAAAGTTCTCGACCCAACCAAGAAGAAAAATACTTTTTTATATAGGATTTTTTAAAGAGCTAAAGAAACTTATGTGTGTTGAACTGGAAGATGAATATTATGTATGTTTCATGGCTCCTTTTAGTTGGACCCAAAACTTTTCAGCACGCCCTCGAAACAGATATAACTAGTGAAAAATCTTGATAAAATGGGCCACGTTCCCACCCACTTTAATCTTCAGTTTTGGTTAACGAGCCATACCAGCCAACCAAGATGAAGGAGTGAACCGTTTACCTCTTTCTTTGGCCCTCGTCTTGTTCTTTAAAGTATAAAACTATCATCCCTTGTGGGCACCCGTTTTATTACCAGTAGTTATGTAGTTTTTGTGGGGGGTTTTTTGTTTTTGTTTTTGTTTTTGTTTTTGTTTTTTTTTTTTAATTCTTTGCAACACAATGAAAAGGCAACCCCTTACTCTCCCGTTTCTCTTATCAAATTATATTCTGCATTATTCAAAAGAAAGAAAGAAAGAATCTAACGGTAATTTTTTCTTATTTTGATTTATTTATTTTTTTAACATGCCATTATGGAACGTAACGCAGTAGAACTGCTTTGTAGTGTGCTGCTCTTTAAAAAAAATAGTAAAAAAAAAGGATCTTGAAGTAGAAACATAAAAGTGATGTCATGCGGAAAATCTTACGCACGCATTTTTTAAATAGATGGGAAAACGAACGACACCATTACTACACATACTGCACAATTATGAGAGCATACACTCCTCCACCCAAATTGTGCTACGCATTAGCGTACGTTCGCTTACCCAACCGCACATATCCGAATACTGACTCAAACGCAGCATACATGAAAAGAGACAAAATAAATATAAAACATACATACATACATAGATGAATGCAAATGTACATACAAACATACATACATATACGACTATGCACTAGATTTATTTTCACGCATATATCTGAGGTGGGTGTCCTCGTGGTGTAATGGTTGAAGCGATGGACTGTGGAATCGTTGTACGTGAGTTCGTACTCCAGTCGCGCCATTACGTTCACTATCAGGCAAATACCCTTGGGAAAGTTATGAACCCCCTTATCCTCCTAGCTATGGGTTAAATAGTACAACTACTGTTCTTCTAGGAGAATTGCTTTGGCATTAAATAACCTCCAAAGGTTGATATGCCATTAAATAAAGAAAGAAGCATATATCTGATACCAACAGAGATACCCGGCTATTCCCGGGGGAAAAAAGATTGGAGACTTAGTGAAAAAACTACTATGTATTTTACCAAGATTTTATGGATACAAAAATATGAATATGGCATAAATACTTAAAATAAAGATTTTTAGGCACAATATTTCTTGTTGTTCAATATTTTGCAAATGTGCGGAAAACTTTTTTTATGCTAGATTTTCATGAACAGCCAACAACAGCTGGCCATGGAAAAAACACAAATCTAATTTTGCCCGTCCTTCTATGAAATCAAAAAACATTTTGTACTTCCAATCGGAGTCTCTATCTCAACCCGTTTGGCCCTAAAAAAGCAAATTTTTCCATCCAATGACCTCTTGTGATGTTGGCGGTCAACCTGGTATAGTCCATGTTGGAGTCTGATGGCAAGTCAATACCCGAGCAAAAACTCTGATTCTTGAGAATTCACCCCCCTCTCTCTCTGTCTCTCTCTCTCACTCTCTCTCTCTCTCTCTCTCTCTATCACACACACACACACAGACATACATACAAACGCACGCGCGTGCGCGCAAATGATATACCAACATGAAAACTTACAAAACGAATAACATATGTCTAAAATTCATTCACACAAATTTCATATCTGGTTAAATGTGAAATTTCAAGTAAAAATTTGAATTTCACAGATAAAAAAAAATGGTTACTTATATATATAAGTAAATTGTAGGATAGACTGATTTCCTTAACACGTGAACCTATGTAGGAGAAGGAAAGCCCTGAAATCAAACCAAATGTACTTTGCTTGAAAATAGAGCTTGTGTCACATCCTGCCAATGGCAGAGGGTTCGTATGAATATATACTTATATCACTTATCAATCTATGAAAAATTTAATATTACCTACATATGCAGATTATGTGCACATCAGTCTACCCCGCGCTCCTTTCCACTATGCAAGCGTATGTACGCGCACACCCACTTCAGAACAAGCGTGTACACTCATCCCACAGCGCTGGTAACTTTTACCCGCCCACCCACTAACCAGTACCCGGGTACACTGTTATAAATTACTAGCAATGTTACCTAGTTTAAAATAACTCTGCAGGTCAGCATAAAACAGTTTCTGGGTTGGTCTTTTTTTCTTTTTTTTTTTCATCTTAACACTATTTCTTTCATAGATAGAAAAAATAAAGGAACATATTTGGACTAACATTACAAAAGAAAAAAAAACAAACAGAAATGAACTTGTTTGTTTTAACATAATATTTTTAATTTATAGAGCATGCAAAAGTGTATCTAGTGATTTAAGGTTTCGGGAAGATTTATAATTGGATGATATCAGTAGAAATATAGTACGTTACGTGCATATATATATATATATATATATATATATATATATATATATATATATATATATATATATATACTCACAAAATACTATTGTTTTAAATAGATACATCCGTTGGTTATGCATTTTCATCAATGAAACCACATGCACAAGAAGCCCAATAACCCCTTCATGTCGAGCAAGTTTTCTGCTACAAAACGCTATTTTCCCGTATATATATATATATATATATATATATATATATATATATATATGTGTGTGTGTGTGTGTGTGTGTGTGTGTGTGTGTGTGTGTGTGTGTAAAGCTTTTTTTTCCTTTTTTTAACTCGTATTCCATTGTGGAGAATTTTCAGATAGTCAGCCGACAACCAGCTACGCCTGTAAGGGCAAATTCCTATTAGAGAAAGAACGAAAAAAACCGTTCATGTAAACAAAATTTTCTTTAGTTCAAAATTTAGAGTTGGTTTTAATCTTAATAACGGTCAAAAATAAATTGATCCCTGTTAGTGTATATATAAAATTTAACGAAAATGTCTTGGAAATATTTTTTAATTGTTCATTTCTTTCTTTCTTTTTTTTCTTTTAGACACATATACACAGGCAAGAATCTCATTTATAAGCAAACCAACCAATTAAAATTTGATATGCATGATACTATCCAAAAGAAATTATTAAAATGGGTTTTATTTTTATATAAAAAAACATAATAAGTTTCTAAGCCTAAATTGATTGATTCATTCATTGATTTTAAGGACAAGTCAACCTGTCTAGGGTTATTTTATGTTAAGAGGTTAAAGAATAACGTTCATTCTACGTTCATATATACATTTTTTATGGAGTAGTTTCTTAGGAGTTTTTGTTTTTGTTTTTTGTACACAGTCATATCGAATATCAATAATTTTCAAACATATCTTTCTGACCCATAGACAGGACCCTAACTGGTGCTACCTCTCCGGGTCAGAGTAGACCTGGGAGTAATGGCAATGATGGGTACTCCACTAAACCCACAGATCTCCAGAACTTGAGCCTCACCATCAGATGCAGTTTAATGTCATACCCAGGACAACCCTTTTTTGGAGGATACAGTCAGCGTATTCTAAGCCCTTAGCCCCCACCCCGACAAGGTGCAAATAAGACTTTATTAATTTTTTAAGGTCTCACAGGATGATTGCGTCTTCTAGGCTACAGATGACACGTTCAATTTATTGTAATTGAACAATTGTTAAAATGTGAAATTTTGATGATTATATATATATATATATATATATATATATATATATAAGTTGGCTGATCGAAATTCAAGGCGACCCAAAGGCTCCCTTTTCAATTGCTACTACACAGAGGTGTAGGGAAGAGTACTACTTCTTTCTTTGATTGCTCAACTTACCCTTGATCCATACCTTATAATGCTGAGTGTTAAACAATGAGGTATCAAGTACCATTTTTTGAGTCTTTAGTCTGACCCGACCTGGGATTGAACCCCGGTCTCCCGGACCATTGGCAAACATTAACGATTATGCCAATGTGCTGGTTATTATTATTATTATTATTATTATTATTATTATCATCATTATAATTATTCCTTGTGAGTGTTTCCCACTAACGTAAGCTGATGGTCTTTCACTGGAATCTGAATGACAGCAAGTCTCCTCAAGTCTCCAGGACTCTTCTCAGTATTTGGGCCAATCTTAACAGTGTTGGTTTGGATGGTCTTGGCTCGTCCTCTGATTTCCAACTCTTCTACTCTCCTTTACCAAGCCTTTGGGGATCTTCCAAACGTACCAGTTACTATTAGCATTTCTGCCACTTTCATATTCCATTGTCTTTTTTCAGTTCTTTGGCAAGGTCTAAGTACTTGCTTTTTTGTTTTTGTTTTGTTTTCTTAGATTTTCACTCTGTGGACGGTAGAGTCCACTATTCTGCAGGTTTTTTTGTTTGTTTTTTTAATTTCTTTTGTTCATAATCACTAGGTCTGATCTTCTGGCCTGGTTTAGGTATTATTATTATTATTATTATTATTATTATTATTATTATTATTAAGGCAATACATTTTATGGAAACATTGCTTTTTCTTTTTAATACTTTATATCCTAAACAATGGAATACAATGACAATAGGCTCAACCTTATGCGTTGTCATTATTGTGACACACGGTGAAACGCTGAGCTTAACACACCCACCCTTGAACTAAACGTTTTGATACATAACACACACGCCTCTCGATATATTAAAAAAAGTCATTTCCACGTACGTAAAAATACTTGCGATGATCGTACTAATTTTTCTGCGCACACTCAAAATGATTACCCGCTTTAAAAAAAAAAAAAAAAAAAAAAAAGATCCCACAAAAAAGACGAAGAATCTTTTAAAAAAACCGTACGGACAGAGACAAGTGTATTCTTCTTAATCTTCACAACACGCATATGCACACACACCGTCCCTTATATTCGAAGAGTATATATAAATAGTCATCCACGCTTAGGCACACCCCGCGCATGACATTCTATCCTCGCTACCCGGGTAGCTGAGGCTATTTTTATATCCCCCTCTCCCCTGAACTTTTAAGAAAGCAAACAAACGGGCTCAGTGGTTAACACCTGTCCTGTTGTAGTGTTTGAGAGGAAAAAAGGTTTTCTTTCTTTCTTCCTTTCTTCCTTCCTTTCTTCTTCTTTCCTTGTTTTTCTTCCTTACTTTTTTTCTTAACGTCTGTTCGCCTTTCTGCCACGGCAGCCTGCCACACGCGATTCTCGCCTTTGTCGAGGTATGAACTTGTATCTGTCTGTTTGTCTGTCTATTTCGTAGACCTAACCTGGATACCCTAACGATAAAGAGGCGGGGCACTTAGAGCTCTCTCTCTCTCTCTCTCTCTCTCTCTCTCTCTCTCTCTCTCTCTCTCTCTCTCTCTTAATATATTCTGTTTCTTCTCTTTGCAGGTGATAGCTGAGGCCAAACTCGAAGGGGTGTGAGCAGTCTTTTTACAAACATAACGACTCGCTTTTCTAAAATCTTGAGTTTTCACCAGCTGGTTTCTAACGTGAAATCGACACACACACACACACACACACACACACACATACAGCATAGCACCGAAAATTATTCGTCATAATTTACTAAGATATTTTCATTTTTGTGTGAAATATTCTTACAGTTAATATGTAATTACGACAGACAATCCGAAACTAAAGCCTCTTTTTTATTTTCCCAGAAACTTCAAAAGACGCAGAGAGCCCAATAACACCTTCGGAGAGAGCAAGTTTTCAGCTACAAAACGCTATTTTTCCAAATAGTCACTACCATTGGCTCGAGATTTTTGACAGGGATGAACCAGAGGTAGTATGAGTATGTATTTAATTAACCCCTTCTTCACCGGAACGATGTGACGCATGGTCAATTTCTTAGAGGATAACATTTGCTTTGAATTCAGAGTTTTCATTCTCCTAGACCGGTTGCCGCAATAAAACTAAGGAACCCCATCTAACACACGTTTGCTTTCATATCAGTTGTCTTATTGTCACACAGATACTGCTACCGGTAACAAGACAATGTATATGTGTGTGTGCATGCGCCCACGCGCGTGTATGTATGTGTAGATAGAAAACAAAAGTAGATAAAATCAATTAAGAAAAAATGCTTTATTCTACTGTGTCAAAGCAGGTCTAAAATCTAAAATATCAAAATATTCACATTGAGTCCGTTACTCACAGTTTCACGTAGAGCACTCATTAATGGGGCTTAAGAAGGGTATATCGTGGTAGTTTTGATTCGTTGGTATCGTTGGGAAAGTTTGAGTTTCATACCTGATTACTTTTTCTTCTACTTATCCCATTCACTTGTTGTCTTCTTTTTATCTGTTGAAGCTGTCAGAGAATTAAAGACGGTAGGGAAAAGACAGGGATACCTTTATACTCAAACTTTATTCCGGAATTTACGACTAATCTGTGATGTGAAACTTTTTCATGAACTAGTAGAAATAGTCACCTTTCGAAAGACAAGGCGTGGAAGTATAGAATTTTCTTTCGGCCATGACAAGTTTTGTCGTATGTTTGGCGGGTATGTTTAGTGGAGGCTGCTACTAGTAGAAGACACAACCGTGTGCTAAGCCCCGGGACATAGCGGGTACATGAACTCCCAACTAGTAGACGAGAGAAAAAAGCCCGTCCAGTTGAAGTGATAAAGGCTTAATAAGGAATAATTTCTCTTTGGCGCCAGGAACCCCTTCTTTTTAGGCATGCGCCAATTTCAATTTCTACCAGAGGCCTTCAGAGAAACTGTTTCTTTTTTGCGTTTAGTTGCTTATTCTTTAATTTCTTTTTAATCCCCACACACTCCTCAGACAGAAGGAGGGGAAAAAGTGGCAAGTCAACCATATTTACAGAGTATAAGGATTTAGTCACTTGGCATAATGTTTGTACACGTGACACTTACATATGCACATACACGCACACATGCAACACAAAGTTATCATTTATTGATTTTTGTGATCTGAATAGTCCAAAATATATATGAACATTAGGAAAATGCACCATGCATTATGCACACACACGCACATGTACAAACACACACACACACACACACACATATATATATATATATATATACGAGGTTCGGGTGAAAAGTTCATACGTTGACCAAGATACTCTCGTGGAATGTAACGAAATGAGGATTACTTACCCTGCAGTCCACACACTTATTCCATTGATGTTCCAGTGCTTGGATCCCATTAGTAATAAATGTCATTAACAACAAATATAGCATCCTTATATGAGCTTTTTAGCCAATGACATTTTCCTCCCACCCCCGTATATATATGTATATATGAAGAGAGAGAGAGAGAGAAAGAAAGAGAGAGAGAGAGAGAGGGAGAGAGAGAGAAATTTATTGTGGAACAAATAAAACAAATAAGTTATATTCCTAAACAGTCATATGACATATTTTAAACAGGAACGCTGATTTATTGATTAAACGGTTACCCCTTCCCAGCATATATAGTATTTCCTCCTTGTTTTTGTATTTTATTAAACATCCATCGGTGATTTAACATCACAAGATATCACCCTTCCTAGTCCTGATGATGGTTCGTTAGAACTGAAACGTTATAGCGTCGACTGTCTTTCCCATTACAGGGTGGAACGATAAAATTGTCACCATGGAAAAGACATGATTCCATTTTCGTTTACTGAAAACCGGTTTTCTTTTTTTGTTGCAGACCATCTACTAGTTGGCCAGTTGTGTACAAATCCCAAGAGCGATAGGAGCCTTCTATCATGTCTGAAAGTGACACAATGTTCAACGAGCGAGATCGGAGATGCGCCGCTGTACAACTCATGCTCTCTACCGATCCAACTTATGACAACAAAACCATTACCAGCACCCTCAAAATGCAAATCCAGACGATTCAACGTGCCCAGGGTGATGTAAACAAAGTTTCCGGCTACGGTTATAGTTTCTGGTGTGGTTCCAAGTGAGGACCACATCATGCCACCTCACATCTTCGAAGTCGGCTTTAAAGTCAACACCAAAGTGTACATGGAAGTGCTGAAGAGTGTGGTGATCCCCTAGTGCAATCAGGTGGCCGGTGGCAGACCCTGGGTGTGGCAGCAGGACTTGGTGCCGGTCCACAAGTCCAAAGAGACCCAGGCTTCGCTGCATAAGGAGTGCTACGACTTTGTACCTTTCTCTCACTGGCCACCTTCCTCCCCCGACCATAACCCGCTGGACTACTTCGTTTGGTCATACGTCGAGAACATCACCAACATGACCTCCCACAACACCAAAGCCAGCCTGATCGCCGCCATCCGCCGAGTATTCGCCAAGCTCCCGCTGGCGCTTGTGGAAAAGGCATGCTCCAAGCTCCAGATCTGTATCGAGGCGGTGATTGAGGCTGAAGGCGGCTACATTGAATAGATGTCAGCTCTACTACATAATCAAGTTACCTGAATTGATTTTTTCATTAAAAGTTTTAAAATAAAGCTAGAGTGTTGTTTTCTTTAGGACGACAATTTTATCGTTTCACCCTGTACATTCTTCTTCTTCTTGGATTACCTTGTTTATCAATTTTTCTCTATATTGTCGGATTTACTTCCATATGTATATACATATATATATAACAGTTGTTTTAAAAAAAACTATTTTTAAAAACTTTCTAAAGATTCTTCATAAAAACTTTCTCTTAATGATGATTTAAGATCGAAAATTGTTAAGAACTATCAAAAAATCAATAACACAAAAGAAATATTTCTATTGTCTCATCACTTTTATTTCTCTCTCTCTCTCTCTCTCTCTCTCTCTCTCTCTCTCTCTCTCTCTCTCTGCGTATATATATATATATAATTATAAAAGGTGATTAGATACAAGCAAGAAAAGTAGCATAAAGGTGCTTAGTACGACAGTGGCAGAGTGGGTCTTATAACCTAAAATATCAAAATGATGTGCTCGTTTAGTCTGTGACTTAAAGATTCTTGTGGAGCACAATCAAGGAGAAAAGTCTTAAATCAAAAATATTTTAAGGTATGATGGGCCATTAGCGAAAATATTAACTGACGTTACGAGACAACGACATTAAATAATTAGCATTACTTTCCGAGCGACTCTGTGATGCGTCTGGTATTCAAATTCATCACTGGCAAAAATGCGGGACCATGGATATTGACAAGGTAAAAAAAAACATTATGGCGTAACGGTTATTGTCGTAAGAAATGGGCTCGACGAAACGTGTTCAAATCCTGGACGAGATTGTTCGTGTGTCACTTCAGGCTAATGCAGCCAGAGAAGAACATGAATCTTTCTCTCTCCTCCTCCCCACGCCAAATAGTAGGGCAAACTAGGTTTAAGAGAAGGAAAAACTTTGAATTCAAAACCAGTCAGCGTGGGGTTCCAATCTCTGTCTGCTTCGACTAGCACTCGTTATCTGTAGACAGCGTTGATTGAGGAGAGAGAGAGAGAAAGAGAGAGAGAAAAAAGAAGAAATCGCTGCTTTCTTCGCCTCTACCAACATATTAACATATTAACTGTTGTAATTCCAGTGAAAATAAATAGTAGTGACGTGTATTTTTAAGAAGCAATGTACTTATTGCTTACCTATTTTCTGACAGCCTAGTCGGCTGGGGCTGTAGAATACATCGACTACATTTCTGTTGAGTGTCCCGGATATGACATTAAACAATCTGATGATGAGGCTCCAGAGATGCTGGAGTTTTGGGGATCGTGGAGTACTCCTTCATTCCCATCGCTTCCAAGTCCACAGTGTCTCGGAGTGGAAGCACCGGATAGGGTCCTATCCAACGGTCAAATAAAATTGTTTGCCATTTAAACTGATTGCAAACAAATGACAGGCTAAATTGAATTGTTTGAAATAGAATTGTTTGATCATTTAACTGTGTGTAAACAAATGATTGATGTTTAATTGAATCGTTAATGGTACATAGCAATATTGGAACCGTGAAACTTTGTTGACTTATATTTTGAATTGTTAGAAATAGAACTATTTGATCATTTAACTGTGTGTATCTACTAAATGTGTTTACAAATCATATGTTTAATATATATGTAAAATCAGGATTTAGCATTAAATATCCAACAACGGTTGATATGCCATAAAATCAAACCAAACCAAACCAATCAATGTCAATCAGAACACATTCTGTTTCTTTCGAGATACACCACTAGGAAATTAGTGCAAGGAAAGCTTTGTTTTACAGATAAGTCCAAACATTCAAGAAACTTCTGATATTCTAATAATAGTTATAATAAGAGTTTCTGAATTATTATCTTCATTGTAATCTCACTATCAGAGACTGACAACCCGAATGAATTTTGACAAAAAGCAATTAAATTTTTTTTTTAATTTTAAAATCCTGATCCAAATTAACGACAAAAGGAGATAACTTACTGTTTATTTTATTTTATTCTTTGTGAGTTTTTCATTAATTTCAGACTAGTTTATCTTTTGGTTATTGTTTCTCTCTTTGCGATTTTTTCTCAGCAGTAGTAACTGTTGGTTTTCACTGAATTCCGAGTAACAGTAAGTCTCTTCATATATCCTAGACTCTTCTAAGTATTGAAGTAGTGTTGTAGTCTTGACAGTCTCAGTTCTTCATGGGACTTTCATTTCCCTCTGTATATTTTCCAGGGTTGTTTTAAGTGACCCAATTATGATTACTATTTTATTCATTGTGTGTTTTCACACCAATATTAACTGATGTGTTTCACTTGAGTTCGAAGAACAGCAAGTCTCCTTGTATATCCAGAACTCTTCAAAGTATTCTAGCCGATCTTACAGTACTATACACGGTCTCCATTCTTCTTCTGATCCTCTGTCTCTTCAGTCTTTTTCAATCAGTTTTTTCCTTTGGGATTGTTTCAAGGGCTCCAGCCATGATCGGCATCACTGTCACTTTCGTGTTCCACAACTTTTTCGGCTCTCAAGCCAGGTCCCGGTATTTGCCCAGTTTTTCAGGGATTTTTTTCTCTCTATATAAGTGACAAGTTCTCTTCTTGGAGACAAGTTCTCTTCTTGATAATTAAAATTAGGTTCGGTCTTCTTGCCTGGAATGAGTGATCTGCTTGCATCACAAAATCCCAGATAATTTTGTCTTTCTCATTTTCTGAGACAGATTCTAGTTTGAGCATAAAGCATTCGTCATAATAGTTGTCTAAATTGCTGGGACGAAACTTGATGATTTTTATCATTAAGGGTTTTCGGACTATTGTCTTCATCTTTATTGTTATTGTTATTTCCTAACGTTTCGGCTGATATGTCCTCCGGCCTTCTTCAGGTGTTTGTTGAACTCGGGAACCTTCACGTCCTTTATTGAATCCACGGGGGTCGTCTGTTCTGATTCCGTTAGCCATAACCGGGTACTAGTATTAAGTATTCCTGTATTGTTACTTGCCTGCAGTCAGGATTGAACCTTCAACCTCCAGATGATTGTCTCCTTAGATGCTTAAGGAACCAACGCCTATAACTGTTACGATATGTGTTACTGGACAGTTCAGAGTGAATTTTTGGGACTTATAAACTTAATGTTTTTACTTGACTAGGATTACTACTATTATGTATGATTTTTTACCTGTGCTCATATTCAGATTTTTTTTTTTCATCTAGCCTTTTTAATTATCGGTTCCTATATCGTATTCAACTCTATACTTGGTCTACTCGGCAGGTCATTATAGCCCAACATATGTGCTGATTCCTAAAGGCGTCTAATCCTCCAATGTTCAGCCCTATCAATTATTTCAACTTTATCCTATAAGGGCAGATAGTTTCCCTTTTCCTTCCATATATGGTCTGCTATACCTGACTTTTCAATCTCACCTCGTACTACTGCCTTCCGATGTTCTTCTAGCCCTACTTTTAGTGGGCGATCTGTCTCACATATTTTACCACAATTGCAATGGATTGGAGTTAACACAGTTCTTGATTATGTTGAATTCCGTTGGTGGCTTGACCCGGAAGAGATATCTCCGGAGAGTTGAACCACTTGTGAATACTGTCCTGATGTCACATGGTCTACAAATTTTTTGGATCCTTTCGGCTAGTCCTTTGTCATAGGGCTGAAATACCGTGGTGAGTTTTCGTGTATTGTCCTCTATCCTCCTATCTAGGTTTTTGGAGCTGATGTTATGCGCCCTGGGTAGTTGTTACATTTCTTCTTGATATACATCAGTATCGCTACTAATGGTTTTTGCTCGATGTTGTAAGCAACGGACTGTTCCTTTCTTTACTGTATATGGATGATGGAATTTGAAATTGAGGTACTGTTCGGTGAAGGTGGGCTTACGATACACTGGCCGCAATAATTAGTCTTTCCTTACTCTTTTCAATGCAGTCCGCGAGTCTTTGATGCATCCACGCAATCTCCAATGCTGCTCTTCTTTCTTTTCTTGTCACATTTAATATTTGTCATCTCTGAGATATAAAACCTTGTGCATCGTCATCAACATTTTTGTCCTTTGGTCCATTTATCTAAGTTCTTACCTTATCCATTTTAAGAATGTCCCCGAGTATCTTACACGGAGGATTGCACAGGTGCTTATCACTTTGATGACATTTCTGCAGTAGAGCCTCATTTCGAGAAGTTTCTTTTTCGACTGAAGTATTCTTTTCTTTTTTTTTTTTTTCTTTCGTCTCCGCTTATTTAATGGTGTCCGCTTCCATTATTATTGTCATGATCATCATGTTGTGCCGCTTGCACGGATATCCTTGACCCTCTCTCGCCACTTCTCCCTATCGTTCATCGCCTCCGGCAGGTCTTCAGGACTACATCCCGTATCCTCACATAGCTGCTGTATATATGTCCGAGCTGGTCGTCCTGTTTTTGCTCGGCCATATGTGGTTCGTCTAACTTGGATAGCTTTCGTGATGGGAGGCAGGTGACCGTATAGTTGGTGCTTTGTGGGGTGTTGCCGCCAGGACTTGTTCAATATTGCTCGCAGCATTCTTGTGTAATTGCTGTCTAGCTTCTTCTCCAGCCGTTTTGTTAGCGTCCAAGTGGTGCATCCATACAGCAGTATCGACACGACCGCTGCCTGGAAGAAACCGCGTTTCATTTTATCGGTCAGGTTTGATTTCCATATGATCGATAGCTTATCGATAGCTGTCTATGCCTTCGTTAGCCGCGTGTCAATGTCTTTTTCTGTTGATGAGACACTGCTTCCTAGGTAGGTGAATTTGTCAACCAGTTTCAGAGTGGTTCCCTCTAGTGTGGAGATGTCGCCCGCTTGATTATATTGTAATCATTATTATTGTTATAATAAAAGGACGCCTCTAGTGCAGTGGCATAATCATTATCATCGGAAAAAAAATGAACTAGGTGAGCCAAATTTAAAATCAGAACTCAAATACTTTATTTCGTGCTAATGCCCATGGGAAAGGAATTTACCAATTTCTTAGCCCATCCAGCTAAGCGTAGAATAGTAGAACAGACAGGGCTCTCTGACCAGTGAGGGAGAAAGACCTTAAGGTCAAAACCAGGGAATGTTGTTCGGAGAAGATGTTGCCCACTGGGGCGCTATTCTTCTAAGTTCTGTGCGGCTGGCGCAACACAAATCTGTAAGAGTGGCTCAATACAAATCTGTGCGGCTGGCTCAACATAAATCTGTAAGAGTGGCTCAATACAAATCTGTGCGGCTGGCTCAACACAAATCTGTAAGAGTGGCTCAATACAAATCTGTGTGGCCGGCTCAACACAAATCTATAAGAGTGGCTCAACATAAACCTGTGCGGCTGGCTCAACATAAATCCATAGTCGACGAAATGTATTACGGTTTAGTATTTCACCGTTTAGTATTACGAAATGTATTACGGTTTAGTATTTCACCGTTTAGTATTTCACCGACATAAATCTTGTCCATTATGATAAAAAAAAATCAACTTTGGCTTATGCATAAGTTATGTAATTCCCTCCATCAACACTTCCGGTTTCCTACTGTAATGGATATGTTCGAACATTAATGGAGGAGTGATTGACAAGAACAGATCAGCGTTCGATCCTTGCCGAAACTACCACGAGAAAGAACTGAGAATGCATTGGTGTTCGTTAGTTGGCTATGGGTGATCACGTTATCTTTTGAGAGATTTAGATGTTTAAAAAAGTTAGTTGAGTTCTAGACAACTAATGACAGTCGACTAATTTGGAGCTTGAATCAAGCCACCCTTTTCTACTGGAACTGGAAAATGGCTTAATATTCAAGGGGTAAAACCACACCAGGTCTTATGTGACCAACAAAAATATAACATACGAATTAGAAATTAGTATTTTTTGTAGTCAATGCACTTCTAACAACTTATTCATGACAATTGATGATTATAATAATTTTAGTAGTAGTAGTTGTTGCTGTTGTTATTGTATATGTGATTTTTGCCTTCTCGGAAGTTACTTGGATGTTATCATTCTGCTGAATTTTCTGTATCTTATATCTTCTAACTTTATAACCAGACATTCAAAATTTTATTTGATTGTAAATGCCGATACAACTGGCTAAGGTTTTAAAGGATGTGCCGCTTCAAATGGCCTATACTTGCGGTCTTGTACAAAATCTAAACTAATGCTTATTTTTAAGAGGAGGCATTTCGTCTTGTGTAATAGATAGCAAGTTAAGCTAATAGAGTGTTGTTAATAGGTCTGAAGGGATTACATCCTTTGCTTACTAGATAGTGTTTCTAATAGCCGCTTGGTGGAGTGACAAAGGTAGTATATAAAACCGCCTCGACAAGAAGCATGTACCAGCGTGTGCGACTCCTGAGAGGGGAGGATGGCTTTTGCTCCAACAAACCTTGTGTCGTACCACGCTCGGTTCGATGATTTAACATAAGTATTCTCATATGAACCTTCATTCTATAAAGGAATCTTAACTTATGCAAAAGGACTTTTCAATTTAATGCATTCTTTTAGTGTTTCATATCATTCCTGTATTCATCCAACTAAGTTTGCTCAGGCAATAAATATGTTATTGTTAATTATTCATGAATTCTTTTCCCTTGTTCAAGACAGTAAAGTACTAAACTATAGTACATTTCGTCTGCTACAAGTATCTGAACTGCATTCCTCACACACAAATAATTTTGGTGATGAGTTTTGATACTCAGATACGACAAATATACTAAGATAGACTTTCAAGTCATCATTGCCAAAGCCTACTCGATTCGATTCTCACCGGTTCGATTCTCACTGGATGTTCCACATTTTCCCCTCGTACCACAAATCAGGTAAGCTTTATATATATATATATATATATATATATAGAAAGAAAAAAATTCAATTATGTGGTTTCATTATAAATTTATTTTGGGGCTATGGTGAATCTCTTCAGATGGAGGAAGAAATATAGTTGTGTATTTGAATATAATTTAAGCAGGCTTGCATTGCTTCCGGTGAGAAGAGAATTAGAACTTTTTTAAAATCTTTTCAATTTTTTAATTAAGATATTTAACGGTGGAAATATCATTATATATTATCATTATATATTATAATGTTTATGCAATCCACTTTTTAAAAAAAAACAAAAAACTAGTTACCCCCAATTGAAAATATTGCTGAATTTTAAAAAAAGGTGAATACTGGAAGAAATGATAGTAGCTTGAGACTCAATTAAAATTATGAATAAAACATGAATCCCTTATTTCTTTGAAATTATTTCATATTATAAAGATTAAATAATATAATCTGTGTAGTTTAAAAATAATAAATCAATCCTAATTGTCCTAAGGGGGTGTCCTCGTGGTGTAATGGTTACAGCGATCGACTGCGGAATCGTAGTAAGCGAGTTCGTACTCCAGTCGCGCTATTACGTTCACTTTCGGGCAAATACCCTTGGGAAAGGTATGAACCCCCTTATCCTCCCAGCTATGGGTTAAATAGTACCACTACTGTTCATCTAGGAGAATAGCTTTGGCATTAAATAACCTATAAAGGTTGATATGCCATTAAACAAAGAAACCAAACCAAACCTAATTGTCCTAAGATTATATATATATACGTAAATTAATTTGACCGTTATGGTCGTCACATATTTTCACCCAATGAGGATGATTTATCCTAATTAGCCCGGACCATTTTCCCGGACAACATAAAAATGGTGAAAACCCGCCAAACTATCTCTTCCTCAGAACCTTTCGAGAATGACGGACTTACTTACTGTCCGCTCCCTGCATAACAGCAGAATCACAAAACCATGAGGAAAGCCGCCTTGAGTCTATTCTCTTAGACCAAGGTTTCCCAGTTGAACATGAATAAGATGTATGTAATCCACCACTTACAGGAACACCTTTATGTCGCCTCTAACTTTGGCTATGTCAACAGCGACGCGTAATTTCGCTCAGATATCCTGCGACCTCATTCCTGGGCAACATTTTCTGGAGACTTTCATGCCTCTCTCCTACAACAACCAGGACCACACAGTTATAGGTGACTACATTATTCCTGTCCATAACCAGCAAAACGATTTTTGCTACACCTATAGTGACGCACATTCCGCTCAGGCATTTAGCTGCTAAAATTCCTTCTCAACTCAATAACTATTTCCTTCCTTCCTTCCTTCCTTCCTTCCTTCCTACGAGACTTGTAGCATAAAGGTACCCTTTATTCTGGCTGTTATTAAACCTTCTTAAAAGATTTTCTATACTCATTTATTTACCTTCAAATATAGCGAGGAACAAACGAAATAACTTCCTCGCTAAAAGGTGTCCCACAGGATGCAAGTCTCCCGCAGGACGGTTTTAAAACTTGCTTAGATTCAGTCAGCATTCCTCTTAAAGGGTGCCTTAGTTACAGGGCAATGAACCCAGCACTCACCCTTCTTAGGCGAGCTAGCAAGTGTTTCCTGGGGGAAAATCCCCTGTAATAAAGCTGTTAATTATTTTATGGACCTCGTCAGCCAAAACGCTGAGAAAAAGAAACATGATAGTATGAATTTAATTTATTATAATTTATTGACCTATTCATGTTCAAAATAATACTGTAATTCGTTTATAAGATCTTTCATATTAATATCATCAAACCGCTTAAATTCCTATATTAAAAGATAGAACACAAAAGTTTTAGATCTTGTTTGTTTGTTTTTAATTTTGAAGTTTATCCTTAAATATTCGTGAATTTGGGCTTCCATAATTAAAAGTTAAACCGAATACGCTCAAACTGGATACGGTGCAAGAAAAATATGTTCGAATGTAATGAGCCAATTTAGACGGTTGTAAACTCCATCTTAAGCTATTTATTTATTTATTTATGGTTTGCTAAAATGGAATCTTCAGCAGCAGCAGCTGCAAAGAAGAAATGAAGAGCACCAGCGAAGGAAGGTTAAAGACGATGTCGCGAAGTAGAGGGACAAGTAATTTGCGACCACAACAGACAGGGAATGCAAGAAACCAGAGAAAATTCAATTCGTGCAATTATGTATATATTCCATTCGGTTTCCTGTAAATTGTTGTTTTATTATTATCATCCTCTTTGTTTAGTACAATTCCTTACTGGGTTATTACTCAAGATCTAGGGTAAAGGATGGTAGTGAACATATTCATTCTGCTTGCATAAATTCTGATGTTAAGTGATACTTAACATGTACATTGTTTATATTTTCTTTACATTGATAACACCCTCTTGGGTAGATAAGTAGTTCGACATCGAGCAATTTTTAAAAATCTCTAGTCTCCAGAGATTTTGTTAATGTGCTTGTCTGTATTTTTTATTCAATTATTTTACATTTAACAGAAGTTTTAAGGTTTATAATAATAATAATAATAACAATAATTGCAAGTTGTTGATAGCCCTTTTAACTGGTGGGTTTTTTGCAGAAGTCTGATTGGTTTGGTTTGGTTTGGTTTGATGGTATATCAACTATCATAGTTATTTAATGTCAAATCCTGTTTATACAAATAAATATTAAATATGATTTGTAAACACATTTTTTTTTCATAACGTTTTAAATGAGCGAATTTGGAATGTTTGGGAAATGTTTGTTTGTTTAAAGGAACACCAGTCTTGGGTTATTTAATGCCAAATCTATCCTTTAGAAGAACAGTAGTGGAACTATTTAACCCATAGCCAGGAGGATAAGGGGCCTCATAACTTTCCCAAGAGTATTTGTCCGAAAGTAAACATAATAGTATGACTGGAGTGCGAACACACTTGCTACGATTCCGCTGTCCAGCGCTTTAACCATTACACTACGAAGATACTCCCACCATCTTTAAATGAATCTGAGTTCATTTTTTCTGTACACAGTTAAATGGTTATACACCCAGTTAAATGATCAAACAGTTCTATTTCTAACTATTTAATATAGCATAAGTCATTTGTTTGCACTCTTTAAATGTCAAACAGTTCTATTTGACCCTTAGATAGGACCCTTTAAGGTGCTACCACTCTGGGTCAGAGTGAACCTGGTACCAATGGCAATGAGGGGGTACTACACATTCCTCAAAGCTCCAAGACTTAAACATCACCATCAGATTGTTTAGTGTCATATCTAGGACACTCGTTGGGGAGTATTACTCCTCTACAGAGATGCAGTCGGTGTATTATACAGCCCCAGTCGACTAGGCTTGCAAAAGTCTGAGTGACAGCAAGTCTTTTCAAGTCTCCTGGACTCTTCTAAGTATTCTTGCTGGTTTTAAGTGTGCTATGATCTGGATGGTCTCGATTCTTCCTCAGATCTCTAGTTCCCTCAGTCTCTTTAAAAAACCTTTGCAACCGTTCCTAGGGATTCAACTACAATTGGCATCAATGTCAATTTAATGTTCCACAACTTTTTCAGTTCTCTGGTAAGATTCAAGTACAGGGTGTCTCAAAATAGATGCAAGCCATAAATATGATAATGATTTATTATTGAGACAAGCGCAATTGCGGCCATTTGGAACACATCCTGTAAAAAATGCATCCTTTGAGCTAAAGACATTAAATCAATGTTTTTTTTTAATTCTTATAATACCAGCTTCCACGACATACAATCATTTTATTAGTTTCTCGTCTCAGTAATGAATCATTATCATATTTATGGGTTGCATCTATTTCGAGCCACTTTTGAATGATTTTGTATCCAAATACATAATGAAGCAAAATCTTTTTTCTCTCTTGTCCAAGGCATTTAGATAGTTGTTATAGTATACTATTTTCAAATCTGAAACAAAAAAGAACACAACATTATTATTAGTAGAGTTATTAGCAGTCACATGGGTACCACACCCGGTATTTGTCTATCTTTTCCTTTTCTTTTATTTTCAGTCTGTGTCCGTTGGAACAGCAAAATCCACTGGATGACTAGATATATTGTTGTTAATTAGTACTAGGCCTGATCTTCTGACTGGGATTGGATTAGGGTAACCAAATATGAATTGCTCAAGGTAGTGAGCTGAAAGACTAAGAGTAGTCCAATATTTTTCGCTAATTGATACACTTTTCATCCAAAGACGTTTTGATGTTTAGAGTAAACTACAAAATTCAAATGACACTAACACTGCTAGTCGAGTTCATTTCTTACGTCGATAACCGTTACACCAACCATGTCGATGAACTCATCAACGATTAAATATCCTTATCAGTATTGTTGGCACTGGATTCTTGGAGAAAGACGTCAAATTGAAAGTGAACCTTATGCATATTTACCAACCCCTTCGCTCGGGCAGGACATGACACAAGGTCAATTTTTTAAGCGGAGTTTAACAGGTTTGAATTCAGAGTTGTCCTTCTCCTAGACTAGTCGCCTCACCAACGCTGAAGAACCTAGCCTGCCCTACTATTTACCCATAGCTGGAGGGAGAATAATTGGATTCATACCTTTCCCAAGGGTATTAGTGCTATGTGAAATGCAATCTGTCTCGGCCGGGATTTGAACTCGTGTCACCGTGTCCATTTCCTACGACGATAACCATTACACCACATAAGGTTCACTTGAAAGTGAACCTTATGTGAAGGTACAGTCAAAATTTCATTTTATGTACAGTTAAAAACTGACTCGTTTGCCATTTACTTAGTATCAAGTCACATCCCATTAATAGATTTCATATTACAACTAATTGAGACCCATTTTATGGTGCAACGATTTGCAAGAGAGACTAACAGATCATTGTTCGTGAGTCCGATTCTCACTGGGTTCTCATACTTTGTGCCAAACTA
Source organism: Sepioteuthis lessoniana (assembly GCA_963585895.1). Lineage (NCBI taxonomy): Eukaryota > Metazoa > Mollusca > Cephalopoda > Myopsida > Loliginidae > Sepioteuthis > Sepioteuthis lessoniana. The sequence continues at coordinate 80,523,031 of OY757910.1, forward strand.
ATCAAAGCTTAGTAAATGGCTAAGAGTTCCTCAGATATTTTAACGGTTAGCAAATTATTCTAAAATGACTATGTTTGATTCTCACTGGGTGTCCGATACTTCTGAACATGTGCCAGACTAAGATAAACATCGTAAATGACTAAGGGTACCTTGCATATTGTAATGGTTAGCAAATTAGTCTAAAAGATTTTTGATACTGAGTTTAATTCACACTGTGTGCCTCATATTTCTGGCCTTCTACCAAACCAAGTCAGTTTCATTTTATGCTCGCTTAAAAACCAACTTTGGTTGTCATTAACTCACTATTGAATCACAGCCTACAGGGTGCAGAGGCAAAATTAGAAATATTCTAGTATAATTATAAACGACTCTATTGATCATAATTTTAAAAAAAATAAGCAAGAAAATAAGATAGACACAAAACAGTAAATTTACTCAATATCGCCACCATTTTTTTTTTTCAGTCATTGTATCAATACAACATCGAAACGATTTGTATACCTTCAAAATAAATTCTTCAAACATTTCATTCTATTCCTCCTCAATAGCCGTCTTAAGCAAACCAATATTTGGATGGGAAGTTGGATTTATTTTGTTTTCTAAAACGCCCCATATAGCGTAATCAAGGGGTTAAGTTCTGGGCTTAAATCTTGTTTAATTGCTGTCCTCACAGTTTTCTCGTGGACTTTCAATTCATTAGCGTGCTTTCTTATTGACGTAGTGGAGTCCTTCTTAATCGCTGTGGCCTTCTTTTCGTTTTTTGTTCAGTCCTCCACTCCGACTTTTCCTTAAAAAGCTCCTTTTCTGTAAAAAAAAAAAAAAAGAAATTACTTTGTATACGGTAGAAAAGAAACATTGGCATTAAGCAAATCATAGATTCTTTGTCGTTTCTTTTCTTGCTCACTCATTTTGGGCTGAATTTTGATTTTAAAAAAGTACGTGAATATTTGAGCTAATCATGAAAATTTATATTTATCGTGTTTTTTTTTGGGGGGGGGCAAAAATTGGACCGATCAAAATAAAAAACGTTTCCAAAATTATTCCATATTTTGTGTCCGCAATAAAAATTTATATCGTTATTGAATTCTATTCTCAGTGGGTGCCCCATACTGCTGACCAAAGGTACCTTGCATAGAATATTTAGCAAGCTTGACTAGCAAACTCTTACTGGGTGGCCCAGTCGGCAGAGTCTGCCGAATACATCGACTGCATACGTGCAGAGGAGTAAGACTCCCCCAACAAGTGTCGAGGATATGACATCAAACAATCTGATGGTGAGGCTCCAGTACTGCTGGAGCTTTTGGGAATGCAGAGTACCCCTTCATTGCTATCGCTCCCAGGTCCACTCTGGCCCGGAGTAGTACTACCTGATAGGGTCCTATCTATGGGTCAAATAGAACTAAACTATGTAATTATCTTAAACTGAATTGTTTGAAATTAACTGTTTTTATATTTAACTGTGTGTTTAAACTGCGTACTTCTGCTAAACTGAATTGTTTGAAACTTTTATCAAAATTACTTAATTCGGTGTTAAATGACCTGAAAAAAGGGTGATACGCCGTAAAACAGAACAATCAACAAACCATCCCTTCCTAGGGAATTTTGTTATCACTATGTGCCCCAACCTTCCGGCCTTATCATAACTATGCTAAACTTTGTAAATAATTATATTCATTTCGGATAAATAGATAGCTAAGAGAGTTCACTCTAATTAGGTTCGATAAACGTTAACGCAGACACCACACAATTTTTATTACTATAATTAATTTGCAAGTTGGAATGGACCTCTCCGCCACAGGCAGATCTGGTTCCTTTGTTTAATGGCATATCAACCTTGATGCGTTATTTAATGCCAAAGCCGTTCTACGAGACGAACTGTTGTGGTATTATTTAACTGTAGTGGTATTATTTAGTTGGGATGATAAAGGGGGTTCATACCTTTCCAAAGGGTACTTAACCGAAAGTGAACGTGAGAGCACGACTGGAGTTCGAACTCGCTTACTATGATCCCACAGGCTATCGCTTTAACCCTTTCACAACGAGGACACCCTCGCCGCAGGCAGTATGTCATATATGGTCAATTTTTAAGCGGAGTACCGATGGTTTTGAAGTCAGTTTTCCTTCTCCTAGACTGGATACTTTTCCGAGGTTAAAGAACTCAGTCTACCCAACTATTCATTCATAGCTATAGTGATGAAGAAGAGATGGATCCACGCTTTTCCCAAGAGCATTTGGGCAAAATGAAACACAAACTTTCTCGTTCAATTATCGTCATAGGAAGTGGACTCTTCGCCCCAAATTCAAATCTTGAACGAGGCTGTTTGTATTTCACATAGAGCTAATACCCTTGGGAAACGTATGCATTCAATTATTCTCCCTCCAGCGGTAAATAGTAGGGAAGACTGGCTCTTTAACCTTGGTATGGAAACCGGTCTTGGAAAAGGAAAACTGAATACTAACCAGTTGTTGACCAGGAGAAGGATTGGCTCAGTCAGGTTACTGTTGCCCAAGATATGCTACTTGAGTAGCCACTCAACGACCAAATCGGGTAATGGGACCAGTGACCACTGATTCCAGTTCTTACGAGGATAACCGTCACACTAAGTGCGTTACTATATTGCAACACAACTTCAAAAGTTGTTTGAGATGCATTAGCTGAATTCGAATTTCATATCACCGAGATAATCCGCAGGAATGATGTTTTCTCTGGGAGATGTAATGTTTCATGTTTCAATATGCTTACATGTGTCCCCATAAAAATCGACTGCATAGATATCTTCACTAAATATTAGTCAAGTTTTTAGTTAAAAGAAAGGAAATTAAAAAAAAGATACTACAGTCCATTTTATATATCACGAAAATAACGGCTTGAAATTGTTATAAATATTTTGTATAATATTTTCCGCGTGTTTTAATTAAAATACGATATTGTTTTTATATGAATCATCGGTAGAATACGATCAGGGCAGTTAAAAACAAAATGAACACAGTAAAAAGATTGCAGCGTGTCAGGACCTCCTTGACACATAAAAAGCCAAAGGGGGAATTTTCCCTCCAAAAACCGGAGTCACGAGACAATGCTCTCTCTCTCTCTCTCTCTCTCTCTCTCTCTCTCTCTCTCTCTCTCTCTCTTCACACACACACACACACACACACACACAAAGAGATCTACACAAATGAAATCCTTTTAAGAGAAGGGCAACTCTGAATTCAAACCATGGATAAGACAATAGAAAACCTTTCCACTATCAATCCCCAAAACAATTATTGGTAATTTAGTTTATAGAGAAGTCATAATAGTGCAAAAAGTCTTGTGTTCCCTTTTTACTGCCATTCATATGTGTAATCTTTAATTCTACCATTATTACGAAAACTCAATCTGGTATTTTTGGACAAGAAAGCCGTGAGTAAAACAAACCGACTCCCCAAGAATATTACGTTGAAACATAAAACCAACTTATCGAAGTTGATGTCCCCCATATCACCAAATCTTCAACTCTTACATATGAGATGAATTTTCACTTTAAGGACCCATAAAAAGTCGCATCAAAGTAGATTTAGTAATTACTAAGGGTTTTACATGGCACACTCCTGTGTTTCGCCCAAAACCGCTGTTCAAAACGTATTGACACTGTTAATAATGATTATATATATATATATATTGAGAATTGGCACTGATTCATCTCAACTTCGTGTACACATGTACGTTCTTAAGGTTTATTCTTACGATGGATTTTCAATTTAATAAACAAGAAAAAGTCTCATAAAGATTAGATCTGGTGAGAAGGTTGGTTTATTTGGTTTGGTTTAATGGCATATCAAACTTATCGGATTATTTAAAGCTAAAGCAATCATTTTAGATAAATAGTAGTGGTACTATTCAATCCGTAACTGGAGTTAAGGGAGTACTTACATTTCCCTTGGGAAATGTATGAACGAAATTAAACATCATCTCTGAAGTGATTTGTGAAATTTTAAACATCATCTCCTGAATGGATTTCGAACTCGCTTACGACAATGTCATAGTTCAGCACTTCAGCCACTACTCAACAGGGATTCCTCCGTGAGTATAAGAATAAATTGATAAATAAGAGAGAGTAGTCTCTGATTGGGGCTGGTGGGCACGAACGCAGACACCACACAACTATTTAATTGTAAATTGGATTAGAAATTTACGAGTGAAATATAGTATGCATTGACCAAACCCCTCCGCCCTGAGCAGTATGTAATACAAGTTCCTTTTTTAAGTTGAATACAGCTTGTTTGAATTCAGTTTTCTTTCTCCTAGCCTGGTTGCTTAACCAAGGTTGAAGAACCCAGTCTGTCCAACAATTTACCCATTGCGGGAGGGGAGACGGATACATGCGTTTCCCAAGGGCATTAGCGTGAAATGAAGCAGAAACTGCCTCTTCCAGGATGTGAACTCGGGTCGCCAAGTACAGAAATCCGAGAATAAAACAAACTAATTAATGTTAGATCTGGTGAATATGAGGTGATAATGTTAAGTCTGATCTGTGTCTCCGTAAAATTTATCATCATCATTATCAAGGTGTTCTGACAGCATGGATTCCTCTCTCTCCATTGACAAGTGCTCTTGACAGCATCCAGTGTCCGCACAGAGCTGATGAATATAAATTTTTGCTGGTCAGCCAACAATGACGTAGGAGTTCATAAAACGTCTTTTTTTAGCTCGTTTTTACTTCTCCAGCAGTAAAGTTGGTGATCTTAGCCGAGGGTGACCCGAAGGCTTCCTTTTCAATAGCTACTACACCGAGGTGCAGGGAAGGGCGCTACTCCATTCCCTGGATTGTCCCACTTTACTCTTAATCCTTACCTTATAATGCTGAGTGTTAAGCAAGGCGGCATCAAGTACCATTTTTTGAGTCTTTGGTATGACTCGACCTGGTCTCAATAGCTACTACACCGAGGTGCAAGGAAGGGCGCTACTCCATTCCTTGGATTGTCCCACTTTACTCTTAATCCTTACCTTATAATGCTGAGTGTTAAGCAAGGCGGCATCAAGTACCATTTTTTGAGTCTTTGGTATGACTCGACCTGGTCTCAATAGCTACTACACCGAGGTGCAGGGAAGGGCGCTACTCCATTCCTTGGATTGTCCCACTTTACTCTTAATCCTTACCTTATAATGCTGAGTGTTAAGCAAGGCGGCATCAAGTACCATTTTTTGAGTCTTTGGTATGACTCGACCTGCTCTCCCGGACCATTGGCGAACACTCAACTCATTAGGCCAATGGCTCGGTTTTCTGGGATGGATTGTGAAATGGGAGGTAAATAGTCGTACACCTGCTGTTTTGTAGGGTGCTGCTTTAAAACTGTATGCAGTGTTCATGTGTTTTTACCATTTAGCTTTTTTCTGGGCATTTTGTTAGAGTCCAAAGGGTGCAACTGTACATTAGTATTGATACAGCTACTACGGGGAAGAATTTTTTTTTTTGTTTGTTTTTCATCCAATGGATCAGATTTCCATATGGTCAATGACCCATCAATAACATTCTACGCTTTATCTATGCATATGTTGACACTCGGTGAGATTAGACATCGACAGATTTTTAAAAAAAATAAAATAAAACATTACTATTTTAAAATCTACTCCCTTTTGAAGATTTTGAAACCCTTCAAAATTTGACAGTTTTACTTGGACAATCTTGACATTTTTTTTGTAGCTAAATGTATGAATATTCAACAATATATTTTCTATTTTAACATTGTCTTGTCATTTCAATTGAAAGATGAAAAAGAAAAGGAAATAATGATACAGTTACAATAAAGATACCATTATATAATTAAGCAATTTGTAATCTTTTCATTTCTCTTCTTCTTTAAACATTGATACCTTCTTTAAACATTCATACCTTATGAAACATAAAATTTATTTTATACAGATACTGTAACATAATGGCCGAGGGATTTCTGTTCATGCCTTGGAGTTTAGTTAGGCTGATAACCGTTCGGCTCAGCACATGGGTTAGTTAGGTGCAACATTGAGGCAGGTGTTAACGCGGACGCGTGCGGGCGGATGGAGGTGTCACTCAGAGATATCACAATAGTCTGAGACGAAAGGGGGTGACAGGGTACGGATGACGTCACGCACCGGAAGCGCGCGGAGGTTTGTGTGAGATTTGAAGAAAGTTAGGGAGTTGAAAACTAGACACTGAACGAGGAGTTTCGACTTTTGGGGCTCGCTGAGGCGAGACGAATTTGCGCGCCGTGGGTGCCGCACGAGATGGGAGCCAAATGAATAAGACGGCATAGCGAGATTGTGTCTCTCCTCCTTATGTCGAAACCTTTAACTCAAAGTTAATAAAAAGGTTTCGTACCTGAACAAGAAGTCGTTTCGTGTTTTCGAATTTCGAGATTCCTATGTTCTTTATATGTTCTATCGTTATGAACATTATATGTCTATTTCGCACATGGCGTTAATTGTGGCTATGTAACAATACAATGTTAAAACTGTGTAATGTTTTGTTCTGTGAATTCTTCAAAAATATACAAATTTTCTTTTTTTTTTTTTTTAATGACAAAGTGTTAAAATCCAATGAAACAGAATAGATGGAAATTATGCTACATTTGATCAAGAGTGTAATTATCTTTAAAAACTCAAGTTTGAACATCTAATACAAAAAATCAACTTTTTATAACCGGATATTGGCCTAGCGGTTAGAGTGTTCGCCAATGGCCCGGGAGACCAGGGTTCAATTCCAGGTCGAGTCATACCAAAGACTCAAAAAATGGTACTTGATGCTTCCTTGCTTAACACTCAGGATTATAAGGTACGGATTAAGAGTACACATGGTGTTGTGGCTATCAAAAGGGGAACCTTCGGGTCACCCTCGACTATGATCGCCAATTTTACTTATGTTATAAATCTCAATCAATTGAATGGAAAATAAGTTTTTTCAGAACTTCAATGATCATAACTTTTCTCAGTTAACTATGAATTTCCACTGACATTTTTATGAATTGCTAGTGGAGAGCACTTTTGTTGTCATATATATGGTTTTAAATTTAAAGTTATCCTTCTCTTAATGTACCATACCCATGATACGGATATGCGACACGTATATAGAATGTTCATAACATATATACATAGAACATAGGAATCCCGAAACACGAAAAACACGTACGATTTCTTAGTTCAGGTACGAAACCTTTTATTACTTTTTCATCTGCCCCCGCATCTCGTGCGGTGCCCGTAGCGCGCAAATTCGTCTGGCCTCTGCGAGCCCCGAAAGTCGACCCTTCTCGTTCGATGTCTACTTCTCAACTCAATTAACTGACTTTTTCAAATCTCCCAAAATCCTCCGCGCGCTTCCGGTGCATGACGTCATTCACATCCCCCTATCTGGGATTTTTATTTTGACATCTCTGAATGACACGTCCGCCCCGTGCACGCGCGTGAACACCAGCATTCATGTTGCACCTAGCTAACCCATGCACTGAACCGAAAGGTTCTCAGCCTAACTAAACCCAAAGGCATAAAATGAAATCCCTAGGCCATTATATTACATTAACACTGATTTCATACCATCATAATCCACACTAGCCTACATATTCAGTCAGTGGGATTGTTTTATCTGTGGGAACATATTAATGTGCCAAGCTTATTTGTTAACATGCGACACTATATGGATGAATTTTAAAGTTCTATAGTCCCAGTATAATGTAAACCCTGGTAGCATGATGTTTATATATATTGGTCAGGGTCAATCAGATTAGGGAAAAGCCCAAGAGAGAGTCTGTTAGAACCCACAACATTGAATAAAATAATATAAGTATAGTACAAAACAATTCATCATAAGCATACAAAATTTCTCCAAATACAAAAGAATTATGATTCCATATTCTTACCACAAAGGATTTAGAAACTGACACCTGTTTCCAACTTTTAAAAAAAACATGAGAATGAAACAGAGTCCATGTTTGGCAAAATAATTGTTGTTGGTGGTGGTGAAGAGGATTCACTTCTGTTCGACTGCTGGACAATCATGCTAATGTTTGTTCGCATCTCTAAGAAAAAGGGGTCATCCCATATTTTTCTCCACTGTAGACCATTGTACATATTTACCCAGTTTACCTCTGCTATGAGCTGGTTGTGATACAAGGTCAATTTTCAAGTGAAATACAGCTGGTTTGAATTCAAAGTTTTGCTTCTCCTAGACTGGTTGCCGCACCAAGGCTAAAAAGCTCAGTCTCCTCTCCTATTTACCCATACTTGGCGAGGAAGAGATGGATTCATGCCTTTCTCAAGGGCATTAACACAAAGGGAAATACCCGTGGTGTAATGGTTATCGTCGTAGGAAATGGACACAGTGACACGAGTTCAAATCCTGGACGAGATTGATGGCATTTCACATAGTACTAATACCCTTGGGAAAGGTATGAATCCAATTATTCTTCCTCCAGCTATGGGTAAATAGTAGGGCAGACTAGGTTCTTCAGCCTTGATGAGGCAACTAGTCTAGGAGAAGGAAAACTCTGAATTCAAACCTGTTAAACTCCCCTTAAAATTGACCTTGTGTCATATCCTACCCAAGCGGAGGGGTTGGGTAAATAGGATTAACACAAAAGGAAATACAAACAGCTTTGTCCAGGATTTGAACTTGGTTTGTCGAGTCTATTTCCTAAGGTAATAGCACTAACACCATGCACCTCCACTGTAACCTGTGATGTGCCTATTCTATTATAGTTCTTCATCATTGACTCTGCTATAAATTCAAGGTGATATGCAAAAAACTTTGAACAGAATTTGAACTCTCAATTAGCATCTAAAAAAAAAAAAAAAAAAAAAAAAACAGCAACCATCTTAACAAAAATGACAAAATACAGTAACAAATATATAACAATTCATAAAAATGACAGATAGGATTTTTATGTTATACAAGATCTTTATTACATAATTTCAAAAGGTTTTGAGGTATTGTTAACATTTTTTTTTCCAAAATATTATCACCATCCTTGTTGCTTTTGGTTTCATAAAATAAGTAAGTGCATTCTATGATAAGACATGGTTTTAGCTATTCAAATACAATACATTACATAATTTACATCAAAGCACTTAAATGAGGTACACACCAATGTACAAGGATAATTGTTAAACAATGATCACAAGATATTATACAATAAAAAAAAGGCTATCATTTATATGTTTTGCAATGGATATCAGTTTCATCCTTTCAACACTTGCTAAATAAATTTCTACTTCAACACGGGATAAAATAAGACTCATTGCTAAAATCTCTTTAATTAGTTAGATCCATAATCATTGTTGCTATGTTAGTGGATTCTACCATTAATTATGCAACCACAACAAAGAATATTAAATTGAGTCAGTAGATAACAGGTAATATTTGCATGTCTATTCATCAAACCAATAGCATTGCCCATAAATATGAGGGTGAGTCAAAAGTTTTGCACAATTCGAATAAGTGCTAGTTTCCTGAATGAACTCCAGGAACCAAACTGATGTTACAGTCAGCATATACTCTGGACCAAGCTCCCTCTGATTACTACTTGTTCTGATCTATGGCTCAGTCCCTGCACTCACTAGGCTTCAACAACCAAGAAGAGGTAGAAGCTTCAGTAAAAGAGTTCTTCACCTCTAAGGACAAGAATTGTTATCACCATGGAATCAAAGAACTGGTAGAAAAGTGGCTGCAGATGGTGCAACATGATGGCCTCTAATTTGAATGTGATGCTGTTTTTGTTGTAACTCAAAGAATAAGGCAAAAAAGTTAACAAAATATTGTAAAACTTTTGATTCACCCAAGTACAACAAAGAGTATATACTCGTGTCAATTCACCAAACCTACACTATTAAATAAGTACACCTACTAACAAATTTGCTGAAAAGACATGGGTGTTGGGGTATATTTTCAAGTCAGTTTCAAAAAGAAAAAGCAGATGCTATTGTATGCAATATCACCCATAAATATTTAAATGCCAAACAATGTCTTTAATAAAGAGTTAATTTTCTTCTGTACCAAAGATACAAAAATGTTATTATTTCTAGTTGAACAGTATGAAGTCATATAAAATCAAACTCTACTCCACTGAAACTGTAACAAAAAATAAAATTGCAACACCTCTGTATCCAAAAAGAAAATCGCAGAAATATATATAACAGGTGTAAAAAATTTTGGACGGCTACATATTTATATTTTTGATTTCAGAGTTTCAGTACTGTAGAGTTTGGTAATAAATAATACCTAATAATGTCCGTTTTCATTGTATAATGTTCCACAAGAAATATAAAATCCAAGTATCTTCAGTTTAAAAAATCAGATGCATCCCCAATACAGAGGGCATTCATTAAGTCTGGGTGGGGGCTGTACAAATGGTTTATGTAGTAAGAATCAGCACACAAAAATTATCCCCCCCCCCCGCCATAAGAAAGAAGTAAGTGATTTTCAGGTTGGGGCAGATTCACAGAAAATTAACTTTTTATAAAAACAATGTTAGGAGGTGTACTTATTTAGGAGCAATACAATAAGTAGTCAAGTGATTTTTACGAATAAGCAGTTTTCTTATCCATTGGAATAGTTTTAAATTATAAAAGATGATGATAAGAAATAATTTGATGATCTAAAAATGATGTAAAATCTAGAAATGATAGAAAATGGTAAGGAATGAAGGTGTTTGAATAGAAAAGTTCAATAAAGAAAATCTTAGTTATTTCAGCAGTAATGTATAAGATTATACCCAAAAATGTAAAATCTACATCCATGATTCCAATAAGAGTAAACTTGAGTTATTTGTTTCATTTCATTACTGAAAAAAGAGTTACATTCAAGTCCCTAAAATTATATATCTGATAGACACCATAACTTGACATCTTCTTAATGATTGGTGGGAGGGAAAGATTAAATATGACCAATGGATGACTACTATAAAGTTGAAGATGTACTTTTGAGATTTCATTGTTCAGAAAAAAAAAAATGAAGTAAATGACTGAATTTTTCTCTTCTGGATGATGAATGTAAGTATTGTATTTCTATATGATTTTATTTTGTATATCATAAATTTTCTTTATTGAACTATGCCATACAAACACCAAAATAAATGGAGAGCATAAAAAAATGAAAACACAATTAATGTCCAATAAAACAGCCTTATTTTTATATCAAGGCTTAAAGTTTAAATTTAAGTTTGTTGCCAGTGTTGAAAGGTTTAAAGGAAACTTTTTTAAAAATTTAATGAATATATAATTCAATACATTAAAAAAAAAAAAAACCTCCTGATTTTTAAAATTGCGGTGGAAGGAAAAGAAAAATGTTGGCATTACAATAAATATCTTCTTTTCTTTTAGATCATTCACAGAATGAGGCTGTATACGTTTCAGAGAATCTTAAAGCCATTTCTTCATAAAATTGCTATCAAAAATTAAATCATAACAGAAGGTTAAAGGAAGAAGATGAATTGGTATTTATACCCATTTGCACAAGGGTGATAAAATACGACAAAAGGTTGAGTTTATTATATGCAGGTAGTTCCAAAAACTATTCAATTTTCCTTTTAGAGATACCTCAAGCATCACAGATTGATCATGATCCTACCCCTTTGTGTTTGATGGGGAGGTGTGGTCTAGGGGCACAGCCCCTTCTAGAACTGGACTTTGTTTTTTTATTTTTTTGTTTGCTTCAAAACACAAAGGTGTGAAGTTATTTGAAGATGTCCAATTTTCCTTTTGGAAATGCTTCAAACATAAGGGATTCACCCTGACCCTAACCTTTGGTTACAATAGGGTGGAGTATTCCTGAAGAATACCCCCAAGAACTGGATTTTTATGTTTCGGGGCTTCGGCACATAAGCAGTTTGAAAGAAGATGATATGATAAATAAAACATTCTCAGGACAAGAATATCAAAGAAGGATGGGTAATAGCTTATGTATATTTAGAAACATTCATGTTATTATTGAAAAGTTATATTGTTATTGTAGAAAAAGTTTTATTGTTATTATAGAAAACTTAAAAGTAACCAAA